>CAJQZP010001492.1:6260000-6937500 GCA_907164705.1 Parnassius apollo | reverse complement strand
TATTTTAGTCATACATATCTTGGCGGTAGAGTGGGAAATTAAAAAAAAAACTAAACTTTGCGCAAAAACAGTCAACACATGATAAAAAATGTTCATATTTTGTATAAGTATTTAGATTCGCGGAAACTATAAGTGTAAAAATCGCCTTTGTATGTGTAGGTTGATAGCAAATTTTTCAAGGATCATTTCGTACCTACACACTTTCATGTATCGTGTACAGTTTTTAAACTGAAAAAAAAAAACCGCGCTTCGGGACATTTTTTATTGGAACATATTACATATGCCAATAGATAAAAGTACTCCATCAATTTTGGTAATTGTTTAGCTAAAATGATTGAACTAAAAAAAGCAGGGTGGCTCACGGGCGTGATATACGTGGGCGAAACCGTGGGGCAAAGCTAGTATACTCTATGGCCGTAAGTTGTTCTTTATGTCTAGTAAAATTTACAAGGTTTGTCTTTTAGCTTCACTGTAAGAGTCCAAATAAATTGAACTAAATTGAGAATAGACTCGCACATTTTTATTGGTTCCAATTTTGTTCCTACGTTATGTAAGTGGCGTGTTTATTTTTTACGAGTTTGATCTAGTTTACGCACTTAAATGTAGGTTTTGTAGTTTTGATGCAGTAGAGAATTTAAGTTAAAGGCATCTTTGACCTAGTTCGTTGTGCCAGTTATCTATACATATCTATAAATAAAATCTCCCTCTGTAATATTTATATAACTGGCTTATATTAAGCTCAGGGGGTCATTTGAATGCCATTAAGGCATAATTAACCATTTTTAAAAAAATTATCTCTCTGTCTGGCTGTCTTAGGGTTGCCAGATGTTCGTCCGCCAAAACTCAAAATCTCCAGAAAAGCTTATCTTCACATCACAGCTGCTTTTGATTTAATAAAAGCTGAGTTAAGAATAATATTCCTGTACTGGATGAATAAATACGAGTAGATATTCATCCAGTACAGGAATTAAAGTTAAGCTGAACATAGAACATGACTTTAACGAAAAGGTTAATCGGATTGAAGGACAAACTTAACTTGTGGAAAAAATGTCCTCTATCGTAGCCTACAAAGTACGGTCTATTGCGATGTACAGTTTTTATTTGTAATAGCAAAAAATATTTTTTATGTCATATAACTGCAAATCAACGATATTTGGATCTTTCCCTTTACTTGTGCTGTGAGTTCACGGCATAAGTACTTCTACTTACGTTACTTCTCGCTATATTTCATGATTCTAGGTAAACGTGGAGTAAGCTATAGGATTTGATGAATGAGTATGCGATTATCAAAATATATGGCATAGATGGCCGTATCGTTCGATTGTCAACGTATTTATTTACCAAAAAGGGCCACCTCTATCTGTTTTTGAGGAAAAGTTCTTGACAGACGGGCAGATAGACTGCAAAATGTTTCCATACTGTTCTTTTTTCCTTACTTTGGATCACGGAAACTTAAAAAAGGATAGGTGGTAATAAGCCGCCCTGAGGGTCACCAGCAATTAATAAAGTTCTGTATAAAATAATCCTGAAATGCTAAAATGCTTTAGTCAGTGATTTTTTCTAATAATATTAGATTATTGAATTTATTTGATGGTGATGACGTGTACATAAATGAAATTTGTTATTTAATTTAGCTTTAATTATCTAATAATTTCTGACTAATGTGTTCGTTAAAAATATACACTTAAAATAGATGATACACATAAACCCCCGTATTTGCGTGAGTTTTGTCCATCATGCCTTATTCTCCACACGACTATGTAGAAATGTACTATTGTTATGGCGCAGCCCGAGGAAACGCCGGAGCGGCTGCTAGCATGTACCGTGAGCAACTGATTAGAAAAGGTAGTCCACAACCTTAGGTACACCCTGATTACTGTGTATTTTTTAAGTGTCCAGAACGCATATATGGTAATCGCCGCTTACTCAGTACTTTTCGGCCCGAAGGAGTTCCGAGAATCGATCCAGATCAAATCGAATCTTGGAAGAAGCGCAAAGAGATTCGTCAACGAGTACGAGAGCAATTGGTCGCCGCACAGGCCTATCTCACATGTCTGTGCACAGAATTCTGCGGACTATCCACGGTGAGTCGCCTTTTGTCAGGACATGATAATTAGATGCGACGCAGATGAGAACTTTTTTAACAACATAATGTGGAAAGATGAATCAACCCTTAGCCGGAGTGGAATATTGAATATGCACAATTAACACATCTGGAGTTTTGAACACCCACATGCGATACGCTGCCACAATTTTCAACACCAGATTAGTGTTATTATTTGGATAGGAGTATTCAACATCCAGATTAAATGGCGAAGCATATTTGCAATTTTCACAAAATAACTTGCCTGATATTTTGGAGAAAGTGAACTTGGAATTCAACGGAGCTGCATGTACTTTTAATACGATGGACCGTGCCACTTCGCACGGAATGTAAAGGAATATTTTAATCAAATGTTTCCACGTAGATTAATAGGTCGTGATGATCCAATAACCTAGCCTCCAAGGTCACCAGACCTCAACCCTGTAGATTTCGTCATTTGGGGACCTTACAAAGGGCTGGTGTACAAAAGCGAATACACCGCTATTGAAAAATTACTGCTGAAACTGTACTAGTCCCAAATGAAGATTAGGAAAAAGAAGAATTATACCCCAGACTCAAAAGAAAGTTTTGCCAATAATGGAGCTCATTTTGAACATTTACTTTAAATAAGCATGTCAGAAATAATAAATAATATTTTAACGGCACATGTTTTATTTGACTTATCCCTGACCTTTCGTATTATAATCTTGTTATTCTACTTACTAGCGTAGCATAATTATGCTTAACAAAATAAACTTAAATTTTTAGTAGACTTTAAATTAAAGAAAAAATGTCAATTATTGGCATACGGACTAATTAAGTACATTTTTCAAAACGATTCCTCAGAACTAGCCAAATGAAAATTTCATATTTAATTCTTCATGAAAGCCAGTAGTTTTTAAAATAGGTTGTAGAAAAAAAAAGTGAAATATTTGTTTAAGAACAACAGAAAATTTATGTAAACATTAGATTTAGAAAAAACATTAATATAATTTTTTATTTGTTTTTTTTTTATAAATCTAAGCCTCTGGTTTAAAGGTACTAAAGACCCTCTTTAAACTTGTTTCAAAAAAATAACGGTCGCAGACCCTATAGATTGGCTGCAATTGCGAAGTTTAGACTAAAATTTGATTTTGACAAACATTTTACCAAAGTCTAAATAACTTTTAAATCACTGAATATCGCATTACATACATCGGTTAAATCGATAGGTGCAAAAGTCCTCCACCCCCCAGCCACCGACGATCCACCCCTCAAGTTACACGGTGTGTAGGGAGGCCTATGTTCTGCAGTGGACTTTGATAGCCTGTAATTAATGATTAATGAAAGAAAATTAATGTAAGCATATCATATCTGAAAAGTGAAATATGAAAATGAAAATGCTGTTTTCGCGGGAAACTATTGAATATACGGCGCATGTTTCGTTGCAAATCGATAACACTGTTAGACAAAGCGCATGTATGAAAATCTCTGTAGGTACTGTTTCAGGATTGTTATAGATTACTAGAATTTTAGAGAAGCTATTTGTTTATTAATTGGTGCTGTCAAGCATTCTTGAAGTGATTCTAGCGATGAAAAAAAAAACATAAAATATGAGAAATAATATAAGTACTATTTCTATTTGTAGCGCTTAAGCAAAAATTCAATAAGACGTTTTTTTATAGCTGTGCAAACACTGAAGAAGAAATATATTCACGATCTTTTAAAATTAATGTAAAACGTATGCATCGCAAAATAATAGTTTTCAATATATTTTAATTTTAATACAATATTAACAATAAACATTCAACTTTAGATTATTTACATTTAAAGTTAAATCAACCATGGTCTCGCTTCATAATAACATGAACATCCAATTAAAATTGTTGAAATAAATGATTGTAAATAACTTACAGCCGGTTGGCCAAAGATGATAGGCCCAAGCAAAGACACAATAAGAAAAGCGAAAACCATTGTAATTATCACAAGATGCTTGCGGCACGACATCTATATTTAGCTCACATCTTTTTAAAACTACTAGATGCAAAGTGCAGACTTGCACTCTGCCAATCACGATATATTTTTATTAGATGTTTAAGAAATCATCCCCGCGCGATCTTACTACCCCGCAGGGTAGCGCGGTACTGAGCTGAGTTGACAATTCGCTCGCAATTGTCTCCCCTGTATCCGTTCTGGTTACACCCCTTATTTGCGTTCATATAAACAAGTCCTACCTACGTCCTACCTACGTCAAAATAACCAGCACCTCTTTTTAAAATGGCAATACACCTAGTAAACGGAAAAATTATTCTTACAAAACAATTAACACTACCTAGCTTATACCTTTATATAACCTTCTCTAGATAAAAAATTGAAAACACTTTGTTTGGACCGTTTTGATATTTTGTAAAAAGATTATATTTTATAATAGATTGATTTCTAACTAAAGCAATGATTTTAAATGTCGATTGTTCATTCGTTTACCGCCCTTTGTTTTTTCTTTATACCGCTTTGTCTGTGACCATCGCTAGATTTTTCACTTCGATACCTGTATCTGATTCAACTACAAATGCTTGCCAGTAAAGTTCATTGAGGTTATGAGCAACAAACGACCAAGTACGGGGCAATGCGGCCCAGCTATCTTCTTCGTAGATCATCCTAACTTATTTTAATATAAGTAAGTCTGATAAACGAGAACACACTCCAATTAATTAATAATTGTATGCTGCGGCTACATCTATCCACGATTAAGAATAAAAATACAAAGCGTTATCTCTCCTGAGGACTAAAATGGAATGCGTCGTTATCAGTAAAGACTTATTATATCCAGCAATGGATTCAGAAGATCGATAAAAAGACGAAAGACGTCACAAATATAAATTCTTGCCAATTCTGTATTATTCATCATTATTATCGTCTAATATTATATTAGCAAAAGTCTTCATACAATAATTACCAAGTGGTAAAATGAAAAAAATTGTACAACCGACTTCAATATAAATTAAATGAGAATATCATCAATGTATTCGAAGTCAATTAAATACGCATTATTAAGGATAACTTAAAAACTGCTGGTCAGATCTTGATCAAATTTATATGGGTAGAGGTAAGGAAAACTATCTCACATAGCATTTAGCATTTGACACTCAGCTTCTTGTACACAATTGACAAACAATTAAACAATCTTTGATACCTATCTGAGTTATAGTAGTAAATTATACTCAAGTCTTGAATCTTGACAATATTGACAACTGGAACTGGTAGACGGAGAGTTATGGCGGGAACATTTAATTTGGATAAATGGGTTTTTATTGAACTTTTATACGTGGTAGAGCAACGTTGTAGCTATATTATGGTTTGTAGTACGAATGGGTCGTCTTGACCAGGGAAGGAACGCTCTCACACACACACGAACGTAAAATAGTAGCTCAAAGCTTCTGTGTTTCGAATGGTGATTGTAAAAAACCGGGAACCCTTTTCACTGGAAACGAAACTTTTCATCTTAGTCCTAAGCAGTGACAATGCATCCGCATTTTGATCTCATTAGTAATCGAAGGAAATAAGCTTAAATTTTGTGTATTAGGTACGTGTCTGCGAGTGATAAATCCAGTCAAAATATTTTTATATGAAAGTGGTTTTTACAAAGCAATTTTTGAAATAAAAATTTCTTATATTTACGCGAACACTACATATTAAAATAATACTAGTTTTCACTGAATTTATCGCGTATATTTAACTTTTTAAATAATAATTTAAATAATTGAACATCTCAGTCCAAGTCGATGCTTTTAGCCTACTTTGTAAACAGTGTTATTTTTCTAAAAATTATATAACATTTATATTTGAGTGTTAATACATTAATAATATTACGAGCTTGAGGTTCGTGACAATTAAAAATTGCCGATAGAATTACCTAAATTAACACTTTAATTTTCTTTACACAAATTAAAACTTAAAACACTAATAATTAAGCACACTGATTCACTTTATTCCGCTCCGAAGCTTCGTTTGTCTCGCCAAATTCAATACTTCCCCGATCGCATCTTGCAGCGCCCTTTTATATAGGGCTCTTCCACGAAAACATCCAGAATATTCCAGAATATTCGAATAAATACGTGCGCCAACCGACCAAGCGCAGAAAGTTGGAGTGTGGGGCTTCCAGAAAGCTTAGTTCTTCAATTCGATACTAGATGGCGCTGACGGTTGAAATATTAGTGATGTCATTTTTTGGAAAGCTCTCTCCTCGCTCTGTTACCCGACACTAAATGGCGCTAGTGCCAGATGTCAACTTAGCCGCGCAGCACTGCAACTCCTAAGACAATGCTCGTCCCGAGCATTATCGGCCCCATAATAACGCGCCAGACGATCCAAATTGACGATCTTAGGAGTCCCTCTTGCGCCTTTCTACAGAAACCTCAACGATGTAACCTACCGGATACATCCGGTAGGTTACATCGTTGATCCTGGTAACAATCCGGTACGGGCCGTCCCATTTAGCTTGAAGCTTAGGAGATTTCCCTTTGCTGCGGACTGGATTGTGCAACCACACTAGTGAACCTTCGTCGAACCCTTTGTTGTTCATTTTGCGGTCATACCGGGTTTTCATCTTTTCAGACATTTGCTGGCCCGATTGTCTGACGTACTCATAAATGTCATTCATTTTGTTCATTGCATAATTGGTTATACTACGTGGAGCATCAGGTGGTATCCCGGTGATCAGGTCCGCAGGCAGCCGTAATTCTCTTCGAAAGTTTGCGAAAGCTGGTGTCACTGATGTACTTTCGTGAACAGCGCTTCGATATGACAACAAAAACGGTTGTATGTGCTTGTCCCAATCTCGTTGCTGATTGTCTACAACTTTTGCTAGGTACCTCTCCAATGTCTGATTAAATCGTTCTACCATTCCATCAGATTGCGGGTGATAAGAAGTCGTTCTTGTTTTATGAGTACCCATAACTCGGCAAGTTCCCTGGAATATTTGAGACTCAAAATTCCTTCCTTGATCGCTGTGAATCTCTAAAGGTACTCCAAAACGACAGAAGACTTCATGAACTAGTTTATATGCAACTGTTGAAGCTTCTTGATTTGGAATGGCGAAGACTTCTGGCCACTTAGTGAAGTAATCCATCACAACCATGAAATATTTGTTACCGCTTTCACTCTCCGGAAACGGGCCCGCCACGTCAATGGCTACTCTCTCCTATGGTGCACCAACATTGTACAACTTCAATGCACCTCTACTACGAGTCTGAGGTCCATTTACAGCCGCACAACTTGTACATTTACGACACCAGTCCTCGACATCCTTTCGACAGTGGACCCAGTAAAACCGTTCTCGGATCTTCAGTAGAGTTCGTTTAACTCCCAGATGGCCTCCTGAACAATCATTATGGAAGAGCTGTAGAACATCCGATACTTTAGCTTTAGGGACAACCATTTGCAAATGACAGCTGTCTCCCCGAATATTTTCCCATTTACGACACAGAACTCCATCCTGAAGCAGCAAGCTGTCCCACTGGGCCCAATAGCTTTTAGTGGTCGAACTCATCGCTTAGACGTCGCTCCACTTGGGCTTGGGAGCACTGGCTTTTATCCATTCCAGAATCGGATTGATGTCCGGATCTTCCTGCTGTGCAAGTAGTAAGCTGACCTTCCACTCGTTGCTGAGGTGGTATGCCCTGAGCATCCTCACGGATACCACTTCCTTACTCTCTTGCCTAGTACAATGTTTGCAATCTTCAGGACAAGGTCTTCTTGACAATGCATCTGCGTTGCCATGAGATTTCCCGCTGCGATATTCGATCTCAAAGTCGTATTCCTGCAGTAGTTCAATCCACCTCGCAACTTGTCCTTCTGGATTTTTAAACTGCAATAGCCATTTTAGTGCAGCATGGTCAGTTCGTAAGTGAAATTTTCGTCCCAGAAGATATTTGCTAAAATGCTGCAACGACTTTACCACAGCTAGCAATTCGCGTCTTGTGACACAATAGTTCCTTTCCGGTTTTGACAACGACTTGCTGAAGTACGCTATCACGACCTCTTGGTCACCATTACGTTGAGACAATACACCGCCAAGTCCTATATCATTTGCGTCTGTGTCAACTATAAATTCTTTGCTTGCATCAGGGTATCCCAAAATAGGTGTTTTGCACAGACGGTCCTTGAGCTCCTGGAATGCGATATTGCAACTTTCATCCCAGCGGAAAAGTCGCTTCTCCTCGGTTAGCTTATGCAGAGGTTTGGCTATATCTGCAAAGTTCTTCACAAACCGCCTGTAATAGGAGCACAAACCCAAAAATGCTCTAACCTGCGTCTTGTCTTTTGGAACCGGCCAATCCTTGACAGCGGCGATTTTCTCTGGATCCGTGCGGATGCCCTCTTCCGATACTACATATCCCAAAAAGTTAACTTGCCGTTTGAGTAGTGAACATTTCTTCGGACTCAACTTGAGGTTGGCACTCTGAATCTTCATGAGCACGCGTTCCAGGTTTGAAGGTGTTCCTCAAACGTACGGCCCACGATGATGATATCATCCAAGTAGACCAGACAGGCATCGCCAATTAGCCCGGTAAGTACAAGTTCCATCAGCCTTTCAAACGTTGCTGGAGCATTGCACAACCCAAACGGCATTACTTTAAATTGCCACAGACCCTTTCCCGTCGAGAACGCAATTTTCTCCTTGTCCTTAGGGTCAATTTCAACTTGCCAGTAGCCACTTTTTAGATCCAGCGTGCTAAACCACTTTATTCCTGTAAGCATGTCCAGCGTTTCGTCAATTCTTGGCAAGGGATAGCTGTCCTTCTTCGTAACGTCGTTCAGACGGCGGTAGTCAACACAAAATCGCATGCTGCCATCCTTCTTCTTTACCAGCACCACTGGTGAACACCATGGACTAGAGGAAGGTTCAATAACACCATCCTTCACCATTCCTTCAATCATGGTTTCCACTTCCTTTTCACGTGCTACCGGCAATCTTCTTGGTCGCTGACGGATAGGCAATTCTTCTCCTGTGTTTATTTTGTGTTGAACTAAGCCAGTCTTTCCTATGTCAGTATCGTTTGATGAGAATACATCGGCATACTTGAGTAACAACTTCTTCGCCTTGACCATTTCGGTCGGGGAGAGAACGCTGCGACAGTCTTCCAAAAGTGTGGTCACTCTCGTTTGTGCATCCTTGCTGGGGGTCTCACTCGATAGATATTGGCACCGACGTAACCAATCCACTTCCTCAGAAGTACCAACCAGCGTGCCTTTTTCTATTATCTGTTCCCGGTCACGAAGGTTCAGCACACGTACTCCTGAGATGTCAGTGGTTCTGACCAAGGTTCGAGCCACTTTCCATGGAAGGTCATTGTTTACCCTTTCCACAAGTACACAACGGTGAGCTTGCCCAGCGTTTTGGGGAAGACTAACCGGAACAATCGTTTCCGATCTCGGCGGAAGAACAATCTTCTTAATGCTGTACACGCTCCCTGGTAACGCACCTTCCATAAAAAGTTCCTCCTGTCCACATTTCAAAACACCTTGCTTAACGTCGATCTCACAACAATTATTCCTCATAAAGTCTAGGCCCAGGATGCAGTCATCCATTATATCAGCCACGATGACATTATGCAGGTAGATCACGTTGCCTAGCTTTAACTCCATCTCCTTCTCTCCACGGACGGGTATACGCTGACCGGTGGCTGTTACCAAATTAATGCGTTCCCGGTTGTATGCGGAGTCCCCAAGGAACTGACTTATAAGTTGGGAACTAACAACCGTGCGAGAGGCTCCAGTGTCTATGGTCAGTTTACACGGCATTCCGTTGACCTCGCCCTTGATGATTAGACTGTTCCCATCATGGGTTTGTGAGATCGAGATCCTTGGGGCTCTTTTAACATCAGCCAGCACCCGCCCCGCAGTTCTGGCTTTTACTCGTTTCCCTGCTGCTGCTGGGCGGTGCTGTTGGCCGCACTACCCTCCTGAGATCGTTCACCTTCCCTTTCTAGGGTTCGCTTGGGGCAGCTGGATCGAAGATGGAGCCTTTCCCCACAGCCATAGCACCTAGGGCTGTATCCTTTGTTGCGGTCGCGAACTGTAGCTGCTGCAACCTCCCTGACGCGATGGGAACGATGATCCCGCCGCACGGCTTCCACCTCCAGTGCATGGGCCAAGGCGTCCTTAAGCGTCTCGTGGTGCCCGAGCCTCACATCAGCTCTGACTTCCAGGTCGCGGATGCCGTCGATGAATGTCTGCACCAGGTTCCCTTCAATGAGCGCACGGACAGAGCGGTATGCTTTTCGCACCAGCTTCTCCACCTCTAGAGCCCACTGCTGCAGGTTTTAGTTGATGCGCTGCACGCGATCTTTAAGCTGCGCACGAAAGACGTGTTCCAGGTGAGCGTCGCCATATCTCGCCTCCAATGTCTCAAGGAGTTGCTCATAAGTCACTTCCTCCCCGACAGCTTCCAGAACTGTTAAGGTCTGGTCGCGCAGGCTTAGTGTGAGAGCAGTCATGGCCTGACTTTTATACCAGCCGTTCGCCTTCATAACAGCCTCGAACTGGATTTTGTAGGCTGACCAGGAAGAAGTCCCGTCGAACGGTGGCACTTTGAACCCACGTAGCGAAGGTGTAGTAGCTACTACGGGAGCTGTAGTTCCATCACCCAGTTTGAGGTCGTCCAGCGTTTTCTTCACGTCAGCCACCACGTAATCAACCCGATTGTTCATTGGTCGATTTTGGTTTTAGCTTCTTTGATTTGGGTTTCAGCTTCCGACAGGCGGCTGACATGTTGAGCAACCCTATCCTTCACTTCCCTTATCTCTTTCCCAAAGGTAGCATGAAGGTCCTTCATGAGGTGTATCTGCTCTTCCGACCGACGAGCCTGTTCTGCCTGCTGATCTTCCAACCGACGGGCCTGTTCCTCCTGTCGGCGGGCCTGTTCCTCTTGTGGTGTTCCTTTTCGGGTTTTTGTCGGCGGGCCTGTTCATCCTGTCCGCCCCGCAGCTGCTCTTCCAACCGACGGACCTGTTCCTCCTGTCGGCGAGCCTGCTCCTGCAGCATCACCATCAGAGCACCTAAGTCAGGTGCTGCAGATGTAGGAGCTACTGACGGGCCTGCAGCCGGCGGCTGGCCCTCCGAAGTCTGCGGCGTTGCACCACCAAATCTTCTTTGGTCCGTCTCCTGCTGGCGTTGACTTCGGGTACGGACACCCTCCGTTTCCTCCTTAGGTAAAATCGGCATGATTTTATCCCACTTCTGACACCAATTGTTACGAGCTTGAGGTTCGTGACAATTAAAAATTGCCGATAGAATTACCTAAATTAACACTTTAATTTTATTTACACAAATTAAAACTTAAAACACTAATAATTAAGCACACTGATTCACTTCATTCCGCTCCGAAGCTTCGTTTGTCTCGCCAAATTCAATACTTCCCCGATCGCATCTTGCAGCGCCCTTATATAGGGCTCTTCCACGAAAACATCCAGAATATTCCAGAATATTCGAGTAAATACGTGCGCCAACCGACCAAGCGCAGAAAGTTCGAGTGTGGGGCTTCCAGAAAGCTTAGTTCTTCAATTCGATACTAGATGGCGCTGACGGTTGAAAGATTAGTGATGTCATTTTCTGGAAAGCTCTCTCCTCGCTCTGTTACCCGACACTAGATGGCGCTAGTGCCAGATGTCAACTTAGCCGCGCAACACTAATATACCGTTGTTGCAGAAAATACGTGGCAATAAGGTTTACTCCTTTTTTAAATTATCCCAAATTAAATATGTTTTATGGGCAACAACTACGTGTACACGCGCTACTACCAATACTGTGTGTGATTCAATTTAATACTTTTTTGCCGACCGAGCAACCCTTACAAATGTGTGCGTGTGTAGTAAAATCCATATTTACATTACATATTTATGAATTACAATCATTTAAAATAATGCATTACCATGCTTTCTGAATTTAAAAGATAAAAAGTACATAATGTATGAGATTTTTTTAAGTAATTTTTTCACCATTCGCCTATATTATCGATTTTGGACTGTCTCTGGAGGTTTGAGCGTATATTGCAAAATAGGCCCTGTATAGAATAATCAAAGCACCAACTTCAAAATGATTTTGAAAAATTGTTTTGGTCAGCTCTTTGAAATTTTATTTTTTATAAAAAAGTAATTTTTAACCTTTTTGAGCGGACTAAGTAAGGAACATCACAACCTTAATTTCGTCTAAAGAGTTACATTAAAAACTAATTAGCCATCCTAGAGGTGCAATTTTTTCCTTAATTTTTATGGGATCAACCCTGAAATATTATAATCTATTTAATAAAAAAACAATCATGGCATTCACAATTGACGAAGACATTGCATACAAAAATACATACAATAAAGAAACATACAATCTTAAAAAACTACTCTTTTTTAGAAGACAGCTAAATAAAATACGCTATCGCTTTAACAAGTCCCTACCGGAGGAGATCTCATAAGTAGAAGCGCCAAGAAATTTACTTTTTAATATATTTTATTTACAAATAACCTTATAAAATTAAGGAAACACAAATGAATAAAATCTGGAATATGATGTTTTGCTCATTATCTTTTGTTCAAATAGTAACGACGTAACATTATCTAGTGTTTGAAATTTTAAATTTTTTATATCACTTGGGCGCTTTGAGATACAATTGTAACCAACTATCAGCTGTATTAAACTTTCGTCTAAATCTACCGAAAACTTCGCAATAATACGACGCATTCAGTGTATTGTAAAAAATTCTGTAAATATAAGTCAGACAGGGTCGTATCATCTATGACTTTTGCCTGCCTTAATTTTTGGTTAAGAGGTTCATACAGCAACAAAGGCCACCTGCGGATCGGAGAAGAGTAGCCATACGAAGGCATTTCCCTCTGTCAAAGTATAAGTCCACGCGGTTCTATACGTACAAATACAATAAAACTAGTGTCAGTCGCACTGCTTACTAGACTAAATCTAGTTGCGGGACTCAATCGACGTACTACAAAAATGCCAAATGGTTCAGTTATTTGCTGCAAAAAGAGATCTGCCGCGTCAAATTTGCAAAAAGATGGCGTTACCTTTCATATTATATAAGTAATTTAATGACATTATTGCCATTTATAGCCCGTACTGATAAATAATGGGATTATTATATGGCGGCTAATCGAGCCCGTACCGTCAATGAACAATACAAATAACGAAAACCCGCTAATAATGGTATACCGTTTTATAATTAATTAAAACGTTAATTATATTCGGTTAATTGGAAATTTTCTATTAATGTGAAAATATTTAAACAGAAAAATATACACAAGTAGACACATTCATTTTAAAATAACATTAATAACCAATGACCCGCAGTGGCTTTGCTTGGATAAAATTGAATTATTTACAAGTATAGATTAGTAAATTATTCACGAAGCCTATAAAATAAAACAATGTTTTTCTTAAATTATATTTTTATTAATTTAAATAACAGTTAATAAAATATTTCTAATAGGACGGCAAGAAACTCTATAGGCATTTTTTATGTATAGTTATCCTTGAAAATTAAATTCTGCTACATGAATGTTTACGCCCGATTGCCTCGAGCGGGGTAAGGAAACGGATAGTGTAGCGCGGGAGGGGAGGCTAGCTGCGTCGTACGCGCAGAGCAAGCGTGGCAGTCGGCAGGAAGCCTTTGGGCACCGCGCCCGCGCCAGTTAAACGCCGGACGTTACATAATCTCCCAGGTCGAGTTAGGGGTCGCAAGTTTGATATAAGTTTGCGTCGAAAGGGCGGCCTCCTTGTGTTATCTTATATTTGTACGTAACCGTGATAACGAGGCTTATTTCTTGAGTTTATTTGCGCGAAGCCCGGGTCGATTATACGTTGAGAGCCTCCTTGTGTTATCTTATGTTCGTAAGTTTCCGTGATAACGAGGCCATATTATATAATTATTGTTGTAACTGTTTGAGTATTGTTTGTGACTGGCATATGGTTGCGCGCGGCAAGTGTTGACTCGAATGCCTAAGGCTTGTGTTAATTGTGCGCGCCATTTTGAATTTACTATTGAATATTTGAGTATAGTCTAGACCGCCTCGAATTTAGTTGTCTGTTTTGACGTGTTACGTGACAAGAGGCCTACTTGGAATTTGTAGTGATTAAAGGAACTTTTATGCCGTTAATTGCGTCGACGAGTTAGTAGTTGTGCTAAGTGAACCTGGGACTTTGAACTTCGACCAACCGTCCTTAAATTGTGCAGCGTGTCACTTGTTTTAATGTCAAATAACGTTGATTTGGTTGAATTGAAGTTAATTAAATGGATAATAAAGTTGATAAACTAATATAGTGAAGATTGAAGTGGAAGTTTTCCATTGGTGAACGTCCCCTTGGATGGATCCTACCATTGGAGAGAGGCAGCGCCTTGGGATCTGCTGTCCAGGATCAGCGGGAATGTCAGGTTACACATTGAACACATTACTGCTCACCACTTACATGCACATCACCTTTTACCTGACAAATGCCCTGTGGTTAACCCTACCTCCGCCAATCGGTAAGTATTGCTTGCTTCTTTGTTAGCCGTTATAATTAAATTATCCACAAGCCATTGGGCTCCACCCTTGGTTGGTCGTTGAGGGATCATTCATGGGCCCTGGTTTCGTCGATCTTTGTTGGGGCAACTGAGGACGTGTACAATGAACTTTCACCAGAATCGTCTGAGAACACTTTATTCCAGACATCCCATTGTTATCTTCTTGACCTGATCATTGTTAGAATTAGAGCACCTATCGCTTTCACAATCGCTATTCAGGCCAATATTAATTAAAAACTCTTCAATGTCATTTTCATTTGTTACCTCCCTCGTCCGTTAATATTTCCTCAATATATTTAGTGAAATTTTGCCTATTCATTTCAACATGGTAATCACCTTTTTTGGTTTTGGTCTTAAAACTCAGCATCCTTCAAAATCCATTTTCTGAACCTGCATGCACAATAATTCGTTTTCTTGGGTTCGGTGCTACCAAGTCTATCACTGTTTATCTTGTTTTCATTATTTGTTATTTAAGTATAGAGTGTGCAGTAATATTATGGTGATAATTAGAAAAAATAGTTAGATTCAATGATATTACTATTTTAAGATACAAGAAGAAGAATAACAAAACTTGTTGTAAAATTAACTGTTTTCGTGATTCCTTATATAAAGACTCCCTTGGGCTTTGACTCTATTCGTTTCATTATTTGCGATTAAAGTGACAATTATAGTAACTAATAATTAAAAAAATTCAGCCCTGCGACAAAGAGACAGATAGACTCGGTAATAGATTTCTGTTTGACACTCCGCCGGGTAGTGGCGGTGTAAGAATATCTACTACTACTTATTGCCACGTAGGTGTCGTAAGAGGAGATAGAGGGAAACAAATCTGGAGATGAGCAGCACCCTCTTCCTTATAAAGACTAAAAAAAACTGCGGTTGCCAATCCGCTTGTGAAGCGTGGCAACTATGACAAAATATAAGGCAATCTATGGGAGAGGCTTATTCAGTAGTGGACTTTAATAGGATGTAACGGTACGATACGGGGCACTCTTTAGGTACGGAACCCTAAGAACAGACAACGCTTGAAAAAACGAATATTGAATAGTGAATACAATATTTTTATTTATTATTTAGTGACTCGTAGTCTGTTCGAATTATTAATTATAAACAAATGGATAGATACTAGATAAATTTGGTACTTACTATCTTTTTTAATTCGAGTGTTAATTCCGTTGCTATACCCACCCTTGGATTACTATATTGCAATGGGTGATTACTTTCCAGATTTTTCTCTTCCTCAAAATACTTTATTACATTATATGCAATGTGTGATGCAAATGTTAACAGAATGTGTAATTAAAAAAAAAAGCGAAATAACGAAATAGTCAACAAAAACGAAATAAATAACAACGCTTTACAATAAATAATAATCAAAAATATTTTTAAACTTAAAAATTACAATACCGTGAAACCTTACAACTTTGGCCTTGGGGGACAACTTTGCCCAAACACGAAAATTAACTAAAACTACCGATAGACATTTTATTTTAACAAATGTCAACTTTGTATGGTGTCTAGAGAAAACTAGTGTATCTGTCTGACGGCACTGACTACTACAATCGCAGCTAACTATATTCAGGCATTTGTCAGCAACCGTCAAAGGGACAGTGTCGAAGGTGGTGCAAAAACATTGTTGCAGTTGTGTATCCCGCATTGCCAAGAAACGCTGCGCAGGTAAGATTCATTATTATTTACGTGTAGTGCATTAATTGTTGCTGCTTTTAATCATGGTCTCTTTCTTACACTTGTCTTAGTTAGTTAGAAAAGCTATATATATATATATATATATATATATATATATATATATATATATATTATAATTATTATTATTATAATAATATAATAATAATAATTCGACGCGCTACTGGACAAAGTAGTGCTGTCCCAGCCTGGAGAATAAGAATTGAAGAACGTATCGCAAAGGCTAGGACCCTCATCGGCAGACTGATATGCTTCAGGTCAGGCAATACCAGGCCAAGGATTGTGCGCACCGTCAGGATGGCGTTTGCTGGGACAAATGTTAGTTTGTCCCAGCCGGATATAATGCAAAAACTGACGGAGTGCACAGACGACCTGAATCAAAGAATCGCTGCTTGGGGAAAGCGGATTAGGCGATATACCGAGAGGTCGACACGGTTTAACCAGAATCGTTTCTTCCAGAGTGATCAGAAGAGGCTCTATAAATCATTGGAGCGACCAATAGTTAGTGGAACGGGCCCAGCACCAAATCAGGCCGACACGGTCGCATTCTGGCGCAGCCTGTGGTCAGAGCCCGTAAACCATAACGAGGGCGCCTTATTACGCCCATGGACTCCGTCATCATAACGCCGGATGACGTAGCTGAGGCGGTCCGTAGGGCCCCGAACTGGAAAAGTCCGGGGCTTGACGGGCTGTATCACTACTGGCTGAAGGGGTTCATGGTGTGTCACGCTGTGCTCGCCCGACAGTTTCAAGAGGCTCTCAACCAGAAGTCGCTCCTAAGCCTCTTCACTACTGGGATCACTCATTTGGTTCCTAAAGATCAGGGTGCCACAGACCCGAGCAAATACCACCCCATCACGTGTCTACCGACCATATACAAGACACTAACATCCATTTTGAGCGCGAGAATCGCTCGTCACCTGGACTCAAATCAGGTGATGTCGCGCGCTCAAAATGGATGTCGGGGCGGCGGTCGTGGAACCAAGGTACCACTCCTCATTGACGTGGTCATTGGCAAAGTGGTGAAACGCAACCGTCGGAACTTCTCCTCATGTATACCTTTGGCATACTCAGGTGGAGTCAGACTGAACTTAACGCCCTGGATAGAAAAGTCTGCACTACAATGACGTCCCATAGGATGCATCATCCGAGATCGTCGGTAATGAGGCTCTACTTGCCGCGAAAGCATGGTGAGCGTGGCTTCCTGAGCGCGCTCACCATACATAATCGCGAAGTGTGCAGCCTCCGTCATTACTTCCTGGTGAGATCGGATGATCCATTCTATAATGACGTCATTTCTAGTGATAAAGGACTTACCCCTCTATCCTTAGCCAACGAGCAATGGCAAGACCCGGCAGTACAGAGCATTTTTTTTTAATAATAATAATAATATATTTATTTGCTTAAAACATGGTATGAAAAAGATTTTACAAATATTATATAATCGAACAACATGTTTTGCTAGAGTTACATATAGCATGCAAAATTTTTATCGTAAATTAAGACTTGTGATTAATATAGTCCATAACACTGTAGAAATTATTCTTAACTAGGTATTCCAGTAATTTCGATTTAAATAATCTAGTATTTAACAGTTTAATATTATTTGGTAACTTGTTATATAAACGTACACACATAGATAAACAGCTTTTATTATATTTACTTATTCTAGGATTATCACTTAATATGAGTTTGTACGGGTTTCGCCGGATCCGAGGATTTACATCATCCGCCGTGTTAAATAAATATTTATGCTTCCATACAAACATACCTATTTCATAAATATAAAGACATGGTAGGGGTAATAAGTCAAGTTTTTTAAACACCTGTTGACATGATTAAGTTGGTTTAAGCCCACATATTGCTCGAATACATTTTTTTTTGTGCACGAAATGCTCTATTTTGATCCGTGCTATTACCCCAGATTATAAGTCCATAGCGCAGTATTGATTCGACGAATGCATGGTAGGGTAGAACAGCCGTTTTTATGTTGGTAAAGTTTTTTAAATGTTTAAGGGCATATGCAAATTTATTTAATCTCGTAGATACATCGTTTACTTGCAAGTTCCAGTTAAAATTTTCATCTATATTTATTCCTAGAAATGTTGTATTTGTTACTGCTTTTATTTTTGGTATGTTAAGATTAATATTATATTTTTTATTACTACATTTATTGAATTGTATATATACAGATTTGTCAAGATTTATTTTTAAATTGTTTATGTCAAGCCATTCAATTAATTTATCTATAGTGTTATTTATGTCAGTCTCATGGTCATTAATAGTATTATCTTTTTTATTAGAAGTCACAATTATTGAAATATCATCCGCGAATAATATGCATTTATGATTTGTTATATTAAAAATGTCATTTATATATAATAAAAATAAAATTGGGCCAAGCACACTTCATTTTGGAACGCCATACCTATTGAGTCTATATTCAGATGAGTACGGTATGAGATCCTTATTTCCATCTATTTTCATAATTGTAACGCATTGCTGTCTGTTACTGAGGTATGAAGATATCCACTGAAGAGTTGGCCCCCTAATCCCAAGCTTTTCGAGTTTTTGTAGCAGGAGGTCGTGCGAAACTAAGTCGAAAGCTTTAGATAGATCAAAGAAAAGCCCTGTAGTTAAGTGATTATTATTTAAATTTGATAGTATTATTTTTAGGAGAGAAAAAACGGCCAACGTAGTAGATTTGTCTTTTTGAAAACCGTATTGTTCGTTAATTATAATATTAAATTTGTTGCAGAATTCAATTATTCTTTTGTACATGCACTTTTCATAAATTTTGGACATAATAGGTATCAATGTTATTGGGCGATAATTATTGACGATATGTTTCTCTCCTTTTTTATATAGTGGTTTAACAATGGATATCTTTAATGGATCTGGAAAAGTTCCACACGAAAAGATAGGTTTATTAAATGGGTCAAGATTCCTATTATTTCGTCTATACAATGTTTTATAATTTTTGTACTTATGTCGTCATAGCCTACAGAACTAGTATTTTTTAATGACATTATCTTTCTTCTAACTTCTTTTTCAGACATGGGTTTGAGAAACATAGTGTTGATGTTATCAGTGTTGATTAGTAATTTTTTTGTTTTTGTGTGTGTTGTTTCATGCGTCGAATTAATATAGTGGTTATTAAACGCAGAGGATATTTCTATTGGCTCCGTCAAAACATTGTTATTAATTATAATTTTTTCTATGTCATTTTTGTCATGTGAGCTACCTATTTCCTTTTTAATAATGCTCCACGTGGCCTTACACTTGTTGTCATTTTTATTTATAAAGTTTATGTTGGCAATTTTTTTAGAATTTTGAATACATTTCTGTAATAGTTTGGAATATGTCATATATTTAGCTTTATTAACAGCATTTGTTTTTCTACAATATTGATATCTTAACTTATCCAATTTTGTTTTTTATTATTATTTATATCTACTTTAATTCGTACTTTTGGAAATCAAAGATTATAAAAAAGGCACAACAAATCATGAAAACTACTGAAAGCTACGCTAGCATCATTTACCGCATACGCTTCCGACCAATACATTTTTTGTAAACATTCTTTAAATTTCCTAATATTATCTTTGTTATAATCTCTTTTATAAATATAATATATCGCATGCTTTTGTATATTGCGTTTTAAAGGAAACCTTAACAATTGTGCTGTGTCGTGATCAGATAGATGAAGTATATGAAGTATATGATCAGTATAGATGAAGTATATGATCAGTAGTACTGCTGCAGTTGCATCCGAAATATTACTTAAAATATGGTCGATGCATGATGACTTACGTGTGGGTACATCAATGTGTATTTTTAAATTGTAGTTGTAGGATAAATCTTGTAGTTCATTTGTGATGTTGTCTTTTTTTAATGTGTATATGTTAAAATCACCAGCCAATACTATTTGTGCTCTAGATTGGTATTTCATAGTTAAATCGTGTAAGAGATTATTTAGTTTGCATAGAAACTGTTTCGGATTTGATTGGGGTGTTCTGTAGAGACACACAGTTATTAATTTAATACACGTTAGTTCAATGCCGCAGACTTCAAACGTATTCTGCGACGCATATTTTTTTGTTAATGACAGTTCATTAAAAATCAATCCTTTTTTAACTAAGATACAGGTTCCCCCTCTGTGCTTTTCTCTGCAAAAATTGGCGGTCATGACGTAACTGGTTAATCTTAAAAACTTCTCACAACCTTTTTTTATAAAAGTTTCCGAAAGACAAATAACATCTGGGTCACTGTTACTCTCCTGTAACTCCTGTATAGTTATTTCTATCAAATCTTGTTTTAACAAAGCACTGGCGATATTTTGATGTAAAATTATAAAATTATATGCAGCAGGAATTTGTTTTTTACGGTCGAAAAAATGTATTATTCTTTTTTTATTACGGGAAAATAATAAGGTATCGTTCCTCTCTTAAAACGTTCAACTGGTTTTGCGGAGATGTCAGTTTGTTTCTTAAAATAAAACGGGATTGTTACCATTCCGTATGACGAGAACCTCGTGAAAGCCGAAACAGAGAAACGAAGAAAATATCTGGACCTGGCTCACGAGGTGACCGACATGTGGGGTGGTATGCCGACCGAAATTATTCCTGTAGTCGTCTCTGCGAATGGGCTAATCCCAGTCAGCCTCTCGGGTCATCTGAGGCGACTGGGACTCCGTGACGGACCGTTCCGGGCTCAAATGCAGAAGGCGGTGCTTCTCGATACCGCCCGCATCGTCCGCCGGTTTCTTTCCCTTTCCCCATAACCCTCGGCCGTTTGGTCTCCCCTGCCGAGGGCTCCCATCTGATTGGATCTTATTTATTTATGTAGTTTTTGTATTTATTTTATTTTATTGATATTTATGTATATTTATCTTTTCATTTTAATTTATAATTATATATTTATAGAACCCAACCAGGTGAGAAAATTATATAGATACCCCAAGAATAATAATTCTACTATTATTGTACTAATAGTTGTTTCAGTCAATGGGCTTATTGGTAAAAATATGGACGATTATCTGTCCAAGTTAGGTTTGGGCAAATGGCTGAAGGCATTAATTCAAAAATCGGCCTTATTAAATACGACTCGAATAGTAAGAAGGTTCCTATCTTTGGATGCCTAACTTCACCGATGGCTTAGAATTCCTCGCCGCGGTGGATAATAACTGAAATAATAATATTATTTATATAGATTGTATTTATATTTATAATATTATAGTTTTGTGATAATATATGTGATAAAAATAATAATAATAAAATGTACATATATAGGTATACTTAATAAAATAAATAAATGTATATAGGTATAATAATAAATACTGTACTACTAAGAAATTCATTACTTCATAGGCGTGATTTTTACTGATAGCTGTCGCAGAGATCAAGCTACCTTTTATGAACCATTAGTGTCTACGCCTGTGAACTATTAAAGAAAACGACGAAACAAGTGCTTCGATGTTGATATAAGCCTCAAGTCATTCTGATCCCTTAGACACCTTATGAACTCGAGTGACTGTCGTCATCGATTATCCGCTGGGTTGAGCTGTTTTCAAAATCTCAATCTCAAAAACTTTGCAATGTGACTCCAGTATATTGTGAAGAAATGAATTTATAAAAACGAAGAGTAATGAAGATACGGCTAAAAAGACAAGCGTCTATGCCATAAATCTTAATAAATAAATAAAAAAAGACGAATACTTTCAAACTGACATTGATGTGACAGTTGGCAATTGTTGGCTTTTGGTAATGATATAGTCAGTGTAATTTAAAAAATAGTTTATATAGTTTTAATAAGTTATAAGGTAGAAATATAATAAATAATCATGCGCTACGTTATTATTGTGTTATTGGTTTTTATCCTAAGTGTAGCGGCATGGGACGACGACGATTTAGAAGTTTTTGACGTGGTAGAAGAGGTGAACCAGAATTTCTACGAATTATTAGGTGTTACGCAGGTAAATTTAAATTTTAAACAGATTTAAACTTATTGTATTATTCTTAGTAAACATATTTAATATGTTCTTTGATAATATGAGATAAAACCCTCAAAATAAGTCGCTCATTATGCGTTTGAAGAAAATTCACATGTTTTTGTTTTATTTTTATTATAAGCAGATAAACGTTTACATTTTTGTTATTCATGTGGTTATCCAATCATCTTGAGCTTACACTTAAAGTACCTAAAGTTACCTCATAGAAAAAATTAGAAATCTAATTTCAAATCTTTATACTTTAGTAACACGACAGTTAGAATCAAAATGATATCAAAAAACATTTTTATTAGACAAAAGTGTCTAACATTCTAACATTGAAGAAAGGACGATTACTATAATATTGTACAACTAGTTTTATAGCATTACAAATTAATTACTTTGAAGTTTTTATTAGACAATGGGTGCTGTAAAGCATTCGAAACGTTGGGTATTTAAAAATACGCGATAAAATCCGTAAAAACTAGTATTATTTCAATGTGTAGTGTTCGGGTAAATATAAGAAATCATTAGACAAAGTCTTCTAACATTAGACAAAGTATGATTACTATAAAATTGTACAACTAGTTTTATAGCATTAAAAATTAATTACTTTGAGGTTGAATTTAAAGCAATATTTTTATTAGACAAAAGTCTTCTAACATTGGAGAAAGGACAATTACTATAATATTGTACAACTAGTTTTATAGCAATAAAAATTAATTACTTTGAAGTTTTTATTAGACAATGGGTGCTGTAAAGCATTCGAAATGTTGGGTATTTAAAAAGTTAAATATATGCGATAAAATCCGTAAAAACTAGTATTATTTCAATGTGTAGTGTTCGCGTAAATATAAGAAATCATTAGACAAAGTCTTCTAACATTAGACAAAGTATGTTTACTATAAAATTGTACAACTAGTTTTATAGCATTAAAAATTAATTACTTTGAGGTTGAATTTTAAGCAATATATATATATATATATATATATATATATAACTGAAAAGATTAAGAATATATATTTATATATTCTTTATCTTTTCAGTTTTTTTAATACTTAAGATAGGTTGCTATTTATGAGAAGAGACTTACAAGTATTTGTTACAAAGAAGGAAATCCCGCTTAAGTAAAACATCAGCCTTGTAAGCAACTTGCTGCTACTCCACAAAGATTGAAAAAATTATTTATACCACTGTGAATTTAATAGAGTCCAAGCAACTAGGAGTTGTAACGGCTGTTACGGTTCCTAGTCTTCCGTATAGCATTTAGGGAATTTAAGGTAGACCATATTAATAAGGTTACTTCTACTAGTTCACAGAGAACATTATCTTCTTTCCCGTTGACATAGTTTCAGTTACAATAAATTCTATCAACCCTTGAATTTATTGTACACTGAACATTACCACTAAACTTAAAACTTATTATTTGTAAAATTACAAAACAAGCAACTAAAACATAAATCAATGCGTTAGATGAAAAAGGTATATGATATATTAAGCAGTACTCTGCAGTGGATTGAATACACTTGATCACACTTTGTTTATTTATTTTTAGGAAGCATCACAATTTGAAATTAAAACGGCATTTAAAAAGCTCACTTTGAAGCTACATCCTGATAAGAATAAGGCTCCAGATGCAGATGTGAAGTTCAGAAACTTGGTTTCCGTGCACAATATTCTTAAGGATCCAGGAAAAAGAGAAAAGTTAGTCTATATTTAATAATTTATATGAACATAGTTTCTTGACTGCATTGTTTGAGTTCTGTATTTGAATCCCGACTTGGCTTTTTGTTGGATTTTTATGTCATGGAATACTTAGTAGCAATCTGAAGTCAAGATATTGGCGGTGTTTTACCCTTATTAGAAATCACATAAAGCTATTGACCCTGCCCTTGATCTCTGATAGATAGATAAAGAGTGCACCTTTGCTTTTAGTCTCTGTTCGGACTAGCCTCATGATTGAAATACAGTCTCAATGACAATATTATTATAAACATAGTTATTCACTATAAATTGAATTTTACAAACAGCTTTTGTGACTTTATTGGTCACAACATCATGATTATCATAATAAATTGCAACATGTTACAGGTATTACGTTAAAAGGGTGCCCCTAAAGTTTGCTTTGTGGGACAGTCTTAATCTATCTTTTCATGTAGTGAATGATGAATGACTATGTGTCACAGTGTCCTTACTGATAGATGGACTGAGTGTTCACTTGTCACCCTTACTTTTAAAAAATGCTAGAGGCAATAATACTGGCAATAAATTTGAAGCAAAAGAAATTATAGATGTATTGTTGTCAGTTTTGTGTACATAGATTAAACTGCAATTAATTATACTGACTCTACCAACCCTTAATAGTGTATGCACTATTGACTTGCAGTAGAAATAATACACTGGTACCAACCCAGGCAGACTCCTAGATAGAAAAGGTCATAAAGGATTAAAAACTTTGTCCTAAAACACTCTTAGAAATGAGATTTGTGTGTGAGCATTAGGATGTACAATGTATATACATGATTATTTTGCAGCATCTGACCAAATTTGCAGAGATGGTTCGGAATAAGTAATATAGGCAAATGGTGAAGAAAAATGAATTAAAAAAACCTCAAACATTCTGTCCTTTTTATCTTTTAAATTCAAAATGTGTGGTTATGTATAATTTTAACCGATTTTACTGCACATGCACACATTCATAAGGTAGTCAAAATCAATAAAAACACATTCAGGTAGGCAAAAATGTTGTTGCCCGTAAATTACATTCAATTTGGGATAATTTCAAATGAAATTAGAACCCTTATTTACTCGTATTTTGAAAAACTGCAATAACGGTACATCATTTTTTTATATTTTTGAACTTAAGTTTAAAATTTGGCTACTCTTTGAAAAATAACCTTGTATAGGCTGTAACTTTTCATCATAGAATTTAATTTATTTTATTATTTTAATTAGAGTTATTATTTTAACTGATGGGGGTGCACTTCTGCTTGGGAGCCCATCTGGGTAGGTACTGCCCTCCTACCTATTTCACCAGCTGTAATGCTTGGTTCTGGTTTGAAGGAATCCCAGAATAATTATTACAGGTTGTAAGGCATTTTATCTTAGTTCACGGAAGTGACAATGCATTTGCAGTTTCCTTTGACCTATTTAGTTGCAGGTGTCCATGGCATACAGTATTGTTGCGCGGCTAAGTTGACATCTGCCACTAGCGCCATCTAGTGTCGGGTAACAGAGCGAAGAGAGAGCTTTCCAGAAAATGACATTACTAATCTTTCAACCGACAGCGCCATCTAGTATCGAATTGAAGAACTAAGCTTTCTGGAAGCCTCAAACTCGAACTTTCTGCGCTTGGTCGGTTGGCGCGCGTATTTACTCGAATATTCTGGATGTTTTTGTGGAAGAGCCCTATATAAAGGCGCTGCAATACGCGATCGGGGAAGTATTGAATTTAGCAAGACAAGCGAAGCTTTGGAGCGGAATAAAGTGAATCAGTGTGATTAATTATTAGTGTTTTAAGAAAATTAAAGTGTTAATTTAGGTAATTTTATCGGCAATTTTTATTGTCACGAACCTCAAGCTCGTAACAGTATTATTAATATAGTTGTATAAATTCCGCAAATTTTTACTATACAGGTATAATGAAGTACTCAAAAATGGTCTTCCAAATTGGCGTTCTGCCGTGTATTATTATCGACATGTGAGGAAAATGGGCTTAGCTGAAGGCTCTGTGATACTTTTCATTATTATTTCATTTGGCCAATATGCAGTTGGTTGGGCTGCTTATGCTGAGAAGAGGTTTACTGCTGTAAGTATTTTACTAGCCTAGTTGTGGAATTACATAGAGAGTGATTGTTGAAAATGTGTAAGTTATAAATAGAACATGTTTGTTAATAGGAGCAAATATTAAATAGTAGAGGGAAAAGGCAAAAGAAGTCAGGCTTTGACACGGGCTTAGCAGAAATATTAGAACAACTGCCTAAACCTAGTGTAAAAGACACACTGCCTTTTCAAATACCAAGGTTTCTTTGGTGGTCTATAATTGCTATTCCTCAAGGGATCATGGAGGTGAAGAGGAAAATGAAGGAGAGAGAAGAGGAAGCAAAAAGACAGAAAAAGAGGTATGTGCAACTCTTATACACCTCAAAATATTTGCTTTTATTTTGTATTTATTTTATTCATAATTTCTTTGAGGTTTTTTTCTTAGCTGATGAAGTTGATGTCTGTAATTTTTAGTACAGTCCTGCAATATACCGCATGTAAAGTAAGTTGTTTTCCTAATGAACAGCGTGTTTATTGAACATAATAAACCTATTTAAAGATTTTAACATATAAGTAGTAACAAGCTCCATTTTTAAAACACCGATGGAAAAAAAACTTGCGTGCTGCATAAAAAGAAAATTTTAAATATTTTCAAAATTAACATGAATGATATGTGTTAACACCTGAATGTTTAGATCTATCAAGTCTTTTAGCTTACAGAGTGTGCTATGAAGTCTATTTCTACATACAAATATACATTTAAAAGTCATTACTCTCTTTTTGGAGCAGTGGGGTGAAAGAAAACTTGAGATTATTGTATACATTATTTATGGAATTGACATTTTATATGAAACAATTCATGCATTTCTTTATAAAAATTAATTATTTAAAAAATCGTTCATTATTGCTGAGGCACTTTTTTCATTTTAATTAAAGTTAATTGATGCCTGCTGCATCTGTTGCTGTAAATTCTGTTATAGAAATTCGAGTTCCATAATTTCAATTTTGGAACTCGAAATGTATTCAATAATTTTAAATTCATCAGGGTTCAAACTTTCCCTGTAAATATTATCCATATTTCATATAAAAAAATAGCAATCAATAGTAACACACTTCCTCGCCCTAAAACCCTGTAGAAATGAGAGGAGGCTTGCAGTGGGACGTATATAGGCTGTAACTTTAACTTTGGGGGATGCTTGAATCCTAGTGCTTGCTGCTTCGGTATGACCGATTAAATAATGGCTTAAAATTATATTAAGTGAATGGTACTTATTAAAATACGTAAATGTGGTGTAATTTTGTGTATTATATGTTTACGCATATACCTATTAGTGGAAGTGATGGCTCCGATGGTGATATAAGCCTTAAATTATGTTTAGTTTTTATCGATTGCCGGTCATGAACAAATTGTGGAATTTTTTTAACATATTTCGTATAACATTAGTGTCCTCCTCCAGACCGAATTTCGGCCACGGCGGCCTGCCTCTACGGAGACTAGCCAACGGCGCAGGACAGGATTATAGTGCCCAAGTGTATACGCAAGCACAGGTGCACTCTCTATTCCCTCACTCTCATAATCCGATGGGACGGTAAACCGACACGACCGGAAAGAGATCAGGCGCAGGACCAACGGTTTAACGTGCTTTCCGAGACACAGGGGTGAGACACCGCCAACTTCCTGACTCCGGGCAGCTACTGAGAATTTCTTGACAGAAAATCTCAATATTTGATTTTCAGCCCGACCCGGGATTCGAACCCAGGACCTCATGATCAGCGCAGCCGCACATGTACCAACGAGGCAGACTTCCTGTAACATATTATAGTGTAGAATGGTTTTTGTGGCTGATGGCCTTGCAGCAAATGCTACAAAACAGAAAAAAGCTAGTCAGTATTAATACTTAAAAAAGGGAGGAAGAGGAGCGCTTGAGAGCGGAGCGCGAGGCGGTTGCGGCGGCTGCAGCGGCGGCGAGCGGGGGCGGGGCGCGGCGGCGGCGCGGCTTCGTGCCGCCCGCACGAGACGGCTGTCTCCTCGACGCCGCAGACGAACCACATGTTGACGCGCCCGTTGTCATGCCCGTCAAGACCGTGAGCGACATCTTGCATTTCAGTTATATTTATACTCACTCATGTGCACTTTACATTTAATTCGTATTCTGCGTATCATATTGTATTGTACCCATATCATACCGTAGTATTGTAAGAGGCGACACAGGTAAAGTGAATTGAAGATGGGTAGCAGCACTTCCTGATAACATCTGACAATAATAAACTGCAGTTTTTTTATACATAATAATGTTGGCAAACGAGCACACAGTCCACCTGATGGTAAGTGGATGCTGTGGCCCATACTACACTTATCATTCATTAAGAATCAAAATGCAGATGCGTTATTACACCTAAGGACTAAGATGGAATGCCTCCTTTCCAGTAAAAATTGTCTCCGGTTCTCTACACTTCCCGTACGAAACACAGCAGCTATTTTACGCTGGTATTCTGTGACACCGCTCGAGCTGACCCTTTCATGCTGTTACTAGCTGAATGAAATGATGCTGGTTACCACATATAAAATTATCAAAATATTTAAACTCAATTATATTCAGTATTATTTAAACTCATTCATGCACATTTTACATTAAATTTTTCCATTAAATTAATGAATATAGAAAACAGGAGACCCTCTTTCACTGCGTCTTAGGGGTGGTTATGGTTGTAGCACGAACGGATCCGTTCGACCAAGGAAGGACCAGGCTCTTACAGAATACCGACTTAAAATAGCTACTGTGTTTCGTATGGTGAGTGTAGAGAACCGGAGACTGCATTTTACTGGGAACTAGCATTCTATCTTAGTTCTTGTGATGACAAGGTATCTGCATTTTAATTCATAACCAAGGAATGATGTGGATGTACATGGATTACAGCAACCTTCCTTATTTATATATTATAGAAAGAATAATGCGCCCCGGTTTGGCACCAGTGATTTCTGAATCTCAACAACTGTACCAGCTACCAGGTGCAACTGTAAATCTAAACCACCTAGGGTCACTCAAACAAACAAACAAATTCATCAAAATCAGTCCCAGATGTTTAGGAGGAGTTTAGTGATATGTAAAGAAGATATTTATATCCCATTTCACTTACCTACTAATAACGCCCATAAAATTTGTTCGGGTAGTTAAGAAAATAGTTTATAGTGCTTACTGTGTAGTGCCGGTTTAAGAGTATCCACAAATCTATATCTTTTTTTTTAAAAACGTTACCTCCACACTAGGATTTTCTCCTCAAACATAAATTTCACAAGGACAAACATCCAGACCCGGAACAATTACTTGTAGAGTTGTAGGTCATACAAATACTTGTTCCGAGCGGGATTCGAACCCGCGGCCCTTAGCGCTGTAACTCATTGCTAAGCCACTGGGCCACGGAGCCATCGAATATACTATATAATAATAGTATCATCCTGTGAGTGTCGTAAGAGGCGACAGAGGAAAATAAATGAAGAAATGGGCGGCAGCAACTTCCCAATAAAGACTGAAAAAGTGCGGTAGCCAATCCGCTTGTTAAGCGTGGCAACTGTGGCAAGTATCTCTCCTATGAGGTAATCTATAGGGGAGGTCTATGTTGTATAGTGCGAATGGAGGTTGTATAGTGAGAATGGAGGTTATATAGTGCGAATGGAGGTTGTATGGTGCGATCGGGGAGGTCACCGTAAGACGGTGCGTTGGTCTTCTAGACGCCCCCGGCGATAACTGGGGGGCTGTGGACGGATGATGACTTGGCGGAGCTGGTGCGCCTGGTGAAGAAGTACCCGGGCGGCAGCTCCGAGCGCTGGGAGCGCATCGCGGAGGCCATGGGGCGCAGCGTGCCCGAGGTCACGCATGTGGCCGCCCGCCTCAAGGACAACTGCTACAAGATCCCCGGACAGGAAGCCCAGGAGGAAGTCGTCCCCGAACCACCCAAAAAGGTATTCTATCATGCCGTCATATTATATCATGCCGCATATATTATATCATGCCATCTATTCATGTCAATTAAAAAAATATTGATTAAAACTACTTTTACGGATTTTATCGCGTTTAATTTTAACTTTAATTGTTTTATTTGCATTGCAATGCAATGAATAGATCGGACCATAAACAATAATTAAAAAAGCTGAAGGTACTCCGGGTTTAAAAATGACATCGGGACGTCTGACACCTCAGACGTCCCGATGTCATTGTAACTCACAGAACACTAATACCCTTAGGCGGGAAGAATGTCAACTTCAAACAAAGAAAATGGCACCCATAATGCACGCCATCTCTGTCGTGCCCCACTAAAACAACCTGACCATGGGTGCTGAAAAGCACTCGAAACGTCGGGAATTAAAAATAAAAATAACTAAAATTAAACGCGATAAAATCCGTAAAAGTAGTTTTAATCAATGTGTAGTGTTCGCGTAAATATGAGAAATCATTATAAAAAATATTAATAAAAATAACTATTTCGGCGTTCAGACAATTGTGACTCAGTTTCAACTGTCAAACCAGTGAGTATTGACAGTGATCGTCTAAACCACCTAAGAAGGACACACAGCGATCAAAATCTGTGCGATAGTGCGCGTGGAAGTAGGCACAAGTACTTTCCTTTTATGGCACTGGCCAAGTAAGTTTGAGCCCGCGAGCTCTAACACTTGCTACAAACAACCGAGTATTACGTAGTTACCCATTATATTAATGAAGTAGAAAGAAGATTTGGTATTGTAAGGAAGCTCAGTCGCTCGGTGAGCTATGAAAATGGCTGTGTCTAGGAATGCCAGATCGGAAAACCAAAATATCTGGACAACATTTGCAAATGTCGAAATTATGGGGTTGTTGTCGGGAGAAATGCATATTAAAAATAAAAATGTAAAATAAAAAGACTTTAAATTGTTTATAACTAATTTGAGTACTTACACAAAAATTTTATGTTGCCACATGTATTGTATTTGGCATTAGACTGTACTGAGCTACTGAGTCCACCAATTTGGATCCTTTAGTATTCTTCAGAAAACATTTAAAATTCAAACAATTTACTTCAAAGTTCAGTCTAATTACTAACTCAGCTTGATAAAATCAAAGGCAGCTGTGATGTGAAGAGAAGCTGTTTGTCTGGAGATTTTGGGTTTTGTGGGGAGTCTGGAGATCATATAAAATGTCGGGAGAATCCAGACGAATCCCGACCATCTGGCTACCCTAGCTATATCAAATGTCCTCGCGTGATTTTGGAATATCGGTATGGATAATTACAGTAGAAATATCAATAGATTTAATAACGATTGTAAAAAATAGCCAAAGTATGGGAATGAATGGAAAATGGTGAATGAATGGATCCATCAATCATCATAATTTTCCATTAGTACTCCTTTTATTATACGCTAGGGCAAACAACACAGCTATTGCATACTTTTTTTTTAATAAAATTCACTAAACATGGGACCTATTAGCCCGAGACCGATCTGCCATAATTTACAATAGCCTTTAACGTAAAATTGACGATTTGGTTGAAATCGACCGTAAAGAAATTATTGTTATCATAATACCACTCTCGTTTTTTTTAATTCTATTGTATTAAAAGATTAAAATCAAAAAGCTTTATAGGAATGTAGTGTAATGACGTAATAGCTTTTTAATTATACATTCCACGGGATCTCCACACACTTGCTACAATATATTGCGTAAGAAATGCGCGCAAATTTTAAAATATTTTCTATATAACATAGAATTTTAATCCTTTAAAAGAATTAAATAGATCAAAATGTTCATTAATAAATTGCCTATCCATTAGTGTCAATCGCAAAATAAAATGATGCTTTATGAGGAGATGCATGTTTTCAATAATTATTTCCCATTTCTGTGGTTTAGTTGTAGGAAAATTCATCAAGTATTTACTCCTTTTGAAAAAAAATTGAAATTGGCTATTATGGAATCAAAATTATGTATGTATAATATACATATATAATGTATATATAATACAATATTTTTATTAGTTGATATATCTTTTTAATAACAAGTAGATAGCTCCTAAAAACCTTACAAATGTCGACTCTTAAAACTAAATTTTTTCTCAAACACGCACCTTAATTTAAAATGTAAAATTGACTAAGTCTAAACGCACTACTTATAGAGTAGCTAATTCACACCACCTGCGGCGAACTTCATATAAAGACGGTTAAAGATGAGTTTCCCCTAAGGGCTAAGATGGAATGCCTCACAACCTCTAACTATATTGGCTGTATATCCCTCTGACCAGAACACAGTAGTGCAAGCACTGCTTTTTGACGGTAGAAACTGTTAAGAAGATCTCTTACCTTACGGGCTCCAAGACAAAATAAGGATTCGTATCATTTAGTAAATATTATACTGCTTTTCAATTAAGTAAAATATATCTTGTAGCACGTGACCGATGGTGGAATTACCGAGATGCCGATTACCGAGAACCGAGATTAGCACATAAAGGCGTTACCACAAAATAAATAAGTGCTACTCCTAGCGAACGGCCTTGAGCGTTCGGTCCTATACATTCCACGCGTTCTCGCTACAGTATATCGCGTAAAAAATACGCCCAAGTTTTAAAATATTGTCTTTATAAAATCGAATTTTAGTCCTTTGGAAAAATTAAATAGATCAAAATGTTCATTAATAAATTGCCTATCCATTATTGTCAATAAGGGCGTGAAATTCCCAATTATTAATGGTCACGTTGCTGTCTTACAAATTTAATAAAAAAACATTCTTAATTCCATTTAAATTAAAATTGACATTTAAAAAGAAATTTTTGTGCAATTAACAGGTAAAAACGCGTAAGACAGAGGAAACGAGTGCGGGCAATTGGTCGCAGACCCAACAAAAGGCTCTCGAAACCGCACTGGCCAAGTATCCTAAGGGCGGTGCGGGTGATCGCTGGCAGAAGATAGCGAACTCCGTGCCCGGAAAGACCAAAGTAGGTATTTTTGTGGAATATATACATTTAAGGGTAACACATAATGTTTAATCTTAAGGAATCTTTCTACTTAATTTCACTTTCTGGTGTTAAAAATATTTGGATATAGACGTAGATATTCGTTTTATTTGCGTAGTTTACATTTAAAATGCACCTTTATTAAATTAAAATTAAAGAAAAAGGGCATAAAAGGAGAAAGGACGAATTCTCGACGAAATTCTCTCTACTAGACTCGAAAACAGCACGAAAACGCGCACAGCAGGGAAATCGGTCTATAGTTGTGCAAGAGAGCGTTCTCGCCTTTCTTGTAGAACAAGACCACTGCACTTCTGCTCCACGCCTCCAGATTAGTGCCACCATTGACGGAGTAAAAGAGCTTCTGCAGGACTTGAAGTACTGTTACCTGCTGTACTGTGCCTTGCCGTTTTTAAGGTGCTGGAGAGCCATTCTAATCTCGCTCAGACTGACGTCCGGGATATCATCGGAATAGTGTCGGATAGGACTTGCTCTCGAATCATTACTCACACTTGTGTGTGGCTCCAACGATGACTTGTACAGCTGCCCGTAGAACGTCTTTATCTCCCAGAAAATCTCAGGTGTCTTGGAAACGATGCATTTTTTTAGTTTTCAATTTGACCGTTGGCTTTTTCTGACAGACAGACCTCTGGCAAAGACTTTGGAGCTTCGATTAAAAAGATAGAAATTATATGGAGTTTTCTTCCCCATACGAGTTTTTTGTCAAATCTGCTACCACCAGTAACTTTTTCGGACCGGAACTAACTTTTGCAACACCAAGCAATTTCTCTGGTGTTGCATAAGTTATTTTTACTAGCTCAAATAAAATAGCTGAGTATTTTATTTAAGCACAAAAATTATCTTAAATTTTCCTCAAACCCGGTTTGCTCGCGTACTGTGAAATTTACAGCGAGCGCTAACCATCTGAGCTACCACGGCTCCCGCCGGAACCAATGAAATTGTTAATTGCAATTTTAAGTGCTGATTTAACACGTGCTCGGCGGTGAAGGAAAACATCGTGAGGAAACCTGCATGTTAGAGAAATAAGAAAAAATATTTCGAAGTCATGTGAAGTTTGCCAACACGCATTGGGGCAGCGTGATGGAAACTTCTTTGCCCTAAAACCCTCTCAGAAATGAGAGGAGGCCTGTGCTCAGCAGTGGGACGTATATAGGCTGTAACTTTACTTCCTCAAACTTTTGTAAGAGTTGCATTAATAGACAAACGTGATCCGTTATGCTTGACTGCTTGTTTGGACATGATGACACAACGGATATTGAAATCGGCTATATTTTTTCTATTTCTGGCAATATATCTAAGGCAATAGTTAAGAGAAATCGTTTAAAATGATATTTTCTAAGGGACTTGCGTATGGATTTATCATTACGCATTTATTGTGAAAATGAATATCTTCGGAGCAAGAGTGAATTCATTTTTGTCACATTTTTAATAACTTGGTAGGCGCTGTGGTAGATGTTTATCTATTTCGGTCGCAATTAGTAATTGATTTAGTACTAAATTCTTTGATTGAAATTTTGAACATAGCTTAGAATTAGGTGAAAATGAAAATATGTAAAAAGTGGTGTATTAAAAAAATTATCGCTATTTCTTAAATTAAATTAACTTTTAAAAGAATAAAAGGGGAGTTGGTCGAGCAAGTAGATGAGTTTGTGTATTTGGGATGCGTATTTAGCAGCGACGGGAGATATGATAATGATATAGAACGACGAGTGAACGCAGGAAATAGAGTAAATGGGGGCTCTACACTCTATTCTGGAAAGTCAGAATGTGTCAAAAAAGGCACGTATGGTAATCCACAATGCTGTGTTAACCTTACTTTAACGTATGGTAGTGAAGGTAAAATAAACACAGTAGAAATGTGGTCGTTAAGACATATGTTAGGGCTGAATCTGAGTGACAGGGTAAGAAATTTTGTAATAAGAGAAGGGTGTGGTATGCAAGATGATGTTGTAACCAGGATTAAGAAAGGAATGCTTTGGTGGTTTGGTCATGTAGAAAGAATGAATGAGGAAAGAGTGACAAAGCAAATTTATGGTGCAGAAGTGAACGGCAGAGTCGGTAAGGGTCGCCCTAGGCGAAAGTTTGTCGACCAAATTGGCGATGTATTGAAAAGGGGCCAAATTAAGAGTTTCCTTTACCGACGAGCATGTATGCGTAGATATATGGATGGGAAGAGGCGAGAGATGTGTCAGGATCGTGCCAAATGGAAGTCTGTAGTCTCTGCCTACCCCTCTGGGTGACAGGCGTGAGTGCTTTATGTATGTAAACTTTTAAACTTTTAAATCAAGCTGACATTCTAGTGTCGTTAATGCTAATAAAAACTGTAAAATTAATGAAAACCACAGGTTTAAAAAGATTATAAGCCAATGCTAATTCATTCCCATCTAGTGGTAACTGGTGATGGAGCCCTAGAAGCCTTTTATCGCACTGGCTTAGCTTTATAAAGGCCTTTCATTCTTGCCTTGAATGCGCCTATATTGTAATTGAAAGGAAAGACAGATGCTGGAAAATTATTTCACTTTGCTGTTTTGCTACATCACGAAAGACGAAGCAAAGCGACCGAAGACCGTTTGGTTTGAATACGTGGAATATCGACAACAAAGGGCCCGCCGACCGCCTGGTTGTCCGATGGTGGAAAGTGGAGGGAGGAAATATGCATGTAACTCCTTCGCACACTCTCCGAAATGCATCATGTAGAATACTCAGAGGCTGGCTACTCTGCGCGTGGGCTCGAGGCTGATAAGATTATCATAACGTTAAGTCACGTGTCCTGCCAAACGTAACGGTTAATGACAAATCTTCACTTCTTTGTTCCTCTCCAGTGATTGTGTAAGTTTGATGGAAATCCTTTGCCGGTTGAAATCATTCTACATTTATAGTGTTTTTTTATTAAAGTTTACAGTTACAGCGTATACAAGTCCCGTTGCTGGGCACAGGCCACAAGAAATGTGTTGGCGAACTTCACATGTCTTCAAATAATTATTTTTTCATTCTTATTTATCGGACATGCAGGTTTCTTCACGATGTTTTCCTTCACCGCCGAGCACGTGGTAAATCAGCACTTTAAATTGCAATTAGCATTTTTATTGGTGCCGGCGGGGATTGCACCCGGGTTGCTCGCGTACTGTGAAATTTACAGCGAGCGTTTAGCCCCAGCCCAGGGCTTATCTCATCTCGTTTCATTTCTTTATTATTTTTACACTTTCTAATCTATAGTAGATATTAATATAAAAAAGACATCTAATATATTAAAATTTGTTTTTTTCGTATTTTATGCCCTGCCATACCGTTGTCAGATTGCGGTAAAACTTTTTCAACTTATTACTTGCACTTCCGCGAAGGTTATAGGCATAGTTGGACCCGGTAGGTGGCGCTGTTGTAGAATCCAGATATCACCCGTGCGAAGCCGGGGCAGATCGCTAGTGAGCTTATATTTTTATAATTTGAACAATACACTAAACTAAATGTTAGTCAACTCTTAGATGGTAGTGAAAAAGAAGACTGTTACTGTTTCACCCTGTTTACTAAATCGCCCTGCTGGAATTAGGCATTCCCCATAGATGTTTTTTATAGGGTAGGGTGACAATCTTGCTCACAGTCCACCTGATGGTAAGTGGATGCTGTGGCCTATAGACATCTACATTCGTCTTGAATTAAGATTCAACATTCAGATGCGCTGTCACCTCTGAGGACTAAGATGGAATGCCTCGATTGCAGTAAAAAGGGGTCTTCGGCTCTCTACACTCACCATACGAAACACAGCAGCATCACGCTGCTTTACCCTGGTATTCTGTGAGAGCTATGGTCCTGCCCTTGTCGAGCCGACCCATTCGTGCAACCATAATATAGCTGCAACGTGGCTCTACCACGTAAAAAATAAAAATTACCTAGTACTGCCACGTAAAAAAAGATTGCCTTATAGCGGGGAAAAAGCGTATCAGTCTCCTTTGGCATCTTTGCCGCTCTAGGCGGGCTGATTTGCAACGTCAGTTTTTTAATTGTGATTGGGAAGCCGTTGCTCCACATCCCTTGATTTGTTTTTCTCTGTCGCCTCTTGTGACACCGACGGGATGATGGGGGGGGCCATTACACGATCGAAGAAGATGACAGTCCTTAGTAAATATACATAATTATTAATATCTTTTCAGGAGGAATGTATGCAGCGGTGTAAATATTTATCGGACGTTTTAAGAAAACAGAAACAGGAAGAAGAACAAAAAGAAGCACAGAAAGAAAATACCAGTGACACACAGAAATTGCAGGACGACGAAATCAGCTCCTAAATTAACTAAATCGCACGCCCTCTGTGTTAGTTTAATTTATAAAATGTTGCCATAGGCATATTTAAAGTGACGTTTTGGTCAAGGGAAAAGTGGAACTTGAAAAAATTTCGATTGTATGTTTATATATGAAGTAAAAATTTGTTACAAGAATAAATTACGTTTATTACGTTTGTTAGATTTCTATGTACGTTATTTTCAGTATTTGGATCCATTTATGCCAAACTATTCCAGTCGGTACAAGATTTTGAGATATTGTTTCATGTGATTTTATAGAATTCGGGTGACAAACGCTCGGCTCTACTACGTTCATTGTGGTATTTATATAGATGTCTTTTTTCTCACGAAGGCGGCGAAACTTTATTTGTAAGTTACTTGTAAGTATGATATGTAGAGACACGCGTGCTTGTGTTCGTAACTGCGGGTAGCGTTAGCCAGCCCATCGCAATTTTAAAAAAAATAAGCTACCTAAGATGTTTAGGCACGCAATGAAAATAAAAATAGTTTTCGTTAATAAGAAAAGAATTAGGATTCTCATACAAATCATATGGATCTTGATTACTTTGCATGAATTCAATGATGCAAACTAGTGACCATATGACAGCCTTAAAATAAGCAATACCTAAGTAGTTAAGAAAAAAGTGATTACATATTAACTAAAATACCACTCTACTGCTTATCAAAGGACATTGTTTTCTTACATTACCTACTTACTATTTTGCTCCATTAACTCTCTGTGCTTACGGTACTCGATAATAACCTTTAAATCTCGAGCTAACGCACCTTAGCAATATGCATTGGTACATACACTAAAAGTAAGACCAACCCACTATCATGACATAAAAAACTATACCTATAAATAAAATTTATAGATATTTAAAATATTTGTTATAATTTTACTCTTGTGTGATTCGGAATTTTTGTACTTGTTGCCGTATGGTGTTGAAGTAAACAGAATCTATCACTATTTCATGTGTCGTGGGAGTCAAAACAGTCTGCTTGCCATAGATAATGGTAAAGCCATCTTGCTTTCGCTAGACGTACGATGTCTCAGACTAATTATCAAATGCCCCAAAATTTCTAGGCATTTCTTATATTCGCTACTTATTACGGGCACATGTCAACATCATGCTGCAAGCACACGATGGATAAAGGTAAGGTATTATACGATGTGAGCAAAATATTTTGAAATATATATTTTTTCATACAAAGGAAAGTAGTAAATAAAAGAAACTCATGATATTTTATCATTGCTATTTACAAAATAATATAAAAGATTAATAAAAAGCGTTAGTTTACATATCTTTGGTTATTAGATTTTTTAAATCACAGCACAAAGAAAGCAAGGTATCGTATACCTAATATAAATATGTCTTACATATATCCTCTAAATTACTCAATATTAATACAGACATTGAATTTCGATAAATATCTCAGCCTACTTATAAGCAATCGACTCACAATCAGACACATTCCGTGAACTGTGATTTAAAGTCATTTGTCACTGCTATCTGTATTCCTTTGGAATCACAGTCTTGGTCGCGGCGGTGTCGTACCGAATCTCGCGAACATCTCGGGAATGTTGTAGTCTTCGTCTTGGAATGTACGGGGTGAGTTGTATCCGTAGTTACCTGTGACAAATTTACAATTGAGTTATTAAAAAAATAACTGAAACCAAAAAGTTATAAAACGCTTTATTCACGGTCTATCCAATGACATGCACGACCATGGAGGTTAGAGAACAGGATACAGATCGCCGTAGAAAATAGTGCTCCAGAAATATGGAGACCATAAGTGAGGCGCTGCGATCGCTATGTTCGCTCAATAAAAGTCATTGTCAGTCTATTTTTCCGATCAGATGCTAAACCACTTGCACATCCACGCACAATAAAATATTTCTCTATTTTTTAACGTTTCTTTTTGTCAAAAATTAAAAAAATACGGAGCATGAAAATTTTCTCAACAATGCCGCGAAGAAAATTTGTACATTATTCAACTAACTTCATCTACTTGTGCTCATAAACAGCTAACTTCGCAGCCACTACTCACCGACGTCAGCACCGCTATAAATTCTACAAATCTTCAAGGACAGGCGGGCTATGCTTTAGTACCTAGCGATCGTTCTTTCTCTAACCTCTATGTGCACGACGCGGCTTCTCTAGGCTTGACGTACGTCAATAACGAGGCAGATGGACCGTGAACAATGCGTTTAAGTTTTTTTTCTACATTAATTTTATAAAGTAACGAAGTACCTATTTTGTATTTCACGAGCCGCAAACTATGCAATATGTTAATAATATATTATATGGAGGAAAACAATATGTTTTTTTTTATTAATCAAGTCAAGAATGTTTTGGCCTTCTTGAAGAGCGATTCCTTTTCCCAGGCCCGTCGCATAGGTAGCGGCAAATTCCGTGAAACCAACAACAATTACACTTAAAAGCAAATTAAAAAAAAATACGTGTGGCACACGGAGCATTTTTTATCAACTTATGCAATTATAATTATTTATTTATTTTATTTATGCAGTTAAGTCTTTTTTAATCAGTTACACTTTTTGAGCGTGGTGACCGATAAGAAAACAATTTTTTTCTCTTATTGAATAAATGAGAAGTTAATATTGTTTAAAATATTTTTAATATCTTACAATACATGTAGGTTATTCAGGAATTTTTATCATTGAGTTAGCAGCTAGTGTACATACGCATACGCATACGTCTAGTCGCACGCACACAAACACCGTGCCGAAGTCTGCCGAGTGCCGAAGTTTGCGGAACTGAAACGACGTTAGACGATGCACGGCTTTCAACCCCACACCTCCGTGCCCGTCGGAGTGGGGAGCGTGAGGTTTTTTTCGTTACGGAATTTCTGGATTCGGTCCCCGCGCTCAAGGCCCGCGATAGAAGCTATGCAATAGCTTAAAAAATGTATGTGTCTCATACGACGTCAAACACGTCACGACCGGTCTTTCATAGTTCAGTGTCGTTATGTGATAACGGTTAGATGATAATGCTCGCTTCAATACTAGTATTATCAACTTTTTGATGTTGCTAGCAGAATGTAGGTTAGCTCTTTAGCCTAATTCGTATTTAATGGAGTTAGTCGTTTCCTTATATTCAGTGGTACGATTCTTTATTTAATTTGTTTCGATATCTAAAAAAACTAATAAAAAAGCAGCTACCCGTTAAATTCTGGTCTAGGTAAACAATAAATACCCCTTTTGTCATAGGCTTTAACCGTTATTTAAGGAAATTGTGATTAGCTTATTCAAGTGTTATTATATAATCATCTCCTAATCTTTGTAATTCTACAAGAAGTCGCCATAATAGGGACTTTCCAGTGTAGTATAGTTTGTACTTACCGGTCTTGGTCTTCGATGGCCAGACGTTAGTGCCTCCACAGCGTCGACAAGCGCAACGTAACGGAGATGCGACGCTGTGAGGTCGTAGAGATCCATCTTGGCAGTCCAGCCCCACCAACAGCCGCTCGTATTTAACTGCAGCGCAGCACTCGCATTTTGTGTCATGACCGCCCGTTTCTGAAACATGCCGTTTGGTTTAAGGCGTTCTCCCGCCAGATACCATATTATACACTATGAATTTTGCTATTGTGTGGCTGTGATGTGAGTTGCTGTTTAAAGTTAGTTTCGTTGGCAGGGAAATGATGAAAATATCGTTAGTGTTTGTGCGAAGAAACTACCTTTCACTCGCGTACACTTTAACATAACCAACGATACATTAAACACGGCATAAAAGTGGGTAATTAGGGTCCATCACAAGGGAATATTACAATATTTACAGGTCACAAAACCGACTCTAACATTGTAGGAAAGAAAGACAGAAAATATTTGTACAACATAACGAGTGGTTTGTAAATTTTAGCTACAAATATTTGTTGATCTTAAGCTTCTCCTAAGTTGGTTTTAGTGTCAATACCACAGAAGTCGTAATATTAAGACAATAGAATTCGCATAGACGCGTGATCTTGTCGCCGCTATGATGTGTTGACGAACATCATTCACCATTTTGTGATTTAGTTGCGTGGCGAACGTCGTACGTAAATTTATAATGGTTAACTGCAGCATAATCAATTGTAAAAACTCATCAAGGCCGTGTAATTCAACTAATAAAGGCGTAACATTTCATCGGTAAGTTGATTATTTACTAATTATCATTGTTTTAACTAATTTACATCTAGATGAATACTTTACTATGATATTTACCTTTGTAAACTTTTATTTATTACTTTTCGTATTGTACAATTACCATTGCTGCTTTTGTTCTATCGTAATACGCGACACACGCGACGTTGACAAACTCGCCAAACAATCAAATGTGAAACATTACATATCATTGTGCATTGCATATGTTTGTAATACGGTAAGATGTGGCGACACCGGTTTTGGAAGTAATCGAGCGCTAATTCATCTCTATTGTCTTATTATTACTATTTCTGTGTGTCAATACGCTTGGAAAATAGATTGACGATCGTGGTAGATAAGCGGAGACCTTTTTTACTGGATCCGAGGCATTCCATTTTAGTCTTCAGGGATGACGGCGAATCCACATATTGATTCTTAATCGACAATAGATGTATACCTATTGGCCATAGCATCCACTTACCACCAAGTGGGCTACTTATGTGCTTTTTTGTCATCATTAAATATTCTATACAAAAAATACATGCTGTTCACTGTCACTGATATGTGTGATGATCATTTTGCCATTTATTTTAACAGCCAGAAACAAATATATTTATTGTCGCTCATATTAGTTTCGATAGTATTACGACCACTTAGCCTAATATAGAAGCAATAAAGTGAAGGAGGAAAGCTATTGTTATATAAAAATAAGTCTGTCTTAACAAATTGGGTGAAACTTAACAAATATATATAATAATTACGGTTGTTGAAGACGGTGCCGGAGTCGCAGCTTCCGCGACATTCCTTAAAACCCACAAGTGGGGAGCGATTGATGCACAACCCATGCGCTCCTAAATGCACTCGAATGAGGCCCACAGATTCCGCGCTCGGGATAGCCACTGGGACACAGGTACCTGTACAACGAAATTGATTATAGTTAAACGTAGTTTGTCAACTACTTCGTATCAGCAATGTCGCAATGTTTTTCCTGTCTGAATCAACTCCGATACAAAAAATTTACTTCTGTATGTAAGCGACTCCTACGATACTCAAAGGCATTAGATTTCAGAGATAAGAGGTTACATTCTCTTATAACATGGATGAAATGGTACAGGACTTTTCTGCGAGTCCGTCTAGGAAGATACCACCTTCTTGACTGTTTCTGCCACCAAAAAGCAATGCTTGCACCTCTGTGTTCTGGTTTGTAGGGTATAGGGAATCAGTAAAATTACAGTCTATGAGATATTCCATCTTAGTCCTCAAAGGTGACAACGCATCAACCCTCAATTCTACCCCGTATTATTCGTTGTTTTTTTATAGGATAGGGTGACAAACGAGCACACAGTCCACCTGATGGTAAGTAGTTGCTGCGGCCCATAGACATCTACATCTATCCTCGATTACGAATCAAAATGCAGATGCGTTGTCACCCGTGAGGACTAAGATGGAATGCCTCGTTTAATGTAAAAGGGGTCTCCGGTCTCTACACTCACCATACGGAATACAGCAGCATTAAGCTACTATTTCACGCTGGTATTCTGTGAGAGCGTGGTCCTTCCCCGGTCGAGCCGACCCATTCGTGCTACAACTATACTACTAATATAACTGCAGCATGGCTCTACCACGTATAAAAGTATTTCAAGGTGTCCATGGCCTCTGTAGCCATTTACCATCAGGCGGACTGTTTGTCATTTTACTTCCATTAAAAAAAGTGAATACGAAGTGTTGCCACGAAATTAATCCCAACAAAAGGAAGTGACAATTAAATTGACACAGTTAAATAGTTTACTTACTCAATGGGCTGGGTTTCAGCTTGCAGACTTGACAGCAGGTCTCATTGACCAAGTCTTCCGCAGCACAATTGGACACGTCGGGGCAGAGCTGGTACGATGATTTTGTGAAGAATTCTTCGCCGTCTTGATCACAAGCGAAAGTCGTGCAGTTGTCGGCCGATTGCCAGGTCTCGCCTGGAATAAAATATCAATTAAGTATTTTGCATTCATATTACTTAACGCCCAGTCCATAATAAAAAAAAAAACTATACCTTTTTAACTAAAATACAATGAAATAAGTCTATAGTAAATTTAAAGTCCCATCCACCTGCCAAGTGTGGTGATTAAAACATATCGTCCCTACAACGAGTAATGCCCACGCCCAGCCGTGGACTTTAATGTAGTAGTTAAGAAGAAAATTTACGTAAGTTGTGTGGGATAAGCGCTCGTTGAATTCATCTCATCGCAACTTTAACCTTGAACTACAAGAGGTTAGACCACACAGTTTTATAAGTATATACGGATAAAGCCTTGTAGAAGTTCCTAGACAGTATTACACGCAATTACCTACTTTACCTTTAGGTTAATTAGACCTTGATTATATATGGTTTTTTGGGAATCACCGACCAATCGACGAATTTCTGGTAACGTTTGGCCATAGGTTAACTTTATATGCACGTTTTGCCGCTCCCGGCAACAGATTTACTTTAAAATGTTAATGTTTGGCCACAAGTTAACTTAAAATATGTTAAATATGTAAATAAAATATGTTATGCTAAAAACGTTTGGCTACATCCGTCCACAGGTGAAGCAACAGTAGCCTAATGGCAGGGTGCGGACCGCGAACTCAAAAAGGTCGTGGGTTCGAATCCGCCATTCGACTACTGGCGTAAACCACTCGTAACACAAACAATTTAAGCTTACCACGAGTAGTTAAGGGGAACATTAGTAATGTTAATATTCTTTTTTTTAAATCCTAAATATGTTAACGTATGGCCACAGGTTAACTCGTACGCCTATGTAGCAATACTGACCGGGTTTCCTGAGTTGATCGTCGACGACGCAGGCTTCCTGCACGCACTTGCCGCAGCACAGGCCGGCGCCGGGCTCCGCGTAGCGCCAGCCGCGCGGGCAGGCGCGCGCGCAGCTCTCCGTGCTCTCCTTGTGCGCCAGCTGCCCGGACGCGTCGCGCGCACACGTCATGTTCACACAAGGGTTTGATGTCGGCCACGTTTGTCCCTCCTGTGAAATTAACACATTTATAAAAATTCTAAATTGTTTATTTATACACGTAAGGTGGTACAGATTATAATATACAACATAAGATGATAATAATAAATGTAAGTAAAGTTGCCTTATTTCTCTAGTATATAATTATAATCTATAATCTTATCACACCAACTATGCTGCAGTGTATAAACTATGTTGTGTAGTTCTGTGATCCTCACACAAGGCATACCTGTGTTGTGAGGGCCTGTTTCTTTTCACAAATGGCGTTCGTATTTTGACACTGGGCCGACATTTATTTTTTTATAGAGTAAAGATGACAAATGGACATTCAGTCCACCTGAAGGTAAATGGATGCTGTGGCCCATAGATATCTATATTTATTCTCGTCTAAAAATCCAAACACAGATGCGTTGTCAACCCTGAGGACTAAAATGGAATGCCTCGTTTCCAGTACAAAAGGGTCTGCGGTTCTCTACACTCACCATACAAAACACAGCAGCAATAATCTGCTATTTCATAATTTACGTGCGATTAAATTATGATTATTCCGTTATATATCAGTGTTATATACGTGGTCGAGTCGTGCTACTGACATAACTGTCTGGCTGGTCTAGTGGTCGTAAACGCCACTACTGGTCATGAGGTTCGAATCCTAGGTCGGGTCAAAAAATCAGTCATTATTGAGTTTTTCTATCAAGAAATTCTCAGTAGTAACCCAGAGTCAGGAAGTTGGTGGTGTTTTATCTCCGTGCTTTGCATCACGTAAAGCCGTCGGTCCTGCGTCTGATTTCTCTCCGGGCGTGCTGTTACTACCACTATGAGAGCGAGGATATAGAGAGTGCGTCTATGCTTGCGCATAAACTCGGGCACCATAATTCTGTTCTGCACATGTGACTGGTCTTAGTTAAGATTGGCCGCCGCGACCGAAATTCGGCCTGGAGGACGTTATAGCTATAAGGTATATTGTGGGTGTAGCACGAATGGGTCAGCTCAACCGGGAAAGAACCACACTATCACAGAATACCAGCGTGAAATAGCAGCTTAATGCTGCTGTGTTTCGTATGTTGAGTGTTGAATTCGTATGTTGAACCGGAGACTATTTCAACTGGAAATAAGGCATTCCATCTTAGTTTTACATTTGCATTTCGATGCTTAACCGAGGATAGATATATATGTCTATGGCCCACAGTATCCACTTTCCGTCTGGTAAACTGTGTTCGTTTGCCAACCTTGTTGTATAAAAATAACCGTGTTCCCTTACAAAGCACAGCAGCACTAAGCTGCTATTTTACGCTGGTATACTGTGATAGCGTGGATTTACCGAGTTTGAGCCGACCCATTCGTGTCGCAACTATAATATAGCTGCAGCGCGGTTTTTGTTGTCAACATTTCACACTCTCCTGGATAAATGAGCGCATTTACTCTATGAACAGATGCTTATTAATACACAAAGTAGCAATTCTCTGATTAAAAAAGATTTAATTCATAAATATCTACCATGCATATGTATTAGTAGATGTGTCAACCAATACCAATATACTAACCTTGGATATTTCAAGTACCTTCATCCATTCATAATGGATCAAATTCATTGCTGAACATCACCCTTCCATAATCACAATTAGGCAGTCTATGGGGGATACTGACTGTGGGGTATTTTGAATTTAGTGGGCATCTTTGACCTTGTCACTTCGCAGGGTCACAGGTTCAAGGGCAAAGGGCAAAGTAATTGTTTAAAACATTTTTTTTCAAACGTTCAATTCAATATTTTTGTTTTTATTTTTTGTAAAATATCGGTGCTACAGGCCTCTACTCCGTTCACATGTTACACCTTATTTTTTTCAGACGGTAAAAAAGGTCATCCAGTATATAATTGTATTATAAATTCATATTAACCTGATATATTTCGTTTCCAACGCGGCAAGCTATCGGCTCACGTTTTGGACAGCATTTGCCGGGTATTTTCTCTTCCGTGTAGACAAACTGTTTCAGCATTGCCTCGCTTACTTCTGGACAGGTTTCGTTTGAACTTTGGATTTGTAACTGTAAAAGAAGTACATTTATGTTGAGTATAAAACCTTCTGAATTTAAAATATCTAGTTCCTTACTATTATAGCAGGTACGTTTGTTCGTAATTTCTTATGAGAGAAATGGAAATGTAATGGCGATTTACAGCAAGTGTTTCAAACTTCCCTTTATACTGTGATATATATTTGAATTAGGGCTTTCTAAAACTTCAGACCCAGAAGAAATATTGATTCACTGATCTCTTAATGTCAAACCGACACCGGGTTTGGCTTCGTGAAACGTACATAGAGGGAGCTGCTTCAATAATATAAATATCGCAGCACGGCCGCGTATTGGATTTCTGGTCCCTAAGACCTGATCCAATTCAAGAAAATGCATTTCAAAATATTGGATAGAAACTAAACAAAGTCATTAATTGTTTCTATAAAAAGTGTTGTTTTGATTTTTGTATTAGGTATATATTAAGATTTACCTTAATATATACCTAATACGGCGACATTTAATTCCATCTGCTTAGAATCCTAAAAAATCCTAAATAAAATTCTAACCTTAAAAATACAACTGCAATAATTAATATTTAAAAGCTGTAGGTAGTCAAAGTTAACTGATATTGGAATGTCAAACGCCTCAGTTACCCCCGTAACCATGGGTGCTTTAAAACCTCCGAAACATCAAACAAATCGAGTTAAAAACGCGATAAGATCCGTAAAATTATATTTAATCTATATCTAGTATTCGAGCAGATATAAGAAATAATTTGTGAACATGATATTCTAATATTCATCATAATATTCTACTACTATCAGAATATTCTACATAATATTCTGGCCTAATGGGTAACACAAACCATGTAAATTATATAAATTCAGGAAATCTTCCACAAATACATTTGTGAAGGGATCCTTTCCCTCACTTAAGTAGTTTGACTCTGACCCAACCCTTTCCCCGGTCTTTCGTAGGCGAAGGTCATATTATACTATACTTACGGTTCCGTTGAGATCTACGCAGGTATAGTTGGTGCAGAAGTCGGGCGAAGTCCAGAGTTGCCCGACGGGGTGCAGGCGTCCCTCTAACACACACGCCACCGGCCGGCATTTGCCGCAGCACTGCGTGCTGGGATTCGACGAAGGCACGTATTCCCAACCCTGGACAAACACATTTCTTTAAAGTATCTCTTTATATTTTAAAAAAGGACTCTACTTGTGAGAGTATGTTTGTTCTTCAATCACACTTGAACTGTTGGTTGAATTTTGGACTGAATTTGAACATATATAAGATCGTAATATAATCCAAATTGGGTCCCAAGTCCCTGTATTTCGCGATGTCAGTGACTGTTGGCGCTTTGTTGTTATTGCTTTCTATTTTATTATAAGTAGATTAAATTTTAACTTGTGTAACAATTATTATGTATTATGTGTTTCTACACATCTCTCATCTACACGTTTAATATGTTAAGTTTAGTAGCGACACTAAATTTCACCGTATTTTTTAATTTTAAGAATAATTTTACGTTCTTACAATTTAATTCGTACTTCAATACGTAGTAATTGTAATAGCTAACGATAGGTCAATTTGAATATTTACCTTTACATTATTGACACTCAATATATTTAGACGTCCTACTAGTTTTTTGTTTGTAGTTTTATACGATATACAGATACGTTAAAATAAACTTTAACTCGATCTATCAACTAGTTTTGTAATGAGAAATAATAATGCCATCAAAACATAACTTGTAAAAAACCAAGTCTCGCAACTCATTTCTTCTACCTTAAAAAGTAGTGAAATCCATGTAATACCAAGTCGGTTAATTTATTCAGTCCCTACTTAAGGGCCCCTCTGTTTTAAATTATTACGTAATTAGCTAACCTAACAACATTTTATAGTGACCATATCAATGTTAAAAATCTTTTATGTTTTAAAAATAAAGATTGACTTGGCAATCGCACTAAGCAATCTAATTTAATATAATATGTACTACTTGTGAGATACATTGTGTTTTCTTGCGATTGCCAAGTCAATTTTTATATTTAAAACATAAAAGATTTTTAACATTGATATGGTCACTATAAAATGTTGTTAGGTTAGCTAATTACGTAATAATTTAAAACAGAGGGGCCCTTAAGTAGGGACTGAATAAATTAACCGATTTGGTATTACATGGATTTCACTACTTTTTAAGGTAGAAGAAATGAGTTGCGAGACTTGGTTTTTTACAAGTTATGTTTTTGATGGCATCTCATTTCTTTTTGTAGATAAGATAGTCTACATTTTTACTTCTACTTCCTGAATGCCAACAACGTACCTATTTACACCTATTATATATATACAAGTACACTGATTCATTAACTGCAAATATAACTTTGTAATTTCATATATTTATATAGAATTACAAAGTTATTTGTGCAGTTGGTATATCTAGAAAATTGGACCGAAATTAAAAAGTATTTTAGTTTTTCCTTGATTTATACACTAAACACTAATTGTTTTCTGAATTTGAAGCTTCTATGTCTACTAGAAGTGCCTTAGACTTTTGATGATCGGTCAGTCAGTGAGTGACAAAATTAAGAAACTTTGACTAGTTATACTTCTTAAACTACTGGTTCAAATTGAATGAAATTTGAAATATATCATGTTTATACAATGTCTACTCGGTAACTGAAAATTCAAGCTTCTAGTTTTATCCTCTACGAAGTTATAGAGGGTCGAAAATGGCCTGAATTGCTTCGAGAAAAGTATGGTACGGCCGTGTAGCTTTTTTGCTCAACTTGGCGGGGGCACTGCCGTGCCCCCAGATAGATAAGTTAGGAATTTCATGTTCAGTTCAATATGCTGCAGTAAAAATGTTAAATGGTATCAAGCCATGTTCCTTTTCTGGATTGTTTTTAATTACCGATAAAAGTGACAAATCTTGTTAAAAAAATTTACAACTCACCGGTTGGCAATCGTCGTCGCATCCTTGAACGGTGGTCACTTTCTGCAGTTTGCCGTCTTCCATGCGCGTACATTCGTAAGATTCGCAGGCGTCGGTGGTTGAGGTCCAGTTTTCGCCCACCTGCAATATTAACAATTAGTACTCGATCTCTTTTGTTATAATACTTTTTAGAACTTATTTTAATCGTTCAACTATTGATATCGTTCAGCTAATAAGAGTTAATGTTCATGCGAAATTTACGAGATACAATTCGATGTGAGCACGTAAAAGGATCCAAATTCTAAATAAAAAAATTAGAGAGAAAATCTTTTGATTTGTGCTTATTTTGTTTAAAATTATGAAATGGAAAATGGATAAATTATGTTGTATTATAGATTGCAATGACCGTGTAAAAATATCCACCACCGCATATCGTCCCGTGAGTTAAAAAAAACTGCCAAGCGTGACTACTACGACAAATATCCCCCCTATTAGACAATCTATGGGGGAGGTCTGTGTTCAGCAGTTGACTTTTATTATCGCAATTAGTTTTTGGAATTGTTTACTATGTAAAAATTAAGCCCTATGAACTATTTTGGAATCGGTAATATATTGATAGAGTTGAGAGCTGTTAATGTTTTATAACACAATATGAGCAAAATATTCTATAGAGTTAAACTTAGCCTCATCAATAGATTCCCACAAAGCTCGGTTCCAAGTCACATTGACTATCGACTTGTAACCTGGAAGTCGATAGTCAATGTGACTAGTATGTAAAATAATTTTATATTATTTGCAAAATCATTTTAAGAAAAAAATTAATAGAAGAAATGAAATAAGGGGATGTTGATGAACATACCTGATATACTTTATCACCGACACGACAGGCGACTGGTTCTACTTTAGGACAGCATTTGCCTTCTACCTTTTCTTCTATCAGGACAAACTGCTTCTTCATCGCTTCGCTCACTTCTGGGCACGTTTCGTTGAAGCTTTGTATTTGTAACTGTTGGCGCAAAATATTTCATAATTCGTTAAGTATAAGTACCTACATAGTTTTATCTTCTACCTGTCGAATAATTCTTAGTTTTTAATCTACTTTCTTTCATTGTATTTTGTTCTCATTCTCTTGTATTTATAGTTAGTCAATTGTGTTGAAAGAACGTTTGTACGATATAATCTGGAAAGCTGTATAAAATTTCTTTATTTTTATACAAAAAAAAAAAGAATTATGAAATATCTATCAGCTGCAACACTTCAAAATTATCGACCAACACACAATAATTGAAACAAATAAGCAGACGGTTTTCAAAATGGTCGAAACGGTCCCAGTAAAATTCTACTATAGTGTTGTCTGAGTAAAATCTGTCTTCATTTTCTTCTTTTAGATTCTAAGACTTTTTATTACATAATTACCCAATTGAATTGATTAAACTAACCTATAATTTACCGCTGTAATTAATACAATATTGAAATATCAAACAAATCACAATATTGGAATATTAATCTGAAATCACTTTATCTAATTTTATCAATTATACGACAAAATGTATTAACAATAAAAACATTGGTTATTTTTATTATTAGTCATTAATAATAAATACAATATTCTAACATTCACTAATGACAATTATCAGTGACAATAATGATAAATCTAACACTTACAGTGCCGTTGAGGTCAACGCAGGTGTAGTTGGTGCAGAAGTCGGGCGAGGTCCACAGCTGCCCGACAGGGTGCAGTTGTCCCTCGCACACGCACGCCACCGGCCGGCACTTGCCGCAGCACTGCGAGCTGGGATTCGACGACGGCACGTACTCCCAACCCTGGACAAACAAGTTTTCAATTCACCCGGTGTACAATAAAAACCTAGCCCTTTGCAATATTTTTCATGCGGATGCTTGCATACCTCTTCCTCCCACCTGCCTTTTCTTAATTCTATTCCCCACCTGAAATGATGGCTGGACGAAGGGCATACTGTGCATTGCGTATTTCGTATGTACGAAACATTACACCTACGTGTTCGTGAAGTGCGTTTAACTGATTGACTGGTTCCTGCCGCGTTTCTAATGTAATATCGTTTTACCTAAGCTTGTCTTTTGCGTTTCCTAAATATTATTTCCTTCACAATGTATAACACTCGACTTTCACTTCGACATGTGGGTTATATCTGAATTTATATGCTTATGTATGTATTATGTGTATATCTATGTCTTCCTTTGAGATCTTCTGTAGTCTAAACATGATATATGATATTCAATTATAGATATTCAAGGGTGAGATGTTTATAGATTCCTTTACATCTTAAATATATTTTATATTAACATTAAGAGCGTTTATAAAATATATCGTGATGAACACTTGCGGTGTATTTTGACGCATTTATCAAAAATTTGACTTAATTATGGTACAATGATGCAGTGAATTATTGATTTAATAACAGTAGTTAGGATACCCCAAAGATCTTCATTTTTCTTAACTTTAACGTTGTTAAATGTTTCAATAATTATAACATTATAACATGTCTAAAAGTGAAGCAATTATGGCACTCATTTACATATGACTCCAAGAGGGCAACTGCGTATTGCAGGCATGGTTTATATTACTCGAACACGTAGTCAACAGGTATTTTTTTTTTGCAAAATATCTTCAAATGCGCCGGCCACTGCAGCATATTGTAACATTTTCGTTATAATCATAATATACCAGTTTCACGATTTGCAATAATTAGTTTTAATTTTGTTAGCATAATAATTTTGCAAATATAATTATTTTTAGCTTTCATTCATACAATTTTTTACTATTTTCTTATATATCTTTTGAGACCGGGTGTAAATCGAACTATGTGACGATACTATGTGATACGAATTCAATTTGATAGAAAGTCATGCTCATGGGTCATTGCCAGTGTTGTTCTTGTTGTTGCTATTTATTTTAAAATATTATAATTTTTATTTTCCATTATTGCTGTCACTAATCCCACTAGTATTAAAATTTTATTACTTCCACAATTTTATAACAGATTGGTTTATAAGTCTCTAATGATGTTATTAATAACAAAATGTTAGTATTAAACCAAGTGAGTTATAACATATATGACATATAAAGTTTTGGGATTGGTTTCACTTTTTTTTAAATGCCGTTTGGTTTAAGCCACGTACTATAAAGCTTTCATATCAATCTGTGTAATTTTTTGATATGACACGTCTAATTATGGCAATATCTATCAACTTGACGGACTAAATTTCGAACAAGGTTTTTCCATGCTGACAACTTACTTCTTGGCAGTCGGTGTCGCAGTTCTGAACGGTAGTGACCTTCTCCAGCTTGTTATCTTCGACCCGCACGCATTGATACGACTCGCACGCATCTGTAGGGGAAGTCCAGTTCTCTCCAACCTTTTGAGTAAAATGCTAGTTTTAATACGACGACGAACTTGTATTAGGCATGATTCAATAAACAGTATTTCCTTAAAGAAGATAACTAAACCAAAACTATAAAGAGCATTGTGCGAGATAATGACCGTAAATCTTTCAACCAAAAAACATATTTAGTCATGAACTGTTTTGTACAATATTACCTGGTATACTCTATCTTCAACACGGCAAGCGACAGGTTCTACTTTCGGGCAGCATTTGCCTGGCACCTTCTCCACCGTTAGTACAAATTGCTTCTGCATCTTCTCCGATAATTTTGGACATGTCTCGTTTGAGCTCTGGACTTGCAACTGGTTTGAAAAAATACATAAGTTTACTTACTTACTTAATACTTACAAAAATAATAATAATTTATGATGCAATACGCTTATCACACAATTATTCAGCAAACTAAAATGATTTAAGTAAGCACATTAATTTGCATTTGTACTTAACTTTATTACAATATGTTATTAATTTATGTCATAGAAAAATAATAATTTGATTTAATTGTAATATTAACTTTCGCTTTTGATTTTTGACTAACGATACCAAATTAACTAGAAAGCAGTTTATTTAAAATAATAAAAAAAAATAAGTTGTAAAATAAATAACACATTGGTTTTATATTCAAACAATAAATGCTTTGGAGTTTTAACAGTTATGATGAATCGAGTAGAGGCGGTTTAAGGATATCCACTTCACCATATCGTCCCGTGGATGTTAGAAGAGGCGAAAGAGGAAAAAACCAGGAAATGGGTCTTACTTATAACAACTAGGAAAAAAAAACTGCGGTTGATAAACCGCCTGTCAAGCGTGTCAACTATGTAAAATATTTCCCCACGAGGCAATCTATGGGGGAAGCCTATTCAACAGTGGAATTTTGATAGTCTGTAATGAATGAATGAATGAATGAATAACACTCACAGTGCCATTAAGATCGACGCATGTGTAATTTGTGCAGAAGTCAGCAGAAGTCCAAGTCTCGCCTATGGGATGCAACTTATCTTCGCACACGCACGCCACGGGCTTGCACTTGCCACAGCATAGGCCACTGTTCTCCTCTGCCGGCACGTACTCCCAACCCTGAAGAAAGAACCAGTCAAGTAACGACTTTTTATTTAGTTATTTTCCAGTATACAAATTTCGTTTACATGACAAATTTCCTGTTTTATCGGTAGATTTAACAAAAAAATATGTTAATTTAATGAAAGACTGTTAGGTGTTAATCTTAAATCCAATAAAATATATGTACATATTTGAAAAAATGTGGAATTAATTTCAATTAATGCTATGACTTATAAGCTTTGTTCAATTAATGGTCCATTTACTCTCCAAAAGAGGTTAATTAAGTAAAATTTCGCAATTTTAAGCTTACGTCCTTAATTGAGAAAACCTTTTTAAAATAGATAACAAGGTAATATTCCATAAGAGCTTCGTTTTGGAGAATTTAGCACATAACAGTAAAATATATCATTTTATGCAAGCAGTTAGTTAAGCGTAAAAAAGGAAATTAAGTTTGACTTACCGGTTGGCATTCCTCCTCACAATGCCGCACGGTGGTGACCCTGTCAAGTTGACCATCTCCAACGCTCACGCATTGGTAAGACTCGCAAGGATTCAACGGTGATGTCCAATTCTCGCCAACCTAAGTGTTATTATCCCGTTTATAAATTCATTTTGTAGTAATAATATAATTATTATATGATGACATTTCTTTATACTTAACAATAGGGATTTAATGTATAAAACTAGCAAACGATTAATGGTATGCTTAGAAATATTAGGTTTTTCGTTTTTTGCAGGGATTACTAACAACTAATTAGAATTAATACCAGTTGGTAGAAAACCTATTCTAGGTAGATACCACCTGATTTTTGTCTGTTTGTCTGTCTGTCTGTGTATTAAAGATTCACGCAAAAACTACTGAACACATTTCCATGAAATTTTGTGTATAGGTAGTTAGGGACCCGGGTTTACTTTCTATCCAATTACGAAACTTTAAAAAAGGAGGATTAAGTATTTTCCTTCCTTTAAATGTTAATTTCTATTTTATACGATTGATGTTTTATTAAAATATTTATAAATAAAGCCCAAAATTAGTTTTAACCGTTGTGTAATAAATTGAAGTACGCCGACAATCCACGATATTATTGTTGTGTTCAATTTTTCAAGACAGTGCCATCTAACGTAAAATACAAAAAGTAGTGACATTTTGCCTGATTTGATAACTTAAAAATGAAGTTATTTAATTTATAATTGATTTGAAAATTCTAACGTACATTTTTAGTTTTTGTTATTTTATTTTAGAAGATATAAATAAATTTTATAGTAACTAATTATAACTTAAATATATAGTAGTAACATCTATCGAAAATCATAAAATTAAGGATGTTTTTAAGTTTAATTTCTAATCTATAAAAATTTTTAGTGGGTATTAGTTTTATCTATAATTCAACTGATAAAAATTGCAATTAGTATGTACTAAACTTATTATCCTTATAGTTTAAATAAAAAGAGTTTTATATATGTATTGGTCAGATCGAAGAATTTATAATATCATAAATTATTGATTATTGAAAGTGAAATGGCGAGATTTCATAAAGTTTAACAGTGATTGTTGACTATATCATGATATAGCTTGACCAAATCAATCAATAGAGATTTTTGGCGATATTAAGAACTAAACACGACATTGCTATTTCTAGATGTTTTTATTAAATCGTAACACAATTTCATTACACACCGCTAGCGGCGCTGATTGCGTATATTTGATAAAAGCAGAATTTATGTCAAATATTAACATTTATATATTTATTATATAAATGTTAGCGTCTTTGTTGTGCGATAGATCCACTCCAGGCGCACCTCAACTTGAGTCTGAGTACTAGAGGGTAAAGTTTTGGTTGTCATAGTTTAATATACTAATAGCGCCATCTACTTACTGATAAATAAACTAATAATAAGTACATAACCGGTCAAATCAAACACAATTCTATTAAATATGTACTTATTGTTGCAGCATCAAAAATTGTCAGACCAGTATAGACCCGTGGCCACTGTCTGCATGTTTTATCATAATTGTCAATTTTAGCAAAATATTAACAAAACTGTGTACAGAAAACTTTGATTAAGAGAGAAGATCTTCAGTTGAATATGTGGTGTGTCTATCGGCATAGCAATATTTCACCAATTTCTTTTTGTATCAAGTCTGATATAATTAATTGAAAGTTAAATGCACTATGATTTTATAATTGGTGGAATTGCAGCCTGTTTTACTTTTAATGAGATTTATAAAGCAGTTTGTCATATAAGTATTAAGTTTAAGATAGCTTTCATATTTTCAGACATAACTATAAAAACTTTTGTGACAGTCCCGGTTGCATAGCTCACATGAGTAAATGAACAAGTTCTTATGAAAAAGTACTATAAATATCAAAGAAAAGAAATTTTAAACACAGATTTCTTTCTATGGGTAGAACTGCACTGATAGAAATCTTGAAAGTCTTCTGTATAAGCTTGTAATCAAACCGATCTAAACGTAAATTTCATAGGTGGTACGTAACCAACACCACTCATATTTAAACTGCAATTTGAAGTTTCGATTTACCACGTTTCACGGTGGTGAAGAAAAACATCGCAGGAAATCTGCATATCTGAGATATCAAAAAATATTTCAGAAATCATTTTTAGGTATAGGTATGTGAAGTAGATCATCCAGCGTTGAATTCAACTTAATCAACTCCTTTTTGATCTAAAACTCGCTGTGACCTGTGTGCCCTCTAGGTACTAGTTCTAATAAACTAACTTATGCGTTTCTGTAGCCAATATAGACAGATACCGACGTGGCTCTACAAGTGATCCAGTTTTGCTAATTTTAGTACGAAATAGTATTATCGATGTTTATTCAAGCCCACGCGAACGAAGCCGCGTTTTTTTAAAAAGTAATAGCTGACTTCAAAGAACTAAGATAAACCACAGTATATAGAAGGATTGAAACCCCACTTTTGGCACTCTTAGGGGTGAAATTTTTTCTCCAAAATAATAAAGGACCACCTTTAAGTTTACCACTTTTAAGCACAATATCTTCCAGATAGAATTTCGGACACGGTGGCCAATCTGACTACCCATCCGCGCTGAACAGAATTATAGTACCCAAATGTATAAGCAAGCATAGATGCACTTTATTTCCTCACTCTCATAGTCTGATGGGACAGTAATGCAACATGACCAGAGAGAAATCTGGCGCAGGACTAACGGCTTTACGTGCTTTCCGAGGCACGACGGTGAAACACAGCCAACTTCATGACTCTGGATTGTTACTGATAATTTCTTGACAGAAAACCCAATAACTGATTTATGGCCCGAGCGGGGACCTCATGATCAGCAATTACACCGCTACAGTACCTTGTAGATGTTGTTCTGGTCGCGACAGGCGACTTGCGCGGGCTGTGGGCAGCACTGGTAGGGCACGGGGCGCGGCTCCAGCACGAACTGCTCGCTGAGCGGCAGCGCTGCACACTCCGACACGCCGCACTGCACAGCGCCGCCAGCGCCGCAGCGGCACGACCGGCACGGCCCGTCCAGCCACACCGAATCCAACTGTTCATCACAATATACAGATATTGAATATTATTTCGCAATACTATTGTGTTGACGTAAAATTAATTTAAAAAATTTCAAACATTCTGTCCTTTTTATCTTTTATATTCAAAGTGCGTAATGGATTATTTTAACTGAATTTACTACTCACTCACACATTCATAAGAGTCAATCGGTAGGCAAAAACGTTGTTGCCCATAAATCACATTCAATTTGGGATAATTTCAAATAAATGTAGAAGCCTTATTTAAGCTGCACGCACATTTGTCCGCGCCGTACGCGCCGCATTTTCGGATGGCCTCGCACATTTGCACGTACGCTCCGTACGCAATTATTTTGTATTGCCAACAACTTTTATGGTTTTTTCCAACCACTGGCGTGAAACCAGTGTGGTGTGAATATATACGTAGTAGAGCCACGCTGCAGCTATATTATGGTTGTAGCACGAATGGGTCGGCTCGACCGGGGAAGGACCACGTTCTCACAGAATACCAGCGTAAAATAGCAGCTTAATGCTGCTGTGTTTCGTATTGGTGAGTGTAGAGATCTGACCGTTTTTACTGGGATCTATGCGTTCCATCTTAGTCCTCAACGGTGACAACGCATCCGCGTTTTGATTCTTAATCGAGGATAAATGTAGATGTCTATGGGCCACAGCGTCCACTTGTACACCATCACATAGGCTATGTGCTCGTTTGTCATCCTTATTCTATAAAAAAAAGAAACGGTACAGTGACATTGATCGCTCGAATCGCTATGGGAAAAAAAGTTGTAATAGCCTGCTTTTTGGCAGAGCAAGAAGAAAATAAAATTGGAAGAAAAAGAAGACTGGATTTATGATATTAATTTTAAAAATATTATACTTTATTCAAAGATTTATCAGATGATTATAAACGATTTTTCAGATTAGGTATATCATTAATATAGAAGAAATTTCAAGAATTGCTACATATACTAAAACCATATCTCTCTATGGAAAACTAAAGATTTAGAACTCTAATTGAACCAGAGGAAAGACTAGTAATCAAGTACAAATGAGTTTTTGAATTAAAATTAAGTATCAATTTTTTGTTGTATTTAAATTATTTTGTCGCTAAGTATTCATATTGATAATTTGAAAAAATTAATTACGTATTATTTAAAAGTTATAAAAAGTCTTGTGTGACGACTCATTGTTGCCTACACAGTAAAGATAAATGCTTAAAAGAAGAAAATTCACAAAGTTGGCAACATTAGACAACACTGAGTATCAGCACGTGCCGAACGCGCCACATTATATGACGTCATCAGCATGCAGCACGTACGGTGCGGCTGTAATGTCCGAGATTTCATATAATTACATACAAAGAATTATAAAATGCGACGCGTACGGCGCGTACGTACGGTGCTGACAAATGTGTGTTCAGCTCTGCTCGAATTTTCAAATACTACAACTGCGTATCATTATTTACAAATTACTATAACATAGATCTCCCCCATAGATTGCCTCATAGGGGGGATATTTGCCATAGTTGCCATGATTGGCTAGCGGGTTGGCAACCGTGGTTTTTTTATTGTTAGTCGTTATTAGGAAGATGCTACTGTCCATCTCCTGATTTGTTTCACTCTGTCGCATCTTACGACACCCACAGGATGACATGGCGTAGTGAATATTTTTACACCGCTACTACACGGTAAGTACAAGCATTAGTGGGGGTAATATAGTCCTCCGGTTAATATGATCATCATCATTACAGCCCTTCACATGTCTTCACATGAACATAGACCTCATCAAGGGATGCCACAAAACACGGTTATGAGTCACCTGCATCCATCGACTTTCTGTATGTCTTACCATGTCGTCACTCCATTAGTGGGGGGACGCCCTACACTTCGGCTAGCGGTATCAGGCTCAGGCAGGCACTCGAGATCCTTTCTTTCCCATCTGTTGTCGGTCTTAAATAAAATATTATTACAATTATGTTATCCTTAATATACTTACGTCCTTTAAGACAATTTGCGGTGTATCGCGGGCTTTCTCTCCACCCCTTGGCGCCGCCTCCCACTCCAGAGTTGCAATACACTTGTCCTTTGGTAACTCTGAAATATTGTAAACCATTTTGTAGTATTCTCTGACATGGTATGGACTCCTTATTAACAGAACTTAAAATATGTCTTTTTAACAGTTTCTGCGTTATGATCATAGCCGGGGGGAGGGCTGGGGGAGGCCTATTAGGTGGATTGTGAGGGCGTAATGATGATGATGAATGATGATTCATTTATTTATGCCAAAAAATATACCACCGCACCGTTTCAAAAGTATCAATGCCATAGCGTTTAAACTTATTATTTCATATTTTAAGTGATAGAACGCAGAAAGTTATTATCAATGTTCAATAATATAATATAAATATTAAGGGTGTCCATCAAGGCTCAATTCTTGGACCATTCCTATTTCTAGTCTATATTAATGTCTTACCTTCCGTTGTAGGGGATAATCATGATATAGTATTATATGATTCCTTGATTTGTAATCTTATAAGTCAATCATTTAAATGTGACAAAATTAGTGCATTGGCTTAACGTTAATTACATTTAAACGGTAATAAAACTAAATGTATTAGTTTATTTCAGTTATTTTGGGATTTTGCTTTTTGGAAATGCGGCAGATTTAGAAACTATGCCAGCCATAAGAGCTATTTACAAACTTAAAACAGTCAGTCAGAGAAAAATTTAAAGGAATAAATATATTAACTTTTGTCTCTCTGAATATTTACGAAAATTTAGTGTATGTTAACAAAAGCAAAAGAATTTTTTAGTGAAAAAAAGTGATTTACACCCTGCAAAACAGTAGGAACAAACACAAGCTAGTGATACCAGTTTCTCGACTCCATAGAGTCAGTAATTCATTGAAGGGGAAATGTATACGCTATTACAACAAAGTCCCAGAAAGTATACTAGGTCTCTATTATGTACTAAGTTTAAATAATTTGTTAAACAAAAACTGTATAAAAAGGCTTATTATCAATATAAATAAATGCATGGTTGATAAAAACCCCTGGTAATGAAGTGGTCGCTTCCAAGCTGTTTTTAAAATAAATTTTATGAACAGTTTCTGCAACCTTTCATATTGTATAATTTACGTTTATTTTTAAAAGTCCCGCTTGGTTTCTTGCTGGTTCCTCCTAGGACAGAGGTTTTTTTCCTAACCTTTATATTGAATAAAAAGTTATTTTATTTTATTATAAAAAGCCTGTACGTATTTAATAAATACGTAGAGTAAAATAAATAGCGCGAAATACTTACTACATTTATACTCCGGACAGCACTTTCCGGTTGCGTTAATCGTTTGCAAAGTTTCGAATTGTGGACAATCTGGCGGCTGGGGACACTTGTCGGTTCTGCACGCGAGCTGAACTCGTGGGCAGCATCCGCTGTGGTCCACGATGCGTTCCATGCCCGGTTCCATTATTTCCACTTCGCTATCGGGAGGTATCTTCTCGCATTCGCTTGCTGGCTTGCACTCTGTGCAAAAAGTTTTCAGAGTTACCATAAAGTAATGTATAAAGTATTTAACAGGCTCTACAAGTACTCTGCTAGACACGGCCCTCTCGGGTTGTTGGTAGGATTTATAAATAAATAGAAAGCTAACGTTACCTGCAAACTAGGATTTTGTAATGTATCGTGGGGGCAGTTTACACACATAAATTTCACAAGGACGTACATCTAGATCCAGAACAATTATTATTTGCAGGCCGTAAAAATACTTGTTCCATGCGGGATTCGAACGCGGAACGAACTTAGCGCTGCAACTCATTGCTAAGCCACTACGCCATGGGGCCGTCCACCCGCTGTTCGCTTATTCAATGTTAATTTAGCGTTTTTTATGGTTTTCTTTTACGCCCAATATTTTACCAATAGACGTAAAGAGTTATTACCATAAGAAACCCTGAACTCTTTCTGGCATTTCTTATAGCTGTTGAAAGAAAGAGAGAAAGACCTTTATTCACTGGAACTGTACACATCACAAAAATAAAAAAATTGTTTTGTAATGTTGAAAATGTTGGTTGCGGCAGCAATGGGACTGAATGGGCTTATACTCGTAGCTGCTCCGTGGTCACGTTTTAAGAAAATACCTCTTGTATTTTCTCCAAGGCGCTGTTAACACTGAGTTACGGCGCTGAGACTCATGGGTTCGAATCCTGTACGGAACAACGGTTTTGAAGATTGAAAATGTTTTTATTTTGCGATTTATTTATGTAAACACTCTCGATACAAAAGACAATCCTACTGGAGAAAACTAAAAAATAGATACAAGAAAAGAAAAAGAAAAATACATATTGCTTGCTTTAGATTAAAAGCTATTGTTACACTTAATAAATACGAATAGTTAGAGAGGGTAGGACAAGAAAAATGTATACTATTAATAAATTAACCATATTAACTATTATAACATTCAATACATCTCTAGATTCTTACCGCATGAGAACTCTTTGCAGCCGTTCGGGGTATTCTTCTGTTTAAGAACTTGTCCGTATCCACACTCCATTTTTTTCGGTTCCTCGCAGTACTTCTCCTGTGGCTTGGGTACTGCGAAATAAGTGCTTTTATTAATTACGCTACTTACGGTAATAAAAAACCTTGGTAGATCAGGGGATGTGCACTCGTCATATTATTAGATAGGAAAGACGAAAGCAAAAAGAGTTCGACACCCGCTGGCACCAATTAAATTCTACTTCTTCTTTTTGAAAGCTTTGTTGTGATCATGGGCCTGTCGCAGTAGCATGGATTTGCCTCAGGTGTCATGTTTGCCAGGGGAAATGACGATCGCGGAATAAAATTGTTAATTATTAAATGTGCTGACTTATAGCGTCCTCGGCGGTGAAGAAAAAATCGTGAAGAAACTTGCATGTCTGAGAAACTAAAAACATCGACCATGAGAGGGGCCGTTTCGCCCACGTTTAGCTATGCCACTGTTAAAAGCCATTGAAAATAATAAATGTTGCAAATATGCGTCTCTAAATGACTTTATTATTGTGCCCTTTGGTTTCTAGATACAACTAGACAGCGCGGTCCACGTGCGACTACGGTCTTAAATAAATTACACCCTCAATGCTTAGTTCAGCCTTACAACAAGGAAACGAACAGCGTCAGCGTTCTTAGCACTGTTTCTCGAGAGGAGTAGGGCTATATTATGATAACTTTAGTTTTTTTATTGTTAAAGCTTTTTGTTTAGTATAAAAAAATAAGATTATTTCCATACCGCACAAATACTCGGGACAACATTCGCCAGGTTTCGCGGGCTTGGTGACGAGGTTCTCGTCTTCATGGCACACAGGCACGGTGCACGTGTTCTTCACGCACGACACGTGCGCTTCGTTGGAGTCCGGCAATTTGCTACATGTGCATTTTGTGCACGCGTCTTCCTACGAAATCAGAGAACGGATTTTAATCAAAACATTTCTCTCACACGTTGAGTTAATGAACAAACCGAAGGTACACTTTACAATAAGCACCTAGCACCCATTGACACCTGCATCCGACTTTAAATAAAGAAGATAGGTACTTCACCGGAATAAAGTAGTGCATGCTCTGCTGTTTATCGGAATATGTAGGTCAGTCCAACCCAGATGGATTCCAGGGACTACATGATGGATTACATTTTTTTGCAATCCAATTAAAATGTGTGGTGATATAAAATCATAAACACGAAAACTAAGAAATTGTAACTTGGGTAAGTATTGTCACAAGGTTCAATATTCGCCAATTCAAGCGTTTTAAGGCAATTCCTAATGAATATTCTAATTTGAAGATTGTTTTAAGAATCGGTATATTACCCACAGCATCCTGGCCACGTGGAGCGAACGTGTCGTAATCATCTACCATTTAATTATGTATGTGAACGGTGCTGGTCTGTTCGTGAATTAGAAATGTTCATAACATCGTTTAGTGTCTATTGAAACTCATAATGGCCTGTTCCCACTGCTAATACTATAATGTAATGTTCCCACTGCACCATATACATATGCATCAAACAACAGCCGAAGTTTTTTCCAAGTTATTTCCACTTTAATCAATGAAATCGTGCAGTTTGTATGTATTATAAAATTTCAAGGGAACTTAGAAAAAAGTAAGCATCGTAGCAAATTTTATAAACATCGTCTCTAATTCTCAGGAGAGTTGCAATCGTTAATGAAATAAAATTATAGTAAAAATTAGCAGACTCTATCTATAAAAAAATCTCTATCTTGTACTTACTTGCCATTCGTCACCAGCGTAATGTTCCTTGTTAGCGTCACAGGGGAAGCATTTAGTCGGCTCTATGCACGTGTTGTTGACTCGAACCTACAAAAATATATATACGTTATTTAATTTTTATTTACAGAGCGAGCTCTAATAATTCATGTTTAAAAATGTTATATTTTTATGCAGTATATGACATATAAAACGCCTACATGATACGGGAGAAGTTTCAATTGTGGAATACAAGTTACTTAACACATATATGTCATAAAAATCTGATTGAACCTGTGCCCAGTCGCATTTACAACGAATTCCACAGCCGTAAAGTACCTATGAATTTAGTTTAAAGTTTAATATTTATTTATAATACTCAACCATCAATAAAACTACCTAGTACCTACTAATGATTTAGTAAAATCATCTACTACTCGTAAACTACGTAAATTAAATTTGCGCAAAGTAACAACATTTTGTCGTATTTTTGTTGAAGTGTAATTTGTCCTTGTCCTATGAACTTACCTTGCCTTCAGGGCAGTAGCAACCTTCGACTGGTAGTTTATCGCATTTCGCAGGGTTCTTCTCGAGTTCGTCATAGTTTTCACAAGTTCTCTCGCAGTCGACGCAGTCTCTGTACACTAGTGGACTTTCACTGCAAACAAAAAGAAGAATCATAAACCACAGAAGCATAAAGCTAAAGGTTTAGGGAGGCGCGACCCCTCTAGAATATCCAGTGCCCCCCGTGTTGTCTCCAAACTTAGTGTCTCCAACTTCACACGAAAGAAAAATTCCAACATCATTTAGCAGTGATTCAAAGAGAGAAAGTAAGAGTAGAGTCCGTGGCCTTATGACACACTCCGAAAAAACTAGTTGGCAACACTAATTCTATTTTAAGTATAACAATTTTAAGCATAGTCGGAGTGTTTATAATAAATCAATGTCAATCAATGGAAACGAGGCATTCTCCTCCTCACGGGTGACAATGCAACTACATTTTAATTCTTAACCGAGGATAGATGTAGAATCCACTTAACATCACACATATCATATCTATTCTATGAATAGGTCACCAGGCGTAGGGGCGGAAGCCGTAGGGCCTGCGTAGGCACACGTATTGTACGTTGTGTGGAAGTGTGTAGCAGCTTCAACTCACCAGGGGTACGGGCAGAGGCCGTCGCGCCATTGCAGGCAGACGCCTTGGCGCCGGCACTCAGCTGCGTACTGCTCCAGCAACTCGCACACGTCCGAGATGTTGAACGCGCACAGGTCCTCCTCGCAGATTTCCACATACAGTTGTGGTTCCACCAGCGCATGGCACTGAAGCCAAATTGAAAGATATTTCAATAAACAAAAAGTACAGTTACAATAATTAATATACGTCCTAAGGTTGTTGTATATTAATTAAGATTAACTTAATGGACTAATTTACTACTTTAAAGCAGATAGAAAACGCGAAGATGTGTGACTTTTGACTCTCCTTCATTATCATTACGATAAATTATTTGTGTACACGCGAATTTTTAAAAGTCATGAGTTCAAATTCGCCATTTGACTATTATCGTCTCAACATCCTAACACATCAACTCCTAACACCAGCTTACTTAAAGTGGAATATTAGTAATTGCCAGTAGCATTAATTTTAGGATCGTTAAGAATTTCCAGTATTTTTTAAAGTTCGTAGTGACTTTGAGATTCTTCGTACGGTCAACTGTGCAGGACCACGTCTGAAGCTATTGTGTAGTTGAATGGATACTTACCGGTCCGAACTTGTTCGGGTCGTTCAGCACGAGGCAGGGATTGTTTTCTGGGGCGGGCGGCGCACAGGTCGGCTCGACGGGAGGCTCGCCACACTGCTGCAATTGCGGTTCTGCCAACTTCGTAAGAGTATCCACGTCCGCTTGCCAACTTTTACCGTACTGCCGACATATAGTTAATCAATCAATCAATATATTTTTTATTGAACAATAATTAATATATAATATGTTGGAAATAATAAAAGACAATATAATATAAAAGTGTGGGTAGAACTCGAAAACTCCACTGTTTTGAAGTTGAAGTTCGCAGGTATTGTTGTCTGTCGTGGTTGACATTGTGGTCTAGAATAATCGAAATATTCTGCGGTGAAGCTGTTTCAACATCCACTCTTGCACATTTTTTGAAATAACCTATTAATGTATTTTAGACACATAAAATATTGTTACGAACTTCGGGTTCGTGACAATAAAAACTGCCTATTGAATAACTAAAATTGACACTTTAATTACGAAACACCAATTACAACTTAAAACACCCTAATAATTAATCACACTGATCACTTTAATTCGCAGTTAAATCGCTTCGAAGTATTCGCTCATATCGCCAATTCAATACTGACCCGGTCACGGTCCCAACTGGCCTTATATAGGGCCTCTTCCACTGAAACATCTAGAATGTTCGAACACATACTGGTCCCGACTGACTAAGTGTTGAAAGTTCTAATATGGAATTTTCTAAAAAGCTCTCCTAGTTCTACTTCTCGATACTAGAAGGCGCTAGTGGCATTAATTATGGCGCGCAACAATATGTACAATAGGTGGTCATATCGCTCTAAAAGCAATTTCGTCCAGACAACTTTATGCACATAATCGTATTTGCCATAGAATGAAGGAGAGGGTATGAAACCACATATCGGTGCAGTGCAACGCAGGCAGTTATACTGCACTGGCCTGTGGCGATGTCAAACTCATGAGATTCTAGGCCTCCAAAACACAAGCATGTCTCTTTACGGCAAAAAATCCAGCCCACATTGGCTCCTTTTTTCGAATTAAATCGTTGGTATGCACCAACCGCTTTCAGTTGCTAAGGTTTCTTCGAATGTGAATTTTGCGCTGTTCATTGAGTCCGGGACAAAACAGCTGTAAGGAAGTTAGGTTTCCATGGGACAGCAATACTTAACGTCAGTTGTTTATAGGTACACTACATAAAGGGCAAGTCAGGTCGTGCATATATGGGATGGTGTTCCGAAATCCCACCAAGCTTTAAATTCAATGGTGAGTCGTGCTAAGGGGCTTATTGGTGACATCAATATGGTTAGAACCAATCTTACCAGTCTCCAGCACAAGTGCAAAGTAGTCGTCAGCCGTTCGGTGTTTTATAGGATACGTTTCGGAGAGTGTGTGCAGGAATTGCATGACTTAATTCCTCACCTCTTTTTCATCATCGGACCATCAATCACCTCTTTGTAGTCGACATACCCCGCATTTGAAGTTAACGATCTGCTTCGTGCTTCGCTTGCGTACAGCAAGTAAGTGGAATAATTTACCAGCATCTGTGCTTCCATACGATTATATTGTGGGAGCCTTTTTTTTCAAGTCATGTGAAGCTAAGTCTTGGTTTTACTATCTTCGGCTACATCACCATTTACCATTACATACATTTTTATTGTTACATACAAACATATTAACGTTTATAAGTAAGCTTTTAAACTTTATAGAATCGGGCTAAATACCGCAGAAAAATCGACATTAAAGAACAAAAAATATATAATAAAACTTACACCTTATTTTTATTCAAAGAAAAGTTACACTGTTTTTAAGAATAGTTTTTAAACATTAATTCAACGGATAGGCCATTATAGTTAAGCGTCATCTCTCAACTTGATGTCAAGTGATAGTTGTCTAGTTTTGTGACCAAATTACATTATAGAGCTGTTTTAGAACGGTTGAAACAAGGCTTTGGTGTCTCTGCCCACCCTAAAAATGTCAAGCAATGGTTGTGGGTAGTTCGAGAATGTTGTCTAAGATAAGCCTGTCAAATTTGCCTCCGATCTATATTTATTTTATAAAGGCTTCGAAAGTATGATCATGTTATTATTTATTGTAATCGTCTAAAATCTCTCACAGTCCTTTGTCTTTTAAAAATATTGAAGTTCACTTATTGGGATAAAAACGATCGTATCTCTCAAGTTGGATCGAACGGCACACAGTGTACAAAATGTCATTGAAATCAGTTCAATAGTTTAGGAGTTCATCGCGGACAAACAATGTGACACGTAATTTTTATATATAAAGATTTACATAATTTGAATTGACTTACATTGCTACCTAATTTTTTTTCTCAAGAATCAAATAGCAAGTTTGCACCTGCCATAATAGATCAAATAAATTGTTACTTTATTTCGTACCATCATTTCAATAGAACCGTCCGTAGTTAGTTAGTATCAGATAGTTTAATCTTACAGTCCATTAGCTCTACCACTTGCTCTACCACTACCCTCGTCCTTTTCAATAGTATTCTCAGTAAACAAAACTATATCTGAAACTAAATATAAATTGTTCATACCAATTCAAAGTCGTCAGTAGCGGTGCCATTGCTCGTGAAAAGCTGCTCCTGATAGCCCATGCATACCCCGCAAAGTCCTTCCGTCTGGTTCGCGTACAGGAACGACGGCACTCGTACGGCAAATTCCATCTTAGCTCGCATAACTACCAACTATTTAAAGTAAACAGTTTTAGTATTAAAAATAGAGCCTTCGATATCGAACTTCAATTAATAACAGAATAAGAATGAGTATCAAGAGGTTGCTTAAGTATGCTGAATACAGGTTAGTTCGTCTATAAAAGTAAAGTTACAGCCTATATACGTCCCACTGCTGGGCTCAGGCCTCCCCTCATTTCTGAGAGGGTTTAGGGCAAGGAAGTGTCCGCCGCGCTGCCCAAATGCGTGTTGACGAACTTCACATGTCTTCAAAATATTTTTTTTTCTTATTTTTCAGACATGCAGGTTTCCTCACGATGTTTTCCTTCACCACCGAGTACGTGGTAAATCAGCACTTAAAATTGCAATTAACAATTTCATTGGTGCCGGCGGGGATCGAACCCGGGTTACTCGCGTTCTGTTAGATTTACAGCGAGCGTTAACCACTGAGCTACCACGGCTTCGTCTATCATAGTTGTTAAACTTAGTTTTTTTTTTCTTATTAGGAAAACGTCGCTGTCACCTCTTATGACACTCACGGGGCGATTTAGGGTCGTGGATATTCTTACACCATCACTTTACGTGTATTAATCTAAGGTTTAATTAACTCCTTATAGCTCTCTTCCACTGTAAGCAAGATTTGCCGCAGTCGCCAAGCCTAATAGATGGATAAGTGACTGCATTACTACATGCTATACGTGGTAGAGCTATGCTGCAGTTATATTAGTAGTATAGTTGTAGCACGAATGGGCCGGCTCAACCGGGGAAGCACCGCGCTCTCACAAAATACTAGCGTAAAATAGTAGCTCAATGCTGCTGTGTTTCGTATGGTGAGTGTAGAGAACCGGTGACCTTTTTACTGAAAACGAGGCATTCCATCTTGGTCCTCACGTGTGACAACGCATCTGCATTTTGATTCGTAATCGATTATTGAAGTAGATGTCTATGGGCCACAACAACCACTTACCATCAGGTGGACTGTGTGCTCGTTTGTCACCCTATCCTATAAAAAATTACTACTAGACTACGTTACTACTGGTTTTTACTTTAATTTTAACTTTGACTCTTCGTTGTCGATCAGACTTGCCATGATAGTTACGTGGTTAATACGTGGTAGAGCCATGCTGTAGCTATATTATGGTTGTAGCACGAATGGGTCGACTCGACCGGGGAAGGACCACGCTTTCACAGAATACCAGCGTGAAATAGCAGCTTATTACTGCTGTGTTTCATATGATGAGTTTAGAGATCCGAAGACCCTTTTTTACCGGAATTGAGACATTTCATCTTAGTTCTCAGGAGTGACAACGAATCTTCGTTTTGATTCATAATCGAGGATAAATGTCTATGGGCCACAGCATCCACTCATCATCAAGTGGACTGTGTGCTCGTTTGTCACTCTTATTCTATAAAAATGAGGACTTTTAGCTTTTCCTACAGTCGACTTTTAAGATACACATGGGATGGCTTAATTGGTTTATTACGCCGTCACCTCATGACAAACGCTGTGAATTTAAAAATGGAATAGTAATCAGACAATGAATAAGTTATGTATAAATGAACAATAATTATAACATATATCTAGAGACGTTATATCGCTGCAATTCATCCGGCTCATTAGCCCGTTTTATAACCAATCATTGCTTACGTTTCTATAAGTAAAATAGTCTTTTTTATTTTAATCTTTCTATAAATGAGCAAGATAGTAAATAAAATCTCGTGCACCACAGTATAAACACTATATAGCACACGGTACATATACTTAAAGGTTTTTTAATGAAGTTGGAATAAAAATATATTAAACAAACCTCTACATGTATGTCCGGCAACTTCACTGTTACGTCTTGACCGTTGGCTCTAGTTATTTCCATCCAATCATTCTTCTTTGGGTATTTGAATACCGGCTCCTCGTTTACCATTGTTTGAATCTGAATTAATATTTTATTATTAGTTATATATCAATTAACATGTTAAAAAGAAATATTATAAAATATTACACGAAAGCGCTTACCAAATTCGTGACCGGCTCCTTAGTGATGCGGATGACATTCTTCTCATATATCAGATGAACTGTTCGTGTGCACACAACGTCACTATTTTCTTTGCATGGTCCATTTGTCGCGTAAACCTGAAATTAATAAGGTAAAATTTAACTTTATTTGTACTCCTTGTTGCATTATTAACATTTTTATTTTATTTTCTCACCTGATATTTATGCTGTCCTGTGTCGTTTCTATCCCTTGAGGCAAGATAGGTACAGTTTCCGAGGAACGGCAGATCGTCGCCTTCAAATGTCACATATTTCGCGGGAGTACCCACGCCATGACATGCACCTTTATATGAAAAGGTTATTTTTAGAATAATCTCATTTAATTGTATGCCCTAACAAAATATGTGTGTAAGTGACTAATTGAAAGATTACGTTATAGATTTCCTGCCAGGAAGCATCCTGAACTACACATTGCGAAATAAAAAGTCATCGGAACAGTTAAATCAGTTGAGACTGGTTACGTTCAACAATATTATCTTGGCAGCTAATCCTGCTCGATAGCGTGTTGTCCCCCTATACATGCCTAATATAATAACAAAATAGATAAATGACTAATTGCTAACACAATAGGTAACTGACAAGTGCTAATTTAAAAAAAAACTAATGAAGTAACTTCTTTAACAACCTTTCTTAATCTATTGCTGTAAATTACTAAATTAGTAAATTACTACTTGGCAACGTTTAGATGCTATATAATATATTGATATCAATTTAAATTCTTCAGAAATATCGTAAAGACTCTCCTCAGCGCAGTTTTTGCACAATATAAGAATCATTTATGCTGTTTTCAAAATCAGTGAAAATATGCTTGCTTTTGGAGTTCTCGAGTATACAGCACACATGATGAAAGGTGGTCTAGATTAATTTATTTATTTATTTTATTCTTTATTGCACCGAAGATATTACACAAAACACGAGCTTAATGCTATATGTCATTCTACTACCAACTAACCTTGGGTAACATAGAGTGAGTAAAATGAGTAACAAAGAACTGTAGACGCATTACGGTCCTTTTAAAAGGAGCAGGATCTATTCTTGAAGATGTATGGCTATGTACAGCTTCGATCCGGAAACATTGTCATTCCCAAAGTGGTCGTGTACGTGGTACAAAATTGTATATCCGTTACGAGAGAAGAGTGTACTCACAGTCAAGGCAGTCTGTGGGCGCAACGCACTGGTCACCCTTGCGCAAGCGGCCCTCGGGGCAGTAGCAGCCGGGGAAGCACAGCCCGTCCTCAAGCGGACAGCCGCGGCTTAGGGTGCCTGCCGCCCCACACGTGGGCTCGCAGCGGCGTCGGTAGCAGTCGTAGTGCACCAGTGGTGGTGGGCATTCCGCCGCTATGCACGCCAAATTTTCAATTAATAGATAAATTATGCACTATGCATTTTGGTCCTTCGAGCCGGATATAACAATTAATCATTAAATGAACATCACAAGACATTACATCGTTTAATCTATTTTAAGTATACTGCTGGGCATATGCTTTTTAATAATGCGACATAAGGTACACATTTTTTGACGCTAGCACCAGTGGAAATACTGCCAGCCCACTGCCACCTGTCTATGGGATTTAGATTCGTCATTGGCAAACATAGTTTTATATCTATATTTATTTTTCGAATAATAACTAATAATAGTCATAAAAATTATATAATAACTATTTTTACTAAAAAACCTAGTTCTTATGTAATATTTTTAAATGAAATATCAGTTTTATATTCGGTGTAAATTATGATTTGCAAAGCTCGATGAGACATTTTTCTTTAATAACTTTAATTCACATTTTATTGAGGATATTGTCAAATTTGAACACTAAAATAACATAATAAATCAAAGTAACGAAAATTGCAAAGATAAAATTCTAAAATAAATTTAGAAAATTCAAATGGAGGTATGAATCTTTCTATATATTAATACGTAAAGGGAAAACTTTGTACTCATTTTTAAACTATTTGCGCGCATGGTGTGATTGCTATTGGTACATATACATACATGGTGTGTTCCGTGTGAGATTATCTCACACCAACCATGTTTAAAAATGAGTACAAAGTTTTCCCTTCACGTATTAATATAAAGAAAGATATGAGATTAATAAACGTATATTATACAAAAACCTTAAATAAAATAAATTATTATATATACATTGGTTAGATTCATACTGCTAATGTAAAAATATATTTATTTGATCCTTTGTTGACGTTCATACTGCCAATGTCTAAGAATAGGTACATACAGGTTGTTGTCAAACATTCGCTCATAGTAGATTCTGTCGCCGTAGAATTGCAATTAAGAATGTTAACTTAAATTTTGTGTAATTTCAAATGTTTAATTTTCCAATTATTTAATATTTTATATATTAGATATCTGCGTTCTAAAAGCAATAGAAAGTAAGTAGAGCACTAGTTATAAATGATATCTTCAATATATAACTCACGGCAATCCATTTGCATCCTCCAACTTTCGATGTCGATATCTTTGTCCGCGGCCAAACACTCGGCAACCAGTTGTTCAACCAGCATACATCTGCATTCTTCCGCAGTCCTCTTAGTGCCGTTCACTACTTGCTCAGCACACTCGCATATTTTCTCCAGGCAAATACTACGCCACTTATCTAAGTTGAGAACCTTGCCACATTGAGAAATAGGTTCCTTCCTGTGTAGCAAAACATCTCAAATAAGCAATAATAAGAGTTTGAAGTAAAAAAATCGATAACTTTTATAAAATAGAATAAGCGTGACCAACGAGCACACACTATGTAGATGTCTGTGGGTCATAACATCCACTTGATGGTGAGTGGATGCTGTGGCCCACAGACATCTACATTTACCTTCGATCAGGATTATAATGCAGATGCGTTGTCGCCCCTGAGAACTAAGATGGAATGCCTTGTATCTTGTAAAAAGGGTATCTGGTTCTCTACACTAATATATTAATTATTCTGTGAGAGCGTTGTCGTTCCTCGGTCGAACCGACTCATTTTTCATTTCATCGACTAATACAGCTGCAGCAGGCTCTACCACATGTAAAGTGAACTGAATTGAAGATAGCTCGTTCTATATAGTATAAGGACCGTAAACGCCTGAGAATTTTTGTAGCCATTGCTTGAAATGTCAGAAATTTAAAATTAATCCCAATTTGGCAAGTTAAAATTATAAAAATTTTATTTATTCAAAGTTTCGAATTCGCTTAATATAAGAAAGCAAAGTTTCCAAATAATGCATGCCACTTAACGAATTTTCGATAAAGCCTACTCGTATTTCTAGTAGTGGTCGTAGGACGTATAGATATAAATTATTTAGTAGTTATAGTAATGAAATCGAATATAAATAGTTTTTTTTTTACTGAATGCTATGTTCATAAGGATAATTTAACCGGGTGGTTGTACTTTGGACCAAACAAGTAATGGGTGCGTTTGGCAGAAAAAAGCGCTAGCAAGCGCTTGTAAGCAAAATGGCGATCGTAAGCGGTAAGCGCTGTCAAATCGTAAGTAGCTATTTTCCTCCAGGACACGATGTTAGTTTTAACCGGGGAACTTAACCTAATTTAAATATATGTTTGTAAAGTATTCATATTAAAAACTTACCAATCATGAATTTCAATAACATGTATATGTTTATTCATGTCATTATATTACTTAAAACTAATATTGCACAAAATAACTTATAAACTCTACTTCAAAACAAACAAATTAAATAAGCAAAATGGCGGATTGTGTCAGCGCTACTGAAGTAGCAATCGTGTCCTGGCCGAAAACTATTTCAGCGCTTGTAAGCGCTTGCTAGCGCTTTTTTCTGCCAAACGCACCCAATGGCAAAAAATTTCAACACTCACGTAAGAATGTCGCACATATCCCAGCACTTCTTCTGATCTTTAGGTGGAATAACTTTTGGTTGGCAAGCGTCAGGCTTGAGGCCAGGCTTAGCCCAAGATCGGCCAAACTGATCAATGCTGGCTGCCAGACGACCATTAGGCAAACGTCGGTCGTTGCTTGCATCGCCATCATATGCACCGCACAAGCCGTCCACATGGCCCATGTGAGTTTTAAGTACCTGAAAGTAAAGTCAACGTTTGAATTTTTGTCGGTAACTATGCTTAACTATGAACTAACTACGCTTGGTAATCCATCGCAGTAAGCGAGCGATCTGAAATTAAATCCTGTGTACAAATGGCAATGTCAAAAATCTATGGACTGCTGCATCTACATGACAGTTACCATCAGGTGGACTAAAATTCGTGTGTAACTGCAGTTTTATAAAGATTAAACCTTTTTAGCTGATGGTTTACGACTATGTTTTGAGGGTATTTGGTGAAGATCTATATTCAGTAGTGAATATTTATTATTTATTTAAAAGACTTAAACTTATGATGTTGAAAGTTAAAATGTGTACGTGCAATATATCTAATGGTAAAATAAGAGATCAAACTAATGGTAAAATAAATGACGGCAAACGCATCGCGTTATAAAACACTAGACTTGTTCTATAATAAACAATTCTAGTGACAAACTAAACACGAATGATGACTTTTTGATTTAAAAAGTAGAGTAGTAGAGAACCAGAAATTCAACCCATTCCCGTTCAGCCATAATACAACTTTAGCGCAAGTGGGTCAGTTCGACCGGGGAAGGACTACGTGAAATAGCAGCGCAATACTGCTTTAAGGTCTCTTTTATAGAACAAGGTTGACAAATGAGCACACAGTCCACCTGATGGTAAGTGGATGTTGTGGCTCATAGACATCTACAATTATGCTCCATAAATCAAAACGCAGATGCGTGGTCACCCCTGAGGACTAAGATGGAATACCTCGTTCCTAGTAAAAAAGGGTCTCCGGGTCTATACACCACCATATGAAACATAGCAGTAATAAGCTGCTATTTTGTGCTGGTATTCTGTGAGAGCGTGGTCCTTCCCAGGTCGAGCACATTACGGTTGTAGCACGAATGAGTCGGCCATTCGTGCTACAACCGTAATATAGCTGCGGCGTGGTGGCTCTACCACGTATAAATTGAAAATAACTGGATACTTTTTTATTGGTAGCAACTGAATTTCGATTCTTAATCTAGGTTACGAGTAGATGTAGGTGTCTATGAACCTCAGCATCCACCATCTAGAAATGTGTCGAATTCCTTTTTGGCAACATTTATTGAACAAAAGATTTGTAGCTTATCATACACTTAAAGTAAACTAAGAAGTTCAGAACTCACCCCAATTTTGATATCGCCATCGGTCGTGTACAGCACCGTGAAGTTATATCTCCTGGATTTGATGGACACGCCGTTGCCGAGACGATCGACGTCGAAGCTGTTCTTTTGGAAGCAAATTTTGCTGGTCTGCTCCACAGTGTACTCGTAGTTATTGTACTCGATCATGAGGTTCGGTTTCACGAGGATCAGCTGGTCGTCTTGATGGACGAACAACTGGTTCACGCATCCTTCTGGCCCACACTTCTTGCGCACTGTTAATTACAATTGTTATGTTGTACTTGTATGTACAATTGTAATTTACTGTAAAATTTTTCATCACGTGGTTGCAGTTCAAGAGAATTCATCATCACATTTTGAATCGTGGGTGGCTTTAGTGACAAAGTTAAGCATAGACTCTGATTGATAGAGGTTTGTATAGCTTTCTTTGAAAGATCCAAGAAAGCTATACGTACCTCCATTGTCATGTCAGCCAAGGTTATAGCAAATTTTTACAAATAAGTTATGTATGCAATAAGTTTGCCATTTCAATATAATTACCTTTATGGGTCTACTGGAAGATATTTCAGCAAATTATGGAATAAGTAGAACCTTTGTACGAACTTACTATAAACACTGCTTCTGTGTCTTGATGTGTGTACATAAATAAATTTAAAAAGAAGTACAGATCCAATTATATTAGTAGAAAACTAAATATCATTGGATTAATTTATGTATTTTTAAAGAACAATAAGCAATACTATAAACACTACCTAAAAGACTACCTACTAGACTCCAATTAAGTATTCAAATATTCAAATTTTCAATAACGGACATGAATCTATGAATCTTTAATTTTGGCAGTATTTTCAATAATATGTACATACGGTATATTTAAAAATTACTTTTTATTTTTACTTTTTGAAAAAAATAGATCAGATAATTTGAATCAAATTTAGCTATCTAAATGTTTATAAGATGTTAATGTTGCTTTTAGTGCATCTGTAAGAATAGTAAAACAAGGGTTAACGAGCCCCTAAAAAGTATACAAGATGGTCATGAAATGTAAATAATTAGAGCCCCGGATGCATAAAGAAATAGTTATAGTGTAAGAAATTATTAGGAATAATCCCCGAATCACCATCAGAGAAGCTAACGATTTAGGTATATACCACGACTTTTAAATATTTTGGATTCGAAACCCGTTGTAGTAATTTTTTCTAAATAATTATTCTTTACTAACATATTAGTGCTCTTGTCCAAACTTCATGGCTTTTTATTGAATTTTTTTAAAAGTCTATACGGTTGGTTCAGCCAACCTTAACACTTTAAACGTGATTTAAACGAAAACAACCTTAAAGAGACGTCGCTTTTCAAGTATAGATAGACTTAAAAGCGTATTGCTGAAAGAGCTTCAAGATACAATAACAGAAGTAGTTCAATGATTGGAAGAAGCTGGAGTAATAAATTTTTAGTTAGAAAATGAAAAAAAATTGTACATGCCCTAGGCATTACAAATAAAACTATTGCCGTCCGTGAGATTCTATCTTAACCTCAAAAATCCTTTGCTTGAAGTGAATTATTATACGTAGCTACAAAAAGCAGACAATATTGTCTGCTTTTTGTTGCCATGTACGAGACCTGTCAGCTGTTTTTTAATACTATTATTATAAAACAGTATAAATCTTACCCAGCACAGTCCAGGCATCGAAGCGGTTCTCTCTAGCTAGAATGTGGAAGCAGACGTCGTACTTGTACTCGGAGCCATCGAACGTGGTGAAGGTACGGCCTGTGACGTTACAGTACACTGGCCTCTCTGGCGGAGGTACGCAAATGTATCTGTAAAGAAATACAAGTAAAAACCTCCATTCGGCCCATTGCCAAGCAGTCATTTTTGAGTAAATTGATAGAGAGAAGATAGCGCATTAGCGAACAAAACGTCGTCGAAATATTTGTATAATTAGATATGTTGGTTTTCCTAATATATTTTCCCTCACCGTCAAGCACGTGGTAAATAAACATTTAAATTTATCATCATCAACATCATCGTTCAGTCTATCAAAGTCCACTTCTGAATATAGGCCCTCACGCATACTAGATGAAACAATTAACAGTTTCAGTAGTGCTGGCAGAAATCGAGGGAAAAACAATCGTGTGGAGTATTAATTAAAACTTTATAAAACAGTATTGTAAAATCAATAATTTTCAGTTTAATTTAACATTTCTTCAAAATTAACGGTGAGAAAATACTGAAAAAAAAAAATAAACATAAATATCGGCATATTAATATACTTATATGATTTTTTGACATCCTATAGTTACCTCTTGCGACACCAATGGTAAAATACGACGACATTTTTCTAACGCCACCACTAAGTGTCAAATCTAAACTTTTTGTTTATTGACTTGACTTGTATTTTTGTCAGTTTTTAATATAGGTATACTCACTGTGGGCACTTGTTCAGTTCGCTGGGCACACTTTCCAGTTTGAGTGAGTATTTTGGGGGGCAAGTGGGGGTGGAGCAGATGACCGGTGCGGGGGGTGGAGCCCGGGCGGGGTGGGGGTGGCAGGCGCGGCACGCACCGGAACTGCTCGCACTCCTGCACAGCGTTGGACGAGATCGCTCCCGTCGGCTTGTCTAGTGAGAACGCCTGGTTGTGCTGCGGCGGCTTCTGACCACCTGCGGGGAGACGGGAAACAAAGCGCCTCAATTTGAATCCAGTAATTATAAAGAGAAGAAAATAGAATCAAAGATCGTTTAACGTCCTCCAGACCGAATTTCGGTCACGGCAGACAATCTCAACACTCTCCGTTTACACAAGATGTACAATAACTAGTAAACTTATATTATTCTCTTTCATTTTGCTTTGTATATTATAATATACTATTTTTATGTCTATCAAAGTTTCATTCATTCGTTCATTACAGCTTATAAAAGTCCGCTGCTGAATATAGGCCCCCCCCATAGATACCTTATAGGGGGGATTTTGCCATAGTTGACACGCTTGGCAAGCGGGTTGTCAATCGCAGTTTGAGTTGTTATCAGAAACATGCTGCTGCTCATCACCTGTTTCAACTTCCCCCGTCGCTTCTTACGACACCCAGAGATGATATGGAGAGTAGTGGATATTCTCACATCGCCACTACTCGCTCCATCAAAACTATCAATATTTTATTTTCATCAAAATTTTAAGCTGATATAGAAAAGTAAAATACCAACCGTAGCGGCCGCCTTTAGAAAATCCACCTTTTGAGTATCCGGTCTTTGAGTAACCACCCTTAGAGAAGCCGCCTTTAGCGTAGCCACCCCGTTGGTACCTCTGGTAGGAATATCTAGGTCTTGGCGGAGGTAGGTCAGAAGTTGAAGACCGTGAGTAGCTAGGACGGGACTTTGAAGTGTATTGAACGAAGTAACCAGGCGGGCACTCTACCTTGGGGCACACCAGAGCTGGAAAAAAAAACAAAAATCTTTTAGTATAGTGCTTGTTTTTCTTTGCCATATTCAAAATGTTGTACCACCCATCTTGCACATACAGTGCCTAAACATTGTTGCGGTATCGATTTAAAGTAAAATAAAAGGAATCTATACCCCATAAAAACGGACGATTGTCAAGAATAATTAAGTTTTTTAAGCACAAGCTTGATCAAGTTATTAAGGATTAAATTTTTACATATTTTGTCTTAACTGTTGTCAATATTTGTATAAACGCTTTTAATACATTTTGTCTACGTTTATGCAATAAGAGTACTATATTATAGGTTTATTTATTTTTAAACTTGGTGCCATAAATAAATACTAATACATAAAAGTACGTCATATTAAATCTATTTAAAATAAAATAGCAAAGTTAATATGTAGCCTGCGACAGCTGTCAGCCAAATAAGTGTCCATTTAATGATCCCAATCTTACTATCGGATTTAATTATGATCTCAACTTCTGATCTGGGATTTTATCCAATTCCTTACAACTACTGTTCAATTGTTCGTTCCAATAAAGGCCTATAGTACGTACGGCTGGCCTATGAATCCTACTAAAACCTACAAAAGTAGACGTCCTTCAAGATTTTCAGTTGTATTCCTTTAAGATATATTTATTATATTGCATATAATCAACGTTTTCTCCATTTTATTTTAATTTTTCTTTATTTGGAAGAGCAACAGGTTTTAACTAATTTTATTTTAATCACTGGTTTGTCAAATTGTAGATCAACTTACGTTTCTGTGTAGTTGTAGCAGGTGGCGTGACAGCAACGGTGGGGACTACGTTGGTGACGACAGTGGGCTCAGTAACGGTGGTCTTAACACTGGTGGTGCTACACTCGCGTTCGTCGTCACCACAGTCTTGCAGACCGTCGCACCATTTTTCTAACGGTAGGCAAAGCTTGCTGCTCGGACAGATCTTAGATCCATTGGGGCAAGGTTCACATGAGCACTCGCAGGTAGAAGACGAGAGTTTTGGTACGAGCTCCTGTGTTGAAATAAAGTATTAATTTAATATAAAGAAGTGAATATCCGTGATAGTTCAAGGCGAGTGCCTACGCTTTATATACCATTATAGGCTAGTAAGCCTATAATGATATACAAATATAAGGAATGTAAATATAAGAGAACGCGAGTAACCCGGGTTCAATCCCCGCCGGCACCAGTGAAATTGTTAATCTTAAATTTAAAATAATTCAATTTGCATGCATGCAAAAATTTCAAAAATGAATGATGAATGATGATGATAGGATATACGTGGGCTGTTACATGAACATAAACAGAATCAAAATATTTTCCCCTTTCAAGAACCTGTTAACTTTGTACTCATTAAAATTTTTACAAAATGTAGTTTTTACTTACCGGTGCGCATTTGCATTCTGTGACAGGCCTGCAGTCAGTGATACCACCCAGCTTGCACATACACTCGTCGCAGTTTGTTCCGCGGAAGATCGAGCCGACTGCATACCTGAATGGACATAATTTTTAAGAGTATTTTTAAAACTCAAATAAAATTACACCGATAATACAGACGTCATTCTGGATCATAACCGTTAATCAAAAATTCACTGCTGAACATCTATTGCCATAGGAATATTTGCGATGATTGCCACGTTTGGGAACCGTAGTTTTCAATATTTTAAGTTGTTATCAAGAAGATTCTGTTACCCATCTCCACATTCTCTTTCGTCACCACTAAACAGGAAATACATACATACAGGATCAAAGATAAATATTATTTTAACATATATACATATTATGTTCAAAATCAACAGTTAATTTTGTGTGAAAACGGTAAAACGTGAATGTTTTACTTATTTTTCTGGCAATTTCCATTTTAATAAAGCAACGAAATAAATTAGTTACGAAAAAAAAATGTAATTATTTTAAATAGATATATTGAAACAAGCTTACGTCATAAATCCTTCCACGCAAGGGCATTGGTCCCGAGAGACGCAAGCATCGCCGTCGAAGTAGTGCGCTGACTCGGAGCAGTTGCAAGCCACCACATTTACTCCGGGACACGGTTTACAGCCAGATGTATTCGTTGTAGGCATCAGTGTAGGCGCCACAGTTGTAGCTGGTAAATACCAAGGAAAATTCGTCAAATGAAAAGGTTCTGAGGCATTCCTCAGTTCATAGGGCTACTTTAATATCAATATGATAGAAAGGCTTTTGGGAATTATTTCAATGACAAGTATAAAATCTATGACTAGTTTGATTATACTCGTAATAATAAATTTCAATGAAAAATATTGCAAGTTACACATAAACAAAAAGCTACTAATATATCGTCTATTTAATGGAGACAAGGAATCAGGCACTAAAACATGGAAACAATAATGAAAATCTGCCTTAAATTCAACATGTGACTGAGCTAGAAACAGCAAATCTGCTACATTGACACGTTTGACATACTCATGGTCAATGAGATTCAATTAAGAAACCCAGACGGGTTCCTAGGCAGAAAAATAGTGCCACGACATAATAAAATTCAAAAAGTTAAACACTTACGATAAGGCTCGAAACATCCAATAGGCTCTACTCTCATCTCCATATTGCCAGTCCATTTGATAGGCAGCACTTTAAGATACTGAGCACGTATGGGAGGTCGGAACTCCGCAGACACTACGGTGTCACTGTCGAAGTTTGCTGGGAATAACTGCCTAGCGCCACTACCATCCACAACTGGACTAAATGGCACCGATAAGTTGGAGGAGTACATCACGTTGTACGCTGTCACCCAGCCGTTTACTCCGCCCTTCGTTTTTATACCCGTGATGTTACGCGGTGACATGAAGTTGAACTGTATAAACAAAGTTGATAATTTAGGAAGAGTTAATTCGTGATTAAAATGTTCGTAGTTCAGGTATATAATGTACTTGTATTTATCTATAATTAAAGTAAATTAATAGCCTTTATATAGGTTCTAAAGCTAAGCATACGCCTCTTCATTTCTGAGGAGATTATTCGGCAGTCGAGGTCTGAGGACGGCATCTGATGAAAACTCGATTTTCGAAAATCGGATGAAACCAATAAATTCCCTATTTTTGAAAATTCTCAATTTTCTTAGCGGGAAGTTAAAAATAAGTATAAACTCGTTACGGATTTAGTCACGTAGAACAACGCCGAGCACAGTCCCTTCCGTAGCTCGCTGAAGACTTAGAGCAATCTTATACAGTCAGTAGTTAGGACTACCGTATTTAGTTTACAACTCTACTAGATAATTATGAATATAATATTTTATAAAATGTTTTAATAATAATAAAAGTAATAGTTTATAGAAGAAGAATATTAATTATTCTAAATTTTTAATTTTACTATTTAATTAACTAACCATTATCCATTCCCCAGGTGTGCTGTAGATTGGCCTCCAGGCTTTTTCGCTGTCCAATTTCAAGAAAGGTCTTGCGTCATTGTTGGAGGACACCTCTATACTCTCTATGGGCAGATCGGCTCCCAAGCCCAGTGGTTCCGTGCATTGCATTGGCTCGGGCTAAAAAAGCAATTTAGTTTAACGTCACGGTACCTATATTTAGCTTTTATAATTTTTTGTGTTTTCATTTAAAAATATATTTTTAGTTACGAGTACTCGTAAGGAGACGAGACCAGAGTATTGGGAAAATGGACAACAAATTCATGAGTCTCATGAATATATATCTACATGTATATCTACATCCATCCTCATCAAGTCATCATTTATCCCCATAAACCTTCATTTATCCTCTATGTAGAATCAAAATGCAGATGTGCTGCCACGCTTGAGGACTATGATAGAATGCCTAGTTTCCAGTAAAAAGGTTTCGTTTTTCTACTCTCAACATACGAAACAAAGCGGCATTAAGCTTCTATTTCACGCTTGTATTTTGTGAGAGGATGGTCCTTCCTCGTTCAAGCAGACCATTCGTGTTACAGTCTCAGTTATATTAGCTGCAGCGTGACTCTGCCACGTATACGTAGGTACGTATGGGCTAAAAACAATTATTTCAGGTCTAGGTGTATATAAATGAGTAATTTATAAAAAAAATTAGAAAAAAATATATCCTAGCGTCGGTTTAAAAAAGAAAATAATACCCATAAAGGAAGTAAATTTTTATATGTTTACAATGTGCAGATCGTTATACATACTAACCGTGGTAAGAGTGGTAGTGGGTAATGGCGTGGTGGCGGTGGGCTCCTGGCAGCCGATGAGCTCAAAGCGCACGGCGATCTCATCGTGCCACGTGAGCGGACGGATGCGCACGAACTTGGCCTCTATCGGGGGCTCGATCATTTGTTTTATGGGTGTATTTTTGTCCACTGGGCCGCGGAATACCTGCGGCGAAACAAAATTGATGAATTAGGTGATTGAATGGACTTCCTCGTAGTCTGTACTCTAGTGGCTGTAAGTGCGACTGCTGATCATAGGGCCCGATTTCGAATTCCAGGTCGGGTCAAAAACTCAGTTAAACTGGGTTTTTTCTCTCTCACAATAGTAGCAGAGAGTCAGAAGTTAGGCGGCATTTCGCCCCCGTGTCTCAGAAAGCAAGTGAAGCCGTTGGTTCTGCGCCTGAATTTTCACCGATCGTGCTATGGACATCCCATCGGACTATGAGAGTATGGGCATAGAGAGTGCATGCGTGCGCACGCACTTATCCACTACAAGCTTGTTCAGCGCAGATAAATAAATGACGTATGAATGACCTTTTCTATTAAATCGGTCCCAGCAACAGTTGCAGTCCATAAAATGCTAATATATGAAGAAATCGAAGCAACAAAGATGTTTTTGACGTAAGAAATTAGAATTTCGTTTGTCAAATGTTATTTGATCTCCAAATTCTTTGACCGGAGAAGAAAGGGCAAAAGAAACTCCGCAGAAAAAAACCTGTGAGCCGTGGTAGCTCAGAGGCTAAATCCTTGCTATAAATTTCATAGAACGCGCTCAACCCTGGGCTCAATACCCGCCGGCACTAATGAAACTGTTAATTACAATTTTAAGTGCTGATTTACCACGTGGTCGATGAAGCAAACATCGTGAGGAAACCTGCCTGTCTGAGAAATAAAAAAAAATCCAAGACATGTTAAGTTCGCCAACATGCATTGGGGCAGGCCTGTGGCATTTCGTTGCCCTAAAACCCTCTCAGAAATGAGAGGAGGCTTGTGCCCAGCAGTGGGACGTATATAGGCTGTAATTCTAACCTTTTCTTTAAATAACGATCCAAGCGCAATACGACATGTCAAAAATATACACAATATGTCAAAAAAGGGAAGCTTTGTGGGTTACATCCTTTTTGCGTAATAACGTTTAATTTTGAAAAGTATTAGTGAGTAAAGGTTTACCTTAGGATGTCCGTCAGGTCCGTCCACTGTAGAGAAAACGTTACCGTCGTCGCCATACATGACCTCGTAACTGGTGACGTACTGATCGAAGAGTGGGCTACCCTGCATTATCACTCCGTAGATCGGCTCGCGCCGGGGAAACTCCACTTGAATGTACTGGTTCGCGTCCATCGTCTTCGGATTCCAACTGCCAGCTGAAAGATTTATATAAATTTATAAAGTCAGATGTACTACTCGTACCTCTGTTTACTTACAAACATTTTTATGAGAATTTATAGTACATGAAAAATTCATCAAAAACCCTTTATTACTTTTTTCTGGAATTGATTTATAATGCAAAAAAACTCCCTGAGTTTCATTGGAGCCAGTTATTTCGAGACAGAGACAGACAATTCAGTTTTATTAATATGTATAGATATATTATAACGTAGAAAATTCTATATAAATTATAAATATTTTTTTAAACTTCTTTAAGTTTTTTTTAAAGATAAAGGTCATTCAAAATACAGCGCTTGTCTTTCTGCCAGATTTGAATTAAAATCTGCAATTGTTTTTTTTACACTGGATAACTTTTTTTACTATCTGGAAAAAAAAGGATGTCACATGTGAACGAAGAAGCACTGATATTTTACAAAAGATAACAACAAAAAATTTCCATTAGATAAATAAATTAGTTAAAATCCATCAAAATTCAAATCATATCCATCCTACTTTACAAACGGCAATAAAACAATAAATTTTGTCGGTATTTTTCGCCCCGTCACTTCGGGCACAGAATAAATAATAGTACCTTCAGGGTCCCAGGCTAGGGTGGATATGATTTAAATTTCGATAGATTTTAATTATTTAATTAAAATTTTTTGTTTTTATTTACAAATGCGTTCATATGTTACATCCTATTTTTAGGCGGTAAAAAAGGTGAACCAGTATATCAATAATTAGTAGAAGTTTCAAGAAGAACTCTAATTTTTATAGAACCGATTTTAGCCTTTATTTCATAAAAACACTTATAAATTGTAATAGATTTACCTATATGTTTATTTAAATAAAGTGCGTGTCTTCGTTATATTTAAGTACCCACCAGAAACGTCCAGAGGGTGTCCGTTTAGTTCGGCGTATTGCGGCTCAAACAAAGCGCTCGCCACCGAGCTGGCTGAAAACGCCGACTTCGGTAGCCGATCATCTTCCCACAACAGATATTTATAACTGGAACAATTATTGAACATATTCAGAGGACATTCGGACGGCGTTTTGTCCATACATACGTATTCCTAAGCCCTTTATAATGAAACTAAAGCAAATATATTTTCACCATTACCACTACGTCCCATCGAAAGTCCCACGGCTGAACATAGGCCATAGATTGCCCCATAGAGGGGACATTTGCCATAGTTGCCGCTCTGGCCAAGCGATTTGGCAACTGTAGTGTGTTATTTTCATTCATCTGTTATCAGGAAGATGCCGTTGGCTATTTCCTGGTTCATTTTCCCTCTGTCGCCTCTTACGACACCCACCGAATGATTTGGGATTATCTGATGTGGGATTAACTGATGTGGGATTATCTATTTTTCACAATACGTTCTATATCTACAACTGCCATGTTTATATATTTTAAAATTTCTAAAATTAAACCGCCTAGTTATGACGGCTATGAGGCGCAGTATCTTAGCAATGACTTGCTGCGCTGAGGGCCGCGGGTTCTATTCCCGCACGGAATAGGTGTTTGTATGGCCTACAAATAATTCTAGTCTAATTGTAGGGTCTGGTTGTTTGCCCTTGTGAAATTTATGTAAGCTGCCTCTTCGACATTGGAAACACTGTTTTTTCTTTTTAAGTAAAAAAAGGAAAGAATGAAAGTAATACCACCGTTATTAGTACAAACTAACCAACAATCAAGAATAATAAAAGAAAAACACGAGCGTTGTCACAATCCTTTATATATTGTTTTGTTTTGTTTTTGCCAACGCGCTTGCCAAGCGTGGTAACTATGGCAAATCTCTCAATGAGCCAATCAATAGGGGAGGCTTATGATGTAGTGAATGGATGGAAAACTGAAGAAGCCGCAGATTTGGCCAGAGATCAGTGATCAGTACGTTCTACTTACTTGCTTGGATTACATTCTGGAGGCGGAGTCACAGTAGATTTAATAATGAGAGGCGAATGAGTAGTTGCCTCTGTGATCGTTGCTTTGGAAGTGGTGCGTTCGGTTGTTCCAACAGAGGCTGTCGTGGGAGGCAAAGTCGAAGTAGGATGTATTTTGAAGGTGGGAGTGGGTGTCCAGGTGGACGAAACAGTCGCATTGGTAGGCTTGGTGGGAGCGATTGTAGTGATGGGAGTGGGACTAGGAGAGGTATAGTGTGGCTCAATGATGTACGGCAGGTGTGTGGGACCGACGGACGTGAATATGGACACGCAGTCTGTCGTGTCGCAGTGCAGTACGTTGTCCAGGCACTGGCATTTCTCGCAGCCGTGAACAACAACACCGCCAGGCTGAAGACAAAAAGACATGCTGTAATAAATAATTAGTTTATTTTTTGGGATTAAGGTGACAAATGACCACATAGTCCACCTAGTGAAAGATACTGTGATCCATAGAAACATATGTACACATATATCTATCTTTGATTTAGAAGCGTTATGTCCCTAAGTACTATTTTAAGTTTGCTTATCATAAATGAATGCCTCATTTACAGTAAAGAGGGTCTCCGGTTCTCTACACTCACCATACTAAACAGCAGCATTAAGCTGTTATTTTATATTCTGTGAGAGCGTGACCCTTCTACGATTGAGGAGACTCATTCGTGTTGCAACCATACTTTATTGTTTACAATAGTGTTGTTGTTTTTAGATTTTAAAAATAGTAATTTGTATAAAATTAAAAATGATCTATATAAAAATTAAAATTTCAAAAACCACATTCATTTCCGAATGCTAAATAAGATTTTCGATTTATAGAAAAATAGGAAACTCAGCTACCTTGACTCTCTGTCCTTCGTCATAACAAGTGCAGTCTTTAAGCGGCACGCAGGTCGCCTCGTCGCGCCATTTCGAGCCGAACTCGCACTTGATGTTGGCGACCGACTCGTCGATACACGCCTTCACACATTTCTGAAAACGATCCATACAAACATTAATCAGGTCAAGAAGAATTAACATCGTAATATGTTCGTTATTAAATCTTATTCATCAAAATCTATCACCAGTTCAAAAATAAGCCTATGAATTAGGGACGCGAACAGCGAACCCGAGTAGACCCCTAAGTTGTATCGGTCTGGAAAATCCCCCGGCTTCAGTAAACTACATTGTGGAGTTGGTGTGCGCGTGGCAGGAAATTCCTTGCAACGCGCACTGTAGTGAATAGCGAAACGTCGAGATGTAGATGAAATTTCGAGTTCAGTCGCAAAGTACGATGTTAGAATTTAGCAGTTGGAATTAATCTGAACATTTCCTCTAAGCACTCCTCATGGTATATGATATACTTCTGTTCGCACGAATATACTTCTGTTCGCAAGGCCGGTAGATCAAAACGATTGAAAAGAACTTAGTTGTTGACGACTCGATCCGTGCTGCGTTGAAATTAGTCAAATGGAAAAAGCTAAGGTGTCTCAGCTCAGTGACGAGAACTGTACTCTATATGGACCGAACCAATGCTTTGTATTGAAGACAGACTCTGTGTACGATTAATTGGCTAACTTAATACTGGTTATTATAGCATTAAGTATAATTTTTGAGCATTTTTTTATAAATACAAATATAAAACTACAAACTATGGTGGTGGAATCTTACCTGCCCAGGCAAACATTGACCCTTCTCCCTTAGAGTCTGTAGGAAGTGTTCGCACAGGTTGTCACAGGGATACGCACAAGAAGAGAACACTTGCCCAGGTGGGCAGATCCCGGTGGTGATCGGCAGAGGAGTCGTCGCTGTAATATAAAATGTAAAAACTCATCATCGTCATTCTCATCAGACTGTTGCATTCCAACGCTGGACAAGTTTCCCCAAGTTATAATGACTGTCATATCGCAATGTTAATAAAATATTTAAATAAAACTATTTTTTACGGATATTATCGCGTATATTAACTTTTTTTACATTCCCGACGTTACGAGCACTTTACAGCACCCATGGTCACGGAAGGGACTGAGGTGTTCGACGTCCCAATGTCATAATGAACCACGGCTACCCTCAGATTAAAAATGTTTTATACGTCCGGAATATAAAATAAGTTAATATACGCAATAAAATCCGTAAAAAATAGTTTTATTAAAATGTGTAGTTTTCGCGTAAATATGTAAGAAATCATTATGTTATTAATCAATTGCTGTCCGAATGCTATGTAAATTTATTGTTTGTATTTGATTGAGTTCGCCAACACGCACTGGGGCTGCGCGGCGGACACTTCCTTGCCCTAAAACCCTCTCAGAAGTGAGGGGAGGCCTGTGCCCAGCAGTGGGACGTATAAAGGCTGTAACTTTACTTTACTTTACTTTACTTTATTTGATTGAGGCCCTGCATGTTTTAGTGTTTATTCACAATTGGACCCTGTGGGTGGCGCTGTTGTCGATATGCAGAAATCACCCGTGAAAAGCCGGGGCTAATAATATGTATATTAGTTTTAACAATTCAGTTATTTACAAAGAGTTTATAAATTATATTTTTAAACAACTTAGATATATTGATATAAGAATATAGAAACAATAAGTACATTAATAAGGTCGCTTAATGATGAGGGTTATTCTCGGATTTTCTCTGTACGACCTCGTAATGAGGATATTCACAGTACGATCAGAGTAACTGACATATCACAACAGATCAGTGCTATGTAGTACTAATCCAAAGTGCCAATAGATCGGCTATATGTGTGGTTCGATGACTGACAACCGTTTGGAAGGAAAGGTTCTCGAGCGTGTTGTTTCGCCAAGAAAAATGTAGGGCGGCCGCTCACTGGATAGAGTAACGACCTGGTAACACTGCAGGAAGTCGATGGATGCAGGTGTTTCAAGGCTGTGCGTTGTGGCAATCAATGAGGCAGGCCTCTGTTCAGCAGTGAACTAATAATAAGGATAATGTGGTGTGAATATAGTATAATAGTGTTTTGCATTAGCTCCCTAAATTAAGATTAAAATAAGCATGCGGAAAATAATATAAAGTATACTCTATAAATATAAAAACTCACCAGCAGTGGACGTGGTAGTAACGACGAAGGTTTCTGATGCCAAGATTCTTGGCTCTGAAACATAATTCCAAACTTTTAAATAAAACTATGAACACATCGTTGGATTTTCCAAGAAACTAAAAGTACCTACCCTAAACTCATAAAAACTGAATGCATCAAAAACCATTCAGAAACAAAATAAAAATCTGTCAAATGTAGAATACTACTTTTAATGATTAAAAGTACTTTTACGGATTTTATCGCGCTTAATTTAGTTTGTTTTTAATACCCGACGTATTAAAAACAATGTGTAGTGTTCGCGTAAATATAAAAAATCATTATACTACTTTTAGTGTCAATATTAACCTAATTCTTTGTAAGCACGATGCTTACAAAGAATTAGACAAAGAATTTAAGCATAGTCAAGGAAACGTTAAAACTTACCTTCTGGATATTCAGGAACAATGACCTCTTCGTGTCCTAAAAGGATTAAGTATAATTTCAAAACCCCCGTTCATATAGTTCTTTTACTACAAATAAAACGATTTACAAATGGCATCTTTACAATGAAGGTAATATGGATAGATTTGACTATATAAATGCTTTCGCAGAAATGTTGGCACCAACTGGAATCCGTTGGACCGAATTTCGGGACCAAGGATTAAGGGATTTACGGCTGATTAAGAAACCTGACCTGGATGAAATGAAACGAGTCAGTGTTGCATTTCTGCAATTGTACTTCAGTTATTAGATAAGTATCTAGTTGTAATATGAATGGCCAACGTATTCTCATCCATTTAATGTTTATTGGCATAAAATATTTTATATGTTCCCTCTATCTAGTATTTATTCAAACCCCAGTAGAATTGCGTGGTAAAACCCCACCGAATCACCAGACCGAATTTCGGTCACGGAGGCCAGTCTTAACGGGACTAGAGATATGCGCAGGATAGGATTATAGTGCACAAGTGTATGCGTATGCGTAGGTACACTCTCTATTGCTTCACTCTCATAGTCTCATGGGAAATCAATCCGACACGACCGGAGATCAGATCGGGCGGAAGAATAACAGCATTACGAGCATTCCGAGGCACGGGGAAAAAAAGCCGCCAACTTACAAACTCCGAGCTGCTATTGAGAATTTCTTACCAGAAAAACCCCAATAACTGATTTTATTGCATATATTATCTGAACCTACCACGGTTCAAATGGTCAGCGCTCGCTGTAAGTTGCACAATACGCGAGCAACCCGGGTTCTTTCCCCGCCGGCACCAATGAAATTGCTAGTTGTGATTTAAAGTACTGCTTTACCACGTGCTCGGCGGTGAAGGATAACATCGTGAGGAAACCTGCATGTCTGAGAAATAAGAAAAAAATATTTTATAGACATGTGAAGTTCGCCAACACGCATTGGGACAGCGCGGTGGACAGTTCAATGCCCCAAAAACCTTCCACAAAATGAGAGGAGGCTTGTGCCCAGCAGTGGGACGTATATAGGCTGTAACTTTAACGTTATATTAAACCGAGGTTGATATACTTGGAGCAGTCGTTCTTACCGGTGGTAGTAGGTGTGGTAGACGGAGTGGACCCGCACTCTGGTCGCACTGCGTACACTGCGGCGGGCCAGTCGCAAATCATCAGCTTTGGGTTGTACAGCAAACCCTCACCACACTGCTTCAGCACAGCATGGGGCTTGTTTGGATTCATTAGGTCCGGTGTGCACTCATAGAACTTGCTACAGTCCGTTGGGTGTGGATTGTTAGGGTGGGTCGAGTTCAGGCATTGGAAAATATCTGCAGATTAAAAAAAATGCGTTGGAGAAAAAAAAATTGCAGAGCACTAATTGCCGTACCCCGTAGTTGCAGCGTAAGTATCTATCAACTACTGCATATCATCCTGGAGGTGTATTAATACGAGTAGACTATAGGGAAGCTGAAACTAGCAGCAGTATCTCCCTAATAACAATTGAAAATAATAAAGAACTTCGTTGCCGTGCCACCTGCAAAGCGTAGCAACTATGGCAAATATCCCCCTATGAGGCAACCTATCGTCGAAGTCTATTTTAGCAGAGGACTTTTGATAGAGACTTTAATGAATGATGAATAAATGAAAGCTCTAACTGACAACCAAACCAGCGCTGCTGTCTTTTGTGTTATGCTGAGTTAGAAATCTCTTAGTAAACTACTTCTTTTTTTTATAGGATTGGGGGCAAACGAACATACGGCTCATCTGATACCGCCGATCATGAACAACTGCAATGCCAGGGTTTGTTCTGCCATTGCTGGCCTTTTAAAAAGGAGTAGGCTCTTATTTAGACGGTCCCTAAGTCGTATCAGTTTGAAAAAGTCTCTGGTGGTTGTCGATTCCACAAGGGAGTTGTGTGAGGAGGAGGAAAACTTGTCGTTATTGTTATTTATTTTCTTCATTTTTGTTAAAAGTAGACGAAATGTCTTACAGCCTGTGATAATAACGACTCTCTCACCCTTCAGACCAGAACATAGCAGTGGATGCACTACTGGTTTCCAGCAGAAATAGGTAAGATGGTACCAACATAGACGGACCCCTGAACAAAAAAGAACCCTTTTGCCCAGTAAAAACAAGTGTTTATTTAACAACCGATAAGGATGGTTTCCGAGCGCAAGCCTTGTACCGCTAAGCGAAGTGTAGGCTGGCCTTTCACAAGATGGAGTTACAACCTGGCAAGACATACATAAAGTTGATGGCTACATTGGCTAAGGCCAATGTTTTGCGGCATTCTTTGGGGAGGCCCATATTCAGCGAAAGACCTGTGAAGGGCTGTAATCTGGTGATGATATGAACGATGATGGTGATAATGAATTAAATGGTATTTTCGCTGTTATATCTATATAGTATATAATTTCGCCAGAGTGAATAAAAACACTATCATATCAATTTCTTCAGAAGTCACATCAAATTTAACAAATAAGATTAAATGATGTGAATGTGGTAGAGCGGCTCGATCGGGGAACGACCACGCTCTCAGAATACCAGCGTAAAATAGCAGCTTAATGCTGCTGTGTTTCGTATTGCAAGTGTAGAGAATCGGAGACCCTTTTTTACTGGAAACGAGGCATTCTATTTTAGTCCTCAGGGGTGACAACGCATCTGCTTTTAGGTTATTAATTCAGGATAAATGTCTATGGGTCACTCTACTCCTACCATCAGGTGGACTGTATGCTCGTTTGTCATCCTTATTCTAAAAAAAAAACTCTTTTTCACATAAAAAAGATGCGTTGTTTACCACGAAGGACTAAGGTGAAAAAGCCAGTGAAAAGGGTCTCTGTTTACCTTCACATTCGCAGAACACTCGTATCTCGAAGTCCGGACAAGTGTTTTCTTGTTCGTGGCACACGAGTCCCTTCTCCAGGCTGCATTCGACGTCTAAGCCGGTCTCCTTCGCGGACTTGTGGTCGCCGACTGTGCGACACTCGATCTTCTTTATCATATCGGCTTTGCACATCGGGGAACCGACCACCTGTTAGATAAGGACTTTCAGTTAAAACCTTCAGAAATGTTACCATCAAACTTGGACAGTCAGACAGAACTTAGTTAAATTTAATTTAACTTATAATGCTTAATATTATTAAAAAGGAACACAAAATGTGATATTAAAATATAACAAAATTCTTGTATCATTTATATTTTTGATGATTATATATTGAAGGTGAGTACTCACTAATTCGTTGGGACGTGGTAGCGGTTCACTCTCCACGGACGCGCCGTCTGGTCCGATCTCCGGCGGGCCGCGGTTGATCCAACGGGTCCAGCCTGGCACACACTTCAGCGGTTCATCCAGAGGCTTTGGCGATGTTGGGGGTCCCGGTGGCGTCGTCTTAAATGGAATTTGGTAAAGGGTTTTCAATAGTTATATTATCATGTTAGGAGCTTGGAAATGATAATCTTTTAATTTTAATTTATCAAACTTTAGGTTAAACAAATCACTTTTCATTATCCATAGATATCTTTAATCTTTGGTAGTTAGATTATCACGTGTTCGAAAATTCCAAAATGTTCTCATAGGTTCCAACAAATGGCAGTTTGTATCCTGTTAATGTCAGGTGTAAAATAATTCACAAAATGTCGGACGCCAGCGTTAAAAATAATCCACAAAATGTCGGACGCCAGCGTCAAGTATAATTCACAAAATGTCGGACACGAGCGTCAAAAAAGTGAAACTGGTAGAAAAGATTAAAACTAAAGAGGCAAACGAACATACAGTCTACTTTATGGTAAGTGGCTACTCAGCCTATGGACTACTGCAACCTACTCCAACAAAGAAGGCCATATTTACGTAGTCACCGCTGAGGACTAAGTTGAAATGCCTCACAGTCTGTAATTATACTGACCTTTCAGACTGTATTACACAGCAGTGCAAGTACTGCCCTTAACAGTATTAAGGGATTTCGCACATAATCGACTTCACTCGTAATTATGGCTCCGCCACATTATTCACCTCGCGCTGCTCACCGCTCTACTCGTGTTGCTCATCGCTTTACTCCTCGCCTTGCCGCGATGTTGCCCTATCTGCCCACTTACTGCTCTACTACGCTCCGCATTAGGTTGTGTTTGATTTAACACAATGGATGTTTAAACTGTGGTGTGGTATATGTTTGACGGTAGAAATGGATAAGGAGGGATCTATCTAAACGGGTTTCTATTCAAAAAGGAGGTATACTTCCTAGAAAACTGTACTCACCTCTGTGGGACATGGTTGACCAGTGCAGACCTTCGTCTTCTTAGAGCATCGACATGTGTGACACTCGTCTTCCTCGATGACCTCCCCTTCCAGAATTTCCTTTCCGGTCTCGAGTGTCATGCATACTGGACGGCATTTGGCGCGGGGAACGCATTCTGTTAGTGTACTGTTGGAATAAACGTAGCCTTCTGGGCAAGTCTTCTTAGGCTTACAACCTTGAGGAAAAGAAAATTAAAGTTTATTGTTTGTGGAAAAGAATAAAAGAAGAAAGGAAAGAAGGGAAGAGTGCTTGCAATAAATTGCACAATATAAGTTTCAGGAATACACATTTGAACTTTATTATCACTTTATTATCCAACAAGATATTGTGGCTGTGTGTTTAAAAAATTAAATCGATTAAAAATGTAACTACTTTTTTTAGCCTGATACCAGTCATTTAGTATATAATACACCTCGTTGCCTATTTTTATGCCTCGTAGCTGCCCGAAGTCAGGAAGTTGGCGGTTTCTCACTCCCGTGCCTCGAAAAGCACGTAAAGCCGTTTTTCCTGCGCCTGATCTCTCACCGATCGTGTCGATTTACCGTCCCATCGGATAATGTGAGTGAGGGAATAGAGAGTGCACCTGTGCTTGCGCATACACTTGGGCACTATAATTCTGTCCTGCGCCGATGGCTAGTCTCCGTTGAAGCAGGCCGCCGCGACCAAATTCGGTCTGGAGGACATTATTATATTCTAAAAGGCGTTAGAGGATCCACTACTCTATACCATCCCGTACCATAAGAAGTCGTAAGAGTCGACGGAGGGAAATGAAACTGACAGGCAGCTGATCTTCCATATAACAATTTACGGTTCCAAAGAATTTCCGGTTGCAAACTGCAAACGCCCAGTAGAAGTCTTTGTTCATCAGTGAACTTTTGATAGGCCGTGACCAGTAAAGAATTTTGAATGAATGAACATAGAAACATATATGGGAAAAAGGATCAAAAAAGACAGAGATAGCATACCTTCAACACATGTTTCTTTTTCGCAAACGGCTTTCACTTCGGCGTAGTCGAGCGTGTTGTCACAGGTTTCGGGCGGGCACGGAGACATGCACGGGTTGTAGTTGGAGCACTCGCCGTCGCATTGCATAGCTACGAAAAGTTGGTTATTATTGATAATATTATATTTCTCGAAGACATTGCTTAAAATATTATTTTTAGAATTTTGTCTAGTTGAATCCTATTCACTACTGTAGTTCTAGTAGCGGCGTTGTCTGTATATATATAAGATAGCTACATACTACCTACCACATGTCGACCGCTTCCCGGGATAACATCCTGTCCGGGGATAACATCTTCATTTGTTTTTAATATACCAGAGCATGATTCTGCGTCACTTGAAATGTGTGGTAACGTGACGTATATAATCAATTACCATTAACGCATGTCACTATCGCAGTAACACTCATATTAACTTGAATACTTTAAGATATTTTAAAATTAAACTTATCCTAAAGGTCGTCATAATTCCTTCGATCTATATATTAAGGTAAATATATCAAAAATCTACGTGACACGCGTGTGTGAGTGCGACACACACTGGCGTGTGTTTGATACCCACATGTGTGCGAGTGTGACATACACGCGCGCGAATGTGATACACAGACTCGTGATGTGATCACACACACACATACAGCGAGCAATGCGTAATTTGTAAAATGTATACAATACACTCTACTCCATTTTATTCTATTTTTAAATGGTAGAGTTATGCTGCAGTTATATTATGACTGTAGCACGAATGGGTCAAGTTGACCGAGGTACGCCACGCTCTCACAGAATACCAGCGCAAAATAGCAACATAATGCTGTGCTGTATTTTGTATGGTGATTGACTTAGTCCTCAGGAGTGACAACACATCTGCATATTACTTCTTAATTGGGATTAAATGCAGATTCTATGGGCCACGGTAACCACTTACCATCAGATGGACTCTCGTTTGTCACCTCTATAATTAAAAAAATACTTTCATGACCTTTCAAAACCAAATTTTTCATAAATGCCGTCATAATTCCTTGTAGTTAATCTTATTAGATAGGTATATATTTTATCATGAAAAATCGATGTGACGCACAAGTGTGTGGGTGCGACAGATACAATAGCGCGAATTCGATACTCACATGTGCGCAAGTGCGATACACACGCAGTATTATTCGCCCTACACATACGGCGTACAATATGTATAAGTATAAGGTATATAATACATTGTACTCACGGCACAGTTGCTGCTCGCGCCAGGGGAACGTGACGCCGCGCGTGGCACACGCGTGCGCGTAGTGCGCGATCGCGGCGCACGCGCAGCGGCAGTCGTCGCCCGCGTCGCACGCGCACGCGTCCGCCTCGCACGCGCGCAAGTATGCCGCCACCGGCACCTCGCCGTGGCACAGCGCGAACGGGAACCGCTTCAGCGCGCCGCACGTCGCCGCCGCCCACTCCTTGCGCTGCGGCCGCTGCTTGCAGTGGTCCTGCACGACCAGATTAATCGTATCGAATTACATATTTACAATCGCTCATGGATAAACACTTATGCCCCATTTACATTCAGCCCGTTTGGGCAGGGAAGTGAGCAGGGCAGTGAGCAGGGCAGTATGTAAACAGGCTACTCGCGCTGACACTGCCGCTGCCGCTGACACTGCCCGAAATGTCGGTTTTTCGTGCGGAAGTCAAAGGACGGGCAGCGCGAGCGGCAGTGTGTGTTCACATTCAGCTCCATCGCTCACTTCGCGACAAGCGCCTGGATGAACGGACGTGCGTGCCGTCCTGTTATTAAATAAATACGATCTACCAAAATGCCTTTCGAGTGGATTAATGAAAATACAATAAAGTTTTTAGAACTGCTGGAATCAGAAAAAACTATATGGGATTTCAACGATAAAAACCACAATTCATCATCTTCTACGAATACGAATTTTCTTTTTGAGTTAACATGGTACCTATGTACATAATTAATTATAAATTCGTCAAATTTATTATATTAATATAAAATTTAGTTTAAGGAATTAATGAACATTGACATTTTATTTCTAAAAACGATTAGTAACTCATATTGATTATTTATTAATTAAAATGTAAAATAAGGTAAAAGGTAATATTTGCATAATAGCCTGAGATTTTTAAATTATAATTTTATTGTAATTAAAATTACGAATTAGTTTATACTGAAGTGTAATTAATAAAATAATAATAGCTTAACTAATCTCATATAATATTTAATATTATTTATGTAACAATAATATAATAATTCAATTAATAATTTATGAACAATTTACTGTATAAGAATTCAAATAGAGTGAATCTGTATAAGTATTTAATTGTACATAATATTTGAATTCAAAAAGAATGTGTGTACCTAACTTTTAAGCAACATCGGGTTTGTGTAATTAGCTGTATTTCATATCATTTTTCCATGCCAATTATGGCAAAACATGTCAGTTCCACGTCATTGATTATCTTATGTACCATGTTTTTAAGCAAATAAATTTTCTATCTATCTATCTATCTTCTTTTGAACTTGATATCTTTTTAAATTATTAACATAATTTTGTATTGCAAGAAGACAGAGCGCGGACGCTGTAATTATTTCGACGTCCGCCATAGTCGAAAGCCGAAAGCGATGTGAGTGGTAGGGCAGAGTGTGAATACACACTTCCCGCGATCCTGCTACGGCAGTATTTAGGGAAGTATTGCCGGCAGCGCGAGGAGCAGTGGCAGTGGCTGAATGTAAATGGGGCTTAAGAAACAATGAGGACTACTACTACTATTTGCTGCTATTTGGGAGTGAGATGCAGTTTTTTTGTTACACGAGGACATTTTAATTAAGAAATTGCGTTTTAAATAAAAGTGTATCGGTTTTCAGATTGTGTAAATACACAAATCAATGCTACAATTTCTTTTACAATTGTGTAAGTTTTTGCACTATTTTAGTATGTTTTTTTTTTTAATTTTCCTACTTTTAGGAATAACCGTAGTTTGGTTTATCCATTTTAAATTTAATTAACATAAAATGTAACTAATGTTTCAGAGAGAAACATTAACACTTACAATTTTCGAACAGATGAACTTCTCCCGCCATGAAATCTGTCAAATATTTTCACCTTTTTCCTAAGTGGCGTATCCTTTTCAAAGGCTTAGTTAATACGATATTAAGACATCAAAACGTCGTTACTTTTAAATTTGATTTAATATTTTACTTAATAGATTGTGTACTTCTCATTTACTCTACTACCATCTATGATACGGAGGTTTGTATTAATTGACATTTTTCTTTCTAAAAATGTGTGTAGATTAGTTTTGCCATATTTATTAAGTAGCAAATTTCGGTTTATAGGATATATGAGCTGGGCTGAGCTTCAAACTGAAGCATTCTAAGTTCATCAACCACAAAGACTAAGTCATCATAATAGAAATATCAAGCGATCAGCAATTGTTCCTTTATTATCCAGGATACACCATACATAAATAAACATTCGATTGGGAAATACAACAACATATTTAGGTTTGTTGAACTACTTTGCTACTTCATTTAAACTTGCATTACTTACTACGATTATAGTATTGAGCAATTTTGCGTGCTAGGGTTTGTAGCTTCAGATAAATTACATTAATACTCTTTATTTTTCTATATAAGACATTAATAATTTAGTTCGTCAAAAGTCAGCTTGTTAAATTATTGTACTTCGATTGTTCGGAAGATACTGAATACTGATCGAAATCTGAAGATAAAAAAACGACGGGTTGCACTCCGGGAGTGCCGGCAGAAGTGAAAACTTGAATATTAACGTTGTGCATTTTTGATATTTTGGAATGATTAGGGAATAATTTTGCACGAATTGCTTTAATTATCACGCACGAACATTCGCACAAGCGCCATGCGCCGCCTAAACAAAACAGCAGGCGCAGGCATACCATTTTCGCCGCGCCGTAGAAAGAGAAGGGGATACTTCCTCTCCTACGCCGCGCCGGCTGTCTCTCTCTCTCCATACGTCTTACGAATTTTCGATCAGGGTCACGTGTCCTGACGCGAGTTTAACATTTTTACCCATTACAAAAAAGTGTACAACACCACTAAAGAAGTTTTCACTTCAAAAAAACACTTACAGCAACTTCTTGCGGCTTTGGACAGGTCGGTTTCAGCTTCCACGAGTCGGCGAATATGAGTGCGGATGTCTCGGCGAAACCGCCGCCGGACGGTGTTTGGAAGTCGTCGCGCATGTCCGCGTTGTAGTTTCCGCACAGGCCTTTCACCTACGATGTGCTTTGTGATAAGTTTTATTAAGAACAAGGAAACTCATGGAAATAGAAACAGAAACTTTATATTTTTTTTATAGGATAGGGTGACAAACGAGCACACAGTCTACATGATGGTAAGTGGTTGCTGCGGCCCATAAACATCTACATATATCCTCGATTACAAATCAAAATGCAGATGCGTTGTCACCCGTGAGGACTAAGATGGAATGCCTCGTTTCCAGTAAATAGGGTCTCCGGTTCTCTACACTCACCATACGAAACACAGCAGCTACTATTTTACGCTGGTATTCTGTGAGAGCGTGGCCCTTCCCCGGTCGAGCCGACCCATTCGTGCTACAACTATACTACTAATATAACTGCAGCATGGCTCTACCACGTATCTAATATAGATTATAAATAATAAATATTGAAAGTCACGCTTATGTTTAATTTAGGTACCACTGTTTCAAATATATATTTGTCCTGGATAGAACAACCAAGGAACCCAAAAAAAAAAAAACTCAGCGGGAATAATTAACAACACATAACTTAAATTTGAAATAACTTATATAGCCAATATGGAGCCAATATATATAGAGCAATCAAGGAGAATTAAAAAAAGGTAACTGCGAAAGTTGAAAAGAAACACTCATGGCAATAAATAAAAAATAGCTTAAAATGACAACACTTTAAAATCACCTGTGTATATAAGAACTTTATAGTTTCAGCATTTAGCTAAGATCTTAAACTATATAATGATATAAAGATATTGCGCGTATCATTATGTATAGTTTCTAGGGAAAAGCTGATGATCAAAAATAATTTTTTTGAACATGCTGGTATGCGAAGTGAGACGTTGTCACGTTAAAAATCAAAGTTTTGTCTCACTGACCCTGTTCTGCCACATGGAGTCGACTTTGACGTAGACCCTCAGCTCATGGTCCCATTGTAAACTCATACCCAGTGAAGGCACGTCCAGGAACACGTATACACCGGCGATGCGTAGCTTTATTCTGTAGCAAAGTAAAGGATATTGTTACTGCTCAAAATGAAAACCAGGTTAAAACTACATTGAGCTCACGCAGGGGAAGATAGCTCAAATACCGGTTTTGTACTCGTTTACCCGTAAGTAGATAATATTCATTATTCAAGATAAAATAAGTGTGAATTAATAAATTTTTCCATATAATAAGAACTACTTATAAAACCAACGACCAATTATATTAAATATAATCAACAACAAAATAAAACTGATCTATTCAGAACTGACTTTGCCTTTTACTTTGAAATATTAATAGCAAAAAAGGATTAATATCCTCCCATAGCATATGACAGTGTTAATGAATATTTTAATAACGTTTTAGCTGGTTGACTTTGACCACTGTGACTATTTTCAGATACTATCCAGTATCGATCATTATACAAATACTGACTAGGATTCAAATCCGGATTGGCAGCATTCAACTACACTGATCACTAGCTAACGGGTCATCAACATATATATATAATATAAAATCAGTAGTTGCTTAAGCTTCCCGAGTTTTGAGTGAAATTTCTTATGACGATTTTTAATTTTGATTCATTTGCCATTTTATAAAAGGAGTTTAACATCAAGTAATAAAGGAGACGGTCCACTTCAGGCTTAGTCTATGTACACTATACCGTAAAGAAGCGAAATTTTTAGGGATTTTATTTAAAAATAAAATAAAAGAATAAATCAAACTAAATGACTTGCTAAAATAAAAATGCAATCCCAATTTTTGAGGATTTTACAAGATGGCGCCCTTCCAGTCATAAAATTTTATGTCAAATGTCATGTCTGAAACGTGACTTGAGTCATGAAATAATGTAGGTAGTGTGATATTTTTTATTGCGATCTTGTTAGTGCAGTTATGAACTCGGCACTGCGATTATTGTTTCTTTTGGATTTCTTTGGTGATTTTTTAATTGCGCTTTGGTTCTGTTATTGCTTGTTTGATCATGTGGAAAGAATGAATGAAGAAAGAGTGACAAAGAAAATTTATGTTGCAGAAGTGAATGGCAGAGTCGGAAAGGGACGTGCTAGGCGAAAATTTATCGACCAAATTGGCGATTTGTTGAAAACGGGCCAAATTAGGAGTACCCTTAACCGACGAGCATGTATGCGTAGGTATATGGATGTGAAGGAGGTGAGAGAGGTGTGTCAGGATCGTGCCAAATGGAAGTCTGTAGTTTCTGCCTACCCCTCTGGGTGACAGGCGTGAGTGTTTATGTTATGTTATGTTATGTTATTGCTTGTTTGACTCGGCTTTTGTTTTATGGACTTCATGATTTACGTGAGATTTTGATTTCATTGATATCGGACATCTGTAGAATGACATTTTGAACTTAGAGTAATTCGCATGAATGCAATTACTCTAAGATATTTAATTAGTAAGCATTAATAACCTCATGACAGTTGACAGCTAACGTCAAAAATTCACATTAGTGTTGCAGTTTTTGGTAAGAATAAAATATTGATACCACTGAAATAAAGGCAAATTCGTGGATTTGAATGACCAAAAGTGGTGTAATATATTATTTTAATTTATTTCCCTACTTGTACAAAACCAGGTCTATGCTTCATACAAATTTGGACCGCCTCCTTTAATTTATTCTTTACAATGCAACACTAAAAATAACAATACCTTTTTAAATTGGAGACATCTGGCAAAGGCGCTCCTTGTGCAAGGGAAACCAACTCTTCAGTTCCATCAGTGCTCGACACTTTGAGGGTCACAGACTTCGAACAAGTAGCACCCGTTGTTCCACATGGGACGTTCTATATAAACAAACAAAATTGAAATGTTGAATTAATATTTTTATTAACATTTTAATATATTTACTAAGATAAATAATAAATACGAAAGAAAAAACGATTTCTCCAGGAGCTTCGTTGACCCGGATTATCAAAAGTAATTCCTATCCTTCCAACACGCGAAATACATGTTTAGTTGTGAAGTTGTGATAACAGCACTACTCTTACTTACTTACTTATCTTCACGCACAATCCCTAACGGGGTAGCCAGAGAGAACAGATCGCCAAGTGTCACGATCCTTACATACCTCTTTCGCTTCTTTCAGGTTCATTAACTTCTTCATACATGCACGTCTGGGTATCCGAGTACTCTTGACCCTCCCCTCTTCGAGCAATTTGCTCACATGGTTTTCGAAAGTTAGTCTCGGTCTACCTCGACACCTTTTAATATTTACTTTCGCTCTATATATTTTCTTCACCATTCGGTCTTCACTCATTCGTTCAACGTGCCCAAACCATTGGAGTACGCCCCTATCAATTTTTGTGATAAGGTCATCTTTCAATCCTGCCATATTGCGAATCTCTTCGTTTCGCTTACGGTCGGCTAAAGTAACGCCACACATTTTACGAAGAGATCGCATCTCCACTGCATTGAACTTGCTTTTATCCTTCTTCTGGCATACCCAGGTTTCGCTGCCATATAACAAAGTCGGTACTAACACTGCGTTATGTATTGCAAGGCGTGCACTCTTCACCACGCCTTGCCTTTTTACTAATGTATTCAGGGCACCATTGACTTTGTTTCCGGCAGCGACACGCCTATCCACATCTAAATCACATCTTCCATCCCGGCTGAAAGCACTCCCCAAGTATACAATTTCATTTACCTGTTCTAGACATTTCTGATTTGCCCATATTTCACATTTCGTTCTCTCTTCGTCCTTTTCAAATACCAGAACCTTAGTTTTATTAGCATTCAAACGGAGACCTTTAATTTCAGATTCCTCTTTCATACACGTGACTAATGCCTGCAGTTCTGCTTCTGATGGTGAAATAAGCACTGCATCATCAGCATACAGCAGACAATTAACTTTTATGTCACCCAATTTCACACCCAAACAGCTATTTTTCAGCTTCTGTAAACAGCTGTCGAGATACAGTATGAACAGCCAGGAAGACATGACACAACCCTGTTTTACGCCCGCTTGGACGCTAAACATGGGTGACAGGTCATGCCCTACCAGCACACAGGCTTTACAGTCATAGTAAAGTGACTGCACAGCCCTTAACAATCGACCATCCACACCATATCCCGGCAACAGTTCCCACATTTTCTTCCTTATAACCTTATCAAATGCTTTCTCCAGATCCACAAAAGCACAGAAAATCTTCTGGTTAACACTCAGAAGCTTCTCCGTGATTATGCGGAGAGAAAACATTTGATCCGTGCATCCTCTTCCAGGTCTAAATCCGCATTGTGCCTCCCATAAGAATCTTTCCGATTTCTCTTGCATCCTACGTGTCAAAACCTTCGAGTAAACTTTACTTGCTAAACTGGTCAAGCTGATCGCCCGATAGCACCCGCAGTCAAAATGTGAACCTTTACCTTTATATAAAGGCACAATGACCGCGGATCGCCAATCATCCGGGACATCTCCCGTCCGCCAGCACAAATTGCACAGCAGATGGAAGCTGTCCCAGACGCGAGGCCCACCGTACTTGACCATTTCAGCAGTAACTCTGTCAAGTCCCGCAGCCTTACCACATTTCAAACTTCGAATCGCACGTTCAATCTCTTTCATGCTGATGACCTCAGTGTCATCGAGGTCCATGTCTGGCGTGCCAGTCACGGCGTCACCCCCGGATCCTTCACTAAGATCATGACACACATACATTTCTCTATAAAATTCACTCCATCGCTGCATGACGTCCGATTTTTCTGAGAGGACGTCATTGGTTCTCGAAAGCACTTTGTTCATTCTTAAGGCTGTCGCACCACTCACACAGCTCACACAGCACTACTCAGTCAATCAAATTCACTTCAGTTACTGATTTTTCCATAAAGCTTAGGTTACTATAAGCGACGATGGAAAACCAGATAACTGAGTTTGCTTACTCTTATCCCCTTCCTGTTCATGTTACGTCTACGTTCTCACTTCTTACAGAACGTTTTCAAATTTTAAGTGTTCTGGTCTAAGTCTGAAATGTTGACGTAGCCTACCATGTTTACCGGATCGTGCACCGACAGATTCCTTTCCAGTTTCGAAAGGAAAAGTTTTAAAACAAAAAAGAAGACTTTGAAGTAGCAATGATAAGATCTTCCGAATTATTCATTATTCATTTATTCATATTACTCACCTGCATCTCCACAGCGAACCCATCGCGTCCTTCCATCACGCCCTTGGCGAGAAGGTAGCCGCAGACGCCCTCGAAGTCATATTGTGCTCCATCGAACGTGGTGACGTGCGAGTCGCCCCACGCGCCGCACACGCCCGCGCACGCACGAGTGCTGCACGACCACTTGCCGCTCTTGCACTCGCTGCGGAATGCATACTTTTGTTGCAAAAATTATTGGTGTTATAGCTTTTCTGTCATCATTGACAGAGTATAAAATTGAATATAACAACAGACTAACTGGTACCGCCCTTGCATTCGCTGCGGAAAGCACGCTATAATCGCAATATTTGTCATTAACGCGAATCTATCGTTGCAACTATTTCTTTATTTATTTTTTTAAAAATCTCTAATTAAGTAACAGCAACCTCAATTTATTACAGACTAAACATATTTTCTGCGCACGGGAGAATTGAGAGTATGCTTTGGATATAATTTGTGATCTTTCCAAGGCTTTCGACTGTGTTCACTATGAGATATTAATCAGGAAGCTACATCATTATGGTGTAAAAAACGTAGTACTCTAACTTATTAGACCATATCGAAAAAAAAGAATGCAAATGCAGTTGTTATTAATGGGAGCAGTTCTTCCAGATCTATAGGTGTGGTAGTATCTATAGGTGTTCCTCGGGGCTCAATTATTGGCCCCTTCCTGTTCTTAGTTTCCATAAACCTTACTTGGTAGGGAATAACTATGATATGGTTTTATTTGCTGATCATACTTCGTTGATTTTCAGACTTAAAAGGCAATCATTAAATATGACGAAGTAAATAATGCTATATCAAAAGTTACTACACTGGTTTAACGTCAACAATTTGCTTTTAAACGGTAATAAAACAAAATGTATTAAATTTACAACACCAAATATTAAGCAGGTGCTTTTGTATGGGGAAGAGCTCAGTCTTGTTGAATCAACTTATTTCTCGGAATTACAGAAGCTTCAATGGGGCCCACATATATCTAGCAAGCGAAAAGCATTTTCTAGCTAGAAAGCGAATATCTAGCTAACAAACTTATTTATGCAGCATATGCTTAAAAAAGGTTAGGGGGTTTACGTTTGTTGAAACAGCTGGATTAGTTTATTTTAGTTATTACTATAGCATAATGTCATGTCATGGAGAATCTTGCTATGGGGTACTGCCACTGACATTGAAACTATCTTTGTTTTGCAGTAGCGTGCCATAAGAGCAATGCATAAACCTAGGTCAGAAGGAATCCCTTACAGAAAAATTTAAAGAAATAAATATATTAACCCTTCAGCATATTTACGAAAATTTAATGTATGTAAGTACACAAAAATAAATACTACTGTAAATACTAGAAACAAGCACAAATTAGTTATAGCAGTTACACGACTCCTAAGAGCCAGTAATTCCTTCAAATTCCCAGAAAATATGCAGGCCTTATCTACCAAAAGGTTTATAGTTTTTATTAAGCAAAAATTGTTTAGTAATTATGATATTGCTGAAGAGTACATGACTGATAATAACTTCTGGGAATGAGGTGATTGCTACCATGCTTTCTAAACGTTTTCATATTAATTGTATAAATTAATACATTAAAAAATTAAAGTCTGTATTACGTTCTAAAATAGACTTTTAAAGAGAGATGAATGAATTTGCCTAGCGAGATATAGAATTTTTAAATAATGCACCATCAGACAGGCGTTGCTTGAAATGGTTACCTTTACTTCCTTATTTACTATGCTGGGCAAGCGCGTTGGTAAATGCAAAGCTAAAGATTTGTCTCAAAAACATCCTTCTTTAAATATATGGCTGAAAGTGGTTATTATTTAAAGATAAAGACAGTTAAGGTAGATTTGTGCGATTAATAAAGCAGTAGATTCACGCTTTACCTGTTTAAAATAACTCTGTGACTTAACGATATTATATCGTGTATACAAGTGTTAAAATTAAAAATTTTGTACAACCGACTTCAATATAAATAAAATGAGAAAATCATCAATGTAGTCGAAGTCAATTAAATATACGCATAATTATGCGATACTCATACATAAATATGGATAACTCAAAAACTACTGGCCAGATCTTGATCAATTTTAGATAGGACCAGCTTTAGCTCTACTAGCAACAGCTTTCAAATAAAAAATAATCATTAAAATCAGTTCATCTAGAAAAAGTTCTGAGGTAATACATAAAAAAGAATGCAGTCGAATTGAGTACCTCCTCCTTTTCTTGAAGTTGGTTAAATATTGATAGAAATGCTTATTATAAGTTTCTCCTTTTATTCGTTGCTATTATTCCCTTAAGGGGAAATATAACCTCAAATGGCTTAGCAAGATCCTCCGTTATGCCGAAAATATTACAGCATTAATTTTGAAATAAATATATTGTAAAGTTGAGGATTAATGTAAAGTACTATGTTAGACGAAAACATGATTCCGTAAAATTTTCTCGATAGAAAAAAAAATCCAAAGTTACCTCCAAACTGAACAATAAACCGCTGTTATTCATAAAATACTTTAAATAAGATCATGAAACTTTGCATACTAACTGAACTACGAGTAACTATAAAGCAGGGCTTATGTTTTTTATTTTATTTTAAATTACCATTATTTTCACTGTAAAAAGAAATTACCTAAAATATCGGCGTCCTGAAGCTTGGAACCGGGCGGCAGGAAACAATATATTCCCCCTTAATATACCAGCTAAATATACGGTATAGTAGTACCGTATATTTAACATATAATTTTAATTTCTACAGATAATTTTAATTAGTTTTTTATTGGTAATTAAAATTATCTGTAGACTGCGCGTAGAATTTTATTAAACATTGCCCAAGACGATCTACTTGTTTAAAAACCTTTGCAATACACATTTCAAATAAATTATATCTTATTTAAATAGATGCTTATTTTCACGTAATTGTTGACAGGGGGCGTAGCTCAGATGGTAGAGCGCTCGCTTAGCATGCGAGAGGTACCGGGATCGATACCCGGCGCCTCCAAACTTTTACTTTTATAAAATTTATTACTTATAATATCTTTGTTATATGGGTTTTCGATATAGTACTTTTAGTCGCATTTTTTTGTTCTCTTGCTAACAAATAAACGTTTGATTTAAATACAAAAGTAAAATTTAGAGAAATATAACTCTTGTCATTAAATGTGTTAAAGTAATAAACAGTAAATTAGTCCAAAAGGAATCGGCACATGAGTATCGAAAACTATTCCACGTCAATTTTTTTATGCTATTCTCTTCAAATGATCATACTGATGATATAAATGTACTGGTATGTTGCCATGGGGCAGCTCGGTGCCAAATTGTTTAAATCAATTTTTTTATTGCAAGGAATTGTTATTTTCAAATGAGATATTTTTTGTGATAAAATAGAAATAAAAAATTTTACGATAAAGTTGATATTTTCGGAGATATGAATTTTTAAATGTTTGAAAAATCCCAAATTCGGGTTCGGACCTATTCAAAATACACAAAAAAAGAATAAAATATAAAAAATATTTTTTAACATTTTAATAAATACGAATAAAAAGGGCCCTAAAGACTTTTTACGATAAAAATAATATTTTCGGAGTTTTTTTTTAAATGTTTGAAAATTGAGAGAATTTTTAAATATTTGAAAGTTCCCCAATGTCGGATAATTTTGACTCATTAAAAATATATAATATAAATAAAAAGGACAAAAAATTTATTAATTTTAATATTATTTAATGAAATACGAATTATTATTATTTCTTTTGTTGTTAAATCACTGCTGGGCATGGCATCCCGTTGTTAGGCTACATGCAGTAGTGATCGTACATCTCGCTTTCTTCACGCTGCTGTCCATCACTGTCGCTCGCCGTCGATAGTCCAAGCATTTTATGTCAGACGATAATGAGATAATTATACACATACACCACCATTGAAAGCCATAAGTGAAAGTATACATTCACAATAGATTATAAAATACTTATTGAAAGTGGGTCAGTACAGTCGCCTCTTACGACACCTACGGGATAATTTTTTTTAAATAAGAGTAGCAAGTGGTAGCTCAGTGGTTAACGCTCGCTGAAAATATAACAGAATGCGAGTAACCCGGGTTCGATCCCCGCCGGCACCAATGAAATTGTTAATTGCAATTTTAAGTGCTGATTTACCACGTGCTCGGCGGTGAAGGAAAACATCGTGAGGAAACCTGCATGTCTGAGGAATAAGAAAAAAAAATATTTCGAAGACATGTGAAGTTCGTCAACACGCATTTGGGCAACGCGGCGGACACTTCCTTGCCCTAAACCCTCTCAGAAATGAGGGGAGGCCTGAGCCCAGCAGTGGGACGTATATAGGCTGTAACTTTACTTTACTTAACTTTAAGAGTAGCAAACGATCGTGTCGTTCACCTAATGGTAAGTGATTACTGCCGCCCATGAACAACCACAATATCAGCAGAATTGCAGGTGTTTTCCGGCATTTTGAAAAAGAGTAGGTCATTTTTCTTGTAAGTCATATCGGTATGGAAAAATCGCTGGTGGTAACCCTATTAATAACATTACTAGTATTCATTTTAACCACTACTGGTAAGCTTAAAATGCTTGTGTTAGGAGTGGTTCACGACAGTAATCGAATGGCGGATTCGAACCTACGACCTATTGAGTTCGCGATCTGCGCCCTGCCATTAATTAGGATACTGTGGGATTTCACAAATAAGTTGTGCGAGGAAGTTGGATTATCTTACGCCGTCATCTTGCGACAAACTGCGAACCTACTGTTGTGGCGGCGCTGTCGTCGCGCCGCAAGCGAAACACACCGGAGCCTAAATCACGCTATCAAAATTCCGAATCATAAACAGTATATATAGAACATCTCCGAACTATCACACGGATTGTTGGCTGCTCCCCAGGCAAAACACCTTGCCCGGCGGGAGATCTCCCATTTTCCTTCCACTGCCACACTGTGACATATTTTTTTTTCAATATTTATTGATTTATACCTCCATGTACAAAGTATATAATAAGTACATATGGCGAACTGAACGCCATAGGTCATTTATTTATTTATTTAAGCTTTATTACACATCTTATAATAAGGGATATAAAGGGCGGACTTAATATCTTATGGCATTCTCTACCAGTCAACCATTAGGCCCAACAGAGATAGACATATAAGACACAGACTATAAACATATTGTGTAAGAAAAAGGAACAGTCACCAGGTGTTACAGTCCTCCTGCATGCGGTCACCATCGGCGTAGCTGCGTCCGCCGTGGTGACACGGACACTGTGCTGGCTCCACACACTTGCCCGTCCCCGCCTCCAGCACAAACCCGCGCTTGCACTGGCAGCCCGGCCGGCACTCCGTCGTCGTACCCGATGGCGGCAGGTGCATGTTCTGATATCGTATTATATAAAAAACTATATATGTAAACACACACAAAATTCATAGACATCGGTCCAGACGTTTAGGAGGAGTTTATTATAATAATAGAATATAATAAAAAATAAACAAATGAAACTAAAAGGAGAAACCAACTTATAGTCTAAGTGGCTACAGCCCATTGACACTGCTGTGTTTTGTATGGTCAGTGTAGAGAACCGGAGACCCTTTTTATTGGAAACGAGGCATTCCATCTTAGTCCTCACGGGTGACAACGCATCTGCATTTTGATTCGTTATTGAGGATTGATGTAGATGTCTATGGACCGCAGCAACCACTTACCATCATGTGTGCTCGTTTGTCACCCTTATCCTATAAATAAAATAAAAAAACACCTGCAGCCAACTTTAAACATAGAAGACTACAGCGGCTATACTGCGGGTTCTCTATACCCTTTAGACAGGAACACAGCAGTGTAGGTACTGCTTTCGACTGTAATTACAATAATCAAAAATATGCATGATTTATTCTTTATCTTCAGCAGCCCGTAAAAGTCTGTGAACATTTGGCTTTCACGTTGTAGGAATGATAGTGGATGATCGTTTTCACCATCTGGAAAAAAAGGGTGTAACATGTGAACGGAGTAGAAGCCTATGGCACTGATATTTTACAAGGTCATCCACTGTAAAACTCATAAAATGTATGTCCGCTATAGACTGACCGATTTTGATGAATTTTTTGTGTGCGTTTGAATGGGTTCCTAGATGGTTTATATTCACATTTGGACCCAGTAGGTGGCGCTGTTGTCGAGATACGTGCGAAGCCGGGCAGTTCGCTAGTACTAGACTAACCACTCAGTGAAATGTATGTTTACGTCTGTTATCAATCAGTCCACATGCCATAGCATTTGCAATACTATTGTCACAGAATAAAAATAATAGTATTGCGTACTATTGTGTAATTCGAGTGTGTGTCATTGACATTTATTGTCATTATTATGTTATATTCGTTTATATTATAAGCTAATGTTATTAATAAATATTTTATTTTATTTACAAAATATTATCATAATGAAAAAACGTAACGCAGTTGCAAAGTAATTCACATTGGCAAACGTACCATAGAGTAGAAAAGCAAATTATTTATTATTCTTCAGAACATAGATTACAAGATGTAATACTTATTAAAAGTCAATTATGGATGGTTGGGGAAGAACCGGCAAGAAACCTAGCGGGTTAACACGTAAGACAATTGTACTGCAAGCCCTAAATAGCAAGCTGCTGTCTTCGTGCACGGCTTGTTTTAAAAATAAACTATATCGTAATTTTACCATCCAAATACTTAGCTACAGAAATTTGACATATTATGTTATCGTTCGACTGTACATGTGTATTCGAAAATCAAGGTTGTAATACGCTACCTTGCAAGTAAGCGGCTCCGCGATCTGACAGGTGGTGAACTCCATATGGTTGGCAGCACTGCAATTGCTTCGAAGGTCTTCTGCCGGCGGATACTGAGTTATTTCTTCGGGAGTCGCCGGCTTGCAGTCCCAACGGGCACCCACGCATGTACTGTCACCAACGTCATCATTAAGTCATACATAATTTTACAGTAGGCACAGAACATTAAACACAACAAATTTTAAAAATTACACTGAGGCTGACTTAGGCTGAGATCTATAGACCGTATTTTGACATTGCTCAGATTTACTTACAAAAAACTTAGCTGAGTATATGCTTAGCGTAATCTTTAATTCTGAATTTATAGTTGTGTTGGGCTAAGATTAATCCATGCTCATAAAATTCAAAAAAACTAATATTTAAAATTTTAAAACAATCCAAATTTTGTTTCATAAATAAGTTATTTTTACATTTAACTAATTTTAGTTTGAAATATGAGAAAGAAACCGAACGTTTGGTTAACCGGTAGTATCGTGATTTTGATAATGTAGGAATGAGCTTCAATGCTGGCCGTATAAGAAAGCTCGAAGGAGAGAGTTATGATCATAATTTCTCTCTGTGGTAAAATTCGTAACAAGGACCTCCGCCCGTAACATTAACATATATTAGCAAAACAGCTCGAAAAGTCAACTGCTGGACGCAAACATATGCATCTATAACCATTTTGTTAGTTGCAAATGAATTTCAAGTTATTATGGATGCATGTATGCAGCCGAGTACAAGCTGAGCCGCTCTACTCGTTTTGTCAAGTGTGGACGTACAACGAGCGTACAACACGCAAATCGATACATGCGATGCAAATCCCTCTGTGTTTGTCAATAAACTGACAATAGGCGGAGTACAGACGAGCACGAACCAAACGCTCGAAACGCGCTCGTTTGAGGTTTGTAAGTCGGTCCACACTACACGAATTTGTGCTCGGCTCATGCTCTGCTCGTGCTCGGTTCATCTAGTGTACACCCACCTTAATAAATTGAACATTATTTTGGCTTGGTTTCAGAGTCACTTTAAATATACGTAACGCTAAGTCTATTGGAATACTACAGTAAGTGCATTTACTTATTGACGGTGCGATGTGTTTGTACTTGCGTCCCCGAAATGCTTTAGGGATTGATTTTTCAATAAGAATGACAACTATTAAAGGCTTTTTTACATTAGCTTATGAGAAAATATTTAGAATACTACTACAGTTTGGTCCCAATGAACTTACCAAAGTTCTTGTTCACGTCTGCCAGCCCTTACTTCTTTGTAACCGGCATTGAACTGCATACCCTTGTGGAAGCACGGACACAGGGCAACTGGCACGCACTCGTTATTGCTGTCCAATACCTGATGATAAAAACACATTTTTGGCCTTCAATTTCTTCTTTTTGTGATCACTCTTATATCCACTACTAAACATTGCCTTCACCAGTTATAGGAAGATTTGCCATTATTTGTGTTTAGTATCTTTGACAATTCTCCCCTTAGCCTTTGGCCGTATGATAGCAGAATACCAGAATCAGAAACGCCATTTCATTTCGTGGTTATCGTAAGAAGCGATGGCGTTAGTATTCATTCCAATTCTTTGACTAGAGAAAAAAGAAAGGACATGACATACCTATGAAAAAAACGTGTGTACCTAAATTGAGTCTGGCACAAAGATGGCGGCTTGACGTAATGTTGCGTATGTGATTGCTACTGTGACGTATTACACTGCACCTGCCCATGATAAATGTAGTCCTCTACTAGTTTTAAAATGCATAATTTTCGCATAAAACGCATAAAAACATAAAATTTTCTTAAAAATTTGAAAACAAACAAGTCGCTATGACAACTGATATACTTGTCATTGACTGTGACAAAACATGGCGACCGGCCGCAGCGAAAAAATTGTTGTCATATTCGGTAATGATAAAAGTAATGTTGTCCTTTTTACATACGAATATACTCATGAGCTAAAAAAGAGACGCCGATATTTCGTTACATTCCTACAACTAACGATCTTTATGTCATGTCCTTTCTTTTTTCTCTAGTCAAAGTTCCAATTACGTATACGATACGTAATTGTTATTATCTGTGATATTTCAAACTGAATTGTAAAAGTTTTGCCTGTACGATTATAAAAAGACATTTGTTATAGGTAATCTTTTACTGACCTGTCCTGTCGGACACGCGCAACCTTCCACACAAGATGGCTTGCAGAGACCATTTGCAGATAACGCCACGTCGGAACAAGTTCGAAGACAGCTGTCGGCGCAAACGGTATACTCTTGACCGCCACTACACGATAGCTCTGGAAAGATCACATATTACAAATATAATGAGTTGACTCCTTGGTCTCATCATCGTTATGCTGCTATTTTACGCCGGTATTCTGTCAAGCGTGTTCCTTACCCGGTAGAGCCAACTCATTCGTGCTAAAGCCATAATGTGCTGAAGCGTATAAACGAATTGTTTTACAACTAGTTATTCGTGTTTTAGAGTTTGTTGTTGTGGTTGAGGGAAAATTAAGTCCGATGCATAGCTTGTGCTATAAGATCCAAGGTGAACCAGGATGCAGTTTATTTTTGCACAGATACTATCTCTGGTAAACGCTCTCTGGTAAATTCAAGTAACGTTGTTATGCAGTTGCTTTTTCTGTTGTAACTTTTCAAAGGTTAACATAGTTTTATAGGTTTTGATAAATTAGACGACTCCGTGGCGCAGTGGCTTAGCAATGAGCGGCTGCGCTGGGGGTCGCGGGTTCGAATCCCGCACGGGACAAGTATTTGTATGGCCTACAAATAGTTGTTCCGGGTCTGGATGTTTGCCCTTGTGCAATTTATGTTTTTAAACTGCCCCCACGATACAGGAGAAAATCCTAGTGTAGTAACGTTTTAAAAAAATAAAAATATTATTAATAAATTATCACCATTACTAATGAAGACTCACCGCACTCCTTAACATTGTATCTCCACTGCACGTGCACGCCGCTGGAGGCACACGCCATGGCGTAGTTCCCCAGTATGGGACACAGGCAGTTCGACGCATCGCCACTACACGCGCACATGTCGTACAGGCAGTTCTCATAGTACGGCTGCACATCCACGTACCAATGGCAAGCTAGTTGAAGTAATAATGATAATAATAATAAATCATTTTATTTTTCTCTTCACAAAGGTATATAATTTCACATTAAAAAAGCAGAAGACACATTAAAGAAGTAAAAAAGTTTTAATTATTTTCTAATTATATTGAAATTATTTGTAGTGTAATCCCGCAAATAGGTCATAGAGCCCGCTTGATAATAGAATGACATAGAAATAGTCTTTCTCTTATTTTTATATACACAACTTTATACAAAGAAGGCTATAGACGTGTTGTCATCCTTGATGACTAAGATGGAATACCTCACATCCTGTGAATATACTGATACTGTATACCCTTCAGATTGGCACTGCAATGCAACCACTGCTAATTTAGCGGTAAAAGAATGTTGCCTATCCAGAGGGACTCCCAGATAGAAAAAGAAGTCCTACCACCTCGTGAAGACGAACTTTCTTAGAGCCATGAAAGAAATATACAGTTCTAATAATGTGAAAGTGACTTAAAAACATTGATTTAATATGTACAGAGTACTAGAACAGAAACCGCAAACAGAATCTGTGCGGGAGTGCCAGCCGCGTGGTCGAAGGCACAAAGTACTCGTATCTTTTTAAGGCACGGTTAAGTGAATTTGAGTAAAGTAAAGTAAAGTAAAGTTACAGCCTATATACGTCCCACTGCTGGGCACAGGCATCCTCTCATTTCTGAGAGTGTTTTAGGGCAAGGAATAGTCAGCCGCGCTGCCCCAATGCATGTTGGCGAACTTCACATCTCTTCGAAATATTTTTTTTCTTATTTCTCAGACATGCAGGTTTCCTCACGATGGTTTCTAGGAGGCGTGGTAATTTAAAATTGCAATTAACAATTTCATTGCTGCCGGTGGGGATCGAACCCGGTTTGCTCGCTTATTTTGAAATTTACAGCGAGCGCTAACCATCTGAGCTACCACGGCTCTTATTGAGTCCGTGAGCTCTAATCCGTATTTTTCATGTCTGAAATCCTATAATTATATAGTACGTTCGAATTCAACCGTTAATGATTAATATACTAGTTATGTTAGATTTTGTTATAAAATACATAAAAAATTGACATACATTCGAAGAGCGAGCTCTTCAAAATACTGCAGTACTTTTCAGCTGCATCCTTGTTTTCTACGTTAGCTTTGCAGGGATGTTCAGGTTCTTGCGTGGCGATGTCATTACAGAACTCTCTGGTCTTCCACTTATTGGCGAATGCGAAGGCCGACTGTTCGACGTCACCCTCAGGAGTCAAGAAGTCGTCTTTTTGGTTTAAATTGAAAGTTCCGCAAAGTCCCTGAGATAAGTATGCATTATGTTAGCAATTCATTTCAATTATTTATTAATTTGGGAGTTATATAGATTTTTTTCATTTTTTATTTTACAAAAATACCTAACACTAAATTTGAACTCCTACCGAGGTTTTGTTTGAGCGTCTTGAACGATCTTGTATGTTTGATTCAAGACCATTTAAGACGCAAAATCGAGTCTAGCATGATTGATCGTTTAAAAGTTTGCAAGCATCAAGCTTGAATCTAGCTTCGTGCTTGATACGCACTTGATTGACTTGAATATTTTTGCTAGACATGACTGTGTTCGCGATACATTAGAATCAATCAGATTTGGTAGAATGACAGTAATCACGGCGGACATTGTTTTAATATACCAGACGATACGATGAAAATATTCCTGAACCATACGACGAGAGAGTTTTTCTAATAATAATAATAAACGTTTATTTCGGACATCATGATCCATATGTGTTAGTAACATTTTTTAAACTTATAAATAAAGTTAGTAATTGGACAATTTAACATAAAACATAAAACACAGACACACAGAAAAAGCACCCAAACAAAGATGCCATCAACCGCTGCCCGAAAAATGAATACTTGACTGCGTGCAGCCGTATCCATCGAGCAAGCATCGGCGAGTCCCAACGGTCTACCAACGTATGTACGATACTGTTGTAGATGTTGCGAATGCGCCTGAGGTCTGAAGCGCATCGTTTACGCAATACGGATTGGATTGGATTTTTGATAACATTTCGCAATCAACCTCAACCACGATAAATGCATAATGCCTCATTGTATTTCTGCATTAAGCTGAAGCATTGTCGCTCTTGATGCAAGCTGCTTGACCGTATCGAACCACTCTACCTTTAGTGGTTTATTAAATATGGTTGTTCATAGTTTTACATTAATCGATATAAGATATTCATGTTCGCACATACTTATTTGACGGACAAAAATTATTAACAAAGTTACGACATACATCAATAACAAGAAAAAAAGGAAGGATCGTTAGTTTTACCTTGGTGCTTTGATGGAGTCCTGGCGGTACATCAACAAATACTCTGGTATTGCCGTCCCACCATAGATCAACTTTTATTGGCAGTTGAACTAAAACAGCGATAATTATGTATTTAATTTTTAATGTTACATTATTATATTTACTTTTAACGATAGAAGAACGTCTAGAAAATTAATATTAAAAGGAAATGAAGTGAAGGAAATATAGTTAGCTTTATTATTTCTTTCTTAATTTAACATGTATGTTTATTGGATAAAATTTTAAAATTACCAATAATAAACAGAGATGATGCTGCTCGTATCCTGATGTCTCCAACCTTAACAGGCAATGATGAGACTTCCTTCCCGTTGACGAGGATGAATCCTCCTTGCTTCATATGTATGTTGGCTCCGTTGAAGATTACGTTAACGGCTTTTGTGCATGAAGGTTTCCCGTCACCTTTGTATGGCGCTAGATTTATTGCCTATGAAGAATTTAAGTTAAATTATTTAACTGTAAAAATTAACTTCTCTTTTTTAAAAGAGCGGAGAATCTTACCCATCTGAAACAACTGACAGCAGTCAAAATCTTCAAACCTATGCTGTACTTACCAAACAATGGAAGAAACGAAAGAGTGCATAATGCAAAGAAATATTAAACAGACTGGTTATTACTATGATGGTATTCAGGAATCATTCAATTTCGAATAAATCAATAGCTTTTTGCGCGCCATTCCACTAACTCCGGAACCCAAACACAAAAGTACAAAGTTTTAATTATTCGTAATTTTTGACAGTCGTAGAAATATAATTCAATTCGCTACATTTGACACGAAGCAGTAGAAGCAGTTTTTAAACTAAGACCCACGCGAGCAGAGCCGCGGGTAAAAAGCTAGTAATATAATGAAATTATATAATAAAGTCACCCACCTCAGTAATAGCTCCAGAACAGGCCACATTCTCCACTTCAATTGTGACGTTTTCCGTCTTCAGTAGCGTGTAAGTGCAGGTACCCATGAAGTCGTAGCGGAGTCCGTCAAAAGTAGTGTAATGCGGGTCACCGACAGCGCTGCATCGAGCGCCACATGGTACTTGAGTACAAATCCACTCGCCAGCTTGGCATGTACTGGAAAACGCCGAAAACTTAAAATTTCTAGAAGTAGAAAGAAGTACTAATTTCCGTACTACTCTGCATGCGTGTATGTCTAAGATCCATACATACACACATATTTATATATTATTCTACAAGCTGAATATCTTGCTTAGTGAGAAATTTCTCATTTGCGAAATGGCGGCAAAATACGAATAACCGAATAGTACGTGAGTAGCCCAGACACATACCGACGGTCTACATCTCTCAAACACTTTAAAAAGTCTGTCGCTTCGCTAATTGTGTTTACGTTTAATAAAACCTTTTAAAATCATAGTTGTAATGACAAGTGGGTCTTGAGGCTGTCATCTATTAGCATACGCTTATAACAAGTCTGACTGACAGTGATTTGCAGTTTAATTTAATTACGTAAAATATAGAGTTAAAATACTTTAGACACACCAAATAATCCTAGTAACGAAGTTAAATATTTATTTTATGAAATATACCATATACCATTTTGATATTAAATACTTAATAATTTAAAAATACTAATAACAATAACTTACCAAGTATTACAGCTCTTTGGCACCACAGATCCTGGTGGAAAACTTTGATTTCGGACTCTGCAAGGACATTCGGCTTTCGGAATGCACCGACCACTTTCTAATAATAAGCCCTCAGGACAGAAACAACCCTCGACGCATGAAGTATTGTTTTTGTCCGACGTTTTTGTGGCTAGAGGAAAAGCACAGCTAGGTTGCACATCAGGTCCACATGATTTGTAAATTTTGCCGTCGGGACAATGCATGGCTGTAGAAAAGTTAATATTCACTTTATCACGTATCCGTTTCGTATTAATAATTAAAAAAATATATTGATTAATGGATACATATGTGTCATCACTTACGACATGTGTCCAAATCTCGCCAGTCCTTCATCTCATCGACTCCATGCCGGAGACATTCTTTTGCATACACAGATACCGTTTTGCAAGCACATTCTTCAGGACCTGTATTAACCATTGAATTTGTTGATACTACGAAATACAGTTTTGAGAAAAGAATTAAAAATATATAGGAATAATAAAAAGTCTGTTTTTATTGATACGTACTCAAACTGGTAGTACATGCGCAATAATCCCACTGACAAGCTTCCAACAGGAGAGACACGTCCATCACCTGTCAATATCATTTCACGTATATAAATCTGAACGAAAAATAAAAAATAAATAATTATTTAGTTTATTATTAACATTACTTTCGAACACTTGCGGAATTTATCTTTGCTGAAGATTTTAGTGCAGAATTGCATAGCTTTCTTCATATCTGCATCGTTTATTGAGGCACAAGCGCTATTTTCTATAGGACTGCTGTCACAGATATCTAAAAATTAAATAAAAGTATAAGTCTCATTAATGAGATATTTAAATTTTAATATAAAATAATTGTAAGTATCAATTTTATTTACCTCCAATCTTATTCAATTGCCATGAAGCCACCATAACTGACTTCGTTCTTGCGATCGTGCCATCTTTAATCATAAAATCGTTCTCTGGATTACCATCCAAAGTTCCACAGAGACCTTCGGTTTTGTTCCACAGAAGTATAGTTCCCTCAACTATAATCAAGTTCTGCAAATCAAAGGTCAAATTTAGGTCATGATGTCGTTTTGTTTAGGTTTGTTAATATGCTCGTAAATAATTAATTTAGTTGACTAATGAAATTTATTATATGCATTTTACATAGTAAATTAAAGCTGTGACCCATGGAAATATATAACTATCCTACGCCATCCTAATTAAATAATAGGTTCAGGTGTTACTTTGAGAAAATCTATATCCATATTAAAGATGGTAAAATAAATTGGCTGAGATCCGTGTAAAAAATAAAACTGATGAGTCTTACCCAGTTTGAGAGTTTTTAATAAATACCGTACACTTACGTTTGTATCCCACTTAATAGTGACTCCTAACGCGTCCAAATTAACAAATACTTGATCGCTTGGCATGGACACCCGTATACCAGGCAGCGACGCCGGTATGGGGATCAGACGTTTTGTGTTGCGGAAAAGCACGGCTCCATCCTCTGAAATATTTAAAAAATTTAATAAGTCTATTAATTATTTAATAATTCTTTAATATTTCTATTTTTGGATCCACGTACATGGCAGACGCAGACATGTCTATAACAATACTCAATCATTCAAGTGTTAAACTAAATGTTTAGCATTATAATAAGTAAACAGCGATATCTAATTATAATAGTTGAAGTAATGTTAAGTTACAGCATCCCACTCCTGGGCACAGGCCTCATCTCAAACCATTTTATGTAGTAGCAATACTGCAGCACTATAATGGCTACAACGCGCATGGTTCGACTCGACCGGGGAAGGAATCCAATCCAAAAAAGAACTGAATACCTGTTTTACTGGTAATGAGATGTCCCCTTTTAGTTTTCAGAGGTGACAACGGATCCGCATTTTGATTTTTAATCAAGGCCAAAGAGAGTAAGTTTATTGGCCACAACCTCCACTTACCATCAAGTGGACTATCTTGTTTGTTCCATTCTGTTGCATACGTGCATCGCAAACCTACTTATTATAAGAATCTTTAACACGACAAATATGACGTCAAGTACAAAACTTACCCCCGACACTGAGAGCGTACATCTTGTCGTCCAGGTAAACGACGAGCTCCGAAGGACAATAGGCCTGTCTCTTACATTCCGGATGCCTAATTGCTACAGTGTATTTGTGCTCTTGGGAATCGCGGACGAGAATGTGTTGGCATGGTGACTGAAAACTACAAAATACGATAAGTACAGACAGAAAATCATTTTAATTGAATGAAAATAAATTAATGAAAATACTAAGGAACATTATATAAAATAAATAGTAACTATCATTTAAATAACATTAGTTTTTACGGATTATATCATGTATATTAACTTATTTTATATTCCTGACGTTTCGAGCACTTTACAGCACCCTTGGTCATGGAGGGCACTGAGGTGTTCGACGTCCCAAACCTCGAATTGTAAAATGTTAAAATACAAATAAATATTCTTACCTATAAATTTTGCCATCAAAAGTCTTGTAGTGGACTCCAGCCCAACTTAAACAACTACCACCCTTTGGAGTGAAGTCTTGTACAACGATGATCTGCTTTGCGCCACCTTCATGTTTCCCGGTTCCATATGTGCTCGATTCGAACATATGACTTCCGCTCTCGATTGTTGATAGGTTACGCGAATTGTGTACTTCATAGTAAGTCTAAAAATTGTGAAAATCATTTAGGATACCAGTTTCTTTTTTTGGAAATTTTAAACTTTTTAATTAACAATTACAATTAACATTTACAATAGCTAGATTTAAGATCTAGATATGTTTTTTTAATTTTTTTATAGATCCGGAAAGTCTATTAGTGAATATGGGCTTCTGCTGTTTTAGTAATTGTTGACTTTGTAGAATTGCCACGTTTGGCAAGCGATGATCACAGTTCTCGGTCTGAGTAACTAGACATACTTTACCATGTTCTATCATTATTTGATTTTTCTTTTTTAAAAGAGTAAACTAAAAGAGTAACAGAAAAAACTATGGTTGCCGATAGATAACGGTTTAACCGTCTCGTAAATTTAATATATCCATAAAATATTCAGACCAATGACAAAAAGCAGCTTCAAACGTACGAGATTATCTGGCAAACGCGATTTTCAATCCGATCTACCAAGCAATTCCTCCGCACAACGGCATCCAGCAGTGGAATTTTGCGGGCTGAAGGGGAATAAAAAGAATGTTATAAATTTAATATATCCATAAAATATTCAGACCAATGACAAAAAGCAGCTTCAAACGTACAAGATTATCTGGCAAACGCGATTTTCAATCCGATCTACCAAGCAATTCCTCCGCACAACGGCATCCAGCAGTGGAATTTTGCGGGCTGAAGGGGAATAAGAAGAATGTTATAAATAGATTTTTGGAATTTCGATAACATTTTACTTACGTCACTGATTTGTTTGTTGCTGGGCGTGATAACAATCACTTCATCTGCGAACGAAAAAATTAATAACTGATTAACACACTTGTTAGAACTTTTTAAACAACAATTTTATTAAACAATGATAATAAAAAAGTTAAAGTTACAGCCTATATACGCGTTCCACTGCTGGACACAGGCCTCCTCTCATTTCTGAGAGGATTTTAGGGCAAGGAAGTGTACGCCGCGCTGCCCCAATACGTGTTGGCGAACTTCACATGTCTTCAAAATATTTTTATTTTTAGTTTCTCAGACATGCAGTTTTCCCCACGATGTTTTCCTTCACCGCCGAGCATGTGATAAATCAGCACTTAAAATTGCAATTAACAATTTCGTTGGTGCCGGCGGAGATCGAACCCGGGTTGCTGGCGTACTGTGAAATTTACAGCGAGTGCTAACCATCTGAGCTACCACGGCTCACAAACAATGATAAAAAGTACTATTAATCTTCCAAGGAATAAGTCTGAGTAAGTATCCACTTATTTTTGCTAATGTTGTGTTCTTGTCTGAAGAGTATAAACAGCCAGTATATTTACAGGCTTTTTTATAGCATTGGATGACAAACACAGTCCACCTGATGGTAAGTGGATGCAGTGGCGCATAGACATTCACATTCACATTTATCCTCAATTAAGAATCAAAATGCAAATGCGTTGTCAGCTCTTAGAACTAAGATGAAATGCCTCGATTGCAGTAAAAAGGGTCTCCGGTTCTCTACACTCACCATAAGAAATACAGCAGCATCACGCTGCTATTTTACGCAGGTATTCTGTGAGTGCATGATCCTGCCTTGGTTGTTCCTCATTCGTGTTACAACGTAAGTACGTTACATACGTGTGTAAGAGGCTGTGTGTTCCATCTTAATGCCCTGAAGTGGCAACGCATCTGTAACTTTCTTTGTCTAAAGTTGTCTTGTGTTGTTTGTGCTGGTGACTATTGACTACAATGGCGACTTACCATCCGGTGAATTGTGAATTGATTTATCAATTCAGTTTCATTTAAAAAAAAATTGATTCACGACTAAACTTAAGCATTGCAAGCATACTTACTAAAAACGCAGTGTGGAATAGGCTGAGGCATGAAAACGCCGGTCGAGTAGAGACAGGTGTAGACAGCAGCGGGAGGAGAGCTGAACCCAGCTCCAGTGGGACATGTCAGAGAGCACGAGAACTGTTCGCCATCGCCCGAGCAATTGTAGCCGCCGTTGAACGCCAATTTGCGCATGTCACAAGCACTTGCCGCTGTTAAAAAAAGAAACGTAATTCTATATATTTGCATAGAATACCGATGTCATTTATAAGCTGGTACTGCAAAGTATTACCTAGCAGCGTTAAACTCAGGTAGGGGTCAGGTACGGTAGGGATGATAAATGGCTTATTATTAGTGAACAAAGAAAAAATGGTGAAAACGCATATTGAGTATCACATTCGATGAATATTTATAGAGATATCAATACTTTGCCAATCAACTATATTCGAATAACCTGTACCTGATAAAAACACAAGCAAAGAGGTCGGAGATCATGAGGTTACAGATAATAAGACGTATTTATTAAAATTAAAGCGATAAAGAAAATGTTCCATTTGTACACATTGGGAGGAAATAACGGCAGCGTTGCCATTTCTACCAAAGGAAGTCGAGCGTTCTGTGGTAAGCGAAGTATTATGGACGAATTTCAAATTGATCAATTTTACAACATTACCACCAACTAGCATTACCTGTATACCTGTATTTTCATTTCATTTCGCACTTAGCGTAACATATTGTATTATAATATGATATAGGTACAGTGAACTTGTAAAGAGCTGCAATGATAATGATGATGAAGTTACATACTTAACCGAAACCATATTACTTACAATATTGACATTGAGGTCCTCTGTACTCAGCGGAACATTGACAAGTGTTCAACGACAAGCAAACTCCGCCGTTGAGACAAGGGGGATCGCATTCTGGAATGCAGTCCGGAATAGAGGAGAAGTCAGCGCGAGTCGGCTGCCACTGGCCATCGACACAGTTCATATTTGCTATTGTCGTGCCGTCGATGAACTTGTGGCCGTCCATGCAGGTGATTGTACAGAATCTAAAATAGGTCATATAATATATTGTGTTGCTGGTTCTTAAATATTATAGTACATAATGCGATAAGATTAAAATGTCCTCCGGGCTAAATTTCGGTCATGGCGGCCAGTATTAATGGCGACTAGCACATAGCAGGGTTTTAAATAATACACGAGTGTGTGCACATGCACACTCTATTTCCTCACTCTTATTACAGTCTGTAATTATACTGTGACACCACCGAAAGGAGATTAGACGCAAAAATAAAGGCTTTACATGCTCTCCGAGGCACGGGGGTGAAACTTCCTGGCTCCCGGCTGCTACTGTTAATTTACTTACACAAAACACAATGTTTTGACCCAATCCGAGATTCGACCCAAGGACCACACGACCAACAGTCGTACTTTCGCTAACGAACACCAGACCAACGAGGCAGTATAATTGTAATAGTAAGATACAAAAAGGAGAAACAGGTCAAAGAATATGCCAAGTATATTTATGGGTATATAGTGGAGATTCTTAGATCATGGCCATAGTTTCTTTTATTTTTTTTTAAAACCTTACCTTCACACTAAGATTTTTCTCCTGTATCGTGGGAGCAGTTTATAGACATAAATTTCCACAATCACAAACGTCCGAACTCGGAAGAATTATTTGTAGACCATACAAATACTTAGTCCGTACGGGATTCGAAACCGCGACCATTAGCTCTGCAACTCATTGCTAAGCCACTGCGCCATGTAGCCGTTTTTAGTCAGATACTAGCTGCTCTTCATACAAAAATCATACATCATCTTATAGATAATATAATATTTTAAGCTATTGCATAGCTTCTGTCGCGGGCCTTGAGCGCGGGGACCGAATCCAGAAATTCCGTAACGAAAAAAACCTCACGCTCCCTACTCCGATGGGCACGGAGGTGTGGCGTTGAAAGCCGTGCATCGTCTAACGTCGTTTCAGTTCGGCAGACTTCGGCACTCGGCAGACTTCGGCACGGTGTTTGTGTGCGTGCGACTAGTCGTATGCGTGTACACTAGCTGCTAACTGAATGATAAAAATTCCTGAATAACCTACATGTATTGTAAGATATTAAAAATATTTTAAACAGTATTAACTTCTCATTTATACAATAAGAGAAAAAAAATTGTTTTCTTATCGGTCACCACGCTCAAAAAGTGTAACTTGATTTAATATCAAAGACTTAACTGCATAAATAAAATAAATAACTATTAATTATAATTGCATAAGTTGATAAAAAATGCTATGCAATAGCTTTACCGCGGCAGTCCCCGAGTGCCACACGTCTTTTTTAGAAAGCAAGACCACAATGTTACATACTCAGAGGAGCATTTCCTGATGGAATTCATCGGCAATGGTGGATACACGAGGCATGGTTTCTTCTCAAATTCGCAGTACTTTCCATAGAAGTTGGCGGGACAGTTGCAGGTGTTCGTGTCCACACAGATACCGTTGTTCTTGCATTCTATGTCGCATTTGGCTGTAAAAAATTATGTAGTTTGATATCGTTTAAGATGTTAGGATATATGATATTAGCTAGGATATTATACCTCCACCTTAACTTTTTCCTTGATATTTCCTATGGGACATGAAACTTTTTGGATCTCTTATTAGTACATTACGATACAAGGGACTTAAGTAGCTGATTACTGAATTACGACATCAATCTAAAGATTCAATTAAACGGGACAATAGGTGCAATGAGACTCGATTTACAGAAGTTTCGTATGATCCAGATGTTGGCTTTTATGTAATGATTTATCAAACCTGAATTCACAAAAATCTTATTTTTTTAAGTAATTGTAATGTCCGTCACATTAATGGTACCCATAAATGGTAGTAATAGTAATTGTGTTTTTAATAATTGTACTTTAAAATATACTGTTCAAGCTAAAACTGTATAAAAATTAAGTGACTTTATGTCAAATATTTTTTTTAAATTTCTTGATCAAATTATTTAATGTTTTGTTTGTAATTTAAAGTATTCTTATAGATGTTACTTATTAAAGTTCTATTGTTCTCTATTTATTATTATGTTTCAATAAATGTTTAATTTTTTTTAAAGTTATAAAATATTATAAATTTTATTCGTGACCGAGTAAAATATACCGTACAATAATCGGCTAGTTAAGTTCCGCAATAGACCTGGTTTTAAGTCACCGTGTACTATAACATTTTAAAATATTCAATCGAAAAATTTATTTCAAGCCCCAAAGCAATAATAATACTTTAAATAATATCACTTTATGACGTTAAATAACATTCACGGGGCTTACTTAACATTAATATAGTAAAATTCTTATGGATATAAGAGCGTAAAAAGCTTTTTGTATTAAGAAATTTCTTTCTGATTAGTAAATTTACGTGGTAAAGCCATGGCTTTAGCTACATTATGGTTGTAGCACGAATGGGTAGGCTCGACCGGAGTACGACCACGCTCTCACAGGATACCAGCGTAAAATTGCAGCTCCATGAATGTTTCGTATGGCGAGTGTAGAGAACCGGTGATCCTTTTAACTGAAAACGAGGCATTCCGTACTCAGTGGCGGCAACATCTGCATTTTAACGCAAAAAAAGTTGCAATGTTCGGTACATTTCCGCACAAGGTACATTACCAGCTTTATGATAATCACGCTATAGTATCGATGGTTTCGAACAACTCTTTATAATGGAAACGAGGCATTCTATCTCAGTCCTCAGGGGTGACAACGCATCTTTATATTAATTATTAATTGAAGATAAATGCAGATGTCCATGGGCCACACAATCCACTTACCATCAGGTGGATTATCTGCTCGTTTGTCACCCTTATTCTATTAAAAAAAAACTCTGAATGTAAAGAATTCGTATTTCCATAATGATTCTAGAGTAACAAATTTACTATAATTATACAAAGCCTTTGAGAAGATATTTAATAACGAATTTATATTGTAATATTTAAAAAAAACGCTTATAGATTACTGACAGAAAGCTGCCGATATTTTTAGTAGCGTGTTTTTAAATTGGTAGAACTATTAGTTCATAAAGCTTCAGTTGCGACAGTAATGAAAATTTATAAATAAACTACCCTGAACCACAGAGAATATTTATCGGACCTCATTTATATTTACTCTATCAGTGACATCGAGGATTTATTAGGTCGTTTATATATAAAAATTGTATATTGTTATATATATATATATATATATATATATATATATATATATATATATATATATATATATATTTTTTATATACAAATCGGGACGTATTGTAACCGTCCGGCGTCATTGGATTTTTCGAGTTTCCGTTGTTTTAGATAATTCCTCCCACACTTGATGATAATGCACATTATTTTGATGTCCACATTAATAACGCATATGCTAAATTTGTATATTATAGTATCTAACAATCGTGGGTGTTTATTTGTATAAATAATGATTTGTATTTCCCGTAAATTAGTTTTAAGCCAAGTACCTACACAACGTTTTTCAAGATTAGGGATTTGAAGTTAAATTATAATTCTATTTATTTACATAACATTCAAATATACAAATACTTATTATTGTAATAAATAAAAACTAAAACTAAATACTTTAACTATCGTACGAGTACAGTCCCATCCCCTGTCATCCTTTGTCTGCGTTTCCTCGCTGAATAGCCTATACTGAAACTTTGAATGAGAAATAAAGCGCTCTTACCATCAGCAGCGGCGATAAATCTCGGATGGTCACAGATATAGTATTTTTAGGAACTTCAACCCACGGACCGATAGTCTCTACACATATGTAAATGGCACAACTATGTAGTCTATCAGAAATTCACATTTGCACCACTTACTTAGTTTAGCTGCTTTTGATGCCTCCCCGGTTCCAAACGAGGTACCCCTGAGAAGAGAGGCAGCTAAATATCTACGCACGTAGCACCTCACATTAGGGCTTTACCTCTCTCCCAAAGGTCAATATAGTCATATTTTGAATTTATGATACACGTAATATCTATATAATTTAGTAACAACATATCCTAAGGACCGAGCAATTAAAAGAAATCATATGAAAGATTTTCTTACTTAGTAAATTTGTAGGTTTTTGGTTTTAACCGTTACCGTAGTAACATTTTATCAAAAGCTCACTGCTGAACTTAAGCCCTCCATACATTACCCCTTAGTTACTTTAATTCATTTGCTATAATCGCCTTGCTTGACGGTTCGCAGGGTTGGCAACTGCTATTTTTATTGTTATAAGGGAGACACTGCTTTTCTTCCTCGCACAACCTTCTTGTCCGGAAAAGTCTCTGCAGGTATTCGATTCTACCTCCAGAGATTTTTCCGGACCAATACGACTTAGGGACCTTCAAGAAAAGAGTTTACTCTTTTTTTAAAGGCTGACAACGTATCTACAATTTCCCTGGTGTTGCAGTTGATCATGGGCGGCGGTAGTCACTTACCATCAGGTGAGCTGCATGCTCGTTTGCCACCTCTACTATGAAAAAAAATCCACATGGACTCCTTGGCAGAAAGTTCCCGTAGTTCAACCACCTAGTGAAACAATTTCAAAACGACGGACATTTTTCGTGGTATAGATTGAAATATGCCAGTCATCTCACAATTAATGCCTCGCTGCAAATTATTATGCCTCCAGTAGGAATGTGTCTGTTCCTTTCCCGCTTGACAATTTTTCCTTGGCAGCAGCCACCTGCCGTTGCAAGCAACCTCTGTTGCATCTTGCAACACCCACGGAAACGATATTGGGTGGTGGATGCCACAACATGGTGAAATTTAAGACTTGTATTTTTAATTTATTCTTATAAAAAGTGTACATTATTTATATTTTAAATTTTGCCAAACTGTAAGCCAGTTTGTCGGCAACACAACAGTTCATCGTTTCGCACTCCTTAATAACAATATCTGGTACTTATAACTACTTAAATTAATACAAAAATAATTAAAGAAACATTCACCACTATGGACACAACGACAGATAATGTTTCCTTAAGATTGATTTGAGCTGCGCCTTTGTTATGCTTTCGTCATATATATCCGCTACCTCATTACACAAAGTTGCAGTTATCCATAGCCTTGTACGCCGTCCAAAGTAATTTCCAGCCCTAGGTATGAGATATTTCCTCTTTTGAGTAATTTGACGCTTCGGCATTATATATGTCCTAGGTTTCTTAAATGAACGCGACTCAACAAAGTTAGAATCAAATCCTACCTAAAAGCACACTTAAAGTCGATGGACGCAAGTTATTAGGCGCTGTATTTCTGTAATGGTAAATAATATATAATAAATAATAATAAATTTGTTTATTTACCAGAAAACACGTAGCCAAAATACTGTTTGTTGGGTTCCAAATAAATAGTTGGAGTACTATTATAGTATTACTGTTCTCAGTACAATGACCATCTGTAATAGCATTTTGGAAGGCGCTTAATTATCCTCGGTTAGGAATCAAAATTTAGTTGCGTTTTCAATCCTGAGGTCAAAGACAGTATGCCTCGTTTTTAGTAAATATCTAAAACTTAACATGGTAGAGCCAGTCTATATTATGATTGTAGCACGAATGGGCTGGCCCAACCGGGGAAATACCACGCTCTCACAAAATAGCAGCTCAATGCTGCTGTATTTCATATGATGAGTGAAGAGAACCGGAGACCCTTTTTATCACACGACGCAATCCTATCATCATGATCATCATTACAGCCCTTCACAAATCCACTGCTAAACATAGGCCCACTCTGGTTTTACTGCGGATATCCTCATTTCTGAGTCTATCACGCAGAGAAACTCCGAGCATAGCCCTCTCCATAGCTCGCTGAGCGACCTTGAGCGTCCTCATACGGCCAGTTAATCCTATATTAATTATTATTTTTAATTGCTTGATTTGTTGAAAATCTTATGTAAAGAACATAACTAGCTGTTTACGTTTCAAGTGTTACGATACTAACAGTGATAATTCTGTTTGACCTTTAACCTTTAATAATTTTCTGTGGTAGATAGTATTATCTAAATCTTCTTAAACATTAAATCGTTTATTTTACTGTCTAACCTAACCTGTCCCGTTTAATTGAAACGCTTTGTCAACCTTGGCTTATCCTATCACATTTTGATCCATTAGTAATCAGATCCATTTCCACTCATTCAGCAAACGGAAGTCTTACTCTGGGAAGTAGGATATGCCACTAGACTATACTATACTTTATGTATTCTCCGTCTATTCTATTATCTAATATTTTACTACTTGCTGACATGAAGTTGCAAACCCAATTGCTAATCTTTCTACCTCAATGGATAACAAGTTTTCTAGTCACTGCAACTTCAGTTTAATGACTGTTCTTATTATCATACATAGGGAATATTTGTTGGTGCTTATATACTTAAAAAACAGGTATTGAAAATGAACTGTGATAATCCTTGTGAGAATACTAGGTCTGGTCATGTCATGCTTTGTCATCAGTTCTTAACTTCTTAATACGTCTGCAAAACTTCAAATTATCCAGACGTCTGGAAGTGGGTGCTATTTGGATTATAAAATTCCAATGCATTTCTTACACATATAGACTAAGGCTGAGATCTATAGACCGTACTTTCATTTTGCTAAGACTTTACTTTCGATACAAGACAATGTCGATATTTATAGCGGTAACTTCGAAGTCGTACTGAGTGCATGCTTAGCAAAGCCTAATTCACTGAAATCGACGACTTACGAAAAACGTAATATATTAGCAATAATCATCATATTGATTTTAAATTGTTATTTTTTGTTATTTTAATTATTTATATCTATAAATATGTAGTTTTAAATAATAAATTTTTAAATATCAATTTTTTCGAATTTTATAAGCTTAGCTTAATCTTAGCCCGATTCAACTATAAATTCAGGATCGTAGATTACGCTAAGTATATACTCAGCTAAGTTTTTCTTAAGTAAAAAAAAGTAAGTAAAAGTAAAAAAGTACTCAGCAAAGTCAAAGTACGGTCTATAGATAGCCTACGATACATTCGGGTATACATACAAGTCAAGTCAATATAAGGCGTGTAATAATATTATTAATGTATACTTACGAGCGTAACTCTCCCTTGCGATGTTATTGAACTGTTCGTAACTGGGCCTGCAAAATATTGTCATTGTTAATTACATGTGCAAATAATTGGTAAAAACATTCTGGCTTAGTCCGGACCAGGTATACATTAGGCTGCGAGCCGTGTGACGACGGCGTATGGATATCCATCACCCATGTCGTCTTGTAAGAGGCAACCTTCGGAAATGCCAACAAGAATTAACTGCTTTATATGAATGGCGGTATAACCATCCCGTTTACGCCAAACGTAAAGTACAAAGACCGGCGACGGACTGCATAGATCTAGTTTTAGTAACATTAGGTAATAATAAAATATAATTTGACACAAGTAATAAATTGCACCAATGGTGGCAAGAATTTTTTTATAGGATAGGGTGACAAACGTGCACATAGTCCACCTGATGGTCAGTGGTTGCTGTGGCCCATAGACATCTACGTCTATCCTCGATTACGTATCAAAATGCAGATGCGTTGTCATTCGTGAGTAGTACTAAGATGGAATGCCTCGTTTTCAGTAAAAAGGGTCTCCGGTTCTCTACACTCACCATACGAAACACTGGTAATCTGTGAGAACGTGGTCCTTCCCCGGTCGAGCCAACTCATTCGTGCCACAACTATACTACTAATATAACTGCAGCATGATTCTACCACGTAAAAAAATACAGCCGTATCCAACGCTATGATAGAAATTAAAAGTTTAATTTTTTTAACTGATACCTCAAAATTGTATCAAGCTTTTATCAACAGGTACTTCACATTTTGCAAATTTTTATGGTTTTGTCAATAACTATTTCTATCCTAACTTTAAATATTTTTTAAGTCTCAGAAAAATGTAATTATAACTAATAATTAAAAATACGTTATAACTTACGCTGCACCTGAAGAAAACCAGGAATTCTTTTCGGCGTAGCCGATATTGGGCGTGTAATGGGTCTTCGTTCCCGAGTATCCGGTTTTTGTGCCGCTGTATCCCGTTTTTGTGCCGCTGTATCCCGTTTTTGTGCCGCTGTATCCTGTTTTCCGACCACTGTAACCGGTTTTCATGTAGAGGTGCGGAAATCCACCTGGATTGTTTCTTGCGTATGGCGGAACGTATGACGGCGCCCCGACATCTGATTGACTGCGAGTAACGAATTAAAATAAAATTCAGCAGAATATAACGATAGGTTGCTTATATATAATTATGTATATGAAAACAAATTTATGTGAATGCGGTCAAACATAAACACAACCTGTGTGATCTTTTATCATCCTTACTCCTGTAAAAAATAAAGCATGTTGTTATATTGTTTGTATAGCTAAATTGGGATCAGTGTTTAAATTTGTTGTACCAAGATTAATCGCTTTCTGGTAACAATATCTGGTATCTGGATAACTTCTGATTGGGTACTTCTGATTGTGCAATATATACTATAACTAATGAAAGGGGTGTTGGGAAAAGAGAAGGTAAAAAAGAGAAAACTGATGGATATGCCCATAGACAATTCTACCACTACTAAAGGACCTGTAGTTAAAAAATTACTTGAAAGTTTTGCGTAAATCATAGATAAAACAATTTATATGTAAACTCATATATTCATTGTTTTTTGTAGTATTCCTATTATTATCACCTTTTAATGTTTACTTAGATTAAAGAGTGCAAGCACTGCTATTCTGAGTGGATTTATATATGATTTTTAATTCCCGACGGTTTAGGTGATTTCTAGCACCCTTTGTCATGGGGGACTGAGATGACTGACGTTCCAATGTCAGTGTTAACCCGGAGTACCTACAGCATTTTAATTATCATTTATGGTCCGATCTACGCAGAATGAACTTACTGTGTCTTGAAGCCTTGCAGTGGTATGCTTGGGTTTAGTTTTAATTTTATTGATTACATGGTCCCAAGCAGGTGGAAGTACCCAGCCTCCTTCTCTATTGAGGTGAGGATGTACTTTCCTTACTTATTTGTATTAGGAGCAAGTTGGAGCTTAGAGAATAAACGTTCGTCAAAAATTTACAGTCTAACTAAGAGTTGGCTCCCCAACGACAGCAATAAAATTGTTACAAACTTTCCGCCTAAGGAAAACTCTTTAAACCACTAACGCCCTACTATAAACCCGAAATTATCTATAAACAACATTTTGTAATATTATTGACAGTTATGTTTAAGAAATACAAGCTAGCACTGTGGACATCGCGGCGCACTTTTATTTGGTTCAAAATCTTTGTATTCCTGTGAAAAGGGAGGATTGTTTAGTATTGGGGCGTATATTTTAGGCTTATACTATTAAAGACACTCGCTAGATAACATAGCTTTAGCCTGGATTGTAGCTCAGCAAAACGAAAGAAAAAAAAAGCCCGGCTGGGTTCTAAGATTGAATCACAGCTGAAATCAATATTTCACAGAAATTATTTTTTTCTTTGGGTATTAGGATTGAATGTGATCATATTTATTTATTAATTTCTGCTCATCCATCCAACCATTACAGCCTAAAATAAAAGACCACTTCTGAACAAAGGCCTGTCCTACAGGCTGTCTTTTTTTTTTCAATTATTTTGATTTTTAATCGGAAAGATGCTCTTGTTCGGAAAGATGTATCTTGTTGTGATGTCTCTTGTTTAAGTTTCCCTCCGTCGACTCTTGCGACACTAACTGGACGATATGGGGTAGTGGATATTCTTACAGTGCCACTTCATTTATTTTTGTTTCTGCTTAACCCACCTAAACGACAGACTGGTAATGCATGAGCAGTATTGCAGTGAGACCGTTTGATTGCGTTTATACTTGCGTACATGTTCCAAGCCGCCGCGCCGGTTGCGTTTGTAAAGTAAGAATTTTTTTATTTTATTATCTATCTTTATTTAAAAAGGCTTTTATCCTACGAGGATAATATGCCAGAATTATCGTAACATACCTTGTGGCTGTTACACAAATTCTAAGTAGGTATTTAAAAAGGGGAAATCAATGAAGTAATAATATGGAAATTAATGATTTTGCTATTTTGAAGTAAGTAATGAAAAAGTAAATTATCAGCCTATATAAATCTAAATGCAGGACAAACGTCTTGTTTTATTTCAGAGGGTGTTTAGAGCAAATTTAAATCCTCTAAGCCCTTATCTTAGATTATCTTATAGGATAATTTTCTATTACTTGACACTGGCAAAAGTACTATCGTACAAGTCCTTTACTTCTTAATAACGATGACATTTTTAAATTATTAAGCTGTTTGAAAACGTCTAGATTAGTGATGTAACGGATATTCGCATTCACATTCGCGAATATCCGCATATTTTTCAATATTCGCATTCGTATTCGCAAAAATTATGCTAATATTTAGCGAATGTTTTTAATAATCAAAAAGGAAATTATTATATGCATGCATATGAAATAATAATACAATAGATAACACTTTTTTATTATTATTTCATATGCATGCTTTGCCGTGTAGTGGCGGTTAAGAATATCCACTACCCCATATCTTCCCGTGGGTGTCGTAAGAGGCGACAGAGGGAGACAGGCAGGAGATGGGCAGCAGCATCTTCCTGATAACAGCAACTGTACGACAAAAAAAAACTGCGGTTGCCAACCCGCTCGCCAAGCGTGGCAACTATGACAATATACCCCCCCATGAACAATTACACAAATAGACGGCCCCCAGTCCCCGGCGGCCCCGCTATTCCTGGCTACGGTGGCGACCATGGTAACGGCGGGGCAGGGGGTGCTAAGAATCTCCGGTGGAGGTTCGGTTGCCACCTACGACGACTCGACCTGGCAACATTTAACGCACGCACACTGAGGACTGACGAGAGGATCCTGGAGCTGGAAGAAGAGATAGACAAGTTGCGCTGGAGTATTATAGGATTATCCGAGGTCCGAAGAGAGGGGGAGGACACGGTGATTCTCGAATCCGGCAACTTGTTCTATCACCGGGAGGGCGACCATCTGTCCCAAGGAGGTGTCGGATTTATCGTCCACAAGTCTCTCGTCAACAACGTTGTACAGATTGAGAGTGTGTCGACGAGGGTCGCGTACCTGATACTCAGAATCACCAAACGGTATTCGCTGAAGGTCATACAGGTTTACGCACCAACGTCGGCACATTCCGATGAGGAGGTGGAGGAAATGTATGAGGATATTTCCAAAGCCATACATTCCTCCAAAACCCACTACACGGTGTTGATGGGAGACTTCAACGCAAAACTAGGCACAAGAGAAAACGGTGAGCTGAAGTTAGGGAAATTTGGAGTAGGGCAACGGAACCGAAGGGGCCAGCAGCTGGCCGACTTTATGGAGAAAGAGGGACTCTTTATGATGAACTCTTTCTTCCAGAAGCGGCCCCACAGGAAGTGGACCTGGTCGAGCCCCGACGGTTCGACAAAAAATGAGATTGACTTCATTATGACGACCAGAAGCCAACTGTTCAGTGATGTCTCAGTGATCGCAAGGGTGAAAACTGGCAGCGATCAGCGAATGGTTAGAGGCACACTGAACCTAAACGTTAAATTGGAGAGGTCTCGTCTAATGAAGTCAACGCTCCGTCCCCCTCGTGCTCTAATCCAAAATCCCGAAAACTTTCAGCTCGAGTTACACAACCGCTTTCAGTGCCTACAAGATTGCAATGCAGTGGACGATATGAATGACAAGCTCGTGGAAACTGTCCATGCGGTCGGAGCTAAGTTCTGCAAGACCCGCCGCAGAAGAATACAAAAACTCTCCGATCACACTCTTAATCTCATGGCTGTTAGACGGGAGATGAGGCTGCAATCGTCAACAGATTTGACAGCATACAGGCAACTGAACAGACAGATCTCCAAATGCATGCGGCGAGACTTACGCAACTTTAATACTGCTCGTATTAAAGAAGCGATCGAGCGGAACCAGGGCTCCAAAGTCTTTGCCAGAGATCTGTCTGCCAGAAAGAGCCAACTGTCAAGGCTGAAGACTGAGTGTGGCAGCATCGTTTCCGGGACACCTGAGATTTTGAGTGAGATTGAGAGGTTCTATGGGCAGCTGTACACATCATCGTTGGAGCCACACGCAAGTGTGAGTAACGATCCAAGAGCAAGTCTTATCCGACACTATTCCGATGATATCCCGGACGTCAGTCTAAGCGAGATTAGAATGGCTCTCCAGCACCTTAAAAACGGCAGGGCCCCAGGCGAGGATGGAATTACAGCGGAGCTTCTGAAAGCGGGTGGAACACCGGTACTTGAAGTCCTTCAGAAGCTCTTCAATTCCGTCCTCCATGGTGACACTACTCCAGAGGCGTGGAGCAGAAGTGCGGTGGTCTTGTTCTTTAAGAAAGGCGACAACGCTCTCTTGAAGAACTACAAACCGATTTCCCTTCTGAGCCGCGTCTACGTGCTGTTTTCGAGAGTCATTACGAATCGTCTCGCACGCAGACTCGACGACTTCCCGCCTCCCGAACAAGCCGGTTTCCGAAAAGGCTTCAGTACCATACCACATACATACCCTGCGGCAGATTGTACAGAAGACCGAAGAGTACAATCTGCCACTTTGCCTGGCGTATGTGGACTATGAGAAAGCCTTTGATTCCGTCGAAATTTGGGCGGTGCTACAGTCCCTTCAGCGGTGCCAAGTTGACTGTCGGTATATCGAGGTGCTGAAGTGTTTGTACAGTAGGGCTACGATGGCTATCCGAGTACAGAACCAGAGTTCGAAACCTATCCAACTGCAGAGAGCTGTAAGACAGGGTGACGTTATATCCCCGAAACTCTTCACCGCTGCATTGGAAGACGTTTTCAAGCTACTGGACTGGAAAGGATACGGTATTAACCGGATTCAACTCGGCTGGGCAGCGTTCGGGAAATTACGACATATCTTCTCGTCAGGTATACCTCAATCTCTGAAAACTAAAGTGTACAACCAGTGCGTGTTGCCAGTGATGACTTACGGATCAGAGACGTGGTCCTTCACTGCTGGCCGTATGAGGACGCTCAAGGTCGCTCAGCGAGCTGTGGAGAGGGCTATGCTCGGAGTTTCTCTGCGTGATAGACTCAGAAATGAGGATATCCGCAGTAAAACCAGAGTGACCGACATAGCCCAACGGATTAGTAAGCTGAAGTGGCAATGGGCCGGCCATATAGCTCGAAGAACCGATAACCGATGGGGAAGAAAGGTTCTCGAGTGGCAGCCTCGTACCGGCAGGCGTAGTGTAGGGCGACCCCCCACTAGATGGAGTGACGACCTGGTAAGATATGCAGGAAGTCGATGGATGCAGGTGGCTCAGGACCGTGCTTTGTGGCATTACTTGGGGGAGGCCTATGTTCAGCAGTGGACTTGTGAAGGGCTGTGATGATGATGATGATGAGATAACACTTAGATATTTTTATTAAATCATACTTCTACATTCTAAATTAAAGTCTCATTTATGAAAAAAGAACTTCAGAGATCTGATCAAATCTAACATTAATCAGCCTTGTTACAACTATGTAAGGTTTGCATTTATTTAGTAGTATATTATTACTTTACTACAATTTTTAAATAAAGTTTACAGTTTCTATTTACTAAAAAACTAAACAATTACTTGAAACAAAATTATTAAACTTTAAATATCTAATGTATTAAGTATTTATAACCTTTGGCTTTAAATGTATATTTTTTCATTCCACTTTATATATCTGAGGAATTAAATATATTTATAATGAATGAAATATAAAAACAAAACAACGAATACTTAAACCATTTGTAACCTTTTTTCAAAAACAAAATTATAATTATTTTTATTTTAAACTAAAGTAAACTTCTAATACTTGTTAAGTTAACATTTGGTTTTTGGTTTCAATTGCAAGTTATTTATCTATGTATATAAATAATGATATATAAGTAAGTAAGAAGGTACACAAAATATAGTTTTTCTAATAACATGTTGACTATTTAATTATTAAATTTGTTGTAATTTTTAATTCTTAATAATTAAATTGAAGCGATGGAATGTTAAATTTTAAAAATAACAGTTTGGAGGCTCTTTCTCCGTGCAGCCTGTTTCGGTGAGGTATGTAAAATATTTTAGCTCCACTGAAAACTCTTTCACTGAGGACACTTGTGGGCGGAGTTACCAAATATTCTTTGGCTACCGGAGAAAGAATGCCATATTTGTTGCTATTTACTTTCCACCAAAGAAGTGGGTCTTCTTCATTTTCAAATTTTTCTTGGATTTGGTGCGATAAACAGTCAATGTTTTTAATAATTAATAAAGAAATACCTTTTTTCATCTTAGTGCCACCATCTCTAACAATACATAATACGTTTTCTTTGGGAATTCCCCATGATGACAACATAGTTTCTAACTTTGCCGCTATATTTTCTCCTGTATGTCGCCCATCATTGAATACTTCTGCTTTCAATACAATCATTTTTCGTTCAAAATTATTGGTAATTCCGTGACAAGTGAAACTTATCAGCGACACTCCAGAGCAAGAGTCAGACCAGATATCAGTTGTTAATGCTAATTTTTCAAATGATTTGATTAATTCCAGAATTTTATCTTTTACTTTGCCGTATAACTTCTCACAAATGAAGGAAGTAAAATAGTGCCGACTTTTTAAATTATATGAAGGGCATACTTGGTTAATCAATCTCACAAATCCAAGACATTCCACAAAACTAAATGGTAAGTCCTCCAGTGCGATCACTTCGCCAATCAAATTATCCAGTACCAAAGACTTGGTGTTGTTGTTATCCCACTTTTTATTTTTTTCAACGCAATCACTCAAACTTATCAGCTATATATATATATATATATATATATATATATATATATATATATATATATATATATATATATAATATATATATATATACCCCCCATGAACAATTACACAAATAACGGCCCCCAGTCCCCGGCGGCCCCGCTATTCCTGGCTACGGTGGCGACCATAGTAACGGCGGGGCAGGGGGTGCTAAGAATCTCCGGTGGAAGTTCGGTTGCTACCTACGACGACTCGACCTAACATTTAACGCACGCACCCTGAGGACTGACGAGAAGATCCTGGAGCTGGAAGGAGAGATAGACAAGTTGCGCTGGAATATTATAGGATTATCCGAGGTCCGAAGAGAGGTGGAGGACCCGGTGATTCTCGAATCCGGCAACTTGTTCTATCACCGGGAGGGCGACCATCTGTCCCAAGGAAGTGTCGGATTTATCGTCCACAAGTCTCTCGTCAACAACGTTGTAAAGATTGGGAGTGTGTCGACGAGGGTCGCGTACCTGATACTCAGAATCACCAAACGGTATTCGCTGAAGGTCATACAGGTTTACGCACCAACCTCGGCACATCCCGATGAGGAGGTGGAGGAAATGTATGAGGATATTTCCAAAGCCATGCATTCCTCCAAAACCCACTACACGGTGTTGATGGGAGACTTCAACGCAAAATTAGGCAAAAAAGAAAACGGTGAGCTGAGGTTAGGGAAATTTGGAGTAGGGCAACGGAATCGAAGGGGCCAGAAGCTGGCCGACTTTATGCAGAAAGAGGGACTCTTTTTGATGAACTCTTTCTTCCAGAAGTGACCCCACAGGACGTGAACCTGGTTGAGCCCCGACGGTTCGATAAAAAATGAGATTGACTTCATTATGACGATCACACGCCAACTGTTCAGTGATGTCTCAGTGATCGCAAGGGTGAAAACTGGCAGCGATCACCAAATGGTTAGAGGCACACTGAACCTAAACTTTCAGTTGGAGAGGTCTCGTCTAATGAAGTCAACGCTCCGTCTCCCTCGTGCTTTAATCCAGAATCCCGAAAACTTTCAGCTCGAGTTACGTAACCGCTTTCAGTGCCTACAAGATTGCAAGTGCAGTGCAGTGGACGATATGAATGACAAGTCGTAACCGTCCATGCGGTGGGAGGTAAGTTCTGCAAGACCCACCGCAGAAGAACACAAAAACTCTCCGATCACACTCTTAATATCATGGCTGTTAGACGGGAGATGAGGCTGCAATCGTCAACAGATTTGACAGCATACAGGCAACTGAACAGACAGATCTCCAAATGCATGCAGCGAGACTTACGCAACTTTAATACTGCTCGTATTAAAGAAGCAATCGAGCGGAACCAGGGCTCCAAAGTCTTTGCCAGAGATCTGTCTGCCAGAAATAGCCAACTGTCAAAGCTAAAGACTGAGTGTGGCAGCATCGTTTCCGGGACACCTGAGATTTTGAGTGAGATTGAGAGGTTCTATGGGCAGCTGTACATATCATCGTTGGAGCCACACGCAAGTGTGAGTAACGATCCAAGAGCAAGTCTTATCCGACACTATTCCGATGATATCCCGGACGTCAGACTAAGCGAGATTAGAACGGCTCTCCAGCACCTTAAAAACGGCAGGGCCCCAGGCGAGGATGGAATTACAGCGGAGCTTCTGACAGCGGGTGTAACACCGGTACTTGAAGTCCTTCAGAAGCTCTTCAATTCCGTCTTCCATGGTGGCACTACTTCAGAGGCGTGGAGCAGAAGTGCGGTGGTCTTGTTCTTTAAGAAAGGCGACAACGCTCTCTTGAAGAACTACAAACCGATTTCCCTTCTGAGCCGCGTCTACGTGCTGTTTTCGAGAGTCATTACGAATCGTCTCGCACGCAGACTCGACGACTTTCCGCCTCCCGAACAAGCCGGTTTCCGAAAAGGCTTCAGTACCATACCACATACATACCTGCGGCAGATTGTACAGAAGACCGAAGAGTACAATCTGCCACTTTGCCTGGCGTATGTGGACTATGAGAAAGCCTTTGATTCCGTCGAAATTTGGGCGGTGCTACAGTCCCTTCAGCGGTGCCAAGTTGACTGTCGGTATATCGAGGTGCTGAAGTGTTTGTACAGTAGGGCTACGATGGCTATCCGAGTACAGAACCAGAGTTCGAAACCTATCCAACTGCAGAGAGCTGTAAGACAGGGTGACGTTATATCCCCGAAACTCTTCACCGCTGCATTGGAAGACGTTTTCAAGCTACTGGACTGGAAAGGATACGGTATTAACCGGATTCAACTCGGCTGGGCAGCGTTCGGGAAATTACGACATATCTTCTCTTCAGGTATACCTCAATCTCTAAAAACTAGATTGTACAACCAGTGCGTGTTGCCAGTGATGACTTACGGATCTGAGACGTGGTTATTCACTGCTGGCCGTATGAGGACGCTCAAGGTCGCTCAGCGAGCTATGGGGAGGGCTATGCTCGGAGTTTCTTTGCGTGATAGACTCAGAAATGAGGATATCCGCAGTAAAACCAGAGTGACCGACATAGCCCAACGGATTAGTAAGCTAAAGTGGCAATGGGCCGGCCATATAGCTCGAAGAACCGATAACCGGTGGGGAAGAAAGGTTCTCGAGTGGCAGCCTCGTACCGGTAGGCGTAGTGTAGGGCGCGCGTCCACTAGATGGAGTGACGACCTGGTAAGATATGCAGGAAGTCGATGGATGCAGGTGACTCAGGACAGTGCTTTGTGGCATTACTTGGGGGAGGTCTATGTTCAGCAGTGGACTTGTGAAGGTCTGTAATGATGATGATGATGAATCACTCAAAGATATTTGCTTAAGGTCAGTTTTGGTACATTGTCGCGAAGAGGACGCCAAAGAATTAATTTTAGCAGCATCTTGCTTTCATGTTCTCTTTTTTGTCAATTCTTCATATTATTCATTTTTGTGTTTAGCTTCCAGGTGATTTCTCATAGCACTAGTGGTCCTGCCTTTGCGCGAGTACTTTTTATCACACAACTTGCAATTAACATTTTCAGCATCACATATTGTAAAATATGTCCAAACTTCGCTGATGTGTGCTTTACTCGTGTTTTTATGCCACTTTGTCCCTTAAATATCAGTTAAATTTGATAAATAACATAAAACTAACCTCAAAACAAAACAAAACTTTTAGAATGAACTTTCTGTGAATAAATTTATTCAATTAACAAATATGTTTAATTTAAACATGGCCGACACGAAACGTCAAACCTGTCAAACATTTTACGCGCGCTTTTTTTGAAATTTTAAAATATTCTCATTCGCATTCGCATTCGCGAATGTTGAAGATAAATATTCGCAATCGCATTCGCATTCGCGAATGTGAAAAATCCAACATTCGTTACATCACTAGTCTAGATTGGTAATGTTAAGAACTTTATAAGGTAGGGCAACGTAATGATTATATACTCTTTAGGAATGGCTAGAGTAAAAATATAAACAACTTTCCAAATATATAAAGAAGTACTTACGCCGTGGGCCCATAATAACCGTAGCCATATCCAGCTCCACAGAGATATATTCCACATAGAAATATAAACGCGTGTTGAGTAATATACATTTTCGATTAATTTCGCGAGTTAGGTATCCATTTATAAAACAACTCCGTGGAACGTTAGTCAGCTTGAATAGCCCAAGCTGTACTGAATCCCGAAGAGTTATGTGGTATTATAAATATTATCTGCCATTACATAAGGTCAGGAAACAAGTATAACTGAATCCTCTTGATAAGTGAAATTTATCGGTGGCTACAGGATTTGTTCAATAATTATAAATAATTTATGCATTATCTTTTCAGCGAAACGCATGGAAATAGCAATGTTGTTCCAGTTTTTAAATAAATAATAAATAGGTTAGAGGAAAAATCAAGATAAATTGCAGCACAAACAACTATAAAAATACATTAGGTAAATAACATTTTGTATATTTTTTTATAAAAAAGAATACTAACGATAAGAATATTAACGCTATAAACGGTACAAATATCGTTAACTACTCTAATTAAGCTTAAAATGCTCGTGTAAGTATCAAAAATGCAATTTTTATTGCTTGCTATACTAAAAAAAAATTTAATAGAATGAGGGTTACAACGAGCACACCGTCAACCTGTTTGTAAGTGGATGCTGTGGCCCATAGACATTTATCCTCGATTAAGAATCAAAACTCAGATGCGTTGTCACCCCTGAGGACTAAGATGGAATGCCTCGTTTCCAGTAAAAAAAGGGTCGCCGGATCTCTACACTCACCATACGAAACACAGCAGTATTAAGTTGCTATTTTACGCTGGTATTCTGTGAGAGCGTGGTCCTTCCCCGGTCGAGCCGACCCGATCAAAATATTGCTGCAGAGTGGCTGACGTATAAAAATACGAGATAAAATCTATTTAAAAACATGCTTTTATAGGCGTTTCTAACGTCACCATCCGGGTCCAATATTAGCCCAGCTTCATGGTACATTATTATTGCGTTGCATTGTGCTTCTTACGTGATAGGCCTTGCCGGAGCTATATTATGGTTGTGACACGAATGCTTTGGCTCGACCGGAGAAGAACTACGCTCTCACAAAATACCGGCGAGAAATAGTAGCTTAGTGCTGCTGCTTCATATGGTGAGTACCGGAGATCCCTTTTAACATGAAACGAGACATTCTATCTTGGTCCTGGGGTTGACAAGCACCTGCATTTTGATTGTTAATCGAGGATACATGTGGATGTCTATGGGCTACAGTATCCACTTACCATCAGGTGGACCGTGTGCTAGTTTGTTACCCTTATTCTATACAAAAAATGTCATCGAAATTGTATAAGTATGAAAAATTTCTACTCAATCGATGATAAGTGTTTTAAAAATTGATTGTTTTTGAACCGGAAAACATAGGTACGACGAAAGCAAGTTGAATAGAAACTTGTAAAAATATAAAAAATATTACTGATTCGTATTTTAAATCACTACTTTATTTGTTTTCAAATAAAACACATTTTAATTAATATTTATTTTTAATAAGCTGTTCCGGCAGACGTTGTTCTGTATTTTTATTTTTTTTTGGTAAATGGCGCGATAAGTTTTAGTGTAAGTTTTTTCCATTCATTTATTTCAATCTGTCAAAAGTTCACCGCTTAAGAAGCCTTCCACCTTTCATTACTGCCTCATATGGGGGATATCTGCCGTAATTGCGAAGTTGATAGGGTTTGTAAACCTTTTTAATTATTTTTTTAATATTTTGAGCTGCATAATAATGAAATTTTGAACAGATTTTCAGATTTTGTAATTTTAAAATTAAATAAAAAAAACTAAAACAGCATGTATTGTCAATGTGCATGTGTCATTTTGGTCTATATAAATTATAACATAAGGACATAATCGTCACAGTCTGCGGCCCACTGCTGGATATAGGCCGCTGGCCAATATCTTGCTCCGCAGATCTGTTTTAGTTATTCGGCAGATCGTTGCCTAATGTCTTCTAATCAATAAGAGGTCCAATTTTCTTGTAAAATACGATACAAGCTGCCACTCGTTTACATTGTCCGTCATACAGTACGTGAGGTAATAATTATGGTCCTTCGGTTAATATGGTCACTTTCTTCTAACTCCAAAATTGCAACGTTGTTTGCATAGATGGCTTTATGGTACAATAACTTTTCATCAGTCAATCAAAAAATAAAGAGTCAATAGGCCACCGATTTATCGACGTTATTTGCACAATTAACATTATAGTAAATATTTTAGTCGATTTTAGTACTGTCTTGTGTAGTTAATTTTTTAAAGGTGATTTTTAGATGTGCTCCTAATAATTGCCAAAGCCTGTTGATATTTTATCTCAATATATTATTTATTGTAAATGTCTTTGTGTTTTTGTCTTTGTCCTTCCCTTAGTTTTCGTTTTATATGACCTTATGATAACAAGCCCAACTGTTAAAATAAAGTAAAAGTAAAGTAAAGTAAAGTTACAGCCTATATACGTCCCACTGCTGGGCAACAGGCCTCCCCTCATTTCTGAGGGGGTTTTAGGGCAAGGAAGTGTCCGCCGCGCTGCCCCAATGCGTGTTGGCGAACTTCACATGTCTTCGAAATATTTTTTTTCTTATTCCTCAGACATGCAGGTTTCCTCACGATGTTTTCCTTCACCGCCGAGCACGTGGTAAATCAGCACTTAAAATTGCAATTAACAATTCCATTGGTGCCGGCGGGGTTCGAACCCGGGTTACTCGCGTTATGTTATATTTACAGCGAGCGTTAACCATCTGAGCTACCACGGATCTTAACTGTGTTAAAATAGTATAAAAAAAACTAACTGCTTACAAAAGTTTAATAAAACGAGAAAATTTTATGCCCTATGTCACTAACTTCCATAATTAAGACAAAGATATGTCAGAAGTAAATCCATTAAACCGAATAAGCTACAGAGCGTGCCACAGAAATAAACATACATACATACATACACTCGAAAAACATTACCATCCTTCATGAGTCGGGTAAAAACGCGTCATAAAACCTTTTGGAAAAATGTATACTAGATATCTCTGGGTGACACTTACTTTCTAGGTCAATGCCGCCGTAAAATAGGACAAACTTTGAATTTATGTTTATTAGTCAAACATTGAACTTGCTAATAAACTATTCAAGGGATTATATTAGTCAGTCATCTTTCAGGAAAATATCATGCGTAATTTAAGCAATTAGGTAAAGTCCCAGGTGCAATCCAAGAATTATATATAAATATATAATATAAACACTCACGCCTGTCGCCCAAAGCGGTAGGCAGAGACTACAGATTTCCATTTGGCTCTCTCCTGACAAACCTCTCTCGCCTCCTCCACATCCATATACCAACGCATACATGCTCGTCGGTTAAGGGTTCACTTCATAGAATACTATATCGTGTATATATTTAGTATTCTATGGTACTCTTAATTTGGCCCATTTTCAATATACGAGTATCTCTAATTTGGTCGATAAACTTTCACCTAGGGCGTCCCTTCTAAGAATTAAAATGTATTGATATACCTAAACTCCTTAGCTGCATTCCTTACTGGCTATATTGATGTTCAATAATTTATAATGAATGGCATTAAATTAAAATTCTAAATTCAAATGATTGCAATACAGCTACATCATTTCTACCAAACATAGTAGGTAAAATAATTACTTTTTGATTTCTATTTCTACTATACTCTTTATTTGATATTGTTGTATCTACGTTTTCAAATTTGATGACCGTCTTTAAAGAATTCACCGATTTTCTCTTCGATATTTGGTACAAGAGTGTAGTGATTTTTACTTTAAAAAAATACCGTTATTCTAGGAATTTATTCTGTATTGTAGAGGCATTTATAAAACTTCGCAGGACATTTTCAATTTTGAATTTTGAAATTCCTTAAGAATACGAACAAATACAGAGGCAAATTTTGGAACAAATAATTTTATTAACTAACTTCATAAATTGCTTCATTAAGCGATAAGACCGGAGGTAGGTTCAGAGATACGGGTACAATCAAAATACATTTGGACCTAAAAACTAACAACATGTATTGTGCACAAATGTTGGGATCCCAATGCAGAATGATCTGAATGAATTATGGTATTTAACTAGAAATGTTTTGATTAGCGTTATAGTAAAGTACCCTAACAACTGCGACGAGACCGCCATTTTGTATCTATGCAAGAATCCATCATTAATTATTATCATCATAGCCAATGTTATATGTTTTTTTGAAGCCTTAAATAATAATAACAGTACGTAGATCTGTGACAAATGGACACCTTCATCTATTTTCGAATAAGAAACAAAATGTAAGTGCGTTGTCAACCCTGACTAAGGACTAAGATAGAATGTCTCGTTACGAAGAAAGAGGGTCTCAATATTTTCTACACCCACCATACGAAAAACAGCATCATTTATTATATTATGAGGGCGCGGTCCTCTCCCGGTCGAGTTCACTCATATTTTTTATAGCATCAAGGTGACAATCACCTCATAGTAAGTGGATGCTGCGGCTCATAGACATCTAGATCTATTCTCGATATGGAATCAAAGTGTATACGCGTTGTCACCCCTGAGGACTAAGATGAAATGCCTCCTATCTAGGAAAATGGTCTCCGAGTTTATATATACGAATACATAGCAATAACATAGCAGCAATATGCTGCTATTTTACGCTAGTATTCTGTGAGAGCGTGGTCCTTCCCCAATCGAGCCGACCCATTCGTGCTGCAAATAAAATAATATAGCTGCAGCGTGTCTCTGCCACATTAAATGCAATAATAATATAGCTGCAACGTCGCTGTTGTCTGCAATTTATAAATAACTCTTTAGACTCTTTACGCTGTACGCAGAAAGTCAACACTTCAGCACGTCAAAGAAATAGAAACACAATTCATCTCTTTGTGTGTCGGACTTCGGCGACTGATATTAACGCCAAGCAAATTGCAAACTGGGATAGGACAAAAAATTTACAAGACAATCATAAACATTTGTCAATTCCCATACTTACTTTTCCTAATATACTATATACTTTCCTAATATACTTTTATATATATGTAAAGCATACATTTTTTTAAATATGTTAATCATAATATTAAAATAATTAAAGATTCAGTAGCGCAATGGCATATCATCTGATTTCGGCGCTGCGAGCCGCAAGTTTGAATCCCGCATACATGTATGGCTTACAAATGAATTTACTTATGAATGAATGTGGTCTACATGTTTATTAATGAGCAATTTAGTAGGAGCATTCAATAAGTTAGAATAGTATATAGGTAGCTGGCGGTTTTTTTATAGGATAAGGGTGACAAGCGAGCACACAGTCCACCTGATGGTAAATGGATGCTGTGGCCCATACACATCTAAATTTAACCTCGATTAAGGATCAAAATGCAGATGCGTTGTCACCCCCGAGGACTAATATGGAATGCCTCGATACCAGTAAAACGGGTCTTCGGTTCTCCATACAAAACACAGCAGCATTAAGCTGCTATTTTATGCTGGTATTCTGTGAGAGCGTGGTCCTTCCCCGGTCGAGCCAATCCATTCATGTTACAACCATAATATAGCTGCAGGGTAGCTCTATCATGTATAACGTTACTTTTATTAAATCATTCTGCAACACTTTACTTTTTTCGTACTTAGAGGTAATTCTCGATTTCGATTCTTAATTGAGGATCTTATAGATCTCTATGGGCAACAGCATCCACTGGATGCCGTTGATGCTCTTGACTATGTGCTCGTTTTCCACCCTTATTCTATTAAGTGGACGATGCTTAACACCTTCACCGCCAAGGCCAATCTCTTAAATTTTCATTTTTTCTTAATAATGTTTTTTTTTTTTTGCTTAAATATTCATTTTTTATATTTTTTTACTGTTATATTTTATCCAGCTGTCACCCCTTTCATTTTTCAGGATTTCAGGAATGTGTATCAAAAATGATACACTGGCCTATGAAAGACATTTCTCTATTAACCAATATCGTGGACCATTTGTATCATTTTGGATACACGGTATGTTTTAGTTTATTTGATTATTTTATATTTGTTTCAGATCAAACACGAAGAAATCACAAAGAAGGAGCTTTAGAAAAACAACGACTGTTGTGTTTTTCCATAACTCCTTTTTTGTTTTGTTATAGGATATTCTATAAAACGTAAATAACGTGAGTGAGAAAAGTGAATCAAAATGGACTACGAAAGTGACGACTCTTTGTATGATCCGGAGACGACTCTTTGTATGATCCGGATTATTATCCAAGTGACAGTAATGCGACAGCCAGTTCGGAGAGTGACAGTGTTAACGAAAGTTGGAATCCACCTTTATCTTTTAGGTGAGCATCGACCTTCACTGAGAGTGACCTGCCCCCTTTATCTGAAGTTCAGAGGAGGATTTCTGCAAGAAGAATAGGTAATACAGATTTGGACGCTTATAATATGCCAAGTACATCATCTGCTACAATTACTATGTCAAGTACATCTGCAAGTACTCTTACTACTGGTAATAATGAGCCAAGTCTCTCTGGTACAACATCCGAGTGGCTAAAACAAAACTCGACTCAATAGAGTGGCACATGCCTACGCAAGAAGGTCCAACGCCCATAGAATATACCGGGCCTATTTCAGGCTTCAAAGAAATATACTCAGGCATTCTTGCTAATGCTTCGCCAATAGACTATTTCGATTTGTTTATGACTAACGACATTGTTCAGCATATTGTAGACCAAACGAATTTATACGCCACGCAGCAACTACTGTCAAATGATATTCCTTCAGGTCTAGGCAACATGCCTGGGTTCCTGTTACCTTGGATGAAATGAAAAAATTTCTCGCACTCATTGATTGGATGGGATTGGTGAAGCTGCCATCGATAAAAGACTACTGGCGCGTTCATAAGCTCTACAATATTCCATTAGCACGAACTGTAATGCCTAGGAACAGATTCGAGTTGATTCTCTAATTTATTCACTTCTCATTTAATACATTAGCTGACCCAAGTGACCGACTTTACAAGTTGAGAGATATACTTGACAAGTTTATAAATAACTACAAGAAAACATACACACCGGGAGAAAAAATATGTGTCAACGAATCGCTGATACCTTGGCGCGGACGACTTTTGTTTAGGCAATATATACCCAATAAGAGTGCAAAATACGGTATCAAAGTACTTCAAGCTATGTACCGAAAAAGGATATACTTGGAACTTGTCTGTTTACTGTGGCAAATCTAGAGACCCGCAAACTGAAGTCTCAGAAAAAACAGTTATGTTATTGGCAGAAGAGCTCTTAGATGAAGGAAGAACATTGTACTACTCTCGCCTTACGTTTGCGTAATAGAAAAACCCATCTAGTAGGAACTCTAAGGGCTAATAGAAAATATTTACCAAAGGAAGTGGTACAGGCCAAATTGAAGAGAGGAGAAATGGCTGCAAAGCAGAGCAATGAAGGCATAGTTGTTTTGAACTGGCGTGATTAACGCGACGTACGGATGCTTACCACGAAAACGTCTGCTCTTGAAATGGTGCCAAATAATAGCAGAAATACGAACGCAATGCACACTAAACCCAAAATTTATCGCTGACTACAATAAAGGTAAATCTTCTATAGATATTAGCGACCAAATGGCCACGTATGGTACAGCCTTACGACGCTGCACCAAATGGTATCGCAAATTAGCATTTGAAATTATTTGGGGAACGAGTGTAGTAAATGCCCATTTCCTGTACAACGAATATTCACTTCAAAAGAAACTCACAATCACGGAATTTCGTGAACAAGTGATCGATGCATTGCTGGAGAGAATTTCTTCAACGAATATTGATAGACCTTCACAATCGAGACCAGACGACAAGCATTATTTGGTCCAAAACATTGTAAAAGATAAGAAAGTTCGAGGTCGTTGTTTGGAGTGCTATAAAATTTATGGGAGGACAGGAATACAAATTGCAGGAAAAAATAAAATAGCACCCCAAATATACACAAAATGTTCAGTGTGTAATTTTTTTTATGTCATCAATGTTTCAACAAAACTCATTAGCAATTAATCTTATTTTGTGTCTTTCTTTGTAGTTGTTTTCTTAATATAATTATGTAGAAACTAATTCATGACTTTTTTTTTCACCTTCAATTTTCCAGTACCAATATTTTTTAGTATATGTCTCATAACCCAATCCCAAATATAGCAAACCAATCGTCCAGGCCAAAGGATATTATTTCTAGTACAAAATCTATGAAAAGCGTGTTCATTATTGGTACACAACGCTTTGAACGCAATAGGTCGTGTGTATCATTTTTGATACACTATGTTTTAAAAAGCGTGTGCAAAAATGATACACTGGCGTTGAGGATGTTAAGCATTTAAATTTAAATATTGTATTTAAATTGTAATATTTGAAGTGTGTTTGAAGTTTAAATATTTTGTTAAACAAAAACTGGATAAAAAAGGTTATTATGATATAAATGAATACATGGTTGATAATACTTGTAGCTCCTGAGAATGAGGAGACCGCTTTCAAGCTGTTTCTGTAATAAGTTTTTACAAAATATATTTTATAAAAATGTCCCGCTGGGTTTCTTGTTGGTTCTTCTCTGGACAGAGGTTTTTTGTGAACGATTTGTAAAAGTAAAAAAAAATCTTTCAAAAAGAATTACTTGCAAAGTATAATGAATAAAAATTATTGTATTCTTTCAAAGCAAATATATCATTGCCGCCATCCCAACGCCTGTCTTGTGAGCCGGTAGGTTATCTCCTGTCATGGTGAAACGAAACAATCTTTGTCCATTTCTCGAGGATAACGTTGCGCACAGAGTTTTGAATCGTTTTCCGCAATTTTATTATTTGTTTTTCATAAAAAGTATCCCATAACACCAGCTCCAACATCAAGATATTCAATCATTATCTATCTCAGAAAAGAGAACCAATGCCAGAACCTTAACGGCAGAAAGACTCGCTTTGAATTTCTTAGGAGTTGGAAAAGATTATTTTTTCGAATTGTAATGGTAAAACCACATTTCATATTTAAAATGTTATGTTTAAAAATTGAGATTGACCAAAAACGATTAGTATTTTGTAGCGTGTTGCTGATACACATCATACTATAAATAGTTCCAAGCCATGAGTATACCTTGAGTATATCCAACGCGTGGATACTTTTTAGGGTTCCGTAGACAACTATAGTTTCGCCATGTCTGTCTGTCCGTCTGTCCGTCCTCGCTTAATCTCTGTGACTGTTAGCACTAGAAAGCTGAAATTTGGTACCAATATGTGTATCAATCACGCCGACAAAGTGGTAAAATAAAAATTGGAAAAAAATGTTTTATTAGGGTAGCCCCCCTATATGTAAAGTGGGAAGTGATTTTTTTTTTTAATTTCAACCCTAACGTGTGATATATTGTTGGAAAGGTATTTAAAAATGAATAGGGGTTTACTAAAATCATTTTTTGATAATGTCAATAATTTCGGAAATAATCGCTCCAAAAGTAAAAAACAATGTGTCCCCCCCCCCTCTAACTTTTGAACAATAAGTTTAGAAAATATGAAAAAAACCTGAAAAGTAGAATTTTATAAGGACTTTCTAGGAAAATCATTTTGAACTTGGATGGAAACAACAGTACCCACTACCGGGAGCAGTTGCAGGAGCGCGGAGCGCTGCTGGAGCGCGAACTTAATGGATACCCACCTTTAAACTCATAAGTGGGAACACTTATTGTGACGGACGGGAAACTACGGAACCCTACACTGAGCGTGGCCCGACACGCTCTTGGCCGGTTTTTTTCATCTCCAATCACGGTAAAATGTAAAGCACACATTACTGTCGAAATAGTTATTTCTTCAGCACTAAAATATGTGCTATGTAAATATGATGCCACCACGATTTGCTAGAACAATTTTAATTAGTAATCTATACCCTAATCTATCCCGTTAATCTTATAACATTTTTACATATTTGACTTGTTTCGTAGTAAAAAAAATTCTGGTGGCTATGTGCACAACTAAACGTAGTGATTATATAGAGCATAGATATTATAAAGAGCATCTGAAAGCGGATTGAAAACAGGTACTTAAAGTCCTTCAGAAGCTCTTCAATTCCTCCATGGTGGCACTACTCCGGCGGCGTAGAGCAAAAGTGCGGTGGTCTTGTTCTTCAAGAAAATCGTCAACACTCTATTGAAGAACCACAGACCAATTTCCCTTCTAAATTACGGATAGAACTCACTGGCTACAAACCAGGTTCAACAAACCGCAAACGATGAGTTGGAGTAGGTATATGAAATAACTACACTTAAGTTTAAGGGCAAGCCAATGATTAATTAAAAAAAAGAATATGTAGGTCAAGGTGGGGTACACTGGACCGAGGTATACAGTGGATCAACACGTATAACTGAGTCTGTTAACGATGCACACATAAAACATAGATGAATCGTACCAGCTCATCCTTAGGTACCCCTCGCACCAATAGTAGTCATGCTGTAACTGTGGATGCCGTGGATAGATGCGTTGAAGCCATCGAGCTATCCGTAATTACCATATGTATATTTTTCCTGTGTTTATTGAATTTTTAACCTCAAAATTATTTAGAATTGTTTACATATCATTTCGTACAGTGGTGTTATTTACAGGAATAGGTACGTTAGATTTTAAAATATGGTGCAAATTGCATGGGCAAATTGGATCGTTTTAATCGTTTTACACAGTGTTCGTCAGTAGTGTTGTGGTTTTAAGTTAATATATACCAAAAAGTGTTAAAAGTTTATTAAATACAGAAAGATGATTCTATGATAAGGTTGATTACAACTATTAATTAAATTAACAAATATTTTATTTAACAAAAGTAGCATATAACACGTAAAATAACATGGTAATTTTATGCGTTGGTTCGTTGTGCCCCGCTACGATTTACAATATCCCACAAGGAGATCCAGTGTATCCCTTGGTTGTGTTTGGGTTGGTGTTTGTTTAACCTCGTGAGCAAAAAAAGTGATTGTTTGTTATTAGTGTTTTAAAAAAAGGTAATACGTTGTACCCCGCTTTCCCATAATCAGTTTTTTTTGTAGATATTCCAGTTTTACTAGCGAATTTAAATTTTTAAATTCCTTAGAAATTATACGGTATTCTTATTTTTTTTAACACAACTCGTATGTTGATGATATGTAAAATGCATCCAAGATACAAGATTAAACCCCAGTCAAAGAATATATATTATTATTACATTTTAAGAAGCAGATGTGATAAGAAAGTAATATAATATTATAGATACACCACTGTGTTAGCGGCGTAATAGAATTCATTATCCCAATTCGTCCCGTGTGAAAAGAGGTAACTTTGATATGATCCAAAAATTACTTGTGTACCGATATATTATAGTGATACAACTCTCTTCTCTCTCTCGTTTCCCTACGCCAAGCGTAAAATACTCAGTCCAGCAACAGGCAACAGTGTTCAAGGTACGGGATGTCTACTGCTTTGAATGAGGGCTAACAAATTGACTATAACCTTCCGCTCAGCAGATGTTGGCATTGAGGTGACCTTATTTGTCAGACAGTTCATTCCAAAGCGGCACTGCCTTGATGGCAAGAAAAAGTTGTGGAAGCTCTCAAAGGACTCATATCCTTTTCATATCATGAAATACTTAAAAAAAGACTTATTAATGCAATGTTGCCAGAAGGTTACACTTCCTACATTTAACGTAACTTTTTATCGATTCTCATCAATACAATCAAACTCCCGGCTTCAATCGCACCCACAAAACCTTATAAAATAAATAAAATAATAAATAAACTAAAATCTGACAGTGCACCAAGTCATGACGGCATTCCCACTGAGTTTGTCAAACTAGCAAAAAATACGTGTGGCACTCGGTGACTGCCGCGGTAAAGCTATTGCGTAGCATTTTTTATCAACTTATGCAATTATAATTATTTATTTATTTTATTTATGCAGTTAAGTCTTTGATATTAAATCAAGTTACACTTTTTGAGCGTGGTGACCGATAAGAAAACAATTTTTTTTCTCTTATTGAATAAATGAGAAGTTAATATTGTTTAAAATATTTTTAATATCTTACAATACATGTAGGTTATTCAGGAATTTTTATCATTGAGTTAGCAGCTAGTGTACATACGCATACGCATACGTCTAGTCGCACGCACACAAACACCGTGCCGAACTCTGCCGAGTGCCGAAGTCTGCCGAACTGAAACGACGTTAGACGATGCACGGCTTTCAACGCCACACCTCCGTGCCCGTCGGAGTGGGGAGCGTGAGGTTTTTTTTCGTTACGGAATTTCTGGATTCGGTCCCCGCGCTCAAGGCCCGCGATAGAAGCTATGCAATAGCTTAAAAATACCTTTTTTATCCAATTGCACACCTTTGTAATAATAATTTAAGAACATGGAATATTTCCTGATTTAAAACGGCTATCGTATCTCCAATTTTTTGAACGGAGGACAAACAAGATGTCTCTAACTATATAGATAGACCGATTTCTATGCTGTCTAACATGTCATAAATTGTGAAAGGATTGGTCAACAGTAGGCTGATTAGCTATTTAGCGAAAAGCGAATTGTTAACTGATTATCAGTATGAATTTCGCAAAGGAAGATCAAGGGATGACGCCTTACTGAAGTTGACATCTTTAATTCACAAATATGTTGATGTAAGATAGAAGGTCATTGGCATTTATCTTGACCTGAACAAAGCTCTTGACACAGTATCAATTCCGATACTATTGTCAAAACCAGAGGATTTTTGTATCCGCGGTCCCGTACACCATTGTTTCTGGAGTTACTTGGCAGGTAGACAGCAATAAGTTAGAGTAAATAAAGACCTGAGCGCCGCCTCAACCTGTGGATTCGGTATTCTACAGTGCAGTATATTAGGTACAACAACTACACAGCCCGAATAAACGCCTAATGTATGTACTTATGCATCCAAACCCGTCTGTCAAAAGTCTGAGGTAAGCGGTACGCCTCCCCAGGCGGGTTGAAATGCACGCTAATTGGTTAAAATCAAGGTTGCGATACTTGCTAATAAGCAAATAATGATGGGAACGTTAACTACTAAAATTGGTACCAAGTCTACTTAATCAGTACCAGAATTATATTCTACTATAAATTAGTACAAAATAAAAAAAATAAAACCAAAGAAGTTTTATTTAATTAGGTATCGTATTTAGTAAAATACCTATAATTTTTTGTTTAAAGAATATTTTTATTAAAACAAGCTTTTTTTACAATATTGAAATAATAATAGAATACTATTAAAAATTAATAGCAACAGTTATTTAAACTGTCAAGTTCACTTCCGTTTCCTACTTGTCTTGATATGGCGTCTTAGCAGTAAAGAGAGCGGAGTGCCGTCTATTAAAAATTATATCAATTTTGTTATGATTTTTTAAGAATTTTTGAATAATTTATTTAATTATTAAATCAATTAATTGAAATATAGATTAACGTACATTCACTAAAAACATTCAGCTTACACATATGTCGCTTATACCCGTAGTATAAGTCTGTAAAACATTCGCGATAACATGCATAATATTTACTTGTACCAATATTATAGTTTAACTGGTACAGCACTAGTTACACGTGCCGGTAATTAAAGAAAAGTATAGCAACAAAGATCTGCATTGAAAAGAAAGGGATGCATACTCCGAAAATATCCGAAGATGTCCGAATAAATCAACGCGAGTTGCTTGTGACAAATATAGGTTGAGCTCTGATTTAATTTAGTTAATGAATTCGGAAATTAAAATTCACTTATCTATGATAAGTGATGCCATTGCTTTTAAATTACAAATTTGGCTACTATTTTCGCACTATTTTATTGTACAGGGAACCACGTTGCGCGTCTGTTGTATTTTATTTTGTCTAAAATTCACTGTCTAAAGACACTTAATGCTGCAGAGTACAAACACACTTTATGAAAGCACTTTGGTTTTTTTTGCAAATGCCGGAGTGTTGACCGAACATAATATTCGTAGTATCAGCAACGAGCCCCATCACGTTTTTATATCTAAACCTAATTCGGATAACTTTGATGACAAAGCGTCAAATAAATGATCTGCGGTCTCACCATTTAAATCAAGAAATTTGGCTTGTGCTGTTGGTTTCAGAGAAGTATTTGAATATTATTAGCAATACTTTGATCGTCATGACATCTGTACTTTCGTCGATTACAATTGAATATACTGGTTTAACTGACGGAGATGCAGTACGAAGTATGTCGTCAATCATGTCTTTTTCAAATTCGGGTCCTAAAACGTCATAAGTAATAGCGGCAGCTTTGCTTCTCTTGCAGGAAACTCTTTCGCAATTTCGGAGTCGGGAAAAGATTTTACTAGAATATCACTGAGATGGTCCACAGCCCTATAAGGGATGTTGTGTTCTGAAAAAAACTACATAAACGCAGCTCCGCTTTCGTGACTTCGTCTTTCAGTGGTGCCTTTATGAAAAATGTATCAACCTGGAAACAAATAAAAACATCGTTACTAATATTTATTTTAAATGCAAAAGTGTATTTTTTTATTTGTACTTCTTTCACGCCTTAACCAGACAACGAATTCACTTGATTTTTTCCATAGGCATAGTTGAGAGGCAGGAAAGTGACATAGTCTACTTTTTAAGCTATTGCGTAGCTTCTATCGCGGGCCTTGAGCGCGGGGACCGAATCCAGAAATTCCGTAACGAAAAAAAACCTCACGCTCCCCACTCGGACGGGCACGGAGGTGTGGCGTTGAAAGCCGTGCATCTTCTAACGTCGTTTCAGCTCGGCAGACTTCGGCACCCGGTGTTTGTGTGCGTGCGACTAGACGTATGCGTATGCGTATGTACACTAGCTGCTAACTCAATGATAAAAATTCCTGAATAACCTACAAGTATTGTAAGATATTAAAAATATTTTAAACAATATTAACTTTGGATTGTATATATTAACTCTCATTTATTCAATAAGAGAAAAAAAATTGTTTTCTTATCGGTCACCACTCTCAAAAAGTGTAACTTGATTTAATATCAAAGACTTAACTGCATAAATAAAATAAATAAATAATTATAATTGCATAAGTTGATAAAAAATGCTATGCAATAGCTTTACCGCGGCAGTCACCGAGTGCCACACGTATTTTTATCCCGATTAAATGCTCCAGTGAGATACGCGGGCGAAGACGCGGGCGAAATCTAGTATTCTATAATTATGACCATCCACTAAATAAAACATCTCCAAACTTCTTGACTTTAGGTGCGGTAATGCTAATATATCAAGTTATGCTTACCTTTGACTGTCCTTTATTTTGTACGAGTAATTGAAACAAAACCTTCAAAGATTAAGCCAAGTGCAGAACAGAAAATCGTTTTAGTGGTTAGTTTATTTTAGTTTAGTTTACAACGGGCCGTTTTCTGCCACTCCACGTCTAAGCGCATATTTTGCGTGTGGGCAGGAATAACGTGATTATTCGAGCCATAAAATCTCCCTGAAGAAGTTCAACACTCCGTTGATGTTCCAAGTAACTTCGGGGAGCGATCCCGGCGTGCCGAGATGTTTAGCCCTGTATGAAGTGACCTCCGGACATGTCAGCAATACGTGAGCTGCCGTTTCTTCCTCCCCCATGCTTGCCCTGCACAGGGGGCTAACTATGTAACACCTATGATAAATAAATGTTAAAGGAGCCATGTCCTGTGATAGCATTTGTTACTATGCTGGTCTGTGGCTTGATCAGTCTTCTGTTTATTTCAGGCAGGGCCTCCCTAGCTTGTCTACAGTATACCAAATTTTTCCAAAGCTGAGCGTGTAAATTATTGAAGTTTCTACGTACCAGTGAACGAACGTAACCAAGGGGATTGGCATTATTGGTTCTGGCGCTATAGTGGCCAGAGCCGATCACCTTCTGGCCAGTTCATCTGCTGCATCGTTGCCTCTAGATTCACTGTGTCCCATAATCCATTGCAGAGTCACATTAGCTATACCTCATTTAATCTTTGATGGCATTCGTATATTAGTCCCGAGTTCACCACATTACAACTCAGAGCTTGTAATACCACCATACTGTCGGTCAGTATTCTGATGGCTTTTACCTTCCTAGCATCTATTACTATGTCCGCTTGGATGATACCTATACATTCCACCTGAAAGACTGTGTTATGGGTACCCAGCGGTGTACATAGGTTTTTTTTTCGATCCCTACCTTCTTTTTTTTTTGCTTTTTTTCCTTTTTTGTTATGTCAACCCACCGTGGGTGGTGCCCTATCATCATTTCCATCTAATGGGGAACCCGGGTGAGCAACTTTCCGTTCTCTCCCACCATCTGTTTGTTTGGTTTTTTGGGGGGCCTTCCCCGCGCACCATCTCGCACCTGTTTTTGAATTTATATTTTATATTAAAACTTTTTTTTTTTATTCTTTTTTTATACTTTATTTCGTGAAGCCTAAATTTTATGTAATAAATAAAAAGAATACATGTATTGATGTTGTTATAAAATATTTTCTTTTTTTGAAATAAACTTTACGAAAGAAACATTAAAGTTTACATTTTCAAAACATACTCAAATATTTTACCTCATTGTAAAGTGGCGCCGCCCTGGTGGCAGAAAAATTCGTGGATGCCCTCATTAATGACATATTATTTGATTTTCCTATTTAACTTTAGTAAATATAAGATCATAGCAGAAAAATTTTTTTGTTATTTACTTTTTTTACCTTCCAACGGGGCCCCAAATTCTTGTGTGTCCAAGGGCCCCGGTATGGCCTAAGACGGCGTTGAATATTCCCAAAATTACCAACTTCCGCCAACATACTAACAAAATACTGATTTTCAGAAAAGGCAATAAAATATACCGAAAAATATTAAAGTACTGAATCTGGTCACGCTGGCAGGGAACAAGGTTCAGCTCGCCGATAGTTTAGGTAATTTCTTTTTACTTTTATTATTACATGATCTAATTTAAAGTATTTTATGAATACGAGGGGTATATTGTTCAGTTTAGAGGTAATTTTGGATTTTTTTTCTATCGAGAAAATTTTACGGAATCGTTTCGAACTCTAACATAGTACTTAACATTAATCCTCAACTTTATCATATATATATTTCAAAATTAATGCTGCAATATTTTCGGCATAACGGAGGATCTTGCTAAGCCATTTGAGGTAGCATAGGCCTCTATTTCCCCTTAACATCTAATACGGACGTGATTCACTGATAACGCAGTCTTACTATTATAAATATCATACGTCAAGCAACACTTTTTTTATATCGAGCTTCCGATGTGTCTTTATTTACGAAAATTGTCCTGGAATCGGAAATGCGTTATTTACATAATATTCATTATTACAGTTGATATAGTCTTGATAAAATAAGGTTTAATTTCATGGTCTTTATTAATATTGGTCCCATTGAATATTGATTGGTATTACTTGCCAGTATTTTTTTACGTTCGAGTAGACTTCAAAACTTCATAAATGTAATTCTATTCACGGAGAACGTATGAGCAGAAAACTAACTAACTTACTTCATGAACGGGAGTAGAAATCTACATAATATGGATAGCAGGGACTTTCTGATCATAGCTCAAAATATTAAAAATATGCAGTTGGCAACTCGCATGCCAAGCGTGGCTACTATGGCAAAATTCTTCACCGACCTTCGTACTAACGTGGTAATCGAAACTTCAAATTGCAGTTAAAATATGAGTAGAGTCGGCGCGGATCTAATTTGAGTTGCTTACGTACCAACTATGAAATTTACGTTTAGATCGGTTTAATTACAGGCTTATACAGATGACTTTCAAGATTCTATCAGTGCAGTTCTACTCACAGTTAAAATAAAAATAAACTCGTGTTTAAAATTTGCTTTATTTTCTTTTCCATAAGAACCTGTTCACTTACTTATGTGAGCTATGCAACCGGGACTGTCACAAAAATTTTAATATCTGAAAATATGAAAGCTATCTTAATGTATAAAAATATGAAAGCGCTATCTTAACAACAACAAGAACAACAACAAACACTGACAAACTGCTTTATAAATCTCATTAAAAGTAAAACTAGCTGCATCAACATCAATTATGGATATAAGTCTCATAGTGCCTTTAATTTTTAATTACTTATATTGGACTTGATACAAAAAGAAATTAATGAAATATTGCTATGCCGATAGACACACAACATATTCAACTAATGACCTTAATCAAAATTTTATGTAAGTACACAGTTTTGTTAGTAATTTTGCTAAAATTGAGAATTATGATAAAACATGCAGACAGTGGTCACAGGTCTATACCGGTCTGACAATTTTTGATACTGCAACAATATTTAAGTACATATTTAATAGAATTGTGTTTAATTTGACCAGTTATGTACTTATTATTAGTTTATTTATCAGTAAGTAGATGGCGCTATTATTATATTAAAACTATGACGGACATAACTTTACCCTCTAGTACCATTGAGGTATTATTACTTACGTTAGTAATATAGTTCGATGTCTATGGCATCAGTTTTATCTAAATCTTGTTATCTGGGGAAGTCAGCACTTTTAAGCCCTTCGGGCTTTGTTTAATTTTTTTTAATAACAGCACAAAACGGTCGTCTTTTTGTGATGCATATTGACGCAAAAAGTTGCCTAATACCGCCGCAACTCGTTGGACGTATATACGTCACGAATTGTGTATACAGTATTCGAACAACTAGATAATCTAATTAATTTGTATTCGGATATGTGCGAAAATCCGCAGAACTGGGACGGTGATACGATCTTTGCCGCCAAGAATTTTGAAAACCATTGCGTTCATTTAATTTAATTTTTTTTTCTTTCAATTTTTCACCGAGTATTTGAAAAAACCGACTGCTTGTATAATATTTTACAAAAATCACAAATTGATGTCGGTTATTGCAGTAATAAAATAAAGGAGTTTCAGACATGGTTACGAACGCTATCAAAATTCCGAATCATAAACAGTATATATAGAGAACATCTCCGAACTATCACATGGAGTGTTGGCCACTCCCCGGGCAGAACACCTTGCCCGGCGAGAGATCTCCCTTTTTCCTTCCACGGCCACAAGTGTATATAGATTTTTTGTACATAATAAATAATAAAAAAATAATTACAGTAATGAATCCTAACAGTGTTTCTCTCCTAACCTCTACGCTGTTGTGATTACGAAGTCGAGAGAGTATATATTAGTGATGCAACAGAACTCTGTTTTTTATTTCCGCAACCGCGGAAGTTCTGCGTGGTTTTTAACATCCGTTTCTGCTTCTGTTTCCGCAAGTTTTATAACGGAATTTTGAACGGAACTCAGCGACGCATCCACATAAATTGGTTTATTGTATTTTTAGTTTACTAGAAATTTAAGTCGTGTGTGTAATTTAATTGCAATCATGAAGCCAAAAACAAGTCCTGTTTGGAACTATTATTTTGAGATAAATTGTGACAAAATATATTCGCGAAAAGGCTGCACAACTACCACTTTAAAGAGCCATCTTAAACGCCGAAGTTTGAGAAGTTAGTTGAAACTGTAAAACTTTCATCGCAAACTAAAAAACAAATGGTCAGTCAAGGAATTGCATACCTATTTATTTATAAAGCGTATAAATTGTTATAGATAAAACCAGGTTTTAGTTAAAACGTGGTTTCTCCAGTTAAAAATAGTTTTTAATATATGCCTTTGTTATAACTTAGATTTGCAAATTAATTAGGTAGCAGTTATGTTTGCGTGAAGTTTATATTATTTATTTTTTACTTGAAGTGTAAAATAATTATTTTTATTGATTAAAAGTACTTTTAGGGATTTTATCGCGTTTATTTATGTTATTTTTAATACCCGACGTTTCGGGTGCTTTCCAGTACCCATGGTCACGGTAAGAAATAATTATTTTTAAAGAAACTTTAATGAGTATTTTGGATTCAAAGTATAGTTACGTCGTACTTTCGTGCTATGTCTTTACTAAATTAACTACTCGCTAAACCTAAATGTGGCTCTTTGAAGGGTTTGCCCAAATTTCAGTGCCTATTTGGCTTTGGTGTATAGGTGGTACTCAGCATCACCAGTGAGCAATAATTGCTATAGCAATAATTATTATTTTTAGGAGCTGGACTTATATATGAAAAACACTGGAACAGATTGTTAAGTGTAAAAGTGGCCGAACTACTTTTCATAAAATATAACTTACCGCTACTTAATTTTTAATGTTAAGTTTTATTTGTAATTTTTTTAAATAAGTATTATTTTTGTTTCCGCATCCGTTTCTGTTTCTGTTTGTGCCGTGTAGTGGCGGTTAAGAATATCCACTACCCCATATCTTCCCGTGGGTGCCGTAAAAGGTGACAGAGGGAAACAGGCAGGAGATGGGCAGCACCATCTTCCTGATAACAGCAACTGTACGACAAAAAACTGCGGTTGCCAACCTGCTTGCCAAACGTGGCAACTATGGCAATACACCTCCCATGAATAATTACACAAATAGACGGCCCCCAGTCCCCGGCGGCCCCGCTAGTCCTGGCTACGGTGGCGACCATGGTAACGGCGAGGCAGGGGATGGGCAGAATCTCCAGTGGAGGTTCGGTTGCCACCTACGATGACTCGACCTGGCAACATTTAACGCACGCACCCTGAGGACTGACGAGAAGATCCTGAAGCTGGAAGAAGAGATAGACAAATTGCGCTGGAATATTATGAGGTCCGAAGAGAGGGGGAGGACACGGTGATTCTCGAATCCGGCAACTTGTTCTATCACCGGGAGGGCGACCATCTGTCCCAATTATCGTCCTCAAGTCTCTCGTTAACAACGTTTTAAAGATTGGGAGTGTATCGACGAGGGTTGCGTACCTTATACTCAGAATCAAGCCACACGCAAGTGTGAGTAACGATCCAAGAACAGGTCTTATCCGACACTATTCCGATGACATCCTGGACATCAGTCTGAGCGAGATTAGAATGGCTCTCCAGCAACTTAAAAACGGCAGGGCCCCAGGCAAGGATGGAATTACAGCGGAGCATCTGAAAGCGGGTGGAACACTGGTACTGGAAGTCCTTCAGAAGCTCTTCAATTCCGTCCTCCATGGTGGCACTACTCCGGAGGCGTGGAGCAGAAGTGCGGTGCTCTTATTCTTTAAGAAAGGCGACAACGCTCTCTTGAAGAACTACAGACCGATTTCCCTTCTGAGCCGCGTCTACATGCAATTTTCGAGAGTGATTACGAATCGTCTCGCACGCAGACAGACGACTTCCAGCCTCCCGAACAAACCGGTTTCCAAAAAGGTTTCAGTACCATAGACCACATACATATCCTGCGGCAGATTGTACAGAAGACCCAAGAGTACAATCTGCCACTTTGCCTGGCGTATGGGGACTATGAGAAAGCCTTTGATTCCGTCAAAATTTTGGCGGTGCTACAGTCCCTTCAGCGGTGCCAAGTTGACTGTCGGTATCGAAGTGCTGACGTGTTTGTACAGTAGGGCTACGATGGCTATCCGAGTACAGAACCAGAGCTCGAAACCTATCCAACTGCAGAGAGGTGTAAGACAGTGTGACGTTATTTCCCCGAAACTCTTCATCGCTGCATTGGAAGACGTTTTCAAGCTACTGGACTGGAAAGGATACGGTATTAACATCAATGGCGAGTACATCACGTGCGTGCGTGCGTGCGTGCGTGCGTGCGTGCGTGCGTGCGTGCGTGCTTGCGTGCGTGCGTGCGTGCGTGCGTGCTTGCGTGCGCGCGTGCGTGCGGGAGTGCGTGCGTGCAGGAGTGCGTGCGGGAGTGCGTGCGTGCGGGAGTGCGTGCGTGCGTGCGGGAGTGCGTGCGTGCGTGAGTGCGTGCGTGCGTGAGTGCGTACATACGTGCGCGCGTGCGTGCGTGAGTGCGTGCGTGCGTGAGTGCGTGTGTGCGTGCGTGAGTGCGTGCGTGCGTGAGTGCGTGCGTGCGGGAGTGCGTGCGTGCGGGAGTGCGTGCGTGCGTGCGTGCGTGCGTGCGTGAATGCGTGCGTGCGTGCGTGTATGCGTGCGTGCGTGCGTGCGCGCGTGCGTGCGTGCGTGCGTGCGGGAGTGCGTGTGTACGGGAATGCGTGCGTGCGTGAGTGCGTGCGTGCGTGAGTGCGTGCGTGCGTGAGTGCGTGCGTGCGTGAGTGCGTGCGTGCGTGCGCGCGTGCGTGCGTGCGAGAGTTCGTGCGTGCGTGAGTGCGTGCGTGCGTGCGTGTTGGGGTGCGTGCGTGCGTTCGTGCGTGCGTTGTTTATTCAGCTTCTTTGTTTGGTGTTGGTTGCAGGTGTCCATGGGCTGCTGAAGCCATATACCATGGTCTATGGATGAACGGTATATATTCGTCTTTCATTTTGATACAAAAACTTTCCATACGACTACATACTACATGCTTTCAATTCCATTCCGTTTATTAATTTAAATAAACGCTTGCGTTTTTCTGAATTCTCTACTTAATATTTAAGGATACAAAAAGTATCAGACTCCTGTTACTTTAAGTATTATTTAGATATTACTCATTGATAATTAATCATTTACGATACATCAATGATAAATGTATCACTATCTAGTGTCTTTTATCTTAGAAATAACTTTACAGGAATTATTGTAACTTTCTGACAAGGCTAGCTGGCAACCACAGAGTACTTATTTATATAGAATAGTGTTCTGTGTAGGGAACTGGCAACATTGGGTGCGTTCGGCAGAAAAAAGCGCTAGCAAGCGCTTGTAAGCAAAATGGCGATCGTAATCGGTAAGCGCTGTCAAATCGTAAGTAGCTATTTTCCTCCAGGACACGATGTTAGTTTTAACCGGGGAATCTAACCTAATTTAAATATATGTTTGTAAAGTATGCATATTAAAAACTTACCAATCATGAGTTTTTAATAGCATGTATATGTTTATTCCTGTCATTATATTACTTAAAACTAATATTGCACAAAACAACTTATAAACTCTACTTCAAAACAAACAAATTAAATAAGCAAAATGGCGGATTGTGTCAGCGCTACTGAAGTAGCAATCGTGTCCTGGCCGAAAACTATTTTAGCGCTTATAAGCGCTTGCTAGCGCTTTTTTCTGCCAAACGCACCCGTTGTATTGATGTTTACGTTAGTAACTAACAGACGGTCGATTATTTACGTTCTAGTTATATGCGTAAAAAATAAATGAAAACAGTATTAAATTATTTTAAGGTTTAACAAAACAAAAATTGTTCTAATTTTAACATAATGAGTGATTTGTTGGATGAAGATTTAGAATTCCGTGTTGGCACATTACAGTTGTCCACGGACAATGCTAGTGCAGATAATCGACGAGATAATGCGTCAGAATCCAATAAAAATAAAAACCATCTAAATGCGAATTCTTCTGTATTATCAGGTGCTGATTCGCTTTCATCATCCACGAATTCCTTTGCAGGTAGAGGTACTTAAATTTCATTTTGATTACATATAAGAATTTCTTAAATTTTCATAAATATATACATATATTCAAAAGTTTTAAATTCTTCGAGAAATGGGTTCACCTTTAGATTAACTACCCAGCTTTAGCCTTTGACTTTTGACTACAGTTCGATAGTCGAAATTCTTATTTAGTTTTGTTTATTTGGCTAAACGAGTTTTTCGTAAGTGTGGTACGAGGTGAGGAGAGGGTGGCCAAGGCTTTGTAAAAACTAGTTTAGAATATAAAAAAAACTAAATTGCCCTATAATCAGATTTGGCCAATAACAGAGTGTGAGAATTTTAGATTTCCTCAAGGCTAGTTTTGAGTATAATTTCAATAAAAAATATGCATTTTTGTGGGAGGGTTATGGCAGAGGGTGCCCTGGCTCATATCTCCCTGCTATTTAAAAAAAAATTGTGCCAAAATGCTACAAATTCGTACCAATTATCAAAAGATTCTATAAAAAATTGCAATCCTAAGATGAGGGCTGTGGCAGAAGGGCTTCCCACTCTCCTACCCCTTCCCTCACTCCTATTTCAAAAGTAAGGAGTAAGTATTCAAAACTCCTTCCATACTGTTGGATATAGGTATTGGGCTTTTTGAGCAAAAACAAGGAATAACTAAGGTCATGCTACTTTGAAAGATATTCAGTGCAAAGACAATACCTTTTTTTCATAAGTAAGACTTCACTAGTAATAATAATAATGACTAATAATTGTGTAATTTTTTTTGTTGTGTATTTTTTATTACTTAAAAAACAAGCAATGATTACTTGTAGATCTATTTCTCTCCATATTGATTAAGAATTTTTAATGACGAGTAAAAAAGGAATCAACTAATCTTAACCAGAGAACTGGTCAAGTGTTTTATTTTATTTTATAGATGAATATTAGAGATGGTCCGAATATGGATTTCACTGAATATGAATATTCGGCTGAGCGTTCGGTTAAACTTAAGTATTCAGACATTAGGGATCTCATACCTAACCAATTTATGTCGAAACTTGTTACCGTAAAGCGCGCAGGATCTACTATTTGGATTTATTTTAGAGAAACTAACGATCAAAGTAAAGTGAAATGTACTAATGTACCTAATGTTTTTTGTATGATTCTGAAAAAAATTATCAAGCTCTCTAATTGCTAAATTTGGAAATAAATCTACAGTGCCTTGAAAACATAACACTATATAAGTAGATTTTACCCATAAATATACTATACTACCATAATACTTTCAAAAGTAAAATTATTGAAGACATGGCATTACTCAATTCATACATTTCAATACAGTGGACACTTTGAGTAGTTAGTAGTTTTAACGAATGTTCGGTGATTTAGCCGAATATTCGGCCGAATATGAATATTCGGTAAAGCTGCCGAATACCGAATATAAAACTAATATTCGGCCCATCTCTAATGAATATGAACTGTTAGTGTGCTTTAACTCTTTCAATAAGTAAAAGAAAATCTTAGAATAGCAAATTCTAAATGAAATGGAGCACAATACCTCTCATTAGTGTTTAGGTTAATTTGTAAGCTTTATATTCTTAATGAATTTAATTACTTATTATTATTACAGATGCAAGAACAGAGGGTACAATAAATTCAAGAGCAGCAAATGAGGAACCGGAAAGAACTGTTTACCCTCGATATGATATACCTTTCAATAGAGAAAATATTAAGGATTTCTTTACATTCCGCAAGGGTGTTGTGGAGAATGCAATTCAAGATTGTATCACAGCTCTATTGTTTCCTGAAGATGGAGAGTATTTGGGGTCTTGGTTGCTTACAGAGTATGTATATATAAGATTACTTGTCAAGTCATAATTTAAAATATTTCTTTAAAGAAAGGGTGACAAAAGAATACAAAGCCAACTTGATAGTAAGTAGATGCTGTGACCCATAGATTATTAAAGCTATTGTCTTAAGTATCAAAATACATATCCACCCCTGAGGTCTTAAATGGAATGCTTTCTTACCACTTAAAAAGGTCTTCTGATTCTATCATTCACCACATGGTTTTACGTGAGAGTGTGGTCCTTGCATGCTATTCTGACCATTCAAGCTGCAGCCATAATAACTTCGTGCTGTTTTTTTACTTATAATGGCCTATAATATTATCCCACCTGATGGTAAGTGTTGATGTAACCAAAGATGATGAAGTGCATTGACTTAGCTAGACAAAAGCTTATTCACTTACATTATAATTGGAAAGAAAGACAGATACTAGTAAATTAGTCCTCTCCTTTTCTTTGCACATTACAAATGATGAAACAAATTGTTTGGTTTGAATGCATGGTATATTGTCAACAAAGCGACGGAGAACCTTGCAAGCGTCGGTTATCTGATGATGAAAAGGTGAGAAAGAAATAATTAAGAGTATTTTCATAATAGACTGTTGTCATAATAAATTATTACCCTTGTCATAATTAATATTTTTTACAGAATAACCCTGTGGGACAACGAAAAAGAAAGGATTGTCCTTCTGACATCAAGGCTGGTTATGACAATTAAGTATGATTTCATAGCAATGAAGCAGTTAGATTTTAAAAAGACTTATTTAGATGATTTGGACACCATAGTTATAGGAGAGCTGGTTTATCCGCCTTCTTCACTAGTACCGTAAGTAAATTAAGAAATGTATTTCATACATCAATTTGAGTTGTTTTGACTTGGGATTGTGTCATACATCAAGTTGTTATATATTTGATTACACCCATTAAAATTATCTAAAAATTTCAATGAAACTAATTTTCATGGATTTTTCACACATATTAACTTATTTTATATTCCCGGCGTTTGAATATAAGCGATAAATTCTGTAAAAATTAGTTTTATTTAAATATACAGTGTTGCGGTAAAATTAGAAATAATTACTACCTAATAACTTAATAAAGAAAAATATATGTTTTTGAATAAAACTATTATTTACGGATTTTATCGCGTTTAATTACTTTAATTTATTTTTATTATTATCCCGACGTTTCGGGTGCTTTACAGCACCCATGGTCACGGGGGTGACTGAGATATTTGATGTCCCAATGTCATAGTTAGTCCGGCTACCTTCAGTTTTTTTAATATTAATTTTTGGTCTGATTTACGCAAAACGAGCTTATAGTATCATGAAGTCTTGCAGTGGTATGCTTGGGTTTGGGTTTAATTTTGTTAATTATAGGATCGCAAGCAGATGGTAGCACGATCTTGAACATGTTCACAGACTGCAGACTTCCCGGAGGCGTCGGTGCTTTACATCAGCTCTATGTTCCTTCACGCGGGGTTTTTTATAGATCTCTTTGTTTGACCTATGTAGAGAGACCACATTCACAATCTAGCTTGTACACACCTGCATCTTGTAGAGGAATATTACATTTGATGTAATATTCCTAAGGAACATATAGCTGATGTGAAGCACCGACGCTCCGGGAAGTCTGCAGTCTGCGAACATGTTCAAGATCATCCCCACCATTACATTAGATTTGATAAACCACAAATTCTCGCAAAAGAACACCGATTCCTACCAAGGATGATACGCAAGGCTATTGAAATTAAAAAACATCCAAATTTCAATAGAGAAGATGGTTGGGTGCTACCATCTGCTTGGGATCCTATAATTAACAAAATTAAACCCAAACCCAAGCATACCACTGCAAGACTTCATGATACTATAAGCTCGTTTTGCGTAAATCGGACCAAAAATTAATATTAAAAAAACTGAAGGTAGCTGGACTAACTATGACATTGGGACGTCAAACATCTCAGTCACCCCCGTGACCATGGGTGCTGTAAAGCACCCGAAACGTCGGGATAATAATAAAAATAAATTAAAGTAATTAAACGCGATAAAATCCGTAAATAATAGTTTTATTCAATGTGTAGTGTTCGCGTAAATTTAAGAAATCATTATATATGTTTTTTATAAAGATACAAATAAAGGAATATAAACTTTGTGAAGAAGTATATTTTTTGTAAATTGTGTTATATATGAAATATAGGTAGCAATTTTTGTGCACACCACAGCCGAATTAATGGCATCGCAACGGGTGTGACAACAGTCGTCAAAGATTGCGTCATAGATCGTCTGTGCAGACGTCCCAATGGCAACAACGGCGAGCCAAAACTGTTCGATACCAAGTATTTTGAACCTAGGTACTTTGAGTTGCTGTAGATGCATACAAATATGTTGTGCTGCCTTTATTATGCCAGCTTTACCATCAAATTTATGGGTTGACTGTAATTCTATTGATTTTTCTTGTTCTATTAATTGTTTACACATATCATTAGTTGCTTTTTATGCTTTTTCTACTAAATCTACTTTTTAATTCTTTATAACTTGCTTAGCAACTTAATAAGTTTACTAACTGATTATCTATATATTTTAAAGATATGCTGTGTTATTGCTCAAAAGGTTTCTGTTTGTAATAATTAAATTATAATTTGATGTAAACAATGGTAATATATACTGGATTTTGTCATAAGGTAGATATCCTGTAGTCTTATTTGTTTTAGGTGATGATCCTTTTATGTTTTGTAAAATAAAATTTCTCTGTAGGTAATATTTTTACAGCGAGCGTTATCCATCTTAGCCGTGGTAGCTCAGATGGTTAACGCTCGCTGTAAATATAACAGAAAGCTAGTAACCCGGATTCGATCCCCGCCGGCACCAATGAAATTATTAAATGCAATTTTAAGTGCTGATTTACCACATGCACGGCGGTGAAGGAAAACATCATGAGAAAACCTGCATGTCTGAGGAATAAGAAAAATAAATTTCGAAGACATGTGAAGTTCCCCAACACGCATTGGGGCAGCACGGCGAACAATTCCTTGCCCTAAAAAACCCTCTCAGAAATGAGGGGAGGCCTGTGCCCAGCAGTGGGACGTATATAGGCTGTAATTTTACTTTTTTTACTTTAATATTTTAATATGGGATAAGCAAACAGGGGGTATTGGTTGACCCATGTAGGTAGTGATTTAATACTTAGTTAGATAAGTAGTTAGTTTATCATACCAACTATATAGTAACCATCCATTCTCAAACCACTAATAACCAAAACTACCCTAAATACTTTTACTAGGTGGACTCCTCTTTTGCCCAGAAGTCCATCTGAGCGTACATAGTACATAATAGCTCAATGGTGTGGACTTACGTATTTCTGCCGCGAAATACCAGCGCTTGCATTTCTGTGTTCTGGTGTGTGGGACTTAGTCCTCAGAGATGACACACATACGTTTTTCAACTTCGAATAAAGAAAGTTATATATAGAAACTTCTTTGTTTGAAGACGGCTGCAGGAATTCATGGACTGCAAGTAGCCACTTACCATCAAGTGGACTGTAAGTTCAACTTGTAACATCAGTTTTATAAGAATAGACTAAAATGGAATAGTGCATTAGTAGCGCTGTCGTTCTCCTTATGACAATGCAAATGTTAGTGTTTTGCTATTTAACATCCTTAACCCATTTGGTACAATGTAGCTATAGCATTGCTTTTCAATGTTAGCTATATCTAAGTTGTAAGCTTACAAAAAACATAATACTACTACTAAAAATTTAAATTAAAGAATACATGATGGATGGATAACATCTGGGAATGTGGTGATGTCTACCTTGGTGTTTCTAAATGTTTTTTATTTAACCGTATAATGTACCTAATAGGGGGAAAATGTGCCATTATTGCCACGCTTGGTGGGCTTGTTGGCAACCGCAGTTAGGCCAGAATCTAATATCAAAGACAAATCTTGTTAGAATCGCCAATACATTTGCCATACAAAGCTTTTGCAAATCCTTCCAGTTGTGGTAGAGGCAAATGTTAACATTTTGCGACTGCATGTTAGGCTATCAGTGAAGGTAGTTGACATTCTACAATAATTAATGGTACTAGAAAACTAAAATTTAATGAAATAATGGTCCTGTTTCAGGGAACGTAACCTTCGCGGAGTGCGACTGATGTGGAACAAGGGTGAGCCACTTTCTCTAAGGACTGCATGGAATCCTTTCAGCCAGGACGTTCCTTTTATCACTTTTGCATCACATCCTATTTATTGGCATAAAGGTAATATTGCTTTGAAATTAGTCTTTTCAAGAAATAATTCAATTACGATAAAAAAAAATTATAAAGGTTTTTCTAATATGATCAGAATACTATTTGTCAAAATTCTAAACTAAGATAAAAATGTCTAAAAATCGACTCATACACGTCCCAATACTGAGCACACAGGCCCTCTTTAATTTGTAGATTATGGAGCAATGACTCTGCTATCCTGCTCTCGCACGTGTTCGCGAACTTCACATGTTCTCAAACTAATGATTTATTTCCCAGACACTGCAGGTTTCCTCAAGTTGATTTGCTTCACCGTCAACTATGTAGTAAATTAGCATTAAAATTGCGTTTATATAATTCCGGTTGCTCAGTTACCATTACAGTCTATCAAAAGTCCACTAGTTTACTTAGCGATATTTGTCATAGTTGCCACGCTTGGCAGGCGGATTGGCAATCGCAGTGTTTTTATTTTTTAGTAGTCATTAAGACAAGGGTGCTGCCCATTTCCTGGCCGGTTTCCTTCTGTCGCCTCTTACCATAGACCAATATCACATTGCTCGTCTACTATAAAATTTACAGCGAGTGTTTAGCTCATGAGCTTGGCTCGTGATTAGCGTAATAAAGAAAAAATAACCAGGTTTTTATATACTACAAATAAAAAAGAGAAATATAGAACTACACACTTAAAATCATTTCCAGCCAACAACATTGTAGTGCCATGATATTAGTGTTAGGTTTAGAATAATAGTAGTCTAATTAAAACATAGCAAGAGTAAAACGTCTCCCTTTTTACACCTTCCAACATTACAACATGGTTGTAATGCAAATGTCCAGCTATGAACTTCAACGAGCTGATTGGGAAAGAAAGAAGAAAAATGTGTGCGTGTCAAGTACAGTGGATTTAATTTATTAGGGGTAGCGACCATTAGCGCGTTGAATTAAGTACCTTGAATTTAAAGCATACTTTAGTACAAAATTCATGTGGCTATAGCGACTTTGGATGTAACGCCGAGTTCGGGTGTAGCGACTGTTTTTAATGAATCATTTGTAACAAATTCCTAGAAATCCCATGCAGATATTGCGACCGGAGTTGGCCGCCAAAAACCCAAAGATTTCTTTCTTTCACAAACATTTCTTATCTTTTGTTGAGATCTTTACCTTTTGTTTATAGATGTCCGCTAAGTAGGTAGGGAAGCGTGTACGTTTCGGAGTTAAATTTATGGTTCAGTTGCAAAGTGATATTCTGAGTATCATTTTTAATTGTACCAGTGAATAACTATGTGTGCAAATATTTTCAATAATAAATTAATATAAACTATATACATAAGTATATTTCTGTATCCTCTTTACCCTTGCTACGAGGGCGGCACTGAAAATTTCGGGAATCAAGGAAGTGACACAACATTATTATTTAAAAATGTATTTATTGCTTTACGAAGTATTCTCCGCGAAATTTGACACATTTTTCCATACGATGGAACCAATAATTGAAGCAAGCATTCCATTCGGAAGTTGGGGTCTCCAAAATGGCTGTTTTGTAGGCGTCCACAGCTTCTTCAGGTGATGAAAATCTCTGTCCACGCAATTTATTCTTTAGTTTTGGGAAAGTATAGAAATCATTAGGGCTTAGGTCGGGGCTGTACGGCGGGTGGTCTAATAATTCTATGTTTTCTTGCTCTAAAAACTCTTTTGTTCTGTGTGCGGTGTGAGAACTCGCATTGTCGTGATGGAGGATGATGCGGCGGTTGCAGTTCTCTTTACGGAGTTCGAAGTTTAGGAAACGACCTGTGGCAAACAAATGCTAGCGTACCATTCTGCATTACCCGTTCTTTGTCCCTCAAGAGGAATAGCCGTAACATGGTCGGTTTTGGAGACAAACGTTGCCACCATTTTTTTTGCAACACTCCGTGAACGAACAATTTTTGTTGGCTTTAACTCATTTTCGAACACCCAAACTCGTGAATGGTTTTTTGTTTCGAGTTCGTACACATATATCGAGGATTCGTCACCTGATACGATGTTTTATACAGCATTTGAGGATCCTGCGTGGAATCTTTCGAGAGTTCTGACGCACCAAGTAATGCGAGCCTCTTTTTGCTCTTCACAGAGCGAATGCGGTATCCATCGGAAAAACAACTTTTTTACACCTAATTGTTCATGCAAGATTATTTGTATTTGACTCATGCCAATGTCTAAAGTTGCCTGAATTTCGCGGTATGTCACATGTCGATCTTCCTCAATCAGCTTACGCACAGCATCAACGTTTTCTTGGGTGACTGCAGTTTTTGGACGACCTTGACGGGGATCATCACTGAGCTTGACACGTCCACGTTGAAATTCAGCAAACCAGCGATAAATTGCGGTTTTGGATGGGGCTTCATCACCAAATGCATAAATCATTGCTCTTGAATTTTCTCGAGTCACTTCCATTTTCTCAACGACTAAACAAGTTTGACAAAACCTTGTGACAAGACTGAGAATCTTTTTTTAAATAAATAAATGGTATTCGATTATTAAAACCAAGGAGTTTTCAATTAAAAAGATTTTAATATGACAGGAGCAGTGGAAATATTCCATTCCCGATACTTTTAGTGCAGCCCTCGTAGTAACGACTTACGGATATAACGTCGAAAATAGAGTGGTCCCTTCATCGTCGTTATACACGAAATCCTCTGTATGTTGTTTTCCTCTACCGGCAAGCGCATCGTAAATTATTACTTATAATTGCAATTAACAACTTCATTGATCCCCAACGTTATAAATTATCATAATTTAGTTAAGAATGGACTATGTAATGTATTTCTATTAATTACAAATTACAGACTCGGAAGAAATGAAAGATTCTCATCTTTCATCAGGACAAGAGAGAGGTCAGAGATATTTAATATTATTACTGTCTAGTCTAGCCCGCTTTGGTAGATTTTTGTTATGGAATCATCATAATACTTTTACATTATTATGTAATGTATATTTTATATTTCAGAAGGCAGTGTTGCAGAGAGATCAATGTATGATATGGAGACCTTTGCTCAAAAGCTCCAAAGGGCCATAGAGACGATGCCGTCATCAGCTTGCTGTATACATCACTCCCCCATTGTCATACAAAGCTACGTAGGGGTTACTTCGCTGCTCCACAACAAGATTAGCCTGGGGTTCTTCAAAGTACGAGGGAAATTTAGTTTTTAATTATTAGAATAAACTTAAACATCGCTTAATGGCGTTTATAAAATTTATGAGAGTTTTCGCTAGTTCGTCTTTAAATGGTGCAATATCATGTTTCGATTTATATATTATTATATATCAATTATGAGAGTGCAAATATAGACATTTCCGGAACTTGCACATAAAATGCTATATAATTGTTGTAATTCTTATTACTATTTTTGTTAAATATGTAAATCATGTTATGATTATTGTTTTCGATAAAAAATAAATGTACGCAGTATTTAAAACGTTGGATATATATGGGATATTTTCCTTAAATAAACGTATTAAGATAGCTAGCCGTGTGGTCAGTATGGCTATCGAGTATCCCATCTCATAAAAGTTTTGAAATCCCAGCCAGAATTCGGCGCTTACACATCAAGGTCATTTGGATTAGAACGGATAAGACGTATAATCCCCGCGCAATCTGTTTGAAATCCCAGCCAGAATTCGGCGCTTACACATCAAGTTCATTTGGATTAGAACGGATAAGACGTATAATCCCCGCGCAATCTGTTTGAAATCCCAGCCAGAATTCGGCGCTTACACATCAAGGTCATTTGGATTAGAACGGATAAGACGTATAATCCCCGCGCAATCTGTTTGAAATCCCAGCCAGAATTCGGCGCTTACACATCAAGTTCATTTGGATTAGAACGGATAAGACGTCTAATCCCCGCGCAATCTGTTTGAAATCCCAGCCAGAATTCGGCGCTTACACATCAAGGTCATTTGGATTAGAACCGATAAGACGTATAATCCCCGCGCAATCTGTTTGAAATCCCAGCCAGAATTCGGCGCTTACACATCAAGGTCATTTGGATTAGAACGGATAAGACGTATAATCCCCGCGCAATCTGTTTGAAATCCCATCCAAAATTCGGCGCTTACAATTAGGTCATTTGGATTAGAACGAAACGAACTTCGCGCAATCTGTTTGAAATCCCAGCCAGAATTCGGCGCTTACACATCAAGGTCATTTGGATTAGAACGGATAAGACGTATAATCCCCGCAATCTGTTTGAAATCCCAGTAGAATTCGGCGCTTACACATCAAGGTCATTTGGATTAGAACGGATAAGACGTATAATCCCCGCGCAATCTGTTTGAAATCCCATCCAAAATTCGGCGCTTACACATTAAGGTCATTTGGATTAGAACGGATAAGACGTCTAATCCCCGCGCAATCTGTTTGAAATCCCAGCCAGAATTCGGCGCTTACACATTAAGTTCATTTGGATTAGAACGGATAAGACGTCTAATCCCCGCGCAATCTGTTTGAAATCCCAGCCAGAATTCGGCGCTTACACATCAAGGTCATTTGGATTAGAACGGATAAGACGTCTAATCCCCGCGCAATCTGTTTGAAATCCCATCCAAAATTCGGCGCTTACACATCAAGGTCATTTGGATTAGAACGGATAAGACGTATAATCCCCGCGCAATCTGTTTGAAATCCCAGCCAGAATTCGGCGCTTACACATTAAGTTCATTTGGATTAGAACGGATAAGACGTCTAATCCCCGCGCAATCTGTTTGAAATCCCAGCCAGAATTCGGCGCTTACACATCAAGGTCATTTGGATTAGAACGGATAAGACGTATAATCCCCGCGCAATCTGTTTGAAATCCCAGCTAGAATTCGGCGCTTACACATTAAGGTCATTTGGATTAGAACGGATAAGACGTATAATCGCCGCGCAATCTGTTTGAAATCCCAGCCAGAATTCGGCGCTTACACATCAAGGTCATTTGGATTAGAACGGATAAGACGTATAATCCCCGCGCAATCTGAATGACACCTTGTCGAAGTATAGATGAAATGACAGTTCTAGAGTGAAGTAGGGTTAGCAAAGAAGTTCTATATATTAAACATAATTATAATAATTATTATTAAATGTACAATTTTATTATTAATTCAATGCGTTAGAATGCAAAACTTATTTAGCGAGATTGACTTTTCGAAATTGTATCCTTTTTCGGCTCACTATTGTTTACACTACCCAGTAACATAAACCACAAATAACAAAGAAAAACATACTAAGCACGAGCAGTTTTTTTGTTAATGTAAGTGGTTGAGGTGCAAGTGGATTTTCCAACATTTATTATTCTTAAATAGTTTGGAAGATATCACAATGTGGATGTGGTCGAAATTAACTACCATCACCATACAACTTAAGTTGCAAATGTATACTTAACTATTGTTGAATTGTTAGATTACATATGGATAAAGGACGCAAGCATTTATTAAAAATTATGAATATGATCCAATTTTAAATAAGTATGGAAAGAACTTTAGTTTTTAGGTGACCTTTGTTTAGAAACACTAGTAGTGTTGTACATAATTTATTCAAGAACATAATGTATAGTTATATTTAATGTTGGTTAATTTGTATAAAAATAATTATTTCGTTTACATATATCGTATACTTTAGTATGTTCAACATATTTTTTTCTCCAGTTATTAGGAAAACGCTTCTGCCCATCTCTTGGTTTGTAGCCCTCTAGTGCCTCTTACGTCTAGCACAGGACGATATGGTGTAGTGGAAATTCTTACACCGGCACTACACGGGTTAAATATTCATAAGGGAGATATTTGCCATAATTTCCAATTGTGGCAGCTATGGCAAATGCCCAGTTTTGAGGCAATTACCTCCAGGACTATGAGTGATGAATGGTAATTATGATGTTATAATATTAATAACATAATATTGAGTCATGTAATTTAAAAACATTAGTTATTAGTATTATGATAATAATATTTGCGAATATGTTATATATTATCGAAATATTTTTATCATATAGTATTACGATATTCTGTTAAAAACAACGAAATATTCTTTTGTCTCCGAAATGAGCATATGCTTTATAGTATATTGGTAGAGAGATGAGAAAGAGAATTTAAACACGCAGAGTTTTACCGTCTTGCGTAAAGACACTTAATATAGTTAGTGTTAGTTTTGAAGTCACTGATTTGATTATTAATAAAAATCCGAGAAAAATCGACAAATGTTTTGCACCCCTGGAAGTTTGCTCACATTATTTATCTCGTAGCGGGGCCTTGTGAATTAATAAGATTTTCATTGAATAATCGAACATAAAGACAAAGTCAAAACTTTTATTCCATTTAGGATTGTTTAAACCTCTTATGAAAGATAAAATTTATATCGATTTGCAAAACAGGACCTGAGTTATGAACCGGCCAAAAACTAAAGAGTTCTTTGGTTTTTTTAAGTCATATTACAATTTCGTTTGTAAATCTCAAATGCACCAAATATATATTTTTAAATCTCAATTTTAACTATATATCAGTAGCTAAGAGACTTGCAAGTGTGCAAATTGGCAAACGATATAATATTTATCGAGGTGATTGCTCGTTTTCACAGTATTAAAAGCATATTATGCAATAGTGGTTAAAAATAAAAACTGATAATTAGATAGGAGTCGTAAACTTTTCACAATTGTTTGTAAAAAAATATATAGTATTAGTTTTAAGAAAGCGAGAGTGTGCTTATATGTATATATATTAAGTTATTTATGTTCTGTACCCAAAACTAAAGATTTTATTAACACAGAAGTCTATGGCTCAGTGTAAACAAATTTCATAACAATAATAATTTAACAAGAATATAATATATGTATGGTAATATATTATATGGTAAGAAATTAGTATAACAAATAATGTATGGTAAGAAATGACATTAAATTATTTTCATTTTAATGGAAAGGTTGTATTAAATGGTGCAAAAGTGTCAAGTGCAGCATCGGAATCAATGGTTGATATATTATTATCAAAAAATAGTAGTGGGCTATTATTTTTGTTTAGCTATATTACAATTAAATTCACTAATTAATAAAATATATACATAAAGTAAAAAAAGTTAATTGACAATATATAAGACTAAATGACGCTGGGTAAAGTCACGCCTTTTTGAAGAGGGTTTTGGAATACCAAAAGGTCAGTCATTCTATGAACAAGCTACTCTAGTGTGGATTGGGGAACTAAGAAAGATATTCACGTAATAATATGCAAATGTAGTTAGGTAATTAACAAAAATATTTGATGTTACTGTGTTAACATATAGACGTCATAGAGTTGCCAACTAAAACATACAGATACAACTTAAACAGAATTAAACAAAGTGGGCTTATGAAAACAACTTGAAGTACTGCATTAAAGGTTTTAAGCTTTTAAGGCAACCGAAATTTACTGTAGTAATATTATACAATGTATTTTACCAAATTCTTTACAGAATTGCGTTTTCTTGCAAAATCACTGTTAGAGTGTTGAAGACAACGTTCACGGTTTTAAAAAAAAAACTAGTCTTCTCGCCCGCTCGCAGTATACTAAAAAGTTAGGGAGAATTGACCGTAGCTAAGTGTATTAGTACTAATAGTAGACATATGTCTTTGAATCTACTAAAGGCACTCGATTGTTTTGTCGTGTGATGTGGTTGTCACAAGATTAAAATGTACCTGAAACCGATTATTTTCCATTTAGTAGTAAAGACTGACCCGGGTAATTTAAATCGCCGTAATATTGTGCTGGTAGAAATGGACAAAGATAAATTGAGAAATAGGTGAACACATGAAGAAGGCCAGGTGTCTAAAGATTAATGTGGCAAAAACGAAGTACATGTTCTGTAAAAGTGCTGAAGAAAATTATGTAAACTATTTTATCAATAATCTATCTTTAATCTATACTAATTCATCTTTGTTCATTGCGCGAAAAGGCTACACACACCTAACTTGCGTTTTGCTTTAATAACTTTACGGTTAATAATTGTGATTAAAATTATGCAAAGGAAAAAAATAATGAATGTATGATACTAATAATTCTTAAAAAATGTAGCATTTATTATATAAAATGATGTCTTTTGTTAAGGAAATCTCTAGTAAATTTTCCACTGTATTTAATTATTCATAAGTTTATGGGGCCTACTTTTCATAAATGGGGACCTAATTATAATCATTACTATTTGGTAAAGAAGAGTTATTTATTATTATTTTCAACATAATGTATCTTTAATAAATTAAATTTTGATCGGAGTTAAATGTTTAATATTTACTGTTATAGGCTTTATGTGTTACCATTTTTTGACTTCAATTAAACTTTTTGGGTCATATATATAATGTTTTTATTTTGTAATTTAGACGTTAAATTCTTCATCGTCGCATTTAGGTACAGTTTCATTTTCCCAGAATTTGTCGTCCAAACCTTGTACAAATGTACAATATTCTCGTGCGTCTACCACCCGTACGTATTTAATTTGATCTAACCAAGACAAATCATCTTCGATTTTTCCATTAATTGTGTTTACTACACACAAACTACTGCTTGTGTTTGATGATATTTTGTTAGAATTTTCAGCAGTTTTATCTTCACAAGCTTTGATCGTTTTTCTTTTATTTGTGTTTCTTTTGGTGTTTTTTTCAGCCTTACAATTGGATGTATCCTTTTTTTGTCGTTTTATTGTTGATCGCGTTTTCTTTTGAGGGTTTTGATTACTGTTTTTAATACGTTTTTTTATCTTGTTCGTTCTAGATATGGAAATATTTCCGTTTCCTTTTTCGCCTTTATGCATATTTATCGGTAATGTTTCGTTTTGTGTCGGTATATTAAATGTTACTTTCTTTTTATCTACATCATCAGTCAGTACATTAACGTTAATCTCATCATTTATTTGCGAAAGCTGCGTGTTATTAACCGTTTTTGTTCTTTCATCTAATTGTTCATGTTCATTAATTTTAATTTTAGAGTAGCTAGTGTTAAGTGTAACTGCATTTAAAGCTGATTTTTCGTTGGAAACTTTTTCTTTGCTCAATGCATCTGTTTCTAATATTTCTTCGTTTGTAACTTGTCTATTATTGTAATTAGCGACATTCTGAGTCACTTTTGATTTTGATTCCGAGTCAAAACTGGCGATATTTTGATTTTTATTTCCAATCTTTTTATTTATATAGTCCGATACCGCACTTGCATTTACGTTTTGGCACACCCCTTGTTGTGAAAAAACTCTGTTTGTTTCAAAGATATCGGCATTATCAATACTTTTAGCACGAAAATTCTCTAGAATGTTCTGTGAAACTTGTAAGTGATCCGAATTATTAGTGATTAAGTTATCGATAGTCGAGACCTCTGGACTAAGTTTTTCTATCTCTGCAGTTTTGTTTCTTGCGTTTTGTTCATCTTCGTGACAATTTGTGTTGTTATTATTTAAATCAAAATTACCATTGCTCTCTGATATTTCTTCAATATTATGTTGATTTTGAATCCTGTCATTTACAGGTGTGAAACTCACAGGAGACAAGGAACTGCCATGAGTGTTTGTTGCTAATGCTGCTGTTTTGTCTTGGTTTGTTGTTTTAATAACCTTAGCCTTGCTTGTTGCGCTCGAGATTATGATGTTCATATATTTTGTCAATTTCTCAATTACCTTTAACAGTATAAACAATAAGTAACAACATAAATACATAAACACTCACGCCTGTCACCCAGAGGGGTAGGCAGAGACTACAGACTTCCATTTGGCACGATCCTGACACACCTCTTGCCTCCTTCACATCCATACACCTACGCATACATGCTCGTCGGTTAAGGGTACTCCTAATTTGGCCCGTTTTCAATAAATCGCCAATTTGGTCGATAAATTTTCGCCTAGGACGTCCCTTTCCGACTCTGCCATTCACGTCTGCACCATAAATTTTCTTTGTCACTCTTTCCTCATTCATTCTTTCCACATGACCAAACCACCGAAGCATTCCTTTCTTAATCCTGGTCACAACATCATCTTGCGAACCACACTCTTATATATAATATACATAAGTAACAAGTTATTTTTTATTAAAAAAAGTATTACTTTAAAAAAAACTATTACTTTTTAATCATATTCTTGCATTGTCATCCGATTTTGAGTTAAATTCAAAATTTCAACTTTCCAGCTTATCGGGAAGTTAGTTTAAAAACAATTACTAAATTCCATCCGGAATGACAGACAAAAAAAAGTTACTTAATATAAAAATGTGGTAAAAATACTTTTTATCAGTATTCTTTTTTAAAAACGAAAGTAACCCGGATTCATAAGAATTATTATCGCTCATTTTTGTCATATTTGTATCATTAGCTTATATAGAAACAAGTGGTAAAATTAAAAATTTTGTGACCGACTTCAATACGACCGAATCAATGTTATCGAAGTCAATTAAATTGGCTTTATTTCAGGATAACTCAAAAACTACTGAAAAAAAAACATACAGTTGAATTGAATACCTCCTCCTTTTTGAAGTCGGTTAAAAATCAGAAGGGTTTAAACCAAATGTGTTATCGTTACAGCATTCAAAAGACCACTGCTGACACTGTCCTCGTCCTCCCCATAGATTAATTCATAGGTGGATATTTGCATAGAATACTATAATACATATATAATAGAACGGGTGAGTGGGCGGAGCCCGCGTAGTCACTAAAATGTCACTAATACGTCAATTCACACGTATAAATGCAACCCAGATGTGTTTTGACGTTACAATCGTTTCCAAATTTCGCATGCAAATTATTTAAAAAATGCCAAATTGCACCATATTTACAAATAAATATGTATTAAAATTTAAACGATTTTTTTTAATGATGGTCTTGAACTTGAACACTAATCAAAAGTCTAAAATGTTTAAATTTATTCAGTCTGTCAACACAGCGAATCGGGTTTGGCGACGCCAAACCTCGTGCAAAGTTGACAGCCATTCTATAGTGCATTATAGTATTCTATGGATATTTGTCACAACTGACAGGCGGGTTAGCAACCATAGTATTTTATTTTTTGGAAGACGCTGCTACCCATCTCCCGCTTTGTTTCCCTCTGCCGTCTCTTACGACACCCACGGGACGATATGGGGTTGTAGATATTCTTACATCGTACATATATGTAGCAAAATATATAGACGACTAAAATCAGCGTGTTGCCTGTTTTTTCCGATATTACAGCCGCCAAGCATCACTCCCGCAGACTGTCATCTACGTGGATCAAAACTAATTTGAATCAGGAGTTACTTTGCGGAAATTCATTATATTAAAGCTGTTCGAACTTCCGCGTAATAAAATAAAATTGATGAAAAGCACCTACTGCTGGAATTGGTGATGGGGACAGTGCGTGCAATTGAGAGGGGACTGCTCTTCAAAATTGGCAGGACACATCATTTTATTTCATTACGCGAAAAAAAGCTAATTAGGTTCTAACAACTACAATTGTACAAACGTGTGGAGCGTCTATCATCAGAGCCCTGAGTCAGATGAAGCTGTAAGCCGATGACTTACATCTCGAAAATAGCTATCATCAAGTAAATTTTTTTTTATAGAATAAGGGTGACAAACGAGCACACAGTCCACCTGATGGTATAAGGATGCTGCGGCCCATAGACATCTATCTACATTTATCCACGATTAAGAATTAAAACGCGGATGCGTTGTCACCCCTGGTAGAAGATGGAATGAATCGTTTCCAGTAAAAAAGGGTCTCCGGTTCTCTACACTCACTATACGAAACATAGCAGCATAAAGCTACTATTTTACGCTGGTACTCTGTGAGAGCGTGGTTCCCCGCTCGAGCCGACCCATTCGTGCTACAACCATAATATAACTGCAGCATGGCTCTACCACGTATAAAAATAAAAATAATACAGCAATTACGGCAAATACTAGAAAAAAACTGCAGCCTTTCCATCTTATGATGGCAAAGATGCATTAAACTGTGTTTAACAACGTTGCAACAACAAAAATAGCCAAATTGCTGTTGTCAAAAGCAATTTACTTATATGCTGTTCACTCCGCGCGCTCAACAGCCTTTTTGACTTCAATGCTGTTTGTACGCCTTTCCAAGAATACATCTTGAATTCTTACCCTACCTACCACGCTAGGCATACGGGATCATATCACCAAGCTTGCGCTATGTACTAATGTTAATAAAAAATAATATTACTTTTATCCGAAAGGGGCATACAACCCTTTTCTTCCTAGGCGTCCATTAGAATGGGTACCTATTTATGCCGACATATAGTCCTATGCTATGTTCCGGTGTGAAGGGAACAGAGTCAATATAATTACAGCCGATGAGGCATTTCATCGTAGTCCTCAAAGATGATAACGCAACTGTAACCCTTCGTTTGAAGTTGGCTGTATAGTAGCCACTTACCATCACAACCTGCCTAAAGTTTGTTTGCCACTATAATAGATTTAAAAAAAATGGTAATTACCTGTGTTAAATTCATACCCTGGTGATTATTCTAGAGATGATATTCAAGTGAAAAAATATATCTATATGTATCGTATCGATATTTTTAAACAGTATCGATAATTATCGTGCGATAAATATCGATATATCGTCATATTTTGTATGATGTAGTAGGATCTTTTTAGTGGACGTTTGTACGACGAAAAAAAAAACAAGACCACATGAATCCTTTTGCAGGCTTAATATCGTGATTAAAAATATCGGCTATAAATATCGATAATTTTGTGAGGAAATATCGATATATCATCATGTTTTGCATTATGTAGTAGGATGAGGGCAAAAACATTTTCTTACTTTAAATTATAAATTGAATATATCGAAATTGAAATGAATTCGATACTCTAAAATAAATATCGTTATATCGCAAAAAATAATTGACGATAAATATCGATAATTTTGTTATAAAATATAGATATTTCGATATTTTTTAGTAAAGCCTAGACTATTTCCTAATGTTTGTTTTATATGAATAAGATAGACAAACCTGAAGATAACCAATATCATTATTGCATTGAGTGATAAAGGAGGATATTTCATTTAAATAAGTTTTCGCTTGCCTTTTTGATATAGGCTTTTCTCTGTAAATGTAATTGTCTACTTTCAAAATAATTTCCATAAGTCTCGCTTTTATACATTTCATCTAAAACAAAAGAAAACACCGATTATAGCTTTGCGGCTTTTTTAACTTGATTAACAACTAGAAACGATTGTTGAAAATGGTAATTTTTTTTAAGAAGGAACCTTTGGCGTTAAGATGAAATTGCAAATACAAAAAAGAAAAATTTATACTCACTGCACATCATTAAAAGTAGAATATTGTCAATTAACACCTGCTATGTGACACACATGCACATAGCAAATTTTATTTGACCACGGTCAATTGTGATTTTTAGTAGAATATCTGATATGTGTCTTACATTCAATCTAATCAAAACAATCAAGAAATTTTACACAAATAACCAATAAGTTGATAGGCAGATAAAAAGAAACAATTCTGAGGGTAATAACTTAATAAGAAAAATTCTTATTGTTATTTAAATAAATACTAATTTAAAATACCTGTGTCGTCTCTTCTTTGACTTTGGGGTGAATTGATTTTCGTGGCATGTTCAAAATATTTTTATTTTTATTTTTTATATGAACGAAAAGCCGATAAATATTACAATAATATCGAGCTCGAGGTGTTCTTCATCTTCAATAAGTCGAAGTTATTAAGAGCTTGGCTTCCCGCCACTTCCCTCCAATTATCGTTGTTACACTTATAATAATGTCAATCTTGAGAGGCAAAAGCATATTTTATCGTACAGCAAATAAAATTCAATTGAGGAAGTCATTTTTTTATCTATGAAATGTTTTCTATTAATTTCTTTTAAAAATGCAAGAGTTTAAGAATAATATCTATCATTGTGAATTTCGGATAGCCAAAATTTTAAAAAATTGTCAATTTATTGGAAGCGCCGGGCTATTAACCTCCATGGCGCCGGGTATTGATTCTGGCATCTCTCGCATGCTAAGCGAGCGCTCTACTATCTGAGCTACGCAAAGCTACGTAAAATAATTTAATTAACAGGTGTCGAACATGAATGCTAGCGTAATTTCAAACTTTACTTTCACTTTTCTCTTAAAGGTAGATAAATAACTACATAGGTTTCCCAAGTAAATGTGTAAAATGGTTAAAAAATATATTAACAGACTATTGTCGTATATAATCTTAGCTCAATACCTATTATAAATTTACGAAGGTAGAAAAAAATACATTGAATTTGAAATTAATTTAGTCGAATTACCAATGTTTCTAGTACGTATTCCTTTCCAGCATTCGTGGGTGGACTTAAGTGTTTCTTCATTTCTACTATCTCAAGATTACTGTGATCTCACGATTACGACTATAGAAATCGTTTATGCAGAATAGGGTACAAAGTAATGTCAGTTTTTGCGTAACACAGTCTTTTCTCATTTTTATAAAAGATGGGTTTCTAAAGAATTGTTAAAAATAAAAAATATATTCAGTTTATTTACCGTTACAACCTATTAAAAGTCCACTAGTGAAGAAACGCCTTCTCCATTTGCCTTTAGGCAAAGAATATATACACTACGCGAAGGGTAAATAATTGCCATTGTTGCTACGCTTGACAGACGTGTTGGCGACCGCAGTTTTTTTTTAAATTTAAGATGTTATTTAGAAGATAATGCTGCTGCCCATCTCCTCCTTCTTCTGTGTTGCTCGCTTCTAAGCTGTATTCTAAACTAAATTTTGTAAATTGTACAACCTTTCATAAATGTCAAAGTCCGGCTGGGTATGTTGCTGGTTCTTCAAAGGATAGAGCTACCTATTTTTCCGAACTAGTGGTAAAGTAAAAAATTACTTTCAATAAGAATTACATACATGATGTAATCTATATTGAATAAAAAATATTGTTATTTATTCTGTCGCAATATTGCTAAGTTATACACCATTTGGGGTCTAAACACCTCCAATTTTTTTTTTTTTTTTTTTTTTTTGCTTTTGTTTCCTTTTGTTGCTTTTTCGCCAACGCACATTAATTTATCGTTTACGTGCTACTCGAACATGGAACCTGAGATGAATGTGAACGGTTGAGCACATGAGTAAAGAAACCGATCCTTGAATTAGCTGACCTCACTTACATTCATTCATTATATTTTTTTTCTTTTTCTTAAAAACGTTAACAAAAATACCTAATGTAACAGGTAAGTGAACGTGTATAATCTTTGTATTAAGTAAGTAAGTACATGATATTTAGATCATAATGTAGTCTAGTAAAAGTAAACGTGATCTTGTAATGCGTGCTAGAACACAACCAACTAATTTTAACACACGTAGTATCGGGGGCGTAGCTCAGATGGTAGAGCGCTCGCTTAGCATGCGAGAGGTACCGGGATCGATACCCGGCGCCTCCAAGTTTATTTTTAGTATTGAATTTGTAAAATTTTTAATTTTAACGTATTTTATGAGTTTTAGGTATATACTAACAATACGGAAGCTAGTGTATAAATAGTGTTTTTATACCGATTTGCAATTCTTGTAATTTTATAGGTTTATAAAATTATTAAGACGAGACAGCCGTCGCAGCCGCGATGAAATAAACTAAAGTAGACAAGTACTTAATTGGTATTTACACACAATATATACTCATGGACAAATATAGAGGAACGCAAATAAAAAAGTTTAATTTCTCCTTGTTTAAAAAATTAAAATTATCCTGCGTATTGGCCACAAACATTATATTAAATGCTATTAAACATTAAATGCTATTAAAAAGAAAACAAGAAAGTTTTGAAATGTTTTTTTTTTAAATTTATTTTATTTTTAATATTATTAATTATTTTTAATATAATATTAATTTATTTTATTTTGTTCTATTCTAAGTTTTTGTATTTTTTTTTGTTTTTTACTTGGTAACTTTTTAGTATCTTGAAGCATGTGGTGTATACCTTTAATTGATTGTACAATTAGTATATAAGTGATGTGTGTTTACTATTTCTGCATTGTTGTAACAATCGTTGGTGTACTTAAATAAATAAATAAATAAATTTAATTTGTTTTTATGTATATATTTATTGCGTAATTTCATACTGCGAAAAATTTTGCTAACTTTTACATTTTTAGGTTTTGTTTAAATCTTGCGTTGCCCGCCTTGTAATATAAATTTTTCGGTCAATTATCGTGTAAAATGTGAATTGTAACTGCAAATAAACTCATATTGCCGGATCTAAACGCTACTAAAGTTGCTAGGGCAGTTACTTTAATCGAAACTGGGACTGAGCACACTCCGAACTGGGCCCCAAACATTACAATTATTAAAATCGAGTTGTCAAGAGGTATCGCCAGACCGGACAGTATACGACATTCGCAGGACAGGGACTTAAACGGAAAACTGTGGCCAGAGATGACCAGCTCATTGCTACCAGTGTACTTAAAAACCGGACCTTAACTTCTTCCGAGGTAAAAACGAAGCTTAAGCCTAACCGAACGTAACCACGTTAAGCTCAAAGCCTGGGGGAAAATGACTGAAATCTGTCGGAATAAATTCACACTTGGCAGCCAGATGTCCCCTTTTTGGAATATGCTATCGAGTAGCTCGAGTTTGTTCGCAACCACGATAGTTGGAATGACGAAGCTTGGGGTCAAGTCCTATTTACAGATAGACAGAGAGAGAGAGAGAGAGAGAGAGAGAGTCCATATTTTGTCAGAAGCCAGATGATGGAAGGATTAAAGCGTGGAGACGCCCTGAAGAAGTATACTTAGTGCAACATCATTGGAAAAGAGGCATAATATGGTGGATGGTCAGTTATGGTATGGGGAGGAATTTGTATGAGGGCACGTACGGATAAGGAACTCCGCGTTATTGAGAATGGGTCATTAACAGCGGCGCGATATTTAGGTACCTAACTGAGCCACTTATTTGCCCTTTTATTGAACATAAATTCGTTTTTATTCATGATAATGCAAGCCTCCATACTGTGGCCAAAGTTGTCGAATAAAAGTTAGTAAAGTTACAGCCTATATACGTCCCACTGCTGGGCTCAGGCCTCCCCTCATTTCTGAGAGGGTTTAGGGCAAGGAAGTGTCCGCCGCGCTGCCCAAATGCGTGTTGACGAACTTCACATGTCTTCGAAATTATTTTTTCTTATTCCTCAGACATGCAGGTTTCCTCACGATGTTTTCCTTCACCGCCGAGCACGTGGTAAATCAGCACTTAAAATTGCAATTAACAATTTCATTGGTGCCGGCGGCGATCGAACCCGGGTTACTCGTGTTCTGTTATATTTACAGCGAGCGTTAACCACTGAGCTACCACGGCTCAAGCTCGAAGCTCAAGTTGTCGAATACGCAATTATTATTATCATATAGAAAATCGAGACGTTGGAATCAAAGATATGGGGGTGGCCAGCGCGCTCGCCCGACTTAACCCCATAGAGTATTTATGGGATAAGCTAGAAAGACAAATTAAGAAACAAAATCCTTCCCTCGCTGGTTTGTGAGATCTTAAAAACGCGTTACAGGAAGATAATTCTAGAATAAATGAAGGTTGAAAATTTTTTTTTATTTCTTTTTTTTTTTTTTTTCTAATTTTTTTTCCCAAGTACTACCCCCAAACCATGGTAGTGCCTGTATTCACTGCGTCCTGCACCTCTTTCTATGCCGTCATTCCATCCAATGGAGGACCGATATACGAGTATAATACTTGCCGATTTAGTTAAAGTTTATGTATTTAAAATAACATATTTTGATAATATTAATTTAAGACTGTCTCCATGGTCCAGTCCAGTAGTCGTTAACGCGACTGTTGATTATGACACAAATTCGAATCTCAGGTCAAGCCAAAATCAATTATTCTTTTCTTCTGTCAAGAAATTCTCAGTAGTGCCTCGAAAATCACGTAAAGCTATTGGTCTGCCCTACGCCTGATCTCTCTCCGGTTGTGTCAGGTTGCCATGCATTAGACAATGAAAGTGAGAGCATAAAGAGTGCATCAGTGCTTGCGCACATACTCGTGCACTATAATTTTGTCCTGAGCAGATGGCCAGTCTCCGTAGAGACTAACCACCGAGACCGAAATTCAGACATGAGTAAGAACACTTTCTACAAACTAGAAAACTATAAAATGAATGGGAATGGCATATCTTTGCATTAAGTCATTGTTTTTATTAGGTAATTTTTGCTTCGTTTATTTTGCTTGTGCTTGCGCGCAATTCTAGTTATTTCCACAACAGTATTCCTTACTGCATCTCTCACCTGTCAAATGTTTAAAATCAGAAAAAAAAATCACTTCAGAAAATTATGTTACCTATTAGTTCTAGAAAAAGCGATATTCAAAAGTTCATTGTCAGTTCTTCCATCATCATCCACCTTTATCAGTTTTTTTAAGGTGATTGTCTAAATAGAGGAATTGGAGGATCGGACTCAACGTTCTTAACGGCCCAGTAATTGTAAATCCCTGTCGTATAATAATAAGCAAGACTTCCAATTTTTATTAAATTCATTATAAAGAAGAAGCTCGAAATTTAGAATCGTTTGGCCGTAATTTGGGGGAGTAAGGTATTTTATTTGGTAGAGGTTTGGTCCCCGATTATAACAATACCACTCACATTAAAAGGTAATGCACCGTTCTTGAGAAAAATCAAGAAGAAAATCCCATAGAACTAACCTAAAAATGATAACTCAAAATGAATTTCGGGGGTGGGAGGTGGTGAGGAAGGAGGCGGGGGAGTTGTAGTCACCCCCCACTTCCACCTCCTACCGGACTTGCTTAGTTTTTTTTATAAATATTTAAAAATCTAATTTTGAGGTTATGTTTTTGTAATGTTTTTGACTATAAACCTGATATAGGGGGAGAGAGTTGAGGGAGGGAAGCACCACGTAGCGCAGTCGAGGGAAGCCCGTTCGACGGAGCCCCGCTTCGCGGTGCTCCTACCTCTGAGTGGTTTACAAAAAAATAACTACGAAGGGGATGGTGGGGTCTATTCACTCGCTTCGCTCGCTTATAAGACCCCGCCATCCCCTTCTAACCTAACCTGTCCGAGTTGGGGTGCCCCAAGTCCCAGCTCGCTTCGCTCGCTCTTGCATTGCATTTTAATTATAAACATAATATATAATATAATAATAAGCACACTACGGCTTGCACAGGTGTCTGCGATTTGCTACGACGGGCGGGGGCTACTCTCCTTCCATGCCTACGGCTTTACAAAAACACTAGGGGTTGGGCAGAGAAGACTACGTGGATTCGGAGCGTGCTGATTTAATTTTAGTACAAATCAGATATCTATAAAGTTAGGTTGACTTTGCTCCCGCTACAACCATCTAATCTATTACAATTGAAAGTATTATTGGATGTTTAAGTATTAATTAATTAACTGCCCAGACAGTTTTAAACAATTTAGAAATAAAACACAGTATATTATAATTATTTCTTTATTGTTTATAAACATAATTTATTATTTTTATGAATTCCTTAAAAGGATCTCTTTTATTTTTTACAATTTCTCTTCTCCATAAATATTCATATATTAAGTCGGTAAAATTTTCTCTATTATTATAGTCATCTTTGCCGAAATATCTTTTGACGATACGCCATTGAGACTCAATTCTTTGAGTGTGTGTGTGCCGTCTGCTGCCACAAAAGGGTTTTCAGGGTCACTATGATTTACCTTTTTGTGTATGTACCCATAATTTTCTAATCCATCATAAGCCCGCCAAAAATCAGTATGGATGATGGTGCCCTCAGCCACATATTTTTTTATCAAGGGCATCAAAACTTCAGAAGATCGCACATTTTGGGGGCAAACTTCTAATCTTAAATCTTCACTATCATTTTCAATCATTCCCAGCACCCAATGACCTTCAATGTGCCGACCTAAAACAAGATTAAGTATTAATTTCAAATTTTATTGATAAAAATTAGCCTATTTCATCTCCAGGTCGTTAACTATATGCATGCATTAATCCATATACCTTTACCTTTATTATATTTCCTTTTTCCAAATTTACTCTCATCTATTTGGACAATTTTTCCTGGACCGCCAATTTTTCCCAGGAAACTTTGTTTCTCTATTTCATAGATGACTACAGCCTCCCGACAGTAGTTGAACCATTCATTAACAGTTGCTCTAGATAAACAATTTTCACTTTCAAAATAATCTTCTTTTAAAATCATGTCATAACTCCACTTATTTGCATATGCATACATTAAGTAAAATACTTGAGGCATTGTTAATTTAACATTCTCGAACCAAGTGCCTTTGCCATGGCTAACTTTTGATTTAGATCTGCATGGGCCTCGGTTGCAGACAAATGAGCCCACCGTTCTATTGGTGGAGTATTCTACACACATACTCTTTTTATGGTAGCTACATATTTTTGTTGCTGGGATCATGCCTTTTTCCTCAGCAAAAGCAATAGCTTGTTCCCGTGTGCCAAGTTTTCGGTATACAGTAACTGAATTCCACATTGATTTCATCTCCTCGACATATAAATGGCGTTTCACTGGCGGTTCGTCACTGTCAAAACCGCGACTCGTAGATGGTTGAGGTTCCTCCGAATCAGACATTTTCAATGTTACATGCGTAGCGTCCGGTGTAGAAAAGCAAGTAAGTCGTGTAAGCAAGCAATCGAAATCCAAATGCGCGCACAGGTCAATTGAGTAGGCAGAAAATCGGTGTCCGGGGTAGAAAAGTAGATACTTCGTTGTGTAGGCAAGCAATTGGTATCCAAAAAAGAGAAAACAGTCGTCGATAAAAGCTACAATAATACACTGGAGAACACATTCACGCAAGAAAAGCAAACAAGGGCGGAAATGGCGGGATGCATTAATTTTTTAAAAATTTTTTTTGTAACCGCTATCCATCTTTTACAGTAATATTAGTATAATTTTGAGGCTAACAGTTTAATAATAAAAAATGTATCATTTTTCATACTTTATTTAGGTTATAATAGTTTTTATTTTTTAATTATTTTTTCGATAACGGTGCATTACCTTTTAATGTGAGTGGTATAATTATAATCGGGGAACAAACCTCTACCAAATAAAACACCTTACTCCCCCAAATTCCTGCCAAACGATTCTAAATCCAACCCAAGAAGAATAACAACTACCTATAATTTTTAAAGTTGAACATTGAAAAAGGCATATAACGACACACATACCACAACTATTTGCTTGTTCATACTTCCGCCATATTACGCCAACAATGACATTTGGCAAGCCCGATAATAAGCCTACATCTGCAAACGATGTCATATTTGGCAGTAATAGTTTTTAGAAAATATTTCCAAAAATATTTGGGGTATATTTTTCTGTTATATTCAATATTGGACTTTCTAAATACACGCAACAAGAGGTTAAAACTTAAATGATATACTCATGTTCTCAGAAAATATTTATTTTACTTTACAAAGATTTAAAACTAAAAATCTGGCACCATTTATTTCAATTATGGCAAACATAGGACATAAGCTTACAATGAATTTCAATGAGTATGGCGTTTAACTTATAATAAAATTTAAACGATCAATTAATAATAATATATACAACTGTACAATTATAAAAGAAACTATACAATATTTAAATGCTTTAAAAAGTTAAAATCAGTTTGAAGCTCAATTCGCAATATAAATTTCCTCGTCGTATAATTCAGGTTTATTTTGTACCTCTTTTGTAATATAATATATACTGTGAAAACTGTAAGAATGATTAGGATCAAAAACATGCTTATCATATTGACACTATATTTTGTAAGTATCTAAAATTATTTGTAATACAACTAAAATTATGATATACTTCCTTTTCTTTTAGATTTTGGGTTCATTATTTTGAAACTTTTTATAAAGTGAATACGCAATATATATTTGCTGTAAACTTAAAATAGCTGTTTGTGGTTGCTATATAATAATATAAAATTTCATAAAACATTAGTTACCAATGTTGGGGATTAAGTGATTAATAGCTACCAAGTTACAAATGCCCGGGTATCGGCCTTAATGTTTGATGTGTTAAGAACGTAAATATATTTTACAAAATATATAACAGCTGTGTTAAGGATATATTTATAATAGGTTGACCTATATCTAGAAAATGTATATTGACACGATATGCTAGTAAGGTTCGGGCATAAATACGCTGATGTATTAATCACATTATCCAGGACATACTTAATAATATTTTATATATTTAGCTGCGAGTTAAAGAACCTTAAGTCACAAGTAAATGACTTACAATAAATGCAAATTAATAAGAAAGTCGGTAATGCGTATTAGACTCGTATTTATAATGCTTACTGAAATAACAGTGATGTTTATTATAACTGTTTAACATTTTGTTTTACGGCTTTGTTACTGATATGAAAATGTCATGTCTTAAGGGTCTTTATCTAACCGCTGCGCAACAGGTATAGAAGACAAAATAATTCTCTAATAGCAGCGACATTTGTCTTTGGGACAGCGAGGTGGGTACACAATACAGAGATCCATACAATGCACGTCAGCACCTTCGCGACCTTCGAACTCACCGATACCTTCGCAGGATTGCCTGAAATTTTAATTTTCATGTTTAAAACAATGAATGAATGAATGAATGAATGAATGAATGAATGAATGAATGAATGAATGAATATACTTTTATTGTACACCACAAACAAATATACAGTTAACAAAACACAAAAAAGATTATAATATTATGTAAGTACAATTTGGCGGCCTTATCGCTACATAGCGATCTCTTCCAGGCAACCAAAGGTGTAAGGATTAGAACAGTGAGAACTAGGTAGGTGGTGCAATATAAATATACATAATATAATAGCGATTTATAGACAATACATGCAATAAAATAACATACAAATAACTAATACATGAAATTATATAAATTGCTAAAATATAATAAAAATAAAGTAAAACATATATAAATATAAATATACATACATATATATAAATATATAAACAAACTTACACATTTACTCAAATATAGATATATATATACATATACATAAAAAAAAAATTCCTCAAACAATAATATAAAGCAGATAAATACAATAGATACATAATCACTTAATTTATTCTAACGGTGTTAAAACGACTGAGACAAGTAATGCTCTTTAAGTAGTCGCTTAAATATAACAATCGTTTGTGCTTCACGTATACGCAACGGTAGGGCATTCCAGAGCTTGATAGATTGGACAGTAAAAGATTTATTAAAAAAAGGAAGTATTGTGAGTTGGAACCCTTAAAATGAATTTTCTTGAAGAACGTAGAGGTTCTCCTGGAAGCCCTACAAAACTAAACTTCTCCTTTAGATAAGGAGGTGTAGAAGGGTGAAATAATACACAGTACAGAATAGAAAGAATATGCATATTCCGGCGAAGTCGGATAGGTAACCACTTGAGACGTGAGCGAAATTGGGAAATATGGTCAAATTTGCGCAATCCAAATATGAACCGAATACTAGTGTTTTGAAGTCTCTCAAGCTTATTTAGCTGGTCCTCAGTTATGTCTACATAGCTTGCGTCAGCATAGTCGAGAATCGGAAGGAGAAGAGACTGTGCGAGCATAATTTTTGTAGGAATGGGAAGAAATGATCGAAGGCGACGCAGTGAACTAAGAGCGACAAAGGTTTTCTTACTTACCTCATTCAGTTGGCGTATCCAATTTAAGGAGTTATCGAAATAAATACCAAGATTTTTGACACTGTCAAAGTAAGGAATTACAATTCCATCGAATTCGATAGGTGGTACGGAGGACCAGTCAATTCTTGAGATAAAGCTCCGGCTACCAATAATAATGGCCTGTGATTTTTTGGGATTAACATTTAGGCCGTATGACTTACTCCACTCATGAATAATATTTAAATCGTTATTTAATGTAGAGATTGCATTCGGCAAATTCTCAAGAGTTGACTGGGTGTAAATCTGAACATCATCCGCATACATGTGGTAGAGAGAAGATATTTTATGAGTGATTGAATTAATGAAAATGGAAAAGAGTAAAGGTGACAACACGCCGCCCTGCGGCACGCCTGCAGTAATATCACACCAAGATGAGTGAGTTTCATCTACACGAATACACTGCCGACGGCCACAGAGATAACTTTGAAACCAGTCAATTACTGATGGAGATATGTTAAGGGAACACAATAGACTCAACAGTATATCGAAATCAACAGTATTGAACGCATTACTGAAATCCAGCAAGGTCATGACTGTGAGTTGTTTATTATCCATACCCCACCGTATGTCATCAGTAACTTTGATTAAGGCAGTAGCCGTACTATGACCAGGACGGAAACCTGATTGTAAAGGATTCAACAAATTGTGCTTATTAAGGAAAAGGGTTAGCTGTTGGCAAATAAGTTTTTCAAGGACTTTAGAAAGGAAAGGTAAGATCGAGATGGGACGGAAATCAGAAAGGTTGACAGGATTGGATCTCTTCGGAAGGGGTATAACATGTGCACTCTTCCAGGCTTGAGGGAATTTAGACGAAGAGACACATGCATTAAGTAAATAAGTAATAGTAGGAGCGATAACATCAAGGAGAGGAATGATCATATCACGGCTAATGTTGTCGCTACCGACAGCTTTTGAGGAGATGGATAATATGATCTTCTTAACATCACATACAGTAAACTGACTAAAAACGAACGGAGGATAATTAGGAGTCGGAGTTACAGAAAGAGAACGAAGTGTTTGCAATTTCTGTTCTCTATCAAAAGAGTTAGAAGGATTAGAAAAATGTTGATTTAATAGTTCAACATCAACACAAGGAGGTAAGGCATTTAGGGATGTTCTTCCAACTCCAACTGTTTTAAGAAACTTCCACACTCTAGATGAGTCGCCGTTCTCGACTGATGTATGAATATGGCGTCGTTGTGCATCTCTACATAATGTATTGCAGCGATTCCTGATTTTGGCGTATTTCCTTTGGTTTTCCTCTGTTTTATTCCTCTTAAGCTTTGACAATGCTACATTTTTCTTCAAGATAAGTTTTTTCAGATCATCAGAGAGCCATGGAGCAGGTAAATGTTTGAGTTTTACGTAATGCATTGGCGCGTGAATGTCATAAAGCTGAGTAAGTAAGGAACAGAAAAGTTCAACTTTATCATCAATGCACGGTACTCTCTCAATCACTGACCAGTCAATGTTATGCGCATCTTCACAAAGTTGGTCAACATCCATTCCTCCAAAATTACGTCGCAGAACTAATTTAGGTTTGATTTTAGGAGGGCGTAGTTTATACGAAAGGAAAATTAAATCGTGGTGAGAGAATGCATCAGCAGGACACTGTCCGTGTTTGAAAACCAGTGTTGAAGATGACACTATAATTAAGTCAAGAAGGGAAGGAGTACAGTTAGGAAAGTTATGAGTAGCAGAAAGGGGTAGGATTTGCATATTACACGCTTCAATTATAGACTTAAGCTTTATAGCCCGATTGTCGCCTTTAAGCAAACAGGTGTTAAAGTCTCCCATCAAAATAGTATGACTATACGTAGGGACTAGTGATTCCAAAAGAGATTCGAAAGAAGTAAAATAGTTTACAGAAAGAGAGGGACTGTAGAATACTCCAAGAAGGATTTTGTTCTGAGACAGGGAGACCTCAACCAGCAAATGCTCAGCAGAATCAACAGGGGGTGGTTGACATGACGAACTAACAATTTTAAATGGAAAGTAGGATCTAAGATAGATCGCCACGCCCCCGCCACCCCTATTAGTGCGATCATTTCTAATTAGATGAAACCCGGGCAAAGAGTAAGAAGTAGAAGGCAGACAGGGTTTTAGCCAAGATTCTGAAACTAAAATAGCGTGAATATTTTGGGATTTAAATGACGCAAGCATGTCAGGATAATGAGCCGGAATGCTTTGGGCATTAATATGAATAGCATTGAAGTTATTCACACAGTCTGAGAAACAAGAATTTAAGGTAATGTTGAGTGAAGGAGAAGCAGTTGTACTGTGATAACTAACGTCACTATGTGTCTCATCATCTGAAGACAACGTCAGAAACAAATCACTGTCATTACAAATGTTTGAGGATAACATAAATGCTATATTAAAATATACAAATAAATTTATACTACTTATATACACTTAAAAAATAAAATATAAATAAAAATGCAAGATCAGACAGTACCTACACTATTACAACCACCAGCAGCATGAAAGAGAAAGCATATAACAATACAACAACTTAATTAAAGAAATAAAACAATCAGTTAAATAGTAAAACTTCCCAGAACTAGCTGTCTGACACCAATAAATTGTAAGAAGAAATTAAACACGTCAGACTAGGCAGTATGGGTTTATATGCCTTTGCCATACTAATAAACTAAAAAAAGAAAGAAATCAAAGAATGCTTCTGCTTCTGTGGTTACAGGCTTACAGGTATATTACAATATAGACGACGAATATAGATTACTGACTTGGGTACCAATGTCATTATAAAGTTAATTAAACGTAAAAATTATTATCAGAAAATAGAAAACAAATAAAAAGAATTAACAATTAATCTACCTGTATTGTGCAATGATTAAAATAATTTGAGTAATATTCATCAAACCAGTGCAAACCCATTATGAAATTAAAACAATTCTCATTGACATCGTGAAAATATTACCTAATGATCAAATTATAATCGAAAAATAAAAAGAAAGTTACAGCCTATATATGGGGCTGCCACCCGTACTATAATATATAGTATCGTACTATACTTCAGTCGAGTGTACTATGTATTATAGAAAAATAATATAGTACGAAAATACTACATTATATACCTAATTCAAAAATACTATATTATATACCTAATTCAAAAGGTCATCAGATACAAGAATGTTTTACGGAATGTTAAATTGGAAGATGAAAGAACAAGAGCATGTATTAATTTAATTAAAAAATAGCCGTTAATTTATTCTAATATATAGATCTAAATTGCTCAAACTCCTATAATTCATCATCAGATCATTAATTGTCAAAGCAAAAAGCTATAACAAATATATATGGAATATACATAGATTAAAAATAAGTACGTGCTTTTTCTCCTGAATTTCTGAAATACTTTTGCATCTTTTTTGGAAAAATTAATATATTTGTTTCAAAAAAGGTGACAACCCTATACACTTCCCACAGCTGGGCACAGACCACCTCTCACTTCTGAGCGCTTCTAACTCTTCTTCCTCCAACTTCTAACTCCAGTGCTTGTTGTCGGACTTTACATGTCCTCGAAATATATTTTTATTATTCTCCGACATGCAAGATGTTTTCCTTCACAGCTGAGCACGCGGCAAAAATACTTACGGGCAATGGCAAAGGTCCTCTGGACAGTGGGGTGGATAGCGCAGGCAGTTAGTCTGGCACCAGTTTTGCATACCTGGGAGCATCCGATATCCATCAGACGGGACACACACTTGATCTCTGAAAACCGCAGTAAAGGAGTTTTTAAATTTATTGAGTGTTGATATTCGGTAATTGTTAAATGATGTTGGGGTTTGTGGTTGTACAATAAGATCATAGGATATTTAATTGCGATATAAATAATAATTCCTATTTTTTTTAACTACTAGGTTGATCAATGTTTTCGGAATAGGACACCTATCAATGAATCATAGAAATGCGTCCTATTTTTTTTTCGCTCTTAAATTTGTTTGTGGCCAACGCCGGAAAAAAAATATACTGATTTTTTTTTTCAAACTTTATATTTGGTGGACATTTGATTCGAATGCAAAAATGAGAAACTCGAACATCGTACGACTACGTATTATTGCCTGAATTTTTTTTCTACAAGAAGTGTTTCCGAAAAACAGCAGTCTGTCTACTTTGCTAGACCACGCTCCATCTTATTCTGCAGTGTCCTCAGCCGTCCGGTTCTTGCGTGACGGCCGTCGTTAAAACGTTAAAAAATCGAAGTTCGACGTGTGACCATTCGTTATTTAGCTAAGATTCTAAAGCTTTCGTTTGGGACAATTTAGTTTATTTTAACTCATACCTTAAAATTAAAAAAGGTGGCCGCGCGCTGCGTTTTTCAAATTTTAACAGAACGCCCAAAAGTAAGCAAGAATTGAAATTTCAAAGCTAAATTTATTTTATATTTTTGTGTTTTTACCACCAGCCAAGAGATTCAAGGTGTCATTTTGAGGTCATCAGATACAAAGTGCACCTGCTGCAAAAATAATGGCCTCTGTCTTCTGGGATGCGGAAAGTATAATAATGCTCGACTATTTAAGTAAAGGAGAGACAATAACCGAAGATTTTTACGCATTAGTAATTCAAAAACTACGCGAAGAACTAAAGAACATCGAGGAATGTCGCGTGCTGGAGTGCTTTTTCATCGTGATAATCCCCCTGCTCATTTATCTTATGTTGTAGGCGTAGCCATCTGAACTCCGGACCTAACTCCGAGTGATTTTTAACCTTTTTACAGACCTGAGAAAACACTTGCCTCGTATAAAATTCGACAGCGACGAAGAGGTGATGTTTTTTTATCAGATAAAAATTATTATAAATTTACTATGCGGCACAGCGAAAAACCACGCAGGTTTGTGTTGTGTACCGTTCCGTCTACATTATTATAATACTATTTATTACAAAAATGCGGATAACAGCTAATATATTCGTTAAGGAAATAACATTTTAATTTCTACTGTATGTTAACTTCAGTAAGTTCACTTCTAAATTTATTAACCAGACCATTTATTAAGCGAAGTATTACGTATACGCTTGTGCGCTTATCGTATTTATTTTTGGATGGTATTGTAATAAATTTTTTTGAGCTTCTTTGCGGGTCCGAATTTTCCGAGTTCCAAGATTAAGCCTTTTTCCAAGGGAATTAACCTACTTGCAAATTTTGCAAAACGCTTTTCAAAGTGTATTAGGTTAAAAGGTGATTACGTTGAAAAATAAATACAATTTACATGTACTAGAGTTTCATTGCGTTTCCAAAAACTTATTGATCAACCTAGTATCTTAAGCCAAGGTTTGACTACTTTCCCACTTGATGGTAAGTTGTGATGCAGCCAAAGATGGTAAAGCGCATTGATATTGCTTTACAAACGCCTTTTGCACTCGCTTTGTACATTGTAATCGCTCAAAAGACAGATATTGGCAAACTACTCCACTCTTTAGCTGCACGCATTATGAACGACGAAGCAAACCGTTTGGTTCGAAAGTGGTGTAGATTCAAGTTCAAGAGATGGAGTACAATCGAGTGTCTTGTAGTCCGATGATTATTGACTAGTATTATTGATTATTATTGATGATTGACTAGTATTATTTTAATCCGGAGGAATAATAGGATACGATCACATTATAGCAAAATTAACATTCGAGTAATCGTAGCACAATACTCAATAATAAAAAGTATTTTGCATCTCGTGATCTAAAATAATTTTAACTTTACTTGGGATAAAGTAAAACTATGACCACACCAGAATCAGAACATACGAGATCTAAGTATAGTAAAATATAGTACAGAAAATAGAGTACAGAAGATATAAAACAGTTCCAGACTCGTTAAGTGTTTCATTTATTAAACTAATTTAACCAGTTGCATACTTATATTTACTATATACAGTCAATCACCTATCCCAAATTGTTGGTCACACGTTTAAATGTTTGCCTAAGCGACTGTGCCATATACAAACTGTTCAAGTAGAGAAGAAACCACAGTAACTACACGAGACCACGAGAGTTCCCTGTGTCAGAACACAACACAGTAACTACACGTGTGTTTAGAATATTTACGATACTTAAAATATGTATATCCGGCACAACTGACAACTTATCGTAGTATCTTCTGGCTTCGATATACTACGACATTGCTGGATAAAATTCTTCCCTTACGAAAATTTACAGAATAACCAGCTATAGGTTATTCCGTTTATTCACCTTATACTACTACTACCTGATACTAGGAAACGCGTTTTTATCCACCCCAATGTGAGTATTGGTTAAATCCACCCCAGGCGGGGTGGATTTAACCAACATTCACCTTTTTTCCGACTTTTTACCTCAAGTACAGTTCAACACATACACTTTAATTATTAATTAATTTTTAATAATCAAAAACTTATTATGTGCAGTCTATCAAAGTCCACGCATTACGTATTGTATTTAAATCAAATTAAACTTCCTCGTTTTAAATAATATTATTGCGTAATTTATTAATTCTGCAATATGTCCAGTCAATTACCAACACTAATTTCATTATTGAGTAGACGTAATTTGACATCCTGGATAAATTCGTCACTTTGAATGTACATTTGCAATCGTTTTTTAAATTTCTTTGCTACCACGGATGTGTTAGCGAAGAACTAGGCGTTTTTTTAAAGAGTATTCCAAAAACGTTACAATACCACGAAGTTTGTCTTTAACCTCATTTTAAATTATTTTATGTCAAGATTCAAATGAATCTGTAATCCTGTGGTACTGTGTTTCTTTTATCTCAGCGTTGACCTTTGAAACAATAAGTATGTATATATTTTTATAGGTAATCTTTACTATGTGTCTTGAGCCAGTTTTTATCATGTTTCTATAAATGACTGTACACAGCCGAAGGAGAAAATCGGAAGAAAAATAATATAAAAGAATTCCGTTTATCTACTACATCTGGTGTGGATAGATGAACACGCTTTTCCGAGCATCCATCCTAGGGATTGGATTGGATTGGATTGGATTTTTTAGGGTGGATAAACGGATTAACCCTCATATATTATAATTTGACCACTCGTGGTACGACACCATAAAAGCAAGATAATTTAGATAGTTAGGGTATCTGTCATCTGAGTACATAATTTTTTTATCGATTTCCTAAGTCAACTTTATTTTTATTAAACTGACGTAACAAACCAACGTAGTCCACCTGATGATAGGTATTTAAACAACTTAATAAAAAAAGGCCACAGATGCGTTGTCAGAGTCAAAGTCTCCTGAGGACTAAGGTAGACTATCTGTAATTATACTGGCTCTCTAAACTCAGACTTTTTGGCGTCTATTCCACGAGGCGATTTTCCGATTTAGTATTTAATACTATGGAGTCCACAGACTATAACTTCACGAGTCGCATCCGACAGCGCGCAGACAAAACCTATCACCTAGGGACGACAGGGAAGCGAGTGGATTTTACTACTGTACTATTATTTATTATGTGGCCGCACTGTTAACAATAAGATAGAAAGAATTAAGGTGAATTGTAAATGAGATAAAAAGATATTTACTGTCATATAATAAAATCTTATGTCACGTACGCTGAAATTATAGCATAACAACCGATCAGTCCATTGACATCAAGGGAAAGAACAACAACTAACGTATCTTTTTCACCCAGTTAAATTTTCCTACATTTTTATAATATCCCGGTCTTTCTCTTTGCGCTCTACAGACATACTTTAGTGTACAGAATCACAACTAAATTGTAGATTCTTAATGGTCCTTCGAGCCGGATCTGGACAACTAAAACCTAGACGAACCCGCAAATAATCCTACGTTAAATTTAAAATAGCGATATACTTAGGAAAAAAATACAAAATTAGTAATCACTCGCAACAATACCTTTATTTAACCAGCTGCCTAAATACAGACAACAAACATCTGTGTAGTAGAGATGTGAGGATATTTACTGAAACATTATCCAGCTATTTCCTAGACGTTATACTGAATGATTTTGTTAAGCTTTGGTATTTACTTGAATTCGTTGATTAAATTATGGTGCCATGACTAATAAGTACTCAATACACATTTTATATAGCACTATACACTTATACAATACGATCCATATCGTACACACGTGCCAACACCGTGAACGCATTATAGAGTAGTTATACTATAGACACATTTTTTTTTATTTTACACGTGTTAATACATTTCTACAAAAAAGCTTTTGTACTTTTTTCTTATTATTGCTTGGACAATTTACAGAGGAGCATTCATGGTTAGTCACAAACTAAAAACTGTATACACAAAACACATGTGAGTACAAACAAAAACAGGTAAAAGAATTATTCACAATTTTGTACAAAATCATTCCGAAATAAAACCATCCTCCAACACCAGGTCGGTAGGGCCAAACACCTTCAATTATCGAATAAACTGAAATATACCTAATCACAGGCGGACCTAAATCCTCCTCTGGAGTCTCAGATATATCGTTGCTGAAAGAAAATTGATTTCATATTACAGTGCTGGTTATTTACGTAAATGTGTACATTTTTATACTTATATATCGCATTCAATCATATTGAGGTTACCTAATTACACGAAACGGTGCCTTTTTGTAATCCATTTGTAATTTTCTGAAATATTAAGCATAGATACGGTATATAAATACGGTATATAATAAATGAAAATTATAATCACAACATAATATACTGAAAAAGTATAAAACCTTATTATAAACAATATCTTAAATAGAATATATATTTATATATGTTTATATAGGTAAGAAATCATAGATATCATAAAGTAGTACCGGAAAATGAAAAAATTAAGTCAAGTTCATGTTATATACTCTTTGAGAACAAGTATCAACACAAATAAAACTGCAAACAAACTAGAGTGTGGTTAAATTCGATAAATTTAAATCAATTAAAGTAATAGGAGAGAGAGGTATTTTTATTAATTTCGTTCTTTGTCACAAGATAGACGAACAAACAAGTCACGCGACACAGAAGAATAAACAAGTTCTCTGAAGAAATTTTCGTTCACTTCCAACAGGTGGTAAATCCGAACAGAATTGAGTTTAGTAATTTCTGTAACACTCGGTACTGGCGGGGATCATAATCACGTTGTTCATGTACAATTAATCGAAAAAAACACCTTGCCGAAGTCGAAAGATATATTTTAATATATCTATTATGCGTTTTTATAACCAATATATTTTTAATTTTTATGACGTGTTTCACTTCTCTTATTCAAAAGTCCACAAGTGCTGAACGTATGCCTCTCCCATTGATTTTTTATAAGAAGTTGTTGGTGCCCATCTCCTGTTTAAATTTCCCGCTGACGTCTCTTACTACACCCACGGGATATGGAGAAGTAAATTACATATTATTTGAAATAATACTTGTACTTGTAATACAATGTAATACAAATATTACAATGATTATCTCTGTAATGTTTAAGATATTTTTTCTTAACTCTTAATAAATGATATTAAATTTAAGATTCTCTATAAGCAAATTCCTACCGCTTATACTATTCGTAGAACAAAAAAAAGGCCCTACACCATCTTTTTTTGAAGAAAATATAAATGAGATTTGTTTTTTTATTTTTTTTTTTTTGTTCCTTGTGACACACGACAACTGTGCGTTGTCATCAGATTCACTAAACGCTTTTAACGCCATATTTAACCGCTCTAGTTTGTTTCAGCTTTTTATTATTGAAAAATGATAGTAAATTTACATAAGAAGTCTTCCGTTAAACACGTAATTAAACACGAATATTGTGTTTATCCTTATGCTCCTCACCTGATCACCAACGGGTAGACGTTTTGTGGCATATTGTAGTCCCTGTAGAAAAGTAGGAAAGGATTGTCCACCCTGAGATTCCCAGCGAACGCTGGGGGCAGCCCACCAGTGCTGGTGACCACACTCACATCAGCGCAGTTCCTAAACGTCTCCGAACGACCACAGCCAACGGCCTCCGTTCCGTTTGGACAGATGCCCCACATGTTACCTGTAAATATCATTTTAAATGATTTCCGCTCTTACTCTTCCTTCCTTAAAAATAAAGTTACATTCTATTTATACGTCCCACAGCTGGACACAGGCCTCCTCATATTTCTGAAAAGAGTTCCTTAGAGCAAGTATCATAATAGAAGTTTATTCAAGTTCTAACAGATTGCAGTAATATTATTAAAGTAAATTAAAGTTACACACAATATACGTCACACTAGTGGGCATATGCCTGACATGAATGCTGAAATGGTTGTGAAGCAATTATGGTGCCGCGCTGAATCAGTGTGTGTTGGCAGTCTTCATATTTCCTTGAAACTCATACATACGTGGTAGGGCCATGCTGCAGTTATATTAGTTGTATAGTACAACTATGATACAAGAATGGTTCGGCTCAACCGGGGAAGGACCACGCTCTCACAGAAATTTCTAAAGACTGCTATTTCCACATTTTCGCTGTTGTAAAATTAAGAGCTGGGTGGCTTAGATACTAGCGTAAAATAGCTTAATACCGCTGTGTTTCGTGTGGTGAGTGTAGAGAACCGGAGACTCTTTTTACTGGAAACGAGGCATTGCATATTAGTCCTCAGGTGTGACAACGCATCCGCATTTTGATTCGCAATCGAGGATAGATGTAGATGTCTATGTGCCACAGCAACCACTTACCATCAGGTGGACTGTGTGCTCGTATGTCCCCATATCCTATAAAAAATGCAGGTTTCCTAGCGATGTTTTCCTTCAACGTCGAGCAGGTGATAAATTATCAGCATTTAAAATTGCAATTTACAATTTAATTGGCGTCGGCGGGAATTGAAACCGTACGCTTACTTTTCAAAATTACTAAGAAATTATTATAAAACAAATACCTAGTAACTTATATTCACATCGGATTTTTTATATAGGTCATATATAGAAGAAAGTTAGACAATCGGACCCGAATTTTAGGTTAGGTTAATAGTTATAGGTGGTAGTCATGCTGCAGCTATATTATAGTTGTAGCACGAATTGGTTGGCTCGATCGGGGTAGGACCACGCTCTTACAGAATACCAGCGTAAAATAGTACGAGTGTGGAGAACCGAAACTCTTTTTACTGGAAACGAGGTATTCCATTTTAGTAGAGACATTTACGTGGTAGAGCCATGCTGCAGTTATATTAGTAGTATAGTTATAGCACGAATGGGTCGGCTCGACCGGGGAAGGACCACGCTCTCACAGAATACCAGCGTGAAATAGTAGCTTAATGCTGCTGTATTTCGTATGGTGAGTGTAGAGAACCGGAGACCCTTTTTACTGGAAATGAGGCATTCCATCTCAGTCCTCACGGGTGACAACGCATCTGCATTTTGATTTGTAATGGAAGATAGATGTGGATGGACTGTGTGCTCGTTTGTCAGCCTATTCTATAAAAAAAAAAAAAAAAAAAAAAAAAAAAACATAGCATCTGCATTTTGATTCTTAATCAAGAGTAGATGTAGATGTCTATTAGCCACACCATCCACCACGTGAACTGTGTGCTCGATTGTCATCCTTATGGTATAAAAAAGAATTTGGACTGTCACTAGGGGTAAATTCCTTATATTCCTGAGAATCTACCGCCAAGGAACAGTGCATCCATTGCTGTTTTCAGGTTTGAAATGAGAACCAGGATTATTATTAAACAGGTAGTGTGTATTTCGTGATTCGTCTTAAAACTCAGGGGTAACAAAGCTGTGGTAATAGTTTAAAATTGACTGCTGGTTTCCATTGGCTGTAATAGCTCCTTAACATTAGCTAGATATTATTTCAGCCTAGGAGTTCGTCTGGGTAGGTATGCCACCAATCATTAGAGGCTGGAGTGCTGTGCTCCGTTCCCAAAAGAGAACCAGTATAACTACAGGCTGTAAGGTATTCTTAGGTGGTAGTATTTCTTATTTTCCTGGGATTCCGACTGTGCTCTTACCTATTTCCACCGTCAACTGCATTCACTGCTATTTTTCGGTTTGAAGTTAGGAACAGGATAGTTCCTAAACAAGCTGTGAGACTATTTAATAGAATCAGACGTTACGTTACGTTTGTTAGAAATTAATATGCTTGTTTCCGCGTAATGAAACTTTCAAACTGAGCAAGACACAACATTTTATTTCATTATGCGGAAATAAGCAAATTAGTCTTAATAGTCAGAGGTATCAAAGCTGTGGTCATCGTTTAAAGTTGTTTGCTGGATTGATGGCCATTAGCTAGATATTATTTCAATAAAAAGATAGGATATTCTTCGAGCTCACCGGTATGATAAGTCCATTGCAGCACGCATTGGGTGCAAGTGACGTAGGGCGGAAGCCTCACACGGTACCTGAAGATATCCTTCTTGCCTGTGTCCAGAGGGATCATGAACCTTTCCTCGCGCGTGCCTGATATGTACAAAGGATACCTGAGAACATGATCATTATAATGTATTAGTATTTTTGTATTTACTCGATACGATCTTTATTGCTACTTTACTATAAGTTTTGTCAACGTTTGCTTTGTCGTTGAAACATTTTTGTCACGCTTGCCAATGAAAATTTCGTAATCACATCTATAAACTTGTATATAATCTATACCAGGACATGCTCTCTTCCGTTATTGTTAGTGGGTGTCAAGGTAGAGGAGGTCACCCGATGCTCGTGTGCTCATGGTCTCATCTATCAGTTACAGATAACAAAATTATTATTATCTCTTCTATGGATATCTTTAAGGAAAGAGTCAATAAGATTTTGTTAAACTACATCTGTGCGATGTACCACCATTGACTACATACGTACATATCATCAGGTGGGTCAAACCATAGGCTTATAATAGATTATTTCACTTCTTTCTTTTTTTTAATGTGTACTTTTAATTTTTGATGAGGTGAAAGAGATATGACATCATTCTGCTCAAATACCAACCTTACCTGCACGAAGTGCATTGACTGCCTGAACAAGTTTCTGGTGACCGACTGATAGCGGAAAAATACGTTTAATCCTAGTTTCCAAAACTGACTCATTTGTCTGCTGTTCTATTAAAAAATAATAACTTAAAAATGGGAAATTAAGCCCTAAATTGGGCTATACGGGAAGCGATCTTAATAAGGACGATCTTAGGATCTTAATAATACTATACGAGAAACTAAGAAGTTGTATTTCGTATACTGTCGGTATTTGTGGAAACCTGAATGTCCCGTAGATAATTTCGAGGACTTGTGAACTCCGCATACACCCATTGAAGCAGGGAAGTGTACGCCCCGATTCCCCGGCGTGGACAATTTCCTGATCCAAAACACTCTTCACCCTGCATTGGTTTATAATATGTAGGCACTACTTTACTTTTTTATTACCTGTCGAAACATTCCTGCGTCGCTTCCTGTTTAGGATTGTTATTCGGGCAAAGCTTCATTATAAATGTACCAAGATGGTTGGCTGTCAGTTCGATTTCTATTTCTATTTCCTGTAAACAAAATTTTAATAAGATGTTAAAATATAAGCAAAAAATAAACAACACCGTACAAAAGTTATATTGATAGGCTCTTGGTCGATTTTGGTTCATCACAATCATCACCATTACTGCTTTTCATAAGTCCATTGATGATCAAAAGCCACTTCCATAAATTGACAAATATTCCATAGATGATAAATATCCCCATCATAAGGGCTTGTTGGTCAAAGTTTTCACAGTGTATAGGCGGTTTGGCAATCGTAGATTTTATATATATTATATATTATTTTTAACCCCCTATGCAAACAGAGGGGTGTTATATGTTTAACGTGTGTAACTGTATATCTGTCTGTGGCATCTTAGTGCCAAACTGATGAACCGATTTTGATTTAGTTCTCTTTGGTTGCGAAGTGACTTTATCGAGTATGTTTTCAGTAAATGTGTCAGCTTGTTCTATGAAAATACTAACCTGACCGACACTATAGTGCCGCGTGATGATACCCTTTCCGAACATGCCGCCAGCCTCATGCGGCCGAGGCTCCGACAGGTGGACCGCGTCGCCGCACACCCCGCAGCGACCGCCGTTCTGCTCCCACTGAACTGAACGTACACGCTGTCAGTTTGATCCATCATTGAATTAACATTTTATACGTAGTAAAGCTATGCTGCAGCTAGCAGTAGTGTAGTTGTAGTATGGTTGAATCACGAATGGGTGGGATCGACCTTGCTCTCACAGAATACCAGCGTAAAATAGCAGCTTAATACTGCTGTGTTTAGTATGGTGAGTGTAAAGATCCCGAGACCATAGAGAACGGGAAGCCCTTTTTAGTAGAAACGAAGCATTTCATCTTAGTCCTCAGGAGTCACAACGCTTATAATCGAGGATAGCTGTCTATGGACCACGGCATCCACTTAACATCAGGAGTACTGTGTGCTTGTTTGTCACCCTTACATGTTTTAAAAAGGATGAAAGAAAGAGCGAGAGAATATCACAATTTTTGATTGTTGTGATATTGTAACACTGATTCATGTCCCTCTGTCGTGTTTATCACCTACTTATGATAATGATTTAACTGATTGATAAGCAAATATCTTAAGGATGTTATATCTACACGAGTTCAATAAACTTATTATTATTATACACGCCTCCTTCACGTCTCATCAATTTGATGAATAGTGAACAAAAATGTACTATGCCAGATACTTTTGAGAGGTTAACGCTCCTAAAACAGTAAAAGCACAATTAAACGAAAAATTCGAAGGTCATTCCCCATCGGCTGTTGGCTCGTCGAGCTATATGGCCGCTTCAAGTTATTGCTTCATTTGGATATGTATACAAATTCAGTTATACTGTGTGTGCACACTACACGTGCAGAATACTACGGAGAGCATAAAGTTAAAGCCTTTATACGTCCCACTGCTGGGCGCAGACCTTCTGTCAAGTATGTGAAGGTTTTAGAGTAAGGAAATGTCCACCGCGGTGCTCCAATGCGTGTTGGCGAACTTCACATGTCTTCAAAATATTTTAATTACTTTTACTTATTTTTCTGACATGCAGGTTTCCTCACGATATTTTCCTTCACCGCTAAGCACGTGAAACTTACAACGAGGGAATTATCTTCTACATTATTACAAGCCTAATGTTGAACAAAATATGGTCCTGAGCCATCTGTATCCATCAACTCTACTTGCATGTTTCATCAGGTCTTCATCCCATTAGGTAGCTAGAGGGTGTGCATCAGCATCTTGAAAAAAATTCGTATGCAAATCCGTCTGTCAAACGCGGCCAGTACACGTTTCCTTCCTAGGAAAAAACTAAACGGGCACGGTAGAGTCACGATGAATGACTGCGTCTTTGTTAGCGAGTATACTTGCGATATTTCCAAAATTTCAGAGTAGTTGTAGTCGTCGTCTATAGAATAACAACAGCATTAATTTAAAATTAAATAGTTACTACTGTTTAAAATTGGATCCGGTGGAGGTTCGGTTGCCACCTACGACGACTCGACCTGGCAACATTTAACGCACGCACACTGAGGACTGACGAGAAGATCCTGGAGCTGGAAGAAGAGATAGACAAGTTGCGCTGGAGTATTATAGGATTATCCGAGGTCCGAAGAGAGGGGGAGGACACGGTGATTCTCGAATCCGGCAACTTGTTCTATCACCGGGAGGGCGACCATCTGTCCCAAGGAGGTGTCGGATTTATCGTCCACAAGTCTCCCGTCAACAACGTTGTACAGATTGAGAGTGTGTCGACGAGGGTCGCGTACCTGATACTCAGAATCACCAAACGGTATTCGCTGAAGGTCATACAGGTTTACGCACCAACGTCGGCACATTCCGATGAGGAGGTGGAGGAAATGTATGAGGATATTTCCAAAGCCATACATTCCTCCAAAACCCACTACACGGTGTTGATGGGAGACTTCAACGCAAAACTAGGCACAAGAGAAAACGGTGAGCTGAAGTTAGGGAAATTTGGAGTAGGGCAACGGAACCGAAGGGGCCAGCAGCTGGCCGACTTTATGGAGAAAGAGGGACTCTTTATGATGAACTCTTTCTTTCAGAAGCGGCCCCACAGGAAGTGGACCTGGTCGAGCCCCGACGGTTCGACAAAAAATGAGATTGACTTCATTATGACGACCAGACGCCAACTGTTCAGTGATGTCTCAGTGATCGCAAGGGTGAAAACTGGCAGCGATCACCGAATGGTTAGAGGCACACTGAACCTAAACGTTAAGTTGGAGAGGTCTCGTCTAATGAAGTCAACGCTCCGTCCCCCCTCGTGCTCTGATCCAAAATCCCGAAAACTTTCAGCTCGAGTTACACAACCGCTTTCAGTGCCTACAAGATTGCAATGCAGTGGACGATATGAATGACAAGCTCGTGGAAACTGTCCATGCGGTCGGAGCTAAGTTCTGCAAGACCCGCCGCAGAAGAACACAAAAACTCTCCGATCACACTCTTAATCTCATGGCTGTTAGACGGGAGATGAGGCTGCAATCGTCAACAGATTTGACAGCATACAGGCAACTGAACAGACAGATCTCCAAATGCATGCGGCGAGACTTACGCAACTTTAATACTGCTCGTATTAAAGAAGCGATCGAGCGGAACCAGGGCTCCAAAGTCTTTGCCAGAGATCTGTCTGCCAGAAAGAGCCAACTGTCAAGGCTGAAGACTGAGTGTGGCAGCATCGTTTCCGGGACACCTGAGATTTTGAGTGAGATTGAGAGGTTCTATGGGCAGCTGTACACATCATCGTTGGAGCCACACGCAAGTGTGAGTAACGATCCAAGAGCAAGTCTTATCCGACACTATTCCGATGATATCCCGGACGTCAGTCTAAGCGAGATTAGAATGGCTCTCCAGCACCTTAAAAACGGCAGGGCCCCAGGCGAGGATGGAATTACAGCGGAGCTTCTGAAAGCGGGTGGAACACCGGTACTTGAAGTCCTTCAGAAGCTCTTCAATTCCGTCCTCCATGGTGGCACTACTCCAGAGCCGTGGAGCAGAAGTGCGGTGGTCTTGTTCTTTAAGAAAGGCGACAACGCTCTCTTGAAGAACTACAGACCGATTTCCCTTCTGAGCCGCGTCTACGTGCTGTTTTCGAGAGTCATTACGAATCGTCTCGCACGCAGACTCGACGACTTCCAGCCTCCCGAACAAGCCGGTTTCCGAAAAGGCTTCAGTACCATAGACCACATACATACCCTGCGGCAGATTGTACAGAAGACTGAAGAGTACAATTTGCCACTTTGCCTGGCGTATGTGGACTATGAGAAAGCCTTTGATTCCGTCGAAATTTGGGCGGTGCTGCAGTCCCTTCAGCGGTGCCAAGTTGACTGTCGGTATATCGAAGTGCTGAAGTGTTTGTACAGTAGGGCTACGATGGCTATCCGAGTACAGAACCAGAGCTCGAAACCTATCCAACTGCAGAGAGGTGTAAGACAGGGTGACGTTATATCCCCGAAACTCTTCACCGCTGCTTTGGAAGACGTTTTCAAGCTACTGGACTGGAAAGGATACGGTATTAACATCAATGGCGAGTACATCACTCACCTTCGATTTGCCGACGATATAGTCCTTATGGCAGAATCGCTGGAGGACTTAAGTACTATGCTCAATGACCTCAATAGTGCCTCCCAACGGATAGGTCTTAAGATGAACATGGACAAAACAAAGATTATGTTTAATGTCCATGTCACACCTATGCCGGTAGTTGTTGGGAGCACTATGCTCGAAGTTGTTGACGAGTACGTTTACCTGGGACAAATATTCCGACTAGGTAAGTCCAACTTCGACCGAGAGGTCAATCGACGGATTCAACTCGGCTGGGCAGCGTTCGGGAAATTACGACATATCTTCTCGTCAGATATACCTCAATCTCTGAAAACTAAAGTGTACAACCAGTGCGTGTTGCCAGTGATGACTTACGGATCAGAGATGTGGTCCTTCACTGCTGGCCGTATGAGGACGCTCAAGGTCGCTCAGCGAGCTATGGAGAGGGCTATGCTCGGAGTTTCTCTGCGTGATAGACTCAGAAATGAGGATATCCGCAGTAAAACCAGATTGACCGACATAGCCCAACGGATTAGTAAGCTGAAGTGGCAATGGGCCGGCCATATAGCTCGAAGAACCGATAACCGATGGGGAAGAAAGGTTCTCGAGTGGCAGCCTCGTACCGGTAGGCGTAGTGTAGGGCGACCCCCCACTAGATGGAGTGACGACCTGGTAAGATATGCAGGAAGTCGATGGATGCAGGTGGCTCAGGACCGTGCTTTGTGGCATTACTTGGGGGAGGCCTATGTTCAGCAGTGGACTTGTGAAGGGCTGTGATGATGATGATGATGATGAAAATTGGACGTTGTTACGCAAAAAGGATCTAACCAACTAAAAGCTACTTTTGAAAAATTGACATTTGAACTATTCAAGAAGAAGTTACTTAGTTTGGGGGTAGCTTTTTATAAATAAAAATAATGAGTTTGTTGGAATTTCTTTTATTTTATAAAGTAATAAAATTTAAGGGTTATTTTTGAATAACTCATTTTTGATCCGACAGTAGGTTGGAATCATTTTTGCGTAACCACATCTTGTACTTTATTTTATGGTCCTTCGAGCTGGATACAGGAAAGAAATAGCAACTGACCGGCATATCCGCCACAAAACAATTCGTTGTCATTGTAATTTACAGGATTAGGGAAGCCAAAACGCCACATAGAGTTACGCGCCGGAGGGTCCATGAGCCTTCCGTGACCTTCGGCTCCACGACGGACGCTTCCTAACATCTGAAAGTAGAAAAATTGTTTATTGTCAAAATTATATTAACCTTACTGTTACGCTGCAGCTATATAATGGCACTTGAGAGTCAGTTCGATCTAAGAAGGACTACGTTCGCACAGAAATTAGCGTAAAATAGCACCGTAATGCTGCTGTTTTTGGAATGGTGAGTGACAAAAACCAAGCACCCATTTTTTGGTAACAAGACTAGACTAATCTTTTTTTACTATTACAAACTAGTGCTTGTCTATATCCTACCTGATGGTAAGTTATGATGTAGCCAAAGATGGTAAAGCGAACAGACTTAGTTTAACAAAAGCCTATGCACTATTGCTTTAAAGACACCCATTATAATCGGATGAAAAGACAGATGCTGGCAGATTAGACGACTTTTACTTTTATTACGACGGAGAAAACCTTTTGGTTCAAATATGTGGTATGTGGACAACAAGTGAGACAAGCCGAGCGTCTGGTGGTTCGATGAAGGAATAGAGCGGGTGGAAGTAAGTCATGCAACTCCTGCTAACGGGACTGGTAAGATTAGTTCTAATCATATTGGTGTTAGCAATATGCGTCATAGCATGCCTTTTCATTGAGTATAAAGCCGATGGTGGCATTTTGCAGTACCAATTCGAATATGGCAGCAATACTGTATGAGTAATACAAGACCGGACTTGCGCTTTATGTACTGTAAGCAACTTTTCCGGCGTGAAGTATTGCCGCACATTTACAAGGACAACTAACATCCTTGCAGCTGCTTTAGTCGTGTAGCCCTAGACTCAATCGCCCAAAGTTCATGTTCGAAGAAATCTCAACCACCAGCAGTTAAAGACGTAAATTTCAACGATACATTGTGAAATGGATTATACTCCTTTTCGCGGTAAAAAGACACGTCTTAGTCCTCTAAGGTACCTACATATTTGTTTATTGATTATGAAATGCAACTTTAACTTAGTATACTTGTAGGTGTAAAATAATAACGCAGTGTAGTGGCGACGTAACAGATTCCACTATCCCATATGATCCTGTGGGTGCCATAAAAGGAGACAGAGGAACACTGAAACAGGAGATGTGCAGCAGCATCTTCTTAATAATTACTGAAACAGCGATTGCCAACCCGCCTGCCAAACGTGGCATCTATGCCAAATAACCTCTCCTATGAGGCAATTCATGGGGGAGGCCTATGTTCATCAATGGACTTTTGATAGGCTGTAATTAATTAAGTAATTTGTAAAGCTCTATATCTCTAGATTATAGACTTAAAGAGTAGTTTAATTATAGTCCTAGAAGAAACAACAGTCTCTCCTTATTAACACCTTTCTTACATTATCACAAATGCATTGACTTAGAAGCTTGAATTGTTTAACTTCTAAGAAATCGTAGACATTGGTATTTGATAATAATTTAATATAAGAGTCCCATTTTTAACCGACTTTCAAAAGTAGCCCTTAAAAGATTTTAGAAAAAACATACTCACTTGTAATAAGAATATCCAGTACGTAAGGAAAGAGGCCCCACCACTCTTGTACCTTCTGACTTCCATCTGGGGGGAAAAAAACACTGTTATTGAAATGCGTAAAAGCTGAAAGCTATGTACTCTTATGTTGGTTAGCACCTAGTAGTTCATGGTATACATATATACTTATCTCTGAATCATTTTACTTACTTATTAAATAGATACACCATCGACAATATCAATAAACATTGTTACAATCAAAATACTACATTTTTAGATAAAGGATATGTCTTTACAGGTGTATACATCATTATAAGAGAAAAAAACTAAACAACATATAAATTCTAAAACAAAAAGAAATTAAACTAACCAATCAAAGTAAAAGCATCACAACCTATAACCTATTTTAAAAAGCAAGAAGATGCAAACTAAACACAACATATAACCTTAAGGGGAAATAGCGTAATTTTTGTCAACATGGCTTAGCAATATCTTCGTTATGCCGATAATATTGCAGCAATTATATTTTGAAGCATTTAAATATATTGTAAAGTTGAGGATTAATGTTAATGATTATGTTAGACGAAAACACGATTTCGTAAAATTTTCTCGATAGAAAAAAAATCCAAAGTTACCTCCAAAATAAACAATAAACCGCTGTTATTCATAAAATACTTTAAATAAGATCATGAAACTTTGCATACTAACTGAACTAACTATAAAGCAGTGCTTATGTTATTTACTTTTTTTAAAATACCATTATTTTCACTGTAAAAAGAAATTACCTAAACTATCGACGTCTTGAGCTTGAATCCTGTCGCACCGTTAGTATCGCTTAGGCTTTTGAAGGGAGAAGTTGTGTCGCTTACGATCAGAATATACATTACGCAACAGGACGACGTAAAATTAAAATGGGAAATAACCATGATAAAAATAAGAAGCGGCTGGCTCGGCGTTAAGAAACAGGCATAAATATGATAAACCTAATGAAATAAGTATCTAACGACCTTTCTACTTACAGTATTAGTGATTACAAACATATCGATACATAGCATATGACGCACGGGGAAGTGGGGGCGAAATTAGAATTTGATCTGACTTACTCTATCCTCTTAAGACAAAGCGATACATTTTTGTCTACTATTTAAATATATTGTTTATGTTGATAATATTGACAAATTACTATTATTGCAGCTGACTTCTAAATTTATTTATTAGGATGCATCTGAAACGCATATGTTTTTTATAGAATAACACACAGTCCACCTGATGATAAGTGGATGCTGTAGTCCATAGACATCTTCATTTATCCTCAATTACGAATCAAAACGTAGATGCGTTGTCACCCCTGAGGACTACGAACGAATGCCTCGTTTGCAGTAGAAAAGGATCTCCGGATATTTACAGTCACCATACGAAACGCAGCAGTATTAAGCTGCTATTTTACGCTGGTATTCTGTGAGAGCGTGGTTCTTCCCCGGTCGAGCCGACCCATTCGTGCTACAACCATATAACTGCAGCGTGGCTCTACCACGTATAAATACGATTAATAATTTTGCAAAATATTAGTAATACACCTAAAACAATAACTTACAAGCGACTCCTTAATACTTTTCTAGTTGCACATAAAGTATAGGTAAGTTTCATACAAAAACAGAAACTATGGAGTTATTTATAAAATAACTACATTGGTCATAGTTTTACAATAACGGCTACATTTTCAAATTTTAAGACAAAAAAGTAGATTCTAAATATTTCAACTCAATGTTGTTTTGTGCTAAAAGCAAAAACGGTACTCTCTGTTATTTGATAGTTTATAAACGTAAAATTTAGCAGAGATAGCAATAAATTTGGAATTTATGTGTTTTTAAAACATTGTAAGTCGTTTAAAACACACCCAGGTGTTGCTTTTTTTTAAATATAATAATTTACTGCCGTTTCAACTCGCCCTGTGACCTTTTGTATCAATTTTATTTTTATTGGACCATATCTCACTTACTGTTTAATCCAATGCTATTCATTATTTTATAATTATGCTGTTGAAAACATTATTTTTGCGAAAAGCAATCACATTAAAAAGCATTTACTTGTTCTGTTGTGTTTCTGATTTATTTTTAATTATTATTAGCCAGTGTTTGACTTTTTGTTCGTTTCTTATTTAAGCAACAGATAATTTATGGCTGATGAAAATGTTGTCTATAAACAAAAATCTATAAACCCGACGAAGAAAAAATCCAACTTTGATAGGAACAAAGACTTGTTTACATTTTTAACAAATCAGTTAAACAAAAATTAAGGTTATCATAAAACTTATACCCAGTTTGTGAAAGTTACTAGTAAATAATGCTTTTTTAAAAATAGAATAAGGGTCACAAACGAGCAAACAAGTGTGTAAACCACAGATATCTACATTTATCTACGATTTAGAATCAAAATGCAGATGCCTTGTCACCCCTGAGGACTGTGATAGAATACTTCGTTTCTAGTAAAAAGGGTTTCTGGTCCCTACACTCACCATACGAAACACAGCAGCATTAGCTGCTATTTGACGATGGTATTCTGTGAGAACGTGATCCCACATCGGTTAAGCCGACCCATAAGTGCTGTAACTATAATATAGCTGCAGCGTAGCTCTAATACGTAAAAACGTATAAAGTATCCGTACATGAGACATAAACGGCCGCATGTTTTGAATGTGTAGTGTCATGTACAATATATTGTCGTGGGGACATTATAACATAACACTAACATAACTAGACAATACACGTCAGTGTTACGATTAGATAAAATACTTAAAGAGTAGTTTAATTAAATTCCAAGAATAAACAACATGTCTCTCATAATGATTTCTTATATTTACACGAACACTACACATTGATTAAAACTATTTTTACGGATTTTATCGCGTTTATTTTACTATTATTTTTAATTCCCGACGTTTCGGGTGCTTTCGAGCACCCATGGTCACGGGGGACTGAGATGACTGACGTCCCGATGTCATTGTTAAACCCGGAGTACCTTCAGCTTTTTTAATTATTGTTTATGGTCCGATCTATGCAAAATGACCTGACTATGTCCTGAGGTCTTGCAGTGGTATGCTTGGGTTTAGTTTTAATTTTATTGATTATAGGATCCCAAGCAGGTGGTAGTACCCAGCCTCCTTCTCTATATAACTACAGACTTCGCAAACTGCAGACTTTCAACGTTCCGAGAAGTCTGCAGTTTACGATCATATTCTAGACGGCCCCAACCATTACATCAGATTTGATAGACCACAAATCCTCGCGAAAGAACACCGATTCCTACCAAGGATGATACGTGAGGCTATTGAAATTAAAAAACATCCTAATTTCAATAGAGAAGGAGTTAAGGTGATGTGGGCGCCAAAAGCAGATGCACGATGCAGAGCACCTTAATTATCACAAATGCTTTGACTTAGAAGCTTGAAATTTTTAAACTTCTAAGAGATCGTTTTATTTATATAGAATAATGGTGACAAACGAGCGCACAGTTCACCTGATGGTAAGTAGATGCTGTGGTCAATAGACATCTACATTTATCTTCGATTAAAAATCAAAACGCAGATGCGTTGTCACCGTTGAGGACTAAGATGGAATGCCTCTTATCCAGTAAAAAGGAGGCTCCGGTTCTCTTCACTCACCATACGAAAAACAGCAGTATTAAGCTGCTATTTTACGCTGGTATTCTAGAAGAGTGTGGTCCTGCCCCGGTCGAGCCGACTCATTCCTGCTACAACCACAGCAGCTTGGCTTTATTATATACATTAATATTTGATAATAATTTCCACTTGACATATGGACAGACAACAAAGTGATCCTATGAGTCCCATTTTTACTAAAGGGGGGTACTCAGACAGTTGTTTTATCTGTGTTTCCTCAGAACTTTTATCTAGGCAAACTGATTTTTTATTTGAAAGCTGGTGCTTCTGGTGTAGTTCCATGTAAATTTGATCAAGATTTGACCAGTGGTTTTTGAGTTTTCCTTAATTATGCGTTTTTAATTGGCTTTGGTTACATTGATGATGTTCTCATTTTATTTATATTGAAGTTGGTTGCACAAAATTTTTAATTTTAGCACTTGTTACGTTTGTAAAGAGAAACCTTTATAAGCAAATAATCTACAAATTTCGAATAAGCTTAAATGAAAAGTTTACTCACGCTAAATTACAATTCTTATCATCTTGAATGGTTTGTTACAACAATATATTATAAAGTTATTTTATTAGAGTAAACGAACTTGCAGTCAGTCTTACGGAAGAGTTAGCGGCACCATCACGCAACTGTAAGGATGTAATGACCCAATGTCAAGTTCTCGTCATCATCACCACAGACTATCAGAAGTACACTGCTGAACATAGGCTCTTCATAGATTGCCTCGGAAGAGGTGATATCAGTTACCACTAATGGCGGGCGCTTTGGCGTTCTTATTAAGAAAACGTTTCTGCCCCCCATCTTGTTTGCTTCACTTTATGACCTCTTGGTAGCGGATATTCTTGCAGCGCCACTATACGGTTTTGTGCTATGTACACGCTATTATATACACAGTATTAAATAATTTACAAACTGAATTTTTGTTACGTTTTCCCTATGCAAAGTCATTGTTAACTTCTAATGCGTTTCTATCGAATAACTATAAATCCACTATGTACGAGTTGTTGTCCTGTAGAATTTAAATGTGATAGATAGCATTTATCGTATGAATTTCCTGGCATTGTTTTGAAACGTCGAACAGCAATTCTATTGAGAGCATAACACACACACACACACACACACACACACACACACACACACACACACACACACACACACACACACACACACACACACACACACCACACACACACACACACACACATACACACACAAACACACACTACAAGTGCGCGCGCGCGCACTCGCACACGAACACTTATTATACGTATGAAAAAAACTTTTATACAGTAGTTATTACAGTTATACAGTTTATACAGTTTTATACAGTACTTTAAAGAAAATTAATAAAAGTGTTAAACAATGTCACGAAATTTAATTTAATATTAATACTACACTTCAATTTAATATTAAAAAATGCAAAAATTATCAAAGAACAATATTGTATCACAATATTGTAAGAGTACGCGTAAGAGCAAACACATACATAAATAATATTATATAAATAATAGGATAGCCATATTTCGCTAGCGGACTCTTAAAAGTGCAAAAATGGTAACACCGTGAATCAGTGATAAACGACTTAAAGACTAACTAAACGAAAACAATTAGGTCCGCTTATACCTTATACCCACATTCTTTGTGATAACTCTAGGCTTTAGAGCTTTAGAGATATTGGCAACTTTGTGTTGACTACAAGTTTTCATCATCAACATCACAGCCTCCGAAAACAATATATTAATATGGAATAATATAAATAAAATTGTTTTAATAACTTATGTAAGCACATGTTGTACGTATAAAAACTATAGAAACACAGGTTTGCTTTGTTACGTACTTTTGAAAACAATCCGCAAAATTACTTTTGCGAATCGTTTGCATTGAATGGGGTATCAATATCCATCCATAATACAATTTTGTTGATTTTCAAATAGGTACTTTAAAGTCCATAAAATAAAAATTAATTTGATATGTCAATAGATACACGATACACATGACAACAGCTAAGGGTTTAGTATAAGTAAGAAACTGAAGCAGTAAATTAAAACGTAGTGATTATATTATACTGTTTGCCATAAACACTTATCAATAAAAGAGATAACATGGAGAAAAAAGGGGTAATGAATCCACCTCCGCTGCCTCAATCACGAAACTGCAATAGAAATGTTTTGCGTATATTTATTTCTTTCCCAATTTAAAAACGACAGCAGACTCATGGTACTTGGAAAGTATTGGGTTCAAATCATGCGCTTAATGTTGTGAACCATTCCTAACACAAGCATTTTAAGCTTACTTGTTATTTTGGCTTTATTAGCTTGTTACTTGGGCTTTATTAGCTATTAATAATGTTGATAGCGTTATTATTATCCTTCTTTTTAATCCTTTGCCCAATAGTGCGTGACCGCTCAAGTTTTACACATTAGACCACAGTTAAGGGTACGGCGGATAACAGATAAGTGGTGGGCGTCTGGGTCAATACTCTTGTGGCCTTGACAGTCATCAATCCATATAGACATTTGACATGTTATAGTAGCTAATAATAGGTTTCGTTTTTATTACTACGATTTGTTAGTCAGTTTTCAAAAACTAACTTAGTTTGTGTCGTAGCCGTCTTTTGCGCAAAGGTTTATTTCGAGAAACATGTTAAATTTAAAGTTACAGCCTACATAGGTCCCGTCGCTGGGCACAGGCCTCTCATTTCTGAGAGGGTTGTAGGGCAAGGAAGTGCACGCCGCGCTGCCCTAATACGTGTTGGCGAACTTTACATCATATCTTCGAAATATATTTTTTTATTTCTCAGACATACAGGATTCCTAACGATGTTTTCTTTCACCGCTGAGCACGTGGTAAGTCAGCACTTAAAATTGCAACTAAGAATTTCATTGGTGCCGGCGGGGATCGAACTCGGGTTCTCGCGTACTGTGAAATTTACAGCGAGCGTTAACCATCTGAGTTACCATGGCTCGGCTTTCGAAACACATGAATGTAAATTCATTATTTAAAATTAAAACTATAAAAGTTAAATATAGTTATAATTTTTTTTAATTTATAATATGAATCAGGTAAACCTTAGTAGACTATTCGAAGATTTCTTTCATTAAAACGTCCAAAGTATAGTCGTGTAACAAATCCGATTTTCTGTGGGACTATTTACAAACTCAATAAGTACGTAATTTAGTTACCTAATAGTTTGAATGTTAGCGGCCCAAATTCAAAATAAATTTAAGCAAAAACAATGAAAAAATAATATTTATTTAGAATCAATAGGTCAGCAAGCGTTTGCGAAATAGCATCATTAAATTTATTGAACTTTGTCGTTAATAGAGGTAATTAAATATTTAAATCTGTACGCGTGTAGCTTGTTAATAATATATTTAAGTATAATTGCCTGCACTATCACAACTAACTAACCTTATATCATTCCGTTAGTGTCGTAAGAGATAACAGAGGGAAATTTAAACAGGAGATTGACAGCTGGGTCCAGAAAACTACTCAACTATAATGAAAAACTTATGATGGGCTGTAATAAATGAATGAATAAGCGAATGAATGAATGTACTTCATTAATTTTCAAATTAAAACGACAGTTACCAAATTACGATAAAGTAAATAATGCTATAGCTCAAGTTAGTAAGTTAGTCAATTGGTTTAATGTTAATAATTTGCATTTAAATGGAACTAAAACTAAATGTATGAAATTTGTAACTCCGAATGTCAAACAAGTTAATACTAACGTAATTTTAAATGAGAAGGAGCTGAGTCTTGTTGATACCACCATTTTTCTTGGAATCACACTAGACGCAAAGCTTCAATGGCTCCCCCATATATCAAAACTAGCTAGCAGACTTAGTTCTGCAGCATATACTCGTAGCTAAGATAAGAACTCTTACCGGTGTTGAAACAGCTAGACTAGTTTAATTTAGCTATTTCCATAGCATAATGTCGTATGGTATTTTCCTATGTGGACACGCGACCGACACTGAAATTATATTTGTTTTATAGAAGAGGGCCGTTAGAGCAATATATGATTTAAAACCTAGAGAGTCGCTCAAACAAAAAATTAATGAAATTAATACTCTTGCCTCTCAATGCATTTATGAAAATGTAATGTACATACACAAAAATAAAAGTAGTTTTGCAAAAATAAGTAATATTCATTCTGTAAATATTAGGAACAGACACAAACTAGTAGTACCAGTTACTCGACTGCAGACTTTCGACCAGTCTCCACCTTTACGTTGTTGATTTACCACGCATTCGAACCAAATTTGCTACGTCGTTCATCATGCGCACAACAAAGGAGTGGCATAAGTTGCCAGCATCTGTCTTTCCATCCGATTACAGTGTGGGTGTCTTCAAGGGAAGAGTGAATAGGAGTTTTATTAAGTCAGTGCGCTTCACCGTCTTAGGCTACATCACCACTTACCATCAGGTGGAATTGTAGTTGATCACTAGCTTAGAATAATAAAAAATCGGTTTTACAAAAAATCTTTAATTCTTTTAAAAGTGGATATTTATGCATTAAATAGCATACAAACTGCCTCGTTGGTCTAGTGGTTGTAGTAGTGCGACTGCTGATTATGAGGTCCTGGGTTCGAATCCCGGGTCTGGCCAAAAAATTAATTATTGTGTGTTTCCCTCAAGAAATTCTCAGTAGTTGCCCGGAGTCAGGAATTTGGCGGTGTCTCACCCCCATGCCTCGTAAAGCACGTAAAGCCGTTGGTCGTGCGCCTGACCTGATGGTCGTGTCGATTTACCGTCCCAACGGATTATGAGAGTAAGAGAATAGAGAGTGCACCTGTACTTGCGCATACACTTGGGCACTATAATCCTGTCCTGCGCCGTTGGCCTGTCCGGCTCCGTCCGGCTCCGTCCGGCTGTCCGCCGTGGCCGAAAATTCAGCATACAAATAACCCCCTGATTTCGATATTACAGACAGATACTTTCATTTTATTTACATGTATTCATAAAAAATATTACATAATAATAAAAATAACAATAATGTCCTCCAGACCGAATTTCGGCCACGGCGGCCTGCCTCAACGGAAGCTAGCCATCGGCGCAGGACAAGATTATAGTGCCCAAGTGTATGCGCAAGCACAGGTAAACTCTCTCTTCCCACACTCTCATAATCCGATTGGACGGTAAACCGACCTGATCGGAGAGAGATCAGGCGCAGGACCAACGGCTTTACGTGCTTTTTTTTCTCTTTATTAGGGATAACAAACAATTGTACAATATAATCTTATTATTAAAGACAATACTATACTTAAGCTTAATATTTATACAATCGACACCGTTATCCACATATTGACATTTTCCATGACTCGTTGATTAAATTTAAACGAAAACTGACCAGCCCTTTGTGAAGAGGCATTTGTTCTTAGTTAAGTTTTTAGTTTTTTTTTTTTGGTGAATTTTACTATTTTATTGTTTTAAAATTTTAAGATATATATATATATATATATATATATATATATATATATATTACTTATGTTGTTACTTAATATCTTCTGTCAATGTTGTGTACGCCTATAATAGGCATATGTGTAAGGAATGTACTTTATAAATGTAACTCTTATAATATGTATACATGTACTGGTTGGTGTACCTTTTAAATAAATAAATAAATAAATTACTACTGGCTCTGTGTACGTAACAATTAAAAATTAAAATGTAATGTTCTATTAAAAACGACCCGTTCACCAATAAATACAGAGAAAAACAGAACTAATTTACACATATGCATGTACATGTGCACGCATATACATACACACATATATACAAACATATACATACACGCACATACACATACACATATAGATAATACATAGATGTGAAAAATTAAATTTAACCTAAATAAACAATTACATTAACTTGCATCAAATTCAGGTAGAACCTCATACACAGCTTTTTTATATCTAGACGAAGTTAATCCAAAGATATCTATGTCATTAAATTTGTTGTTTTTTAATTGTGCTTTCCGAGGCGCGGGAGTGAGACACCGCCAACTTCCTGACTCCGGGCAACTACTGAGAATTTCTTGACGGAAAAACTCAATAATTAATTTTTTGACCCGATCCGGGATTCGATCCCAGGACCTCATGATCAGCAGTCGCACTACTACAACCACTAGACCAACGAGGCAGTCAAAAATATTATAGGTATTATAAAAATATTATATAGGAAATATGTTAACAACAAATAAGATGTCTTTACTCGTATGTGGCGTTATATTTACAACGAGTATATAAATTGAACCCACGCTATTAAATAAACATCATTAGAAATAAATAAAATTGAACTGTCCGTTTGTAATGTCAAAGTAACAGCTTTTATCTAAATGCATAATATGATTTCTTATATTTACGCGAACACTACACATTGAAATAATACTAGTTTTTACGGAATTTATCGCGTATATTTAATATTTATTAAATTAAATCTGGACGTAAAATGGATAATACCTACGTGCGCCAAATCACCAAAGTTGTATGGGTTACCAAAAATACACAAGCCCAATGCTCCATTACGCCCCATAGTGAGCCAAATCGATTCACCAACTTACAGATTGGCTCAACACTTAGCGAAAATACTCTCACCGCTCAGGGGACATACAAGAGCACACATAAAGGATTCCTACCATTTTGTCAGCGAGATTAAAGACCTACGTCTGGCAGACAATGAAACTATGGTCAGTTTTGATGTGCAGTCATTGTTTACATGCTTACCTGTTGAAGACTGCATCTCAATTGTAACTAGAAGGCTGGAAGAAAACAACATGCCCGTAGAATATGCAGTATTACTCAGACACTGCCTTACATCTGGCTACCTATTGTGGAAGGAGGAGTTCTACAAGCAAGTAGATGGTGTGGCGATGGGCTCACCTGTATCTCCCATTGTCGCCGACATATTCATGGAAGACTTTGAGGAGAAAGCCCTGCTTACTTCTCCCATAAATCCAAGTTTCTACAAGCGGTACGTAGACGACACTTTCACAATTCTACCTTTAGATAAAGTAACTGCATTTTTAGACCATCTTAACTCTATAAATTCTAAAATTCAGTTCACAATGGAGTTAGAGGCAAACAATTCCTTAGCTTTTCTAGATGTGTTAGTAATTCGGAATCCTGATAACACCTTGAGCCATACTGTGTATAGAAAAAAGACCCATACAGGTAGATATTTAAACGGTGATTCTCACCACCATCCTTCACAGTTAGCTACCGTGGGTAAATCTTTGTTTCAGAGAGCACGAGGGATCTGTGACAGTAAACACCTGGCTGCCGAGCTCCAACATGTCAAGCAAGTTTTGCATGACAACAAGCTTCGGGTCCCGCGCCTACGTCACAGAGAACGAGTGAAGCCGGCCACAGTCGAGCGTGTACCTGCTGTACTGCCATATGTTAGAGGAGTCACTGACAAGATTGGCTACATCTTGAAGCGCGCTTCCATCAAAACATACTTCAAGCCGCCGAAGAAGATTGGTCAGTTTTTACCATCAGTCAAGTGTAACGTCCCTCTGCAAGATGCAGGAGTGTACAAGCTTGATTGTGAATGTGGTCTCTCCTACATAGGACAAACTAAAAGATCCATTAAAACCCGCGTCAAAGAACATATAGCTGATGTGAAGAATCGACGCTCCGGGAAGTCTGCAGTCTGTGAACATGTACAGGATCGCCCCCGTCACTACATCAGATTTGATAGACCACAAATCCTCGCTAAAGAACACCGATTCCTTCCAAGGATGATTCGCGAGGCTATTGAAATCAAAAAACATCCTAATTTCAATATAGAAGATGGCTGGGTGCTACCATCTGCTTGGGATCCTATAATAAATAAAATTAAATCCCAACCGAAGCATACAACTGCAAGACTCCATGATACCATAAGTTCATACTGTGTAGATCGGAACAAAAGTTAAATTTTAATCTATGGTAACCGCGGTTAACTATGACAGCTGGACGTTGAACATCTCAGTCCTTCCCGTGACCATGGGTGCTGTAAAGCTCTCGAAACGTCGGGTAATTAAAAAGTTAAATATACGCGATAAATTCCGTAAAAACTAGTATTATTTCAATACATAATATGAAACAATATACGGTACTAATCACAAAAACACAATTTTTAAATTTTTTGTCTGTCTCTTTGTTTGTTCCGGCTGTTCTTCGAAGTAGTTGGACCGATTTTAATGGGTCTTTCGCCGGCAGATAGCTGATGTTTATAAGAAGTAACTTAAGCTACTTTTATTTTAGGGAAAGAAATATTTCAGGTGCCGCGCAAAAAAATTTAAAACCCATCACATCCAATCGTAATTAATTCCACGTGGGAACAAAGTCACGGCGAACAGCTAATTCAATATAAATATATACGAAAACTTGTTCCCCGATTATTAGACAACTATTTTAGACTACGGAATTATACCACAGATGAATAAATAGTGATTATACACATCAAGTTAACAACCGTTACATTCGTTATAATGAACCTATTAAAGGATATCTATGTAAATTTGTCTTATCGTCATAGTTTACCGTTTTTAATGACCGCCAGTTACACAGGAAATAAATTGGGGTTAATATAACTTGTGTCTGCTTGATAAATTTGTGATAATAAGAAAAAAATTGTAATTTATTTCAACTCTTTTTATCTATTGTAAACTATTTGAATAAAACCAAATTATTGTCGAGTAATTACTATAAAAATTTAAATAAATTGGTATTTCTCGCTCTAACCCTCTCTATTGCTCCATTTATATCTTTTACCTCCCTCTATCTGTCTATCTAAACCAAACTAATAGTACTATTAGAGTAGCTAAAACATTTCCGCTGGAATGAAGTTCATGCGCATATTCACGCGGTTTGAAATACACTGCAATGATGAAAATAATGGTAATTAAAAAACCAGGCACTAACTTTGTATTTACCAATATCTGAACATTTAACAAATATACATTCGTAAACCCGAATTAAAATTCGCTCGAAGAGTATATGTTAGCTTCATTTACATCAAATTTTCTTTCCAAAACCAAGTAGAACAAACGCTGGTGCACATGCACCTTTTAATCGTGTAATGCAATTAAACAACAACAAATTTAATGAAATAGATATTTTTTGATAACTTCTTCTAAATTTAAAATAGCTGTGTATGAGGTTCTATCTACGTATGCGTGTACGTATCTGTATGTATATATTTGTATTATATAATATTAATATAATAGTAATATTCATAATGAAATCAAACAAAGCTGACAGCGAAATGTCAGCCTTTGTTCCAATTTTGTCCACCTGAACAGATAAGTTGTTAGTTTGTTGTTAACGAGACACTGTACAACTTGTTTAATTGTAAATTTGAACTTCACGAGTTCGAAACAAAGTTACAAACAGGATACGAATAGTTTGATTGACATTAAAAATATTTTATTCAATATAAAATTCCAACAGTAACTCGTACAGACTTTGGAACAAAAGTAGAATAAAAATACGAGCTCATTGCTGTGATACACAAGAATATTATATCGGCCAATATATTATCTTTCTCTTGTTATTCAGCCCCTAAAAGTCTACTTTTGAAAATAGACGCCCTAACCCTCACGCTTGGCAGACAGCTTAATGATTGCTGTACCAAACGTCTCGCATCTTCAAACCTTCTTCCTGAGTTTTGTTGAAAATTTGACCGGCGGCGCACTGCCGTTCATGTATTATTGCTTAAATAACGGTATGAAGTACATTTTGATACGTAAACGTGTTGCAATTTTGTATGTAAATGTCTGTGCGTGAAATTTCTTAGTGGAAATTTTGATACAAAATAATATGTCTGCTTAGGCGCCTTGAGATACTATCGCTGAGTTCAAAATTTTTCAAACACTTAGCTATGTGACGCATTCATATTGTGAAGAAGATTTTAAACAAAAGTTTTAAAAAAGGTAATTTCTTAATATGCTTGACACCTGCAAAAATACAACAGTGCGAGCCCATTACCAAAGAAAAAAAGCTGTTTCCCCTCACCGGTCTGGGTAGTTTACGTCTGACGTAAACGACATAAAATACCACCATCTATAGGAAGTAGGTTTACCAGATCGGAAAACCAAAACTTTTGGACAAGTTTTAAAAAAAATCGGGACCTTGGGATTGCGGTCGGGAGAAATAAATATTAAAAATAAAAAGTTTAATGATTTCTTATATTTACGCGAACACTACACATTGATTAAAACTACTTTTACGGATTTTATCGCGTTTAATTTGATTTTTTTAAATACCCGACGTTTCGGGTGCTTTCCAGCACCCATGGTCACGGGGGACTGAGGTGAATGACGTCCCGATGTTAATGTTAACCCGGAGTACCTTCAGCTTTTGAATTATTGTTTATGATCCGATCTATGTAGAATGCACTAACTGTGTCTTGAAGTCTTGCAGTGTTATGCTTGGGTTTAGTTTTCATTTTATTAATTACAGGGTCCCAAGCAGGTGGTAGTACCCAGCCTCCTTCTCTATTGAAATTAGGATGTTTTTTAATTTCAAAAGCCTCACGTATCGTCCTTGATATGAATCGATGTGCTTTCGCGAGGATTTGTGGTCTATCTAAACTGATGTAATGGTTGGGGCCGCCTAGGATATGATCACAAACTGCAGATTACCCGGATCGCGATACAATTCTTAAAAGTCGTTTTAAGCAATAAAAAGTTTATTTTTTAATTAAGAGGCTACAAATAGGACTTTAAACAAAACTAATTTAAGTACATTTAATTTTTAAGTTGCCATATGTATTTAGCATTGGACTTTACTAGAGTCCAGCAATTTGGATCCTTTAGTAGTAGTTTGAGTTTTGTCGGAAGTCTGGAGATCATTTAAAATGTCTGGTGAATCCAGACGAATTACGACCATCTGGCAACCCTGATTGGAAGGGATAAGATTTCTCTGGCATTTCTCTTACTCGCTCTTTTACATCGCTACCATACAGTGCATAAGATAATAGCGTTTTTTAGAAGAAAGCAAAAGCGAAATTACAATACACACGGGAGGTGAACCGCGTTTCGGAAAGGGTTTTTGAAGCTGGGAAGAATCAGTCCACACGCTGGCGGGCTTCACATCGATGAAGGCAGACGTGGCAGACATGTCGGTTTCCTCAGGATGTTTTCCTTTACCGCCGAGCACATGGTATAGTTTAGTGGTTCAGTGGTAGTGGTGGAGTCGTAGTAGCTTAGGTGCTGAACGCTCGCCGTGCTCCCCGCCAATCAAATTACTAGTTGCAATTTTAAGTTGCCGGTTAACCATATGCTCGGTGGCTTTTTATTTTATAGGATAGGATAAGGGTGACAAACGAGCACACAGTCCATCTGATGTTAAGTAGTTGGTTTAGCCCATAGACATCTACATCTATCCTTGATTACGAATAAAAATGCAGATGCGTTGTCACCCGTGAGAACTAAGATGGAATACTTCGTTTCCAGTAAATAGGGTCTCCGGTTCTCTACACTTACAATACGAAACATAGTAGCGTTAAGCTGCTATTTTACGCTGGTATTCTGTAAGAGCGTGGCCCTTCCCCGGTCGAGAAAACCCATTCGTGCCATCACTATACCAGTATGGTTCTACCACGTAAAAGTAAAGAAAAACATCTACACTTCCTTGCCATTAAACCCTTTCAGGCGTGAAAGCAGGCGAGGAAATTAGAAGATGAGGAGAAATGAGATGGAACTTAACTTTTTTTACTTTTGATCAAATCAAACTGGTATGTACCGATCCAATATAGTCAAAGATTGGTAGATCGCACACTTGCTGAATGACAAATCAAACAAAATTCGATGCGGAGTAGGCGTATACGTCGCGTGCCAACATTATTTTAAATCGATCGCGGATAAACACAATTCGTATGTAAATTATAACTTCTGTATAAATATTGGCCACAGTCTTTGAGTTCGATTTTTTGGGTTCGTAAAAAAAGACCATCGAGTATTGTAAGCTTTCACATTATTGGACTTTAAGCCAGTTAAATTAAAAAAATATATTTTGGGTGTGGGCGTTTATCGTGCAGTGCGGCGATGATGGCTTAAAGGGGGTCATTGTTAAGCTTTAAGATGTCGTATCAAAAGTATTTATTTTCAAGTGTGTCTGAGCTCACATTATTAATATTTTGACTAAGAGAGACAAACGGGTACATAGTTTTCATCATCATTGTAAGTAGTTGCTGTGGTCTATAGAAACCTACTTTGGCCTATAGACACCTACAGTGGACTTAGATGGATTACCTTGTTTGCAGTGAAAAGGGTCTCCGATTTTGTATTTACGAAAGACAGCAGCATTTAGTTAGCTAAGAAAATAGCCCCACCCCGATCGAGCTGACCATTCGTGCTACAACTCCAAACACTATTAGCTGCATTATCCCTTGTTTTAAATCTTATAGCTGACATTAAAAGTAAATAAATGAATGACGACTAGAAGGCTATTTAAAAGTTTTCACCTATAGACAATATGAGTTTTAAAACAATAATTCTAGCCGGTAAAAGAAAAACATCGATTAAGACAAACACAGTAAATTAAGAAAATTTAAAAGAACACTCAATAAAAGAATTTTTTCGCTAAAATATTTTTGATCGAGAAACACTGGTATTAAACAGATCCAAGTAACTAAAGTAATATAACATCAAAAGTTCTGCATGCACGTATCATAAAAGATTTTACCTGTACATATTTAGTCCGGGCTTGCGGCACATGGAGTAAGCAAGGCTTTCTTAATAGGGTATATCTTGTTACTTCTACCACGTAAAAGTGACATAAACAATGGTTAAATAATAAGATAATATAAGGCAACGCAAAAAATGAGATTCTTTTGAGTAAGGCCTATATCTAGTACTTAATATAAAATATCAGATTGAATTTTTTTTATTATTATAATTTTTTATAAAAGTCAATGTGAAATACGTTGCATACAGTCTACTTGATAGTAAACGGATGCTGTGGCCTATTGACAACTATATGATTAAGAATCAAACTGCAGATACATTGTCACCACTAAGAACTAAGACAATGTGTAGTTACCAGATATGGTCACATACTATAAAAACGCACCAGGACTAAACTATACTTTTGAGCTGATATTTTGCGCTAATGCTGAGTGCAAACATGATCCTTTCCCTATCGAACCACTCGTGCTACAACCATAATATATTGTAGCATGACTTTACGACGTAAAAATAAAATGCCGAACGGGTATCCTCTAAAAACAAAAGACAATAAACACAAAAGAAAATAATTAGCGCGAACTTTTGTCGTTGAGCAAATTATAAATAAGGAAAAAACTGGTTTGAAGAACCGCCGCCTTATTAACTAAGAACACGTACGACCATTTATTAAACAGTTCCTATAAAATTATCGCTTAAAAACGTAAATGGTCGCCGTCCATTCATCACACTTTTTAAACTTGGTACTAATTATACCAAATTGTTGCCGTCGACAGGTACTTAATTGTCAACAAGATTGATTTAAAAAGTTGATTAAAAAGCAATTCATCATTTCCCATAAAAGTAAAGTAATTAATAGCTTAAAGACTAGGTCTCCTCTGTTGCTGTGAGGAGGTGGATCAAGAGAGAGCCTTCCCGATGCTTAAGTGCAACTTGTCGGCATACCTATGTCTATTTTTTAATTTGTCTGCGACACACCGATTTCCTTATGATGCTTTTTCTTACGAAACTTAAGGGGAAATAATAAAAATACTACCTTAAATGGCTTAGCAATATCCTCCGTTTGCCAAAAATATTGCAGCATTAATTTTGAAATAAATTGTATATGGTAAAGTTGAGGATTAATGTTAAGGACTATGTTAGACGAAAACACGATTCCGTAAAATTTTCTCGATAGAAAAAAAATCCAAACCTCCAAACTGAAATATAAACCGTTGGTATTCATAAAATACTTTAAATTAGATCATGAAACTTTGCATAGTCACTGAAATAATTATAAAGCTGGGCTTATGCTTTTTATTTTTTTTAAATTACCATTATTTTCACTGCAAAAAGAAATTACCTAAACTATCGGCGTCTTGAAGCTTGTTTCCTGTCGCCCGGTCAGTCTCCATCAGTCTTGCTTCGGCTTTCGAAGGGGGAAGTGTCACTTACAATCAGAATATACATTACGCAACAGGACGACGCAAAATTAAAATGGGAAATAACCGTAATAAAAATAAGAAGCGACTGGGTTGGCGTAAAGAAACAGGCATAAATATGATAAACATAATGAAATAAGTATCTAACGACCTATCTACTTACAGTATTAGTGATTACAAACACGTCGACGTACGACATACGCGTGACGTAGAGACGCGCGGGGAAGTAGGGGCAAATTTAGAATTTGAGCTGACTTTCCATATCCCCTTAACATACAAAAATTGCGTACAACAATTTCTTTAGTATCGATACCGCGTTCGACCTCAGGTTCGTCTTTCCTATGTTAGCACGAAGCTAATAACTTTATAATGGTTAATATTTATTTATATGTTTGCCTCCAATATAGCAGTAGGATTTCCTAGAAACATAAAACAAAATAAAATAAGTCCCGGCCTGAAGTATAGAGACAGAAAGAGAAAAAAAGCCACTTACCATCAGATGGACTGTACTTCGTTTGTCACATCAATTTAAAAAAAAACTAAGACAACATAAAGTATCGCTTCCAGCGCTTATCATAGAATGAGTAGATAACGTTACTTTGTCCCAGTTTTAATTTTCAACAAATATTTAAACCGAATAATTCGATTGAAGTTGCCAAACGATTTTATTCCAAAAACAACAAAGTATTATTTAGATCGGTGTCGGTTAACAAAGAAACTGAGTTTTATTTTTTATTTTTAAATAAGCTTTACATCGGTTTTGACATCGAAAAACCTTTTATTAATATTGAACAATAGCGCGTGGCGAGTGAGAAATGACTCGACATATTTTCAATGTTTTAAAACGTTCTACCATATTAATTTCTTGTGTCATAAATGCATAGTACATATTCTGAATTCTTAAGCGATATAGCATACTCCAGATTTAGTCTAATCCGAATTAATGTATCTCATAATCAGAAACATCATAAATTTCATATCTTCTCGGCTGATTCATCGCTGCTTATTTAAGAGTAATTTAATTGTAAAATTATCGCAATAAAATATTACGGTTGGACTAATTTGTAAAGTGCAATTAAAATTGTCCTTATGGACACTTACTAATTGTATAAGTTGAAAGCAACCTTAAGCGCTGCTTCGAAAACAAACACATTTTAAATGCATTGTTCTTTGCCATATAATACTCACGTAGTTCATTGGAAAATATGAAAATTGCGTCACTTGTGCTCGTTGCACAACGACGCTAATTATTTAAACAAGTTGCACTGAATTGTGAAGAGTTGTACGGACCCAATCAATACATAATGATATTAATACTTGTATAAATAAATATTTGGAAATATATAGAATGAGGTAAGAGTGACAAAATAAATGTATACGTGGTAGAGCCATGCGGCAGCTTTATGGTTTTAACATGAATAGTCACGAACGGATAGGTACCATCTTATAGAATATCAGCTCAAAATAGCTGTTTGTTGTTGTGATTCGTATGGCGAGTGTAGAGAAACGAAGACTCTTATTATTGGGAACGGCATTGCATCTTAGTTTTCAGAGATGATTTTGACTCTTAATCGAAGATAGATATAGATATCTCTGGGTCACAGTATCCACTCACTGTCAGGTGGACAGTGTGTGACCGTTTGTATTCCTTATTCTATAAAAAAATAAACTGTCAACTACAAAACACGGTGCTGACACATCCATCAACTTTCTATATATCTTATCAGGTCGTAAATCCCATCTAGTAGGATGCTCTATACTACGATGCTATTTATTACAAGTTACCGTTGTAGCCTATTAAGGTCCACTGCTCAACACCATGTTAATGCCTTCCCTCATAAATTACCTCATATGCTATAATCGCCATAGTTGGCATGCTTAGCAAGCAGGTTGGCAACCGCAGCTTTTTAGTTTTTAGTTCATCTCCTGGTTTGTATCCGTGTTTCGCCTCTTACGACACCCACGGGACGATATTGGATCCCCAACAATTAAAAAGAAAATTAAAATATTTATACGACTAATTGACCCTTCAATATCATGAATTCATGATGTCGTGATGAGGATAATCTTCTTTTAAAAATAAATGATAATGAACGAAATGTTGAAAGAAAACGACGCGAAGTAAATGTTATAAAAGTGGGCCCTTGTCGAATCCCGCAAATGCTAAAACAATTAACATGTCAAAGAATGTTCCATAATTCAACAAAATGGATCATGAATGGATTTACATCGACGAAAAGGCAAGTAATTGGCATATACATCGCCGAGTGACAGCGTCAATGTCAAGTCTGTCGACAGACACTCAACGATAAATCTTAGGTTTGAATATTTTAAATGAGAAAACAGGACACACCTTATCAATAAATTACGACTGGTGTGTGTCTTAAGATGTATCGATTTTTTCAGCGCAGTAAAACAAATCTGAAAAATCAACGAAATATTAATATTCTTAACGTAGTAGAGCCACGCGGCAGCTATACTCGTATTATGATTGTGGTACGATTGGGTCGGTTCGATCGGGAGAGGACTAATCTTAATAGAGGATACATGTAAATGTCTACGAGCCTCAGCATCCACTTTCCATCAAGTGGACTGTGTGCTCGTTTGTCACCCTTATTCTATATAAAGCATTAAATATTGAAATAGATTATAATCCTTTACCTTACCCCTTTTTTACTGGAAACGATGTAAATGTCACGCCTCAGCATCCACTTTCCATCATATATATATACAACATGTAACATAATTAATGCACTTTGAGAAAGTAGTTTGTTCAGAATCGTTTACTGAATCGATTCCTATCTCTCTCATTTTTAATATAGGTAATTTTTTATCCCAAAAATAATAATTAAAACTACGTAAATTACAGTCACACTAAATCTGTACAGTCAAAACAAACTGAAATGGGCCGTAACTTAAGGAAATAAGACTTTTAAGAGTGCAGTTTTATTTGTATTATTACTAATTATGTCATTCAATAAAAATAAAGAAAAATGAACTTTATTTCAAGCACGTTAAAGTCTTTGCGTTCGTGGATTTATACTGTGACCACAACATTCTTCCGAAATTAGTATAACTAATTTGATAAATAATTAGTGCATAAAAATTTTTTGCTAAAATTTCAGTGTATGTATTATAATTATAACATAATATACTAATTGGGGTGTCTGAGGGTGTGCGTTAATTACGTTACATATTGTATATATATATATATATATATATTCCCAGAATTTCCCCTCATTCATTGTAGCTTATTCAAAGTCCATAAAGGCCTCCCCCATAAATTGTCCCATAGAGGGGGATATTTGCAGTAGTTGCCAACTATGGCATGGGAGGTTTGCAACGCTGGTATCCAGGTAGAAATATTTAATAACCACACGAAGTTCGAGTTTCTCAATTTTGTTTACGAACCAAATTCCCACCTAATTTCAAGTTTGAAAAAAGAAAAGTGTTAAAATTAAAAATATTGTACAACCGTCTTCAATATAAATAAAATGAGAACATCAATGAATCAGTCATCACATCATCAATCAATCAGAGAAATCAATGTATTCAGCGTCAATTAAATACGCATTATTAAGAATAACTCGAAAACTACTGGTCAGATCATGATCAAATTTATATTAAACCAACTTTCAAATAAAAAAGAATCGTCAAAGTCGGTTCACGTAGAAAGAAATTCTAAGGTTACTTCAGATATAAACATAAAAAAAATTGAGTCGAATTGAGAACAACCCCCTTTTCTTGAAGTTGATTAAAAAAAATGGAAACCCTTTTTAATTTAGTTTTTTCTGACATTATAGCTGCGCCGATGCTCTACCTAGTGTTAAATTATAATATAATATTTTCTTTAATCTCTGGTATGGTATGGTTTCGACATAAATGTTTCGAGATAATATAATGGATTGTCTGACGCTGCCATAAGGCAACTTAGCAGTGTTGATATTAAATTTGTATAAATGCTGCTGCCCATCTCCTGTTTCAGGTTCCTCTGTCTCTTACGACACCCACAAGATGATATGGGGCAGGAGATTTACTTACGCCGCCTCTACACGGTGGCGATACAATGATGTATACATGGCAATACGTCATTTTTTTTTGTTCATTTGCACCATATTGAATATTTTCAGTTTCTCATTCTCCATAATTTTTAATTATTTGTCCAAAAACTTGTAGTTCCAATTTGTTAAGCTGTTTCTTCGCAGTGTTATCTATTTTTATAGCATTGGGTGGCAAACGAGCAAACAGTCCACCTGATGGTAAGTGGATGCTGTGACCCATAGACGTCCACATTTATCCTCTAATAACAATCAAAATGCAAATGCATTGTCACCCTTGAAGACTAAGATGAAATGCCTCGATTACAGTAAAAAGGGTCTCCGGTTCTCTACACTCACCATACGAAATACAGCAGCATTACGCTGCTATTTTACGCTGGTATTTTGTGAGAGCGTGGTCCTGCCCCGGTCGAGCCGACCTGTGGTTTATAGTCGCAGCGTTGCTTTACCACGTAAACTCTATCCTTTACTCGTGCGAAAATATACACAAAATATAAAAGAAAGTTACAATCTAAATACGTCCCACAACTGGGCAGAGACCTGTTCTCATCGCTGAGAGGGTTTTAGAGCACTGAAATCTACACCGTGGCAATTTTTCGCATGAAGTTTTTCTTACAATGTTTTTTTCGCGGGTGGTAAATCAATACTTAATATTGCAAATTAACTATTTAATTGCCGGCAGGAATCGAACCTGGGTTGCTTACGTACTGTGGAATTCATAGCGAGCGCTTAGTCCCTCAGTTACCACGGCTATTTACAATGAATTGGAAATTTATGTGTTTCATATTAATAAAGACTGTAAAATCAATCAACTCATCATCATTTAAAGTAAACGACACTTAATAACGAACTGGAACGCCAATAAGCATACTTGTAGTGTTAAAGGTATACTTAACTTTTTTTTAATAACCTCATGCCACTAGGAGTTTCTCCTTCATCGTGGAGGCAATTGCAACATAATTGCACAAGGACAAAAACTCAGACCCAGTACAAATATTTGTAAGCGATACAAATACTTGTTTCGTGCGGGATACGAAACCACGGCCCTCAGCGCTGCTACTCAATGCGACTGCAACTCTGCGATACGGAGCCGTCAGAAAAAGATTCTTACTTTATGGAGTTAATTTTTTATAGAATAAGGGTGACAAATGAGCACAAAGTTCACCTTATGGTAAGTGGATGCTTTGACCCATAGACATCTACATTTATCATCGATTAAGAATACCAAAACGCTGATGCGTTGTCACCCCTGACGACTAAGATGGAATGCCTCGTTTCCAGTAAAAAAGGGTCTTTTAATGAGAAAACCTTCCTTCCCAGCCTTCAGAGCAGGCCGAAAAAATCATTGTTTGACTTTTTTGGTTAATATGGAAACAGTCCGCAACTTTAAAGAAGTTTTGAAGGGCTGCATATAATTAGTTAGTCAAATCGCGATAAGTTGACGTCAACAATTTTTGTCAGGTGATTGTAACCTCAACAATGTCAGACAAAATCCTGTTCGTGGTCCTACTCAGATATCGTATTACAATGCACGTGAGGGACGAAATCGTTATTTTTTTTTTGTGAGCAAACCTTTGGATGATAGAATTTTGTTTTGTTAATTTAATTCTTATCGTAAACGAGAATGCTGAGTTGTCATTGATAAGTTGCATATACTCATATGTGGTAGAGCCATTATTATATTCTAAAGGCGAATATTTCTACTGACTATTGTATTATTCATGAAAAAACACCTAAATGTTTAAAGAAAAAAAACACGTATAACAACATGTCATGACTAGCATTTTTTTTCAGCTTCAAATGATAATTTTTCCTATGACATCATTTATATTAGTATATCGCAAGGGATACCAGAGAGATACCAGCAAAATATAAACTAATCGCTTCCGTGTTTCCTATGGATAACGCGCATTTTAGTCCTCACGAGTAAAAACGCATCTGCATTTTGGTGATTAATCCATGATAAATATGTCTTTTACCACACTTATCATCAGATGGACACTGTGCTGACTTGTTACCTTTCACTTCTGTAAAAAATAATTAGTAAATTAAAGGATAAATGCAGGACAAACTGTCGTGCAGTATTTTTCTTACACGATTTTATTACTTGACAATTTCATCGCGATAAGAATGCCGTTGGAATTGCTTTTGTTGACGGAAGCCTATCAGTCGGTGTACGTATGTTTCTTTGTAAGCTTTGCGTAGTGCAAACCCACTGAAACTTGTTCTCGTAGGACGACCGAGTTAATTATGTGCGGTGTTTATGTCCTATTAACAGGGGACTGGTACAGCGCCCTTGGCATTCTAAAATCGCGGGGGCTCGCCGCTGGTTATATTTCCCGTTGTTTTGACAGAAAAGGTGAATGTGATTAACTGAGTATAAGAGGAAAATAGGGGGTATTATAGTAAAAACTCTTTCTAATAATTCCTTTATCACGATTGCAAATCGTCTACATATTCATACAATTAAGACTTATTGGTTTGCCCTTTAATTGTTTGCACATTTTAACGCTCTTTTTACTTTCCCTATATCCATACTAATATTATAAATGCGAAAGTGTGTTTGTTTATTTGTCCTTCTTTCACGTCGCAACAGAGCGTCGGCATGGCATGATTTTTTGTATGGGGATAGTTCGGTGGCTGTAGAGTGACATAGGCTACTTTTTTCAGCGGAACAACATATCATTCCCGTGGGAAAATCGAATATGTTTCAAAATTAAATTCAGCTAGGTGGCGCCACCGTGATTCTACATGACGGACGACGGTAGGATGGACGAACACAAAAGGTCAGAATATCTGGGTTATTATGTCTTTTTACCAAAATTAAGATAAAAAATGTATGGATCTGTATTATTCCACGCAGGATCGGGAAGAGAGCGATAAAAAACATAAAATTCGCCAGCTGATTTTCTTCAAACGTATTGGTGCATTGTAATTCACAGAATAGGCGATAACTTCGCAGACGTTATTAAATAATCCGTTGATGCTCTGCCTACCCCGCAAGGGTTACAGGCGTGATTATAAGTATGGATCAGAAATACTATCACCACCTGTCACGATTTCACCCTTAACTATTACTTAACTGTGGTAGAAACAGTTCTTAGTAAGCCTTATTAATAAGCCTTAGTAATATTTATTGAACGGAAATGAATACAGTTCTTATATGTGGTTATGAATGAATCGGTATTATAAAAATAAAAATTGTGCAAAATTATAAGAAAAGTATTTTTTCAGAGATCTTATTAACTAACGTATACATAGTTTAAATTCATTCTGCTAGATGTCGTTACTAGGTTTTTAAAACGCGGTAACGAAATGTTTCCTGACATGTACTTAACTACCGCCGTTGAGCCGCGCGTTAACTTATAGTGCATACGGTACCTATACGCTTAAATTGTTTCTATTTTGTAGCTTATTCGACTACCTGCTTTCGATTTCGGTTGTTTGTTATTTGTTTTGTGATTTGGTTAAGGTTGAACGGATTTATACTGGCTTTCATTTTCGGATTTGTGTATTTTCTTGGATCGGTTTTGTTGATTTGGTTGATATTCCTTTATACATATTTAGACTCTGGTTTTGATTTTGGATTTTGTTTATTTAGAATCTTGATTTTAGAACCGTTGGTTTTCGTTATTTTAGGTTGTTTAACAATATTTTAAAGGAATATTAATAGTATAGATAGTGTATACGGTACCTATACACTTACTTCTTTTTTCGTTGGTTATATTTATATAGAATACTGCTTTCTATTTCGGTTTTCTGCGATTTGTTTTGTGATTTGGTTTAAGTTGATTCGATTTTTTTTGGCTATCGTTTTCGGATTCGTGTTGTGTCTTGAATTTGTTTTGTTGTTTTGATTTTAAAAAATATTTAAAAGTAATATTTATTTCTTTTAGATATTTTGGATTTGGTTTAAAAAAAATATTTAAAAGGAAATTTAATTCCTTTTAGATGTTTTAACGTTTTTTTATAAATAGGCTTTTTGTTACTTCATAATGCCTCGAAAACGTAAGTCCAGCCTTACAAGAGTATCTTCTCAAAGACAAGCGAAAGGATTAGCTCGATCGCTAGAATCATTAGAAGATGCTGAACTGTGAAAGGCAAGAACAAGCAGAGCGTTAGGCTGCTTTTAGAGCATCTGAGACACCTTCTCAACGTCAGCAAAGGCGTCTTGAACAGACAAAGCGTCAAGCTACTTTAAGATCTTCTGAAACACCTTCTCAAAGTCAGCGAAGGCGTTTGAACAGGCAGATTGAATATGGAAATGGTGCACTTTTCTTCCCCTTGAGGAACTGGGAAAACATTTTTGTTAAATTTATTATTTAGTGTGGGACGAAAGTACAATGTCGCATAAAAAAGCTGTAGAAGCACTAAATCGAACGCTCCAGGATTTGCGCAGCAATACCGATGTAATGTGAGGAATGGTGGTTTTACTGGCTGGTGACTTTCGCCAAACTTTACCTGTCATTCAAAAGGGCACACCTGCAGATGAAATTAAAGCATGCCTCAAGTCGTCTATTTTATGGAACAAGGTGACAAAATTCAGTTTAACTACGAATATGAGAGTGCATTTGTATAATGATATCAATGCTGGAAGCTATGCTGACACACTATTAAAAATTGGCGATGGGCGGTTGGAAACGGATGCTGAGAGCTGCGTTAAATTGACGAGAGATTTTTGTAATTTAGTACAGAGTCATTCAGAATTAATTACGAGCGTTTATTCAGATTTAACGAACAACATGCATGAAGACAAATGGTTATGTGAAAGGGCGATTCTTGCACCAAAAAATGAGAGCGTTAACAAAATAAATTCAGATATATTAAGCGAAGTAGCAGGAGAAATAACAGAGTATTTGTCAGTAGACACAGTTAAGGACACAGAACAGAGCACTTCATATCCCGCAGAGTTTCTAAATTCTCTACTGTTGTCAGGTGTGCCCTCACATAAGCTTCAATTAAAATTAGGCGTCCCAGTCATGCTAATGCGAAATTTAGATGCTCCTCGGTTATGTAACGGGACACGGCTGCGTGTGACACATCTTGGATGGAACATAATCGATGCTACTATTTTGACAGGCGTAGGAAAAGGTGAAAATGTTATTATACCACGGATCCCTATAATTCCCACAGATCTTCCTTTTCAATTAAAAAGGTTGCAGTTCCCTATTAAGCTCAGTTTTGTAATGACAATTAATAAAGCGCAAGGGCAAACGTTACAGGTAGCGGGGGTCAATTTAGAAAACCCGTGCTTCTCTCATAGTCAGCTGTATAGAGCATGTTCGCGTGTGTCAAATGCCCAGAATCTCCACATTCTTTCCCCGAATGGAAACATATAACATTGTGTACAGTAGCGTCTTAAAATAGTGTTCAGTAAGTTTTTTTCCAAAGTTCCCACAATCAATTAATCAGAATTCCACAGATCTTCCCTTTCAATTCAAAATTTCCTATTTAGCTCAGTTTCTTTTCAATTCCAAACGGTACCTCTGACGGACCTATTAAGCTCAGTTTCCTTTCAACTCAAAAGGCTGCATCTCTGACGGATCTTTTATTTGGCTCAGTTTCCTTTCAATTCAGAAAACTGCATCTCTGACGAATCAATTTAGCTCAGTTTCTTTCCAAAAGTCTGCATCCCTGACTGATAAATATGCTCAGTTTCCTTTAATTACAAAAATATCCCATTTCCATTTGGAATTAACGGGCTATTTTCATGCTTTCCTATACGCTGCGTTTCAAAACATTTAAATAGGCTGACGAATTAATTTTGCTCAGTTTCCTTTTAATGGCTGCATCTCTGACAAATCTATAAAACTCAGTTGTCTTTCAATTCAAAAAGCAATGGATAGTCCATTTCCCAGTGACCATGCGGGCGAAGTCGCGGGTAACAGCTAGTTTAGAAATATCCGCAATTTTGTTTTTCAATTCTTATCTATTTAATTTCACACACATATATATATATATTCTAGCTTGCCAGGCAGACGTTGTTCTGCTCTTTTCGGCCACCCTTTGTCATGTCTTATTAAAAATCCTTAAATTGAAAAAAAAAAATTGATCACTCAGGGATAAAAAACTACGGAGAACAGCGTAATTTATATATATATGAAATTAAAAATTATTATATCTTTCTTCCAGAAGTGCCCCCCCCACAGGAAGTGGACCTGGTCGAGTCCCGACGGTTCAACAAAAAATGAGATAGACTTCATTATGACGACGAGACGCCTGTCTGTTCACTGATGTTTCAGTGATCGCGAGGGTGAAAATTGGCAGCGATCACCGAATGGTTAGAGGCACACTAAACCTAAACGTTAAGTTGGAGAGGTCTCGTCTAATCAAGTCAACGCTCCGTCCCTGTCGTGCTTTAACCCAAAGTCCTGAAACCTTTCGTCTCGAGTTATAAAACCATTTTCAGTGCCTAGAAGCTTGCAATGCAATGGACGATACGAATGACAGGCTCGTGGAAACTGTCCATGTGGTCGGAGCTAAGATCACAATTTTAATCTCATGGCTGTTAGACGGGAAATGAAGCTGCAGTCTTCAGCATTTTTGAAGCATACAGGCAACTGAACAGACAGATCTCCAGATACATGCGGAGGGACTTACGCAACTTTAATACTGCTCGTATTAAAGAAGCTATCAAGCGGAACCAGGGCTCCAAAGTCTTTGCCAGAGATCTGTCTGCCAGAAAGAGGCAACTGTCAAAGCTGAAGACTGAGTGTGGCAGCATCGTTTCCGGGACACCTGAGATTTTGAGTGAGATTGAGAGGTTCTATGGGCAGCTGTACACATCATCGTTGGAGCCACACGCAAGTGTGAGTAACGATCCAAGAGCAAGTCTTACCCGACACTATTCCGATGATATCCCGGACGTCAGTCTGAGCGAGATTAGAATGGCTCTCCAGCACCTTAAAAACGGCAGGGCCCCAGGCGAGGATGGAATTACAGCGGAGCTTCTGAAAGCGGGTGGAACACCGGTACTTGAAGTCCTTCAGAAGCTCTTCAATTCCGTCCTCCATGGTGACACTACTCCGGAGGCGTGGAGCAGAAGTGTGGTGGTCTTGTTCTTTAAGAAAGGCGACAATGCTCTCTTGAAGAACTACAGACCGATTTCCCTTCTGAGCCGCGTCTACGTGCTGTTTTCGAGAGCCATTACTAATCTTCTCTCACGCGGACTCGACGACTTCCAGTCTCCTGAACAAGCCGGTTTCCGAAAAGGCTTCAGTACCATAGACCACATACATACCCTGCGGCAGATTGTACAGAAGACCAAAGAGTACAATCTGCCACTTTGCCTGGCGTATGTGGACTATGAGAAAGCCTTTGATTCCGTCGAAATTTGGGCGGTGCTACAGTCCCTTCAGCGGTGCCAAGTTGACTGTCGGTATATCGAGGTGCTGAAGTGTTTGTACAGTAGGGTTACGATGGCTATCCGAGTACAGAACCAGAGTTCGAAACCTATCCAAATGCAGAGAGGTGTAAAACAGGGTGACGTTATATTCCCGAAACTCTTCACCGCTGCGTTGGAAGACGTTTTCAAGCTACTGGGCTGGAAAGGATACGGTATTAACATCAATGGCGAGTACATCACTCACCTTCGATTTTCCGACGATATAGTCCTTATGGCAGAATCGCTGGAGGACCTTAGCACTATGCTATGACCTCAATGGTGTCTTAAGATGAACACGGACAAAACATCATGATCATGTTTATTGTCCATGTCACACCTATGCCGGTAGTTGTTGAGAGCACTATGCTCGAAGTTGTTGACGAGTACGTTTACCTGGGACAAATAGTCCGACTAGGTAAGTCCAACTTCGACCGAGAGGTCAATCGACGGATTCAACTCGGCTGGGCAGCGTTCGGGAAATTACGACACATCTTCTCGTCAGGTATACCTCAATCTCTGAAAACTAGATTGTACAACCAGTGCGTGTTGCCAGTGATGACTTACGGATCTGAGACGTGGTCCTTCACTGCTGGCCGTATGAGGACGCTCAAGGTCACTCAGCGAGCTATGGAGAGGGCTATGCTCGGAGTTTCTCTGCGTGATAGACTCAGAAATGAGGATATCCGCAGTAATAGGCTCTCGTTGAGTCGAGGCTCCAAAGTCTTTGCCAGGGATCTGTCTGTCAGAAAGAGCCAACTGTCGAAGCTGAAGACCGAGTATGGCAGCATCGTTTCCGGGACACCTGAGATTTTGAGTGAGATTGAGAGGTTCTATGGGCAGCTGTACACGTCATCGTCGGAGCCACACGCAAGTGTGAGTAACGATCCAAGAGCAAGTCTTATCCGACAACATTCCGATGTTATCCCGGACGTCGGTCTGAGCAAGATTAGAATGGCTCTCCAATACCTTAAAAACGGCAAGTCCCCGGGCGAGGATGAAATTACAGCGAAGCTTCTGAAAACGGGTGGAAAACCGGTACTTGAAGTCCTTCAGAATCTCTTTAATTCCGTCCTCCATGGTGGCGCTACTCCCGAGGTGTCGAGCAGAAGTGCGGTGGTTTTGTTCTTCAAGAAAGTTGACAACACTCTCATGAAGAACTACAGATGGATATCCCTTCAGAGCCGCGTCTACATGCTATTCTCGAGAGTCAATAAGAATCGTCTCGCACGCAGACTCAACGACTTCCAGCCTCAGGGACAAGCCAGTTTCCGAAAAGTCTTTAGCACCATAGACCACTTCGGCAAATTGTAAAGAAGTCCGAAGAGTATACTCTGCAACTTTGCCTGGCGTATGTGGACTAGGAGAAATCCTTTGATTCCGTCGAAATTTGGGCGATGCTACAGTCCCTTCCAGCGGTGCACAGCAGGGCTACGATGGCTATCCGAGTACAGAACCGGAGTACGAAACCTATCCAACTGCAGAGAGGTGTAAGACAGGGTGACGTTATATCCCCGAAACTCTTAACCGCTGCATTGGAAGACGTTTTCAAGCTACTAGACTTGAAATGATATGGTATTAACATCAATGGCAAGTACATCACTCGATTTGCCGACGATATAGTCCTTACAGCAGAATCGGTGGAGGAACTAAGCACTATGCTCAATGACCGCAATAGTATCTCCCAACGGATAGGTCTTAAGATGAACATAGACAAAACAAAGTTCGTGTTTAATGTCCATGTCACACCTATCCCGGTAGTTGTTGGGAGCAATAAGCTCGAAGTTGTTGACGAGTACATTTACCTGGGACAAATAGTCCGACTAGGTAAGTGCAACTTCGATCGAGAATTCAATCGATGGATTCAAATCGGCTGGGCAGCGTTCGGGAAATTGCGACACATCTTCTCGTCAGCTATACCTCAAAACCTGAAAACGAGACAATACAACCAGTGCGTGTTGCCAGTGATGACCTATGGAACTGAGACGTGGTCCTTCACTGCTGGCCGTATGAGGACGCTCAAAGTCGCTCAGCGAGCTATGGAGAGGGCTATGCTCGGGGTTTATCTGCGTGATAAACTTAGAAATAAGGATATCCGCAGTAGAAACAGAGTGACCGACATAGCCCAACGGATTAGTAAGCTGAAGTGGCTATGGGCGATATATAAAATTACTCTATTAATTTTTCCAATTCTTTGCATAAAATGATTGAGCTAACCTCAAGTTGTGTCTCGCCAGGAACGCAGAGTCAGAAATTTGCATTTATAAAAAGCCAAAATTAGAGGCTTTTTAGGTGCTAATTTGGTGCAAAGTTTAAAAAAATAGGTGCTCTAAAATTTTGACCACAACGAACTGTTGAAATTTGCGTTGCTGGCAAAAGGTATCGCTAGCAACGCAGTGACGATAATAAATATACGATAAATTTTAATAGCAAGGAATTATGTGCTAATTAAATGCTGAAAGATAACACAACATCTCAGTCCCGCCCGTGACCATGAGTGCTGTAAAGCGTTCGAAACGTCGGGTATTTAAAAAGTTAAATATACGCGATAAATTCCGTAAAAACTAGTACTATTTCAATGTGTAATGTTCCCGTAAATATAAGAAATCATTATGCTGAAAGATTATTAAGGTCGGATGTAGATGACGGTAATAATCTGGGAATTATTGGTCCAGGACCACCATCACCTTACAATAAAGTATGAACAGCATTTTTGTTCTTTATCAGTTATATATCATTGATAAGATAGATCGAATCTGTAATAAAACCGAATCAGAACGCCTCGACTCAACGTAGTCTTGTCTGCCCTCCCCCTAGAGTGTTTTTGTAAAGTCGACCAGCCTCAGTCGCTACGGCTCGCACAAATGCCTGCGATTTGCTACAGCGGGCGGGGTTACAATTCCCGCAGAGCCGAATTCGTAGCAGAAGTAACTGTGTCAATAATTCTGTGTAAAAAGTGAGTTGTGTTTTTGAAAGCACTTAATTATTAAATTAATTCTATACCTATTTCTGATACTATTCTGATTTTAAGATTTCGTCGCTGTGAAAATTTTAGAGCACCAAATTTTTTTAAACTTTGCATCAAATTAGCACCTCTGATTTTGGCTTTTCCTGAATGCAAATTCCTGACTTTGATGATGAAGTAACTTTCGTTTGTGAATTTTTATTTTTTTGTTTTGGAAAAAGCGTTATTGCTTTTTTTATGAGAAAAGATTCATATTTTGTAGAACATTGTATTTACGTATCATATATATGTATACATATATAGCTATTACGCCGGCGCACGTGAATAAACCATTTCAGGAGCACTTTTTCTTCTAACTTGCTTAACAAAAATCAATATTTAAGGCTAGCTGAGAAGTATAATGCTAAATACCCTATACGAGTACCTTTCCTAATGAATCTGAATATAGGTATTATACAAAATATTTTTTAAACCGAACCGTTAGCTCCAGAGATTAGCGTGTTTAAATAAACAAATAAAAATTCCCTTTTATAATATTAGTGCAGATATAGATAGAACCATCAGCATCTATTATAAGTATAATATTAAAAAAGGGGGAAACGTAGCCCTTTATGTTCTGTAGGCAGATAAAAAGTTGCCTATATCTTATATATATATATATATATTTTTTCTATGTATATATATATATATATATATATTATTATTTACCGCCTCTATACCAAATTTTATGGAAATTCGTACGTTTAAGTGAATCATGAACGCATAAATTTTCTGCTGATTTGTCTTATTATAAAAATTACGTGTCACGTTGTTTGTCCGCGATGGACTGCTAAACTACTGAACTGACTTCATTGAAATTTTGCACCCTGTGTCCAGTTTGACCCAACTTGAGAGATAGGTTAGTTTTTTTCCCATGAGTGACCCACAATTTTTTATCTTTTGCGAATTTAAGATTTTTAATGGGACATGACACAGGGTCGAAAAGGGCAGAACAACGTCTGCCTGACAAGCTAGTTTCTATATAAAATCCTTAAAATAAGTGCCATGTCATGTCGCGCGGCTTACACGCGTGATATACGCGGGTGAAATCGCGTGGCGGAGCTATTAGTATATATATATATATATATATATATATATATATATATATATATATATATATATATATAGATCCATTTTACATACAATCTTTTCTTTTCTTATTTATAATATGTATGGCGCATGTTATTCTCTTTATATAGAATAACATGCGCCATACATATTATAAATAAGAAAAGAAAAGATTGTATGTAAAATGGATCTCACCGCGCTGCCATAAAGGGTAGATCAACGTCTGCAGGACCAGTTAGTCAATTTATAAACATAGCAAATATCTTTTGCATGCAAGTTTATTACAAAAAATATACTGCCGGGTTGAAGTAAAAACGTGAAGAGCAAATATAATATAATATACACTACATTTATTTCATTCCTAGCGGACAAATTAGAACAGACGCCGGCACCAGACAAAATAGCACAACTGGTTTCCAGGTATTAATTAACTTTATTTTTATTAAATTCCAATCGCCGCTCCCCCTTCGCACTTATCACTTCCTTATATAGCGAGCTCGTTTTTTGCGAGATACCCAACAATTAGTCTTTATTTTGCAGTTTTTTAAGCATTAGCATTGAGTGACGGTGCCGAGGGCCGCGGGTCGAATCCCCTAACGGAAGATATTTTATAAATAATAGTTCCGGGTCTGTAGAAAGACCTAGTTTGGGATGTCACGATTTAAAAAAAAACAATGGACGTGACAAACGAACTGTCTGTCTAAGTGGCTCTTGCAATATATGGACGCTCCAACCAACTTTAAACAAATAAGTATATATAATATTCCTCTACAAGATGCAAGAGTGTACAAGCTAGATTGTGAATGTGGTCTCTCTTACAAATGTCAAACAAAAGATCTATAAAAACCCGCGTGAAAAAACATATAGCAGACGTGACGTGCACCGACGCTTCGGGATGTCTGCATTCTGCGAACATGTTCAAGATCGTCCCCACCATTACATCAGATTTGAAAAACCATAAATCCTCGCAAAAGAACACCGATTCCTACCAAATAATGCTATAATTAACATAATTAACAAAATTAAACCCAAACCCAAGCATACCACGGCAAGACTCCAAGATACTGTAAGCTCTGCGTCGATCTTAATATTCAAAAACTGAAGGTAGCCGGGCTAATTATGACATTGGATATAGTTAATTAAACACGGTAAAATCCGTAAATATAGTTTTATTCAATGTGTAGCGTTCGCGTAAATTTAACAAATCATTAAAGAAGATTCATTTCTGGCGACAAAGACGAAATACATCAAAGCCTTTAATTATACACACACAGCGCAGTGCAAGTACTATTTGGTGCTTTCCAGTGAAGTCTTAACCTTAAGCATGGGTGACAAGCTTACAGCAGGGCGTGTGGCGTGACGTTGTTGGTCGCATGAAACTTAATCTGACATTATTCTGAATTCTATAATCTGTTTGTTTGTAATGCACGCCCTATTCATCGCCCCTCTGCAGGCTTGCGCACATATTATAAATACAATGTTCATTCCACGCATCAATTTTATTAATATCCCCAATAATTTTTCTAGTTTTATTTTTAAATAACTCGAATGAAATCTTTAATTTATTAAACTGAGTTATAACATAAATATTATGAGCTTTAAAATTCACGCTCACGACTTTTTGACGTATGACGTAAATGCATTGTCACTCCTAAGGACCACGATGGCATGCCTCGTTTCAAGGATCTCCAGATCTCTACAATTACCATACGAAACACAGCAGTATTAAGCTGCTATTTTACGCTGGTATTCTGTGAGAGCATGGTCCTTCCCCGGTCGAGCCGACCCATTCGTGCTACAGCCATAATATACTGACATGACATTTAGACTAGAGAGAAAGCTTTATAGAGTATGCACTTAAAGAGTGATGAAGTAAAATAGAGTGAATAACGTTGAGGAGGCACAAGTTTAAAGTACACTTTTAACTCAAGGTTAGCTTTTTTTATGCAACATGACAACAATGCAATACACATTGTAATAATAGTTCGTCTGAATTTTTGTAAAAATAAAACCTCATCAAAATACTCCTAGATGTTACGTCACGTAATCGTTACGTGACAAGATAAAAAGGCTATTTATACAATTCTATGCAAACAATATGCTAAAATATGTAATCCCTATCTAAGTAATGGAATAGAAGCAAAACAAATGTTGGTGCCGAAAGAATGCAGACTAGACTTTTTGCTACGTCAATGCGACAAAGATTTTATGCAAAATTTTACATAATTTCAATATAAAACATTTTCGATTCTCTCTTTGGACACAATGGGCCATCATTGTCATTAAGTGTAACCTACAGCTTGGTTCCTTGAAAGTTTTTGTAATTCGTGAATATATCCAGAAACATATTATTACATTAGATATACTGATATTCTGAGACCTTACTGAATTTATGTTTAAAAAGCTTATTACGGTAGTAATTTGGATATATATATATATATAATTAAAACTAAACTTTGCTTCAGTTTTACCAGACTGCGGACGCAATGGAGGAATGTGATTCAAAGTGGTATATGTATGTTCCTTTGTGGTACTTTAAAGCCCAAACGCATGGGTCGATTTTGATGAATCTTACGTCAAATGATTTGTCTTAATATACTGTAATCGAAATTTAATATGGTGACAACTAAACGCGAAATTTTCTATGAAGTTGTTAAAAAATGGTGTTTGCCTTAAACTCTCGAATCGGTGCTCTGTTTCTCGGAACTGGCGGAAACTCCGCTGCACTCAATAAACTCTAATTCCCGATAACAAAGAAAAACTTGGAGCAACTATGGGATGTAGCCCCTCTTACATATTCTAATAGGAAAAAATCGCATATAATATGGAGACTACATATCATGTGTTGTATTAAATTACATTATTGCATGATTTTTATCTAATGATAAGTTTAAGCTTTTAAGTTATATTTTAATGGACAAGCAGACTGCCTAACTTGACGAGCAAACTAAAAATTATAACAAAAGTTCTTAAACACATCTTTTTATTTATTTGCATTGTATATCGATAATTGTAAAGGTCAACCAGTTTCTTTTATTGATTCACCATTTCTAACCTTTGTTTCCTTGTTTTGTTTATGAAAAATGGTTTAAGTATTAAAATTTTGATATTACTTTTTAGTTTTTTGTTTTATAACAATTTGTACGGTTTTGTTTTTTTTAACATGAAAATTTATTAAAAACCGTAGTAAAAGTTAAGATTCAAAGACATTACTTACACTTATCTTTGGGTGATTTCTACTGCTCAAATGCCACTTATGCCAAAATAGACCTGAGAGATGTGTAATCTCAGGTGCACTCTCTACTGCTTCACTCTCATAGTTCGATGGGGCAGCAAGCCGTTAAGACCGGAGAGAGAGTTTTACGTACTTTCCAAGAGACGGGATTGAGACACCGCCAACTTTCTGACTTCGGATTTTTCTGAGCCGGAAAAATCCAATAATTTATTGCGATTGAATCTGGGACCATAAGAGTCGCGCTAACGACCACTAGACCAATTAGGCGATCTGTGACGTTAACCTAATGCTTAATCCACCATTCTCCTACTCTCGTGTCACCAGTTCTCACAATAGCATCTTAAGTGGTTTTAAGTTGAGTTGAAGTGAATCATGGAAGTACGAGTATCGTTATTAGCACTGTCAGTATTAGTTGTAGATGTGTATGGGCCTAAGCAGTGGATTAGCAATTTGTCACCCTTTTCTATAAAAAAATACAAAGGCCGGACCTAATGCCATTAGGCATTCTTTACGAGTCAATCCATGGAGATGTAAGAATTAGACGTAGATGTAGCAAATTATAGAATTCTAATTTTATTTCCATTCTCTTCCAGCACTGAGTAAGAATCCTCATGGCAAAATAATAAAAAATGATGTGTTGGATTATATAATAATTCTTCATGTTAAGTTTGAATATATTATGTATTTTGATTAATCTAAAGCCGACTTTCCACTATGGGATATAATATAATTTATATTACATCTCGAGATATAAATTAATATCTCTCACCGTACTTTTAAATGGAACCGTTTCCACTGAGATACATCCCAAACTATAAATATTTTTTCAATCGACCGAGCGATATTTTCATATTATATTTCACTTCCTGTACCCCGCACACCCTTCCGCGCTTCCGCTACGTCCTCAGATCGTTCAATGACGAACGCACACTGGTTAAAAGATATATCTCACAGTGTGAAGGGCAATCTTGGGATATAATTTATATTTCAGGATATAATATATATTATATCCCATAGTGGAAAGCCAGCTTAAGGCTTACATTAACTTCACAATATCAAAATCTGCGTCAGATAAAACCAAGGAATTCAGACTCAAATTTTGACATTGTGGAGTTTGAATTTGAACTCAATATTGTCTCTGATATTCAGTAACAATATCGAGTTTAACATTTATATGGTGGTACGGCTGACCTCTTACTTACAATATTATTTAAGCGGCCTACACGTGTATTTTAAAATAATTCCATACCTGAAACAAAAAAAAAAAACATATTACAAATCTGTTTGCAAATAATAATTTCTTATATTTACGCGAACACTAGACATTGAAATAATACTAGTTTTTTACGGAATTTATCGCGTATATTTTAATTTTTAAATACCCGACGTTTCGAACGCTTTACAGCACTCATGGTCACGGGCAGGACTGAGATGTTCAACGTCCATATGTCATAGTTAACTGCGGTTACCATAGATTAAAATTTAACTTTTGTTCCGATCTATGCAGTATGAACTTATGGTATCTTGAAGTCTTGCAGTTGTATGCTTGGGTTGGGATTTAATTTTATTTATTATAGGATCCCAAGCAGATGGTAGCACCCAGCCATCTTCTCTATTGAAATTAGGATGTTTTTTTGTTTCAATAGCCTCGCGAATCATCCTTGGAAGGAATCGGTGTTCTTTAGCGAGGATCTGCGGTCTATCAAATCTGATGTAGTGACGGGGGCGATCCTGTACGTGTTCACAGACTGCAGACTTCCCGGAGCGTCGATTCTTCACATCAGCTATATGTTCTTTAACGCGGGTTTTTATTGATCTTTTAGTTTGTCCTATGTAGGAGAGACCACATTCACAATCAAGCTTGTACACTCCTGCATCTTGCAGAGGGACATTACACTTGACCGATGGTAAAAACTGACCAATCTTTTTCAGCGGCTTGAAGTATGTTTTGATGGAAGCGCGCTTCAAGATGTAGCCAATCTTGTCAGTGACTCCTCTAACATATGGCAGTACAGCAGGTACACGCTCGACTGTGGCCGGCTTCACTCGTTCACTGTGACGTAGGCGCGGGACTCGAAGCTTGTTGTCATGCAAAACTTGCTTGACATGGTGGAGCTCTGCAGCCAGGTGTTTACTGTCACAGATCCCTCGTGCTCTCTGAAACAAAGATTTACCCACGGTAGCTAACTGTGAAGGATGGTGGTGAGAATCACCGTTTAAATATCTATCTGTATGGGTCTTTTTTCTATACACAGTATGGCTCAAGGTGTTATCAGGATTCCGAATTACTAACACATCTAGAAAAGCTAAGGAATTGTTTGCCTCTAACTCCATTGTGAACTGAATTTTAGAATTTATAGAGTTAAGATGGTCTAAAAATGCAGTTACTTTATCTAAAGGTAGAATTGTGAAAGTGTCATCTACGTACCGCTTGTAGAACCTTGGATTTATGGGAGAACTAAGCAGTGCTTTCTCCTCAAAGCCTTCCATGAACATGTCGGCGACAATGGGAGATACAGGTGAGCCCATCGCCACACCATCTTGCTCTTGCTTGTAGAACTCCTCCTTCCACAATAGGTAGCCAGATGTAAGGCAGTGTCTGAGTAATACTGCATATTCTACGGGCATGTTGTTTTCTTCCAGCCTTCTAGTTACAATTGAGATGCAGTCTTCAACAGGTAAGCATGTAAACAATGACTGCACATCAAAACTGACCATAGTTTCATTGTCTGCCAGATGTAGGTCTTTAATCTCGCTGACAAAATGGTAGGAATCCTTTATGTGTGCTCTTGTATGTCCCCTGAGTGGTGAGAGTATTTTCGTTAAGTGTTGAGCCAATCTGTAAGTTGGTGAATCGATCTGGCTCACTATGGGACGTAATGGAGCATTGGGCTTGTGTATTTTTTCATCACAGTTAGCTACCGTGGGTAAATCTTTGTTTCAGAGAGCACGAGGGATCTGTGACAGTAAACACCTGGCTGCAGAGCTCCACCATGTCAAGCAAGTTTTGCATGACAACAAGCTTCGAGTCCCGCGCCTACGTCACAGTGAACGAGTGAAGCCGGCCACAGTCGAGCGTGTACCTGCTGTACTGCCATATGTTAGAGGAGCCACTGACAAGATTGGCTACAACTTGAAGCGCGCTTCCATCAAAACATACTTCAAGCCGCTGAAGAAGATTGGTCAGTTTTTACCATCGGTCAAGTGTAATGTCCCTCTGCAAGATGCAGGAGTGTACAAGCTTGATTGTGAATGTGGTCTCTCCTACATAGGACAAACTAAAAGATCAATAAAAACCCGCGTTAAAGAACATATAGCTGATGTGAAGAATCGACGCTCCGGGAAGTCTGCAGTCTGTGAACACGTACAGGATCGCCCCCGTCACTACATCAGATTTGATAGACCGCAGATCCTCGCTAAAGAACACCGATTCCTTCCAAGGATGATTCGCGAGGCTATTGAAACAAAAAACATCCTAATTTCAATAGAGAAGATGGCTGGGTGCTACCATCTGCTTGGGATCCTATAATAAATAAAATTAAATCCCAACCCAAGCATACAACTGCAAGACTTCAAGATACCATAAGTTCATACTGCATAGATCGGAACAAAAGTTAAATTTTAATCTATGGTAACCGCAGTTAACTATGACATATGGACGTTGAACATCTCAGTCCTGCCCGTGACCATGAGTGCTGTAAAGCGTTCGAAACGTCGGGTATTTAAAAAGTTAAAATATACGCGATAAATTCCGTAAAAACTAGTATTATTTCAATGCTTGCAAATAGTATCAAGGCTTGCATTTAGTACTCCAAATATTAGTATTATGTATATATGTAGAAAGATTGTAGAATGACTGATATAATATATATATACATATATATATATATATATATATATATATATATATATATATATATATATATATATATAAGGTGCGTTGGGGTAATACCGGACGATTTTCGACGAGTTAAAAGAGTCGGGCAAAAACTTTATTTTGTCGACATCCATATACGTCAGATTGCTGAAACATGGCGCAAATCGTTAATGGTTACACGTAATTTAGCTATAAGAAGCTTTTACTTTTCAAAACTCAACAGTTACTGCTTAAAACGTGTGCGAAGACAAGGCATAATTTTTTATATGCATGATGAAGAATTGGTCATCAAGGGATAAGACCGGACGTCGCTAAAATCGCAAATAAAAGTGATAGGGAAAGACCGGATGGACGAAAAAAATACAAAAATTACCTTGTTTTATAAAATACTGCGCAGCACACGACCTACTTCTCGGAGCGACTTGCTGAAACTTGGAGTCGGGACCGAATAAAATGGAGTCTTGTACCATATGGCTAGCTTTCAAAAATATAGCATAATTCACCGGAAATTTTAATTTTACGGTCTTACGCCATCACCGATCTTACCCCAATGCAATATATATATATTATAGTATACGTATGAACATTACAGGAAACATTTTAGTGTTTAAAATGCAAATTCTTTTCTTATGTAAATATAAAAACAGTTCGGATCTTGTTTTCGCATTTGTTCGGTCAACAGAGTTTCGGTCAGGTCGGTCACCTTAACAAATATTTGAATTGTTAATAACGGCTATCGAATCCAATTTATAGAACTGACTTGAACCAGCTTTGGTCGAACTATTTGCATAGAACATCATTTTTATTCATCTGTAGGAGACAAACTATTTAAGATGGTTCATTAAAATGAATCATCTATTAGCATTAAGTCTCTCGATGACACGCGAAAATATTTCAACGAACATAAATCAACTTTCTCAAAATAGAGTCAACTAACTTCCTAATAATTGATAGTATAGATACTTTTTAGGAAAGACTACGACTATTTTACCTACGTTGAGGTGATTTGTCCCAAGGACGCTATTGATTGATTCTATAATGTATTCGATCGAGCAATGAACCGAAAAGGAAAAGGAACCGAATTTCGTTCTGTCCGTCTGACCCAGTGTGTGAAAGCATAGGCAATTTTTTTTAGGAGAGAATTGTCACAAAATGATTTTAACTATGTATTTGTGTATTTTAATTAAGAATAAAGCACTGAACATGTTATAATAATATACTAAATAAATAATACTTTAAATATTACTCTATTTTTATATTTTGTATAAATTAGCACTTAGGTATCACTAACATTAACTGTTCATTATGAATAAATTTAAATAATTTTGAATTTCGAACAAACAAAAGCCGTTTAACGCTACTTTTTAATGAAATATACTTAAATAAAATTATCCACCTCCAGTACTACGATTGTCTCCGAAATTTTAATTGTTTTCACACTTCAATATCCATGATTCCTAAGCTAGTTCATATCTACGAGTACGAAAGCTAAAATCAGCGATGAAATTATAGTATGGGCAATAAACAAAATTGTTGGTAGTACCAGAAGGGAGGAGTCGAATGGGAGTCAGTTACGTGACACAACTATTTTGTATCGATAATTTATTATGTTTGGCTTACCTAGTTTTAACAAAACGGGAATTAAATGTGATTTTTCGTTAAATATTTGTTTACACCTTTCTACTTTTATTCTTTCTAAAAATTGTTGCGTACGTAAATTTCCCAGAACATGGCTGCAGGAGTCGAATGGGAGTCAGTTACGTGACACAACTATTTTGTATCGATAATTTATTATGTTTGGCTTACCTAGTTTTAACAAAACGGGAATTAAATGTGATTTTTCGTTAAATATTTGTTTACACCTTTCTACTTTTATTCTTTCTAAAAATTGTTGCGTACGTAAATTCCCCAGAACATGGCTGCAGGAGTCGAATGGGAGTCAGTTACGTGACACAACTATTTTGTATCGATAATTTATTATGTTTGGCTTACTAGTTTTAACAAAACGGGAATTAAATGTGATTTTTCGTTAAATATTTGTTTACACCTTTCTACTTTTATTCTTTCTAAATATTTTATACCGTTAACCGTTTATCGGTGATTATTTGTTTGTTTGTACTTTTAAATTACTTGATAAATTTTTAATAAGTTATATTTTAAGGATAAGTAATTATATTGTAAGGATAGTAGTCTTAATTCGATCTGTAAGAAGCCGGGAAACTGAAAAGTAGCGAACAACAGGAAGTCAGTTACATATCTTTAAAACTAATAAAAATGAGAAATATGTCACCCATACATATATTTATTCGTTTGCTGTTTGTATAATGTTGTATTAATTTTATTTATACATCTGTTATTTAATACAATGCTTTTATTACAAGTTTCCAAAAGATCCGGTTATTAAAGATAAATTGATATATTTATTCTTAACGTATTAATTATAAAACATCTAAAAGCTAAAGCTAAGACTAAAAGCGCCTATTACTGAGACAATTTTTAATTGGTTATATCTTGGTGTGAGACTCCTGGAAGATCAACGACGCTTAATAGAAAGTTATCGAAACGTGCGTTGCGCTGCACTATGCCCAAGTGAGAGCGAGCGCGTCATTCTCTGTTTTTCGCACACTTTAATTATTGGACCGAGTGGCTACGCCTCCTGAGATTTTGCGTTTTTATAAAATATTCCTTAACGCAATAGTTTATAGATTAATCTTTGTTGCATGAATGCTAGAGGTATTTGTAGGCGTTGTGTATTTATTGTTTGTTTATGTGTGAGAGCTCCGACCTGGCGACACGTGTCCCGATATTAAGAGACAGTAGAAGGCATTTCTATTGTCTTATTATTTAGATTTCTATGGTGCATACGTTTGTGCACGCTAACGGTCGTGCGTGTGTGTGTGTGTGTGTGTGTGTGTGTGTGTGTGTGTGTGTGTGTGTATGTGTGTGTGTGTGTGTGTGTGTGTGTGTGTGTGTGTGTGTTTGCGTGCGTGCGTGTGTGTGTGTGTGTGTGTATGTGTGCGTGCGAGAGTGTGTGTGTGTGTGCATATGTGTGTACATACGCGTGTGCATGCGTGCGTGTGTGTGGATGGGTGTGTATGTTGATGTATGAAGTTGAAAAAAGTGTTCGTTTATCCTCGGGGCCTCTACATGACTTAATTCGATTCTAAGGTCGTTAAACGAAACTCCGTAGTAGAAGTTAGTGCATCACTTAAACATTTTAATTCCTTATAATCAAGATTTAAAATCCAAGTAAGTTTATTTTTAAACTTCATGTTAATTCCAAGTAGTACCTATAAGATCTAAGAAGCTCGGTCGATAACCGGTGTGTTGATTGTTTGAGTGACAAGTTCAAGTGTTTAGATGCGTTTAAGCATTTAAGCTACTAATATCTATCATCTAACTGTTTTAATTAAATCATAATTTACTTCTAATGAGTAAGAGCATAACATATATAGAAAAATAGAGAAATATGCACCGTGCAGTGACGGTGTAAGAATATTCAATATCAAGGCGACAGAAGAAAACAAACACGCAGATGGACAGCAGCGTCTTCCTTAAAATAACGATTTAGAATAAAAACTGCCGTCACCAACCCGCCCGCCGATCATATAAACTATATAAAATATCTCTCTTATCGTATGTAGTGATTGTAATTTCGTTGTAACAACTATATTTAAAAGTTCATTTGTGTTAGAAAAATGGTACGTTAATACATAAAGGTTCGTCACCCCTGGCCTAGGACATTGCAATCTTGTTTGTAAAATGTTTTTTGAAAAAGTATTAAAATGACTTTTAGTGTCAAGAGTTTCTATGATTTGAATGAATTTTTTGCATATAAGAATTAGTTTAAAAATTGACATTCCTTTATTGAATTCAATTATTAAATTTTTTTAATTAACATGCTTTATTGAAGTTTAAATTGTATTACATTTAACTATTAAATTAATACATATATATTGATCAATTGCTAGGGTTCATGTACTTGACTAGTCTTATGCCTTCAACTGCAAAAATAAACACTGTATTTTCTCATCAACATATTATATGATGTAACTAGTTTTCTATTTTGACTTATTACTCAATTTAAATCATAATTTAACATATAATTATTGTCTCTTTAATTTGCCATGCCCAAATGAGCGTCATGATGTACTGTATTTGTCACCTATTCTTATACTAATGAATGCAATAATTAAATATGAATATGAATATATAAATATAGTAAAATATAACCGATTAACTTGTCGCCGTACAGCAAATGAGTGAAATAAGTGGCCAACGTCTGTTTTTCCATCCGATTACAATGTAATCATCATCATCATTCAAATAAGGAACAGGCAAGATTAAGTCAGTTCATTAGACTATTAGAATATTAGTCAAGCGCTAGCTTAGAATATTAAAAAAAGTACTACAAAGAACTCCCAGGAAACACAGATGGAATTACTTAGCTGCATCCGAGTATAATTCCTTGATTGCATTATTGGACTTACTTGGTATAAATTTTGTAATTCAACCTAACAAAAAAAAAACTTTATAGTAAATTTTTAAAATGAATTTTTTGACTCTTTTAAGTGGACCATGTTTTAAAGAATATCACAAACTCAAAGTAACAACTTAAAATCGTCTAAGTATCTACATTCAAAACTTCACCTATATTTTCCCACCATTGAGGAAGCTTTTTTACCAAATTTTATAAGACCACCCGAAGTTAAACCTATTTAAAAAAAATTCATTTTAGACGAAGATATCGTGTAACATAACATACCAACAACAAGAAAAAGAACATAGAGTCGAATTGACAACCAAAAATTGACAACCAAAAATTGACATTCAAAGCCGGACTTTTTTGAAGTCGGCTTAAAATTCGAGGTAATATTGTTCTGATTCATCATCTTATTCACAAGTTAAATCACAAGTACAGAGTGATCATGCTCCTGAGCCACTTGAATGTATTAGCTCCTTACATGCCTATGCCTTGTGAGTGAAAACATAACTCAATTGTATGTCTTTATTAACATAAAAATACGAATAATATGAAGCTTATTGCTTACAGTTTGCAAACATAGGTACACTTAAAGAATAGTTATAAAAAGTAAAATTTAAAAGAATAAAGATCAAAGTCATGACAAAACTATTGTAGATCATTCTGCATTAACTGACCTATTAAGTAATACATATATAATTGTGTTCAACGATTTAAATTAAATGTCAAGCCAATATAATAGAGATTGAAAGTCGACAATCGGTCATATCGATCTTAGGCGTTAGCTATGACTAATAACATTTGGGTATCGATCACTAATAAAAAACCTATACAAACACAACCGGACTACTCGACCTACAAAATATATTATATGCTTTGTAATGTACTGGCATAAATTACGCGTTGTGACCGGCATATCTGATTTTGATAAACATAGTTGTTTCTAAATACGTAAGCAACCTGCAGCCGGCGATATTGCAGATTTTAGTATTGTCGTTTTTCTTTTTTTATACAAAAAAAAAGTCATTACGAACTCATTATCCACCTGATGCTACGTGGTTACTGCAACCCATGGACATCTACAAACCACTTCAAACAAAGAAGGCAGCGGATTCGTAGTCACCTCTGAGAACTAAGGTAGAATGCCTTGTGGCCTAGCCTGTAGTTAGCGTTGCCAGGCGTCCGGATAAAGTCGAACACAGTCAGGCTTTTTGATTGCGTGTTCGGCCAAATTAGACGGTGTCCGGCCTGTCCGACTTTTGTGAGGCTTTTTAAATTTGACCATTTCTTTACATTTTTCATGTACTTACATACATATTAAAGCAATTATTGAATTTAATATTGAATGATTAATAATAAAGAAGACTTATTTATTCAATTGTTGTTATTTCATTAGAATTTAAGAAGGTTTCATGATGAATGAAAAGTATTGTTTTACTTTTATAAAAATGTCGTTTTATCAAGACTAAAAAATTAAGGGTGTTGGGCGTTTTTACAAAAATGTCCGTCTAAGTTCGCTGGTCTGTCTGGCTTTTCGGTTCTAAGACCTATCAACCTGTAGGTAATTCCTCATACTAGCTCTCTATATCCTTCATACCGCAACTTAGAAGCTTTTTGGCGGTAGAAGTAGGTGCCTAAGTGAGTGGTACCTACTCAGACATACTCCTAGATAGAAAAGGAGTCCAAATACCTTATGCTGATTCTCTTAAGCCACCACAAGACGAAGCTTTGTCACCATTACTTGTACAAAAATTACCTACCTACCTGTTTTTATTATATTTCTCGTAAGCAGATTAAACGATTCGTCATTATACAAACAGTGTTGCCTGTTTGCAAATGCTCACTGGTTTGTGAATAGCAAGGACATATAGTGAAGTGCGTTTTCATGAAACCCATATGAAACTGTGACGTCTGTTAGTTTTTTCCAAAAAAAAAGTACCCATCAAGTTATATCAGCGACAGTTGGTTAAGGTGACCACACTAAGCTGCGGACATTTATAAAATACATATATTAGGTAAACGTGATATTATGGCAGATATATTATTGATCATGTCGTGAAATTCCTATTAGAAGCATCATTAATTTAACTTCGCCATTTTGCGACCTCTGGGTTCACTGTCACTGAACAGTTTGCAAACAGACGACGCCATTCGTATGGTGACGAAGCACCCAGTTTGCCGACAATGTATCCACAAAGAATTATTTTCTTTTTGTTATCTTTTAACAGCCTTTTGAATCCGCGGCACGTTTCGTACACTTTTTCGTTGCAAAGCTACTATGGTATACGCGCTAATTGTATGTTTTTATTACTTTTTTACGTTGAAAACCAACACGGCACTGATTTACGCGCTCAAATGTGTAACTTTTTTGTGTAAGATATCTTTCATACGCGGTAGAGCCACGCTGCAGCTATATTATGGTTGTAGCTCGATGTGGGTTGGCTCGACCGGGGAAGGACCACGCTCTCACAGAATACCAACATAAAATAGCAGCTTACTACTGCTGTGCTTCGTATACTGAGTGTAGAGATCCGGAGACCCTTTTTTACTAAAATCGAGGCATTCTATGTGCCACAGCATCTACTTACCATCAGGTGGACTGTGTCCTCGTTTGTCTTATTCTATAAGAAAAAGAAAATTATATCACCCACAAAAACGTAATGTGGAAAAGTGACTAAGCTTGGTACAAGTACGTTTTCTTCACTCATATGGTACAAGCGACGCACGCGATTGTCAGCTTCGACAATAGAGAAGATGAAAACTGAACATTTCTTAAGTTAGTAGGAATGTGAGTACAACGTTCCTTAATTGATTTTAATTTTTTAAATATCAATAATAAAAATTGTCAAATCACTGATATTTTACTTTGTATACGCCTTATGATCTCCCTTATTAATCATGTAGTAACGGCGTAAAATAATCTACTACTCCATATCAACCAGCTGGTGACGTAAAAGGAGTCAGATGGCAGCTATGATAAATAACACTGTATTTAGGCAGTCTATGAGGGAGATATAAGTCCAGAAGTGGATTTTTGACAAGCTGTAACGAACGATCTCTACCTTGACGTCAATTTTTTTGTTTCAAAGTCACCTAAAAGTGGTATAGTCATTGATAAGTGATAAGTGAACCAATTAATTAGTGGATGAGTCAATGATAAAAATGACTTTTTGCGGACCTTATTATCGCAAGAATTATATAGGTTTATACGTGGAATTCGGGATTCTAGATATTTTAGGCACATAGTAGACATGCTAAGTTACAAGTGTGTAGGTCTAATAGTTTTTGAGATAAGTGAAGAGGCCAAAGTAGCTTGTAACTAATCGTGTAAATATACACACTGCCGGTGCGTCGCCCTTTTCTTTTCCGAACTTGACTAATGCCCTACCGTGTGTCTGGTTTATGGAAGCACAAGTCGTTGTGCGTCGTATAAAGCGGTGTGATAATAGTGGAGATACCCGAGGTAGCGCAGACACGCGCACGCTACACGCGCTGTTGTATTCGGCAAATCGTCCAATGCCCGCTGCGAACGATACCGTAAGCAACATTTTTATATGTGATGGAAGACTACATTTCATACTTTCTACAATTCATTACTGGAATCTTTGAACTCTCTAATATAAAAGTCGTCGCTGTCGTCGCGCTACAAGCAAAACGAACCGAAGATTAAACCATGCAACAGTTCCAAAGATATCATACTGCGTCCGAGAACAGCCTGCCTGACGAGAGATCTCTCCCTTTCCTTCCACCCCAAATACAGATATTTAATTGGCCACGTTCAGCGACAGTTACTGATTTGAGCGAGACCTTACTCAGGGACATTATGAGTTGAAACGATGGATGACTCTTATACAATATGTCACATGCTCTACCTTTCTTGTTTCCTTTAACTGCCTCCTTAATATCTTAATGTCCAAAAATATAATTTTCGGGAGAATTAAAGACACGACGACAAAGGGCCGATGCTTGTTTGTGTGTGAGCGAAGCAAGGACGTTCGGAAGGTTAAATCATATGTCACGTTTCGTTGACGCGCAGAATAGTATTTTATTTTAATTTGATTAAAGTACGATACAGGTAACAATTATTTATCTGACTTTGATAAGTATAAGATCTTAATGATGACAAGATCAGTGCACTTGTAGTAATATGTACCGACAGCGCTGAACATCTTCGATCACTAATAAGGAACTAGTGATCAAAGTCGAACATTGAACTTCACAGAAAACAAAAACAAAATGTCGGGAATTAATTATTTTTAATTCCCGACATTTGGGGTGCTTTCCAGCACCCATATTCACGGAGGACCATGGGTGCTGGAAAGCAAATAAAATTAAACGCGATAAAATCCGTAAAAGTAGTATTAATCAATGTGTAGTGTTCACGTAAATATAAGAAATCATTATACAAATTATGTTACTAACAATAAAGACAGTCGTTTTTAAAATAAATCATAGGTTTATTCAAAGTTATTAACCAACACTTGAGTAAAGATAATATATTAATAAAACTAGCTTGCCAGGCAGACGTTGTTCTGCCCTTTTCGACGACAATTTGTCATGTCCTATTAAAAATCCTTAAATTCGCAAAAAAAAAATGTGGGCAAAAAAACTATCCTATATCTCAAGTTGGACCAAACTGCACACGGTATGCAAATTTGATTAAAATCGGTTGAGTAGTTTAGGAGTCTATCGCGGACAAACAACGTGACACGTAATTTGCTCGTATATATATTAAGATTTAACCAACTGTCAATAAAGCGGTTAAACACTGATTTAAAAGATGAGATATTTACATATCGGCAAAAGTAACAAAATATTTTGCGAAGTTGTTATATTTAAGAAAGTATTTCTACTAATAAATTGTTATTTGTTCTTTCCATTTGATATAGAACCGGTTAATAGTATGAGTTATACATCGAAACATATACAAACATAACCTTTAATAAGAATTTAGCAAAGTTGCTATGCAAGAAAACACATGTCCAAATTTGTTAATATGAATAAATTATAAGGCGAATAAAACGATTTAGCACAATAAAACTATATTAGAAATTTAAATAATTTTCACATAAGGTAAAGGTTATCAACAATCATCAGTATCACTCCCTTGGGAATAATAGTAGCAATAATATCATCATCATCATCATCATTACAGCCCTTCACAAGTCCACTGCTGAACATAGGCCTACCCCAAGTAATGCCACAAAGCACGGTCCTGAGCCACCTGCATCCATCGACTTCACGCATGTCTTACCAGTTCGTCACTCCATCTAGTGGGAGGTAGCCCTATACTACGCCTACCGGTACGAGGCTGCCACTCGAGAACCTTTCTTCCCCATCGGTTATCGGTTCTTCGAGCTATATGGCCGGCCCATTGCCACTTCAGCTTACTAATCCGTTAGGCTATGTCGGTCACTCTGGTTTTACTGCGGATATCCTCATTTCTGATTCTATCACGCAGAGAAACCGAGCATAGCCCTCTCCATAGCTCGCTCGCATAGTGACCTTGAGCGTCCTCATACGGCCAGCAGTGAAGGACCACGTCTCAGATCCGTAAGTCATCACTGGCAACACGCACTGGTTGTACAATCTAGTTTTCAGAGATTGAGGTATACCTGACGAGAAGATGTGTCGTAATTTCCCGAACGCTGCCCAGCCGAGTTGAATCCGTCGATTGACCTCTCGGTCGAAGTTGGACTTACCTAGTCGGACTATTTGTCCCAGGTAAACATATTCGTCAACAACTTCGAGCATAGTGCTCTCAACAACTACCGGCATAGGTGTGACATGGATAATAAACATGATCATGATGTTTTGTCCATGTTCATCTTAAGACACCATTGTGGTCATAGCATAGTGCTAAGGTCCTCCAGCGATTCTGCCATAAGGACTATATCGTCGGCAAATCGAAGGTGAGTGATGTACTCGCCATTGATGTTAATACCGTATCCTTTCCAGTCCAGTAGCTTGAAAACGTCTTCCAACGCAGCGGTGAAGAGTTTCGGGGATATAACGTCACCCTGTTTTACACCTCTCTGCAGTTGGATAGGTTTCGAACTCTGGTTCTGTACTCGGATAGCCATCGTAGCCCTACTGTACAAAAACTTCAGCACCTCGATATACCGACAGTCAACTTGGCACCGCTGAAGGGACTGTAGCACCGCCCAAATTTCGACGGAATCAAAGGCTTTCTCATTCTCAGTCCACATACGCCAGGCAAAGTGGCAGATTGTACTCTTCAGTCTTCTGTACAATCTGCCGCAAAGTATGTGTGTGGTCTATGGTACTGAAGCCTTTTCGGAAACCGGCTTGTTCGGGAGGCTGGAAGTCGTCGAGTCTGCGTGCGAGACGATTCGTAATGGCTCTCGAAAACAGCACGTAGACGCGGCTCAGAAGGGAAATCGGTCTGTACTGTGTTCTTCAAGAGAGCGTTCTCGCCTTTCTTAAAGAACAAGACCACCGCACTTCTCTGTTCCACGCCTCCATAGTAGTGTCACCATGGAGGACGGAATTGAAGAGCTTCTGAAGGACTTCAAGTACCGGTGTTCCACCCGCTTTCAGAAGCTCCGCTGTAATTCCATCCTCGCCTGGGGCCCTGCCGGTTTTAAGGTGCTGGAGAGCCATTCTAATCTCGCTCAGACTGACGTCCGGGATATCATCGGAATAGTGTCGGGTAAGACTTGCTCTTGGATCGTTACTCACACTTGCGTGTGGCTCCAACGATGATGTGTACAGCTGCCCATAGAACCTCTCAATCTCACTCAAAATCTCAGGTGTTCCGGAAACGATGCTGCCACACTCCTCAAGTCTTTAGCTTTGACAGTTGGCTCTTTCTGGCAGACAGATCTCTGGCAAAGACTTTGGAGCCCTGGTTCCGCTCGATCGCTTCTTTAATACGAGCAGTATTAAAGTTGCGTAAGTTTCGCTGCATGCATTTGGAGATCTGTCTGTTCAGTTGCCTGTATGCTGTCAAATCTGTTGACGATTGCAGCCTCATCTCCCGTGTAGCAGCCATGATTAATCAAACCGAAACGGGAATAAATAATATATACTCCGCTGCTACCATAACGCGGAAGGCGAGAATAAATAAAAAAACATTTTATTTCCTAATTATTCTTGGCTACTGAGATACTGCGGACTGTATATAGATAATTTGACGTTCTTATAAAGAAACAAGAAGCAGCCGCAAATATCATTCAGCGCCACACCGACTTCACACGCCGCTATCGTCACGTATCCGTCGACCAATGGTGAGCCGTTTCTTCAACGCCGCAGTTCGTTTCCTCTTGCTGTTCCGGAGCTGTATTCCACACCGCCGCCGCCCGCCGACTACGCGTGCGCACCGATCTGCATGTCTTATATAGCCCGGTCCAGCGACGTAGCTTCGTGAACAACAAACAAGTCTCACGCCGGGAAACGAAACGTAGATAATTGTATATTTTAAATAGTTTTCATTGGTCATAAAATAAGCAATATAATTGGCTAGGCAAAATATTAATTGTTACCATTGGCAAATCAATAGTGAGCCAGCCATATAAATATAGGCAAGGTTGATGCAAAAGATATTCCATTCCGAATCCCATTCGACAGTACATTCATAAACATAAACAGTAGTTTCATTTCTCCACCTTAAAGAAAACCACTCGGAGTCTGTTAATAGTGGACAGTTCGTCTCCACCATTACAGTGGTGACCCCGTACGAACACCGAGGGGGGAAGATCCGGTACGAACACCAAGAAGGAACACCCTGCGACGTACCACTACTATTGCACGAACACCGCGAAGGAAACCCGTACGAACACCGAGAAGGAAGACTTCAGTTTATATAAAATCAGTGTAATCAAGCCGTCATTATGGAGCAGGAGGCAAACACATATACATCAAACCCGGTAAAGGAACCAGAAATCGCCGGTATATCTCTATCGTTAAGAATACCACCGTTTTGGAGAGACAAACCACGACTTTGGTTCGTCAGTTTTGAAGCCGCAACGAATGGTTTAAAGAAGAGCCAAGCGCAATTAGCACAGATGGTGATAGCCCAACTTGAGAAACAAGACATCGAACAAATTGCGGACCTGTTGTACAACCCACCAGCAGTCGACCAGTATAATTCACTGAAGGATCGGCTGATCTCCGCATACGAAGAATCCGACAGTCGACAGCTACAAAAACTTCTATCAGAAATAGAACTTGGAGACCAGAAACCCACACAACTCCTACGCAAAATGCGTACTTTGGCGCGAGATAAAGTTCCGGATTCAACACTACGGCTAATGTGGGTAAACCACCTACCACCACATATTCGATCGGTAATAGCAGTCAGCGAAACATTCAGCACGCAGACGAAGCTCGACGAACTGGCACTCCTGGCGGACAAGATGATCGAAAACAGCAGTAGCTCACACATATCGATCATTGAAGGCACTTCAACAAAGGCCAATGATACCCAGTTTCTTCTCGAAGAAATTCGGAAGCTATCATTCGAAGTCGCCGCGCTCAAAGCTTCCCAGCATCATACCTTTTACCAGCAACAGTACAACCAGCGCAATCAGCAACACCGAAGATCACCTTTTCGTCGCAACCGCTCTGCAAGTAGAAGTCGAATAAGCTCAACATCAAGATCCCCTTACTGCTACTATCATCGACGTTTCGGGGTCGAGGCAAGAAAATGCACAGCACCGTGTACATTCAAAAATGAAAATACGAATACGGAAAACTAACTAGTACGCTCGATGCGACGGGATCCAGCGTAACAGCAAAGTCCTACCGTCTTTTCGTCACCGATAAAAAAAGCAAGCTTACTTTCCTTATCGACACCGGAGCAAATATCTCAGTGTTACCGCCGAAGCAAGGACAGAAGTTGAAGCCACTAGATTTTCAACTCTATGCAGCAAACAATACGGTTATTCCTACATATGGAGAAAAAACAATGGAACTTGATTTTAATCTACGCCGACCATTCAAATGGAGATTTATCGTCGCTAAAGTCAGCAAACCAATCATCGGTGCTGATTTTCTTCAACATCACCAGTTGGTCGTCGACATCAAAAATAGAAGAATCATCGACGGGAAAACCAATCTTGCATCTCAGTCTTTTGTACAAGCAACCAATCTGCCCACAATAAGAAGCATAGATGTGCAACAACCGTATCACAAGATCCTCGAAGAATACCCTGGTATCACAAGAATAACTTCAATGAAATTAACACCGAAGAACGACGTTGAGCATTTCATCGACACCAATGGACCACCACTTCATTGTCGTGCACGTCCAATCGCACCACACCTATACGAGCAAGTTCGAAAGGAATTCGAAAACATGATTGAGCAAGGAATATGCCGTCCAAGCAAAAGCCCTTGGTCATCACCACTTCACATTGTACCGAAGAAGAACGGAGAATTACGAGTTTGTGGAGATTACAGAAGACTGAATTCTATTACCACTCCTGACCGCTACCCAATACCGCGAGTCAGGGATTTCACTCATCAACTATCAGACAAGACTATATTCTCCACCATCGATCTCAACCGAGCTTACCAACAAATAAGAGTCCGCGATGAAGACATAGAGAAGACAGCAATAATTACCCCAATGGGATTATTCGAATTCCCAAGAATGATCCCAGGATTAAAGAACGGAGGTCAAACTTTCCAAAGATTCATACACGAAGTACTTCATGGACTGGATTTCGTTTTCGCATTTATTGATGATCTCCTTGTTGCAAGCCCTGATAAAGAAACGCACGAAACCCATCTACGCACCGTGCTACAGCGATTAGAAGACAACGGAATCACAATCAACCCTTCGAAATGCATATTTGGACAGCAAGAAGTTCAATTTCTTGGTTTCACCGTCAGCAAGGAAGGAATAAAACCGCCTGCCGAAAAAGTCAGAGCAATCATCGATTATGCAAAACCTAAAACTATCGAAGAGCTAAGGCGTTTTCTCGGGATGATAAATTTTTACAGAGAACACATACCTAAAGCCGCTGAAATCCAAGCACCACTTCACGCCTACCTTCACAACACGAAGAAAAAAGATAAAACGTCAATCGAATGGAACGATGAAGCCACGAAGGCATTTGAAGCTTGTAAAATTGCGATCCAAAATGCAGCTTTACTCGCTCACCCATCACACGAAGCAACCCTTGCTATCTTCAGCGACGCATCCGATCTCTCAGCAGGAGCAGTTCTCCAACAATACAGCAATGGGAAATGGCAACCACTTGGATATTTTTCGAAGAAGTTCTCCGATACTCAACGTAACTACAGTACATTCGACCGAGAGCTACTCGCTATTTACATGGCTATCAAGCACTTCAGAAAAACGTTCGAGGGTCGAAACCTGATCGTTTTTACCGACCACAAGCCATTAACATATGTACTTCCAAAGAAACCATCACTATCGGAAACACCACGAAGAGCAAGACAACTTATTTTCATAAGTGAATTCACGACCGACATACGTCACATCAGTGGAAAGGACAACATAGTTGCCGACGCACTCAGTCGCGTACCAATCGACAGTGTAACGTGCCCTACATCAATCGACTATCATAAGATCGCCGCAGCACAAGACAGAGATAGTGACAACATAAAAGATCTATCGAAGCAAGGTAACTTGTCCATCAAGCAAGTTACAATGCCAATGACGCATCTACCTATATACTGTGAAGCCTCAACGACAACCATGCGACCATACATACCAGAAGAATGTCGTCGCGAAGTCTTCAATACACTGCACAACATTAGTCATCCAGGTGTTAGAACAACAAGAAAACTCATCACTGAAAAATTCTTTTGGCCTGCAATGCAAGCGGATGTTGGCAACTGGGCGAAGCAATGCATTCAATGCCAAAAATGCAAAGTTCAAAGGCATACATCAAGTAGTCTAGCTACATTTCCACCCACGGAGAGATTCGAACACTTGCACGTTGACATCGTTGGACCATTACCTACTTCACCGCAAGGACATCGTTATCTCGTAACAATGATCGACAGAACAACAAGATGGCCAGAAGCAATACCTACCGATGATACTTCAGCCGAATCCGTCGCGAAGATAATTTATGAAAATTGGATTACTCGTTTCGGATCACCTAAAACCATCACAACGGATCAAGGAAGGAATTTCGAAAGCAACCGATTCCTCAAACTTCTTCAAACTATGGGAATACAGAAGACGCGTACAACAGCATACCATCCTCAGTCAAACGGAATAATCGAACGATGGCATCGTACATTAAAGACTGCACTCAAAACTCGTTTATCTCAACATACAAAGTGGATTGATGAGCTACCTACAGTGCTACTCGGACTACGAGCAACACCGCGTGCAGACACTAGTCTTAGCGCCGCTCAGCTAACCTACGGCTGCAGCATAAGGCTGCCGTGTGACTTCTTCAGTTCAGCAGCGTCAAACAAACAAGAAATGGATTACGATTTCGTAACTAAACTTCGAGAATCAATTAACAAAGCCTTATCGTTGAAATGCACCGAAATGCAATCACACAGAAATAATAAATCAGTATTCATTCACCAAGATTTGAAAACATGCAAGCAAGTTTTTGTAAGAAACGACGCAATGAAAAAACAATTTCAACCTACCTACGATGGACCGTATAAAGTATTAGAGAGAAATAGCAAGACTTTTAAACTACAAATACCCGGAAGGAAATCTACGATTATATCGATCGACCGACTAAAGCCTGCCTATATTATTAACGAGGATACTGCAGAGGATTCATCATCATCATCAAAACCACCAGCGAGGAAGCTTGAAACTTCATCATCTACATCAACCCAGTTGAAACCTATTTTAAAAACTACGAAATACGGGCGAGTCGTCAAGCCTCCGGTACGCTTTCGCTGGGGGAGAGTGATGTAGCAGCCAGATTAATCAAACCGAAACGGGAATAAATAATATATACTCCGCTGCTACCATAACGCGGAAGGCGAGAATAAATAAAAAAACATTTTATTTCCTAATTATTCTTGGCTACTGAGATACTGCGGACTGTATATAGATAATTTGACGTTCTTATAAAGAAACAAGAAGCAGCCGCAAATATCATTCAGCGCCACACCGACTTCACACGCCGCTATCGTCACGTATCCGTCGACCAATGGTGAGCCGTTTCTTCAACGCCGCAGTTCGTTTCCTCTTGCTGTTCCGGAGCTGTATTCCACACCGCCGCCGCCCGCCGACTACGCGTGCGCACCGATCTGCATGTCTTATATAGCCCGGTCCAGCGACGTAGCTTCGTGAACAACAAACAAGTCTCACGCCGGGAAACGAAACGTAGATAATTGTATATTTTAAATAGTTTTCATTGGTCATAAAATAAGCAATATAATTGGCTAGGCAAAATATTAATTGTTACCATTGGCAAATCAATAGTGAGCCAGCCATATAAATATAGGCAAGGTTGATGCAAAAGATATTCCATTCCGAATCCCATTCGACAGTACATTCATAAACATAAACAGTAGTTTCATTTCTCCATCTTAAAGAAAACCACTCGGAGTCTGTTAATAGTGGACAGTTCGTCTCCACTATTACACCCGTCTAACAGCCATGAGATTAAGAGTGTGATCAGAGAGTTTTTGTGTTCTGCGTCGGGTCTTGCAGAACTTAGCTCCCACCGCATGGACAGTTTCCACCAGCTTGTCATTCATACACCTCCTTGGGACAGATGGTCGCCTTCCCGGTGATAGAACAAGTTGCCGGACTCGAGGATTACCGTGTCCTCCCCCTCTCTTCGGACCTCAGATAATCCAATAATATGCCAGCTTGTCTACCTCTTCTTTATAATATAGAGGGACATGGGGGGATATTTGCCATAGTTGCCACGCTTGGCGAGCGGGTTGGCAACCGCAGTTTTAATGTGCAGTTTTAATGTAGCAATAATGTATTATATGTATATTCATATTAGTGACGATAACGCAATCGGACCAGACACAACATTACCAGAGACAACATTATATTATCGAAATCTCAAAAACTAATTAAAGCTTCTGTCAACCTCTGCACGCGTGTAGAAAGAAAAGCTTTCCTTCATCATCCCTCAATTATTTTTCACGCCGTAAATCTTAAGTTTGTAAAATACCTCATGTGCTGATCTAGGGAACGGTCTGTGTGTGCGCCAAATTTCATCCTAAACTTTTTAGTTGTTTATGCGTCATTAAGTTACGAACATCCCAATATCGTCACAGTTTTTACATCATTGTCATCATTACAGCCTATCAAAACCCAGCGCTAAGCTGTGCTTCTACCCCAAAGCTTGCCACGCCACATAAGAGATACTTCCTACAGTTGCTACGTTTCCTACAGTTCGAAATCCAGGTCGAGCCAAATTCCGATGGTTTGGTTTTTTTGTAGATCAATTTTAATAGCAGCTCGGAATCAGAAAGTAGACAGTGCCTCAAAAAGCACGCGTACAGGTTGGACCTGCGCCTGATCTCACTTCGGTCTTGTAGGATTGCCGAACATCGGACTACGAGAGTGAGTGAATAGACAGTGTAAGTAGTTATTATACATTTATTTTCTGAAGAAAAAAAAAGAGGTTGGGTCCTATTTAAACTGCCATAACCAAAAATATATAGGTACTGTCAGATGTAGATTTGTAAGTTAGCTTAAAAAAAATTTCTTAGTGATGTAAAAAAAATTATGTATACTTCCACAGATATGTTATGAAAAAGAAAATAGAAGGTGTATTGTAATCGAACAATAATAATAAGGGAAAAATTATGTATTTGTGAGATTGAAATAATTGTGATTTCTAACTTATCTCATTTTTCATATGGCAATTAGGAACAATAAGATCTTAGACTTTTTTGTCGGATAATTGACTATCATAATTATTTAAACAAACCTAAATAGAACAATTAAAAACAAGGTAATGGCTATCTTTAACTCCCTTAGAAAAATTCTGAATTCTACAAGAAGTTAAGAACAAATCTTAAAGAAAATTGGCCTCGAATTTAGTGATTTCATCAGCTCGAAACAGTTGGTATCATTTCCAGCTGTGGGAAGGATTTGCCTACATCTTCACGCTTCGTATCTTTCACTCTGCTGCCAGTCGCCAGTGTGGATATTTTATGTCTAACGTTAATGAGATGGTTATAATATATTTAGAGTACTAAGAACAAAGCACATTCTTTGTCCATAAACACAATGAAAACACCTTTACTGTGCAAGTTGACAGCCGACATGCATCGACAGCTGCTCCGTGATTCACCTTCTGAGAACTGCGTCTGCTGTATGGTAAGTACAGAACGTGCAGTTCACAAGGAAATTGATTAAGCCTTTTCCCGTCAAGTTATACACATTCGTGTGTGTCCAGTATTTGTATCGCTTTTAATTGATGATATGGGATATAAACAAAGTCAAATATATACTAAAATAAATAACCTTTTAAAGATAAAAATGCCCTTGTAGAAGCTACTAGGTAGTAGGATGACTACTATACCTAGGTCTTCATCTAGTTAGGTACTACTTCCTTAATCCAGTATAATCACATCCTGTGAGGCATATCATCATAGTCCACAGCGGTGACAAATCTGTGACCTTCTTTGTTCAAAGTAGGCTGCGTATACCCATACATATGTATGCATTTGTGTGGTTTATTATTGTGTAACAGATTAAGTGATACAATCAACTGTGTTTTTTTTTTTTCAAAAAAAGTAAATGTTCCGATGGGTTTCTTGCTGGTTCTTCTCAGAACAGAGGTACTTTTCGAATCAGTAGTAAATGAATGCGAATGAGTGACTTGCAAAAATTATTATTTATAATCTATATTGAATAAAAATAGTTTCATCACAATCACTAACAAACATAGTGATTGTGAAGTTCTAAACGACTTATCCGACTTGACTAATTTCAATGTGCAACTCTTACTAAAGTCCAGAAAAAAAATACAAAATCATTTTTATTATTAAAGGCATAAGGTTTGATTTTAAGAACACAAATATAATTTTGCTTGAATCAGTTACTGTATGTCGTAAAAGGCGACAAAGGGAAATAGGCAGAAGATGGGCAGCAGCATCTTCCTGATTACAGCAACTGTACAGCAAAAATATCTACCGTTGCCAATCCACTCGCTAAGTGTGGAAACTATGGCTATATACCCCAATGATGAGAGCTACGATGAGACGACCCCTAGACCCCAACGGCCCTGTTATTTATACATCTTTGATTTGCCGACGATTTAGTCCTCATGGCAGAATCGCTGGAGGAACTAAGCACTATGCTCAATGACCTCAATAGTGTCTCCCAACGAAGAGAGTTGTTGGGAGCACTAAGCTTGAAGTTGTTGACAAGTAGGTTTACCTGGGACAAACAGTCCGACTAAGTTAGTTCAACTTCGACCGAGAAGTCAATCGGCGTATTCAACTCGGCTGGGCAGCGTTCGGGAAATTACGACACATCTTCTCGTCAGGTATAGGTTGTGCAACCAGTGCGTGTTGCCAGTGATGACTTATGGATCTGAGACGTGGCTGTATGAGGACGCTCAAGGTCGCTCAGCGAGCTATGGAGAAGCATACTCGTATGTTCGGGTTTTCTCTGCATGATAAACTTAGAAATGAGGATATCCGCAGTAGAACCAGAGTGGCTGACATAGCCCAACAGATTTGTAAGCTAAAGTGGCAAGAGGCCGGCCATATAGCTCGAAGAACCGACAACCGATGAGAAAAAAGGTTCTCTAGTGGCAGTCTCGTCCCGGTATTCGAAGTGTTGGGCGACCCTCCACTAGATGGAATGATGACCTGGTGAGACATGCAGGAAGTTGATGGATACAGGTGGCTTAGAATCGTGCTATGTGGCATTCGTTTATTATTCGTTTATTCTTCATAGCTCTCGTTTTTAACGGAGACTCGTGGGAGGAAGTCTTTGAACTTGCGAAAAAAGGTTTTAACATTGTTAACAAATGGTTGGTGGATAACATACTTACTCTCAATGTTACAAAAACAAAATACATGGCCTTTAACTTAAAGAAGTCAAGGCTACCTACTTCTGGCTCTATCTTTGCTCACTACTGCGGCACTCTAAATTATACCTCTTGCTTGTGTCCTACGCTGGAAAGAATTGAATCTATTAAATACCAAGGAGTCATTGTTGATTCTACTCTCACTTTCAAGTTATATACATCGATTCCCTAGTATCTAGACTGAGAAAACTAATTTATATTTTTAAATCATTCCGACACATAGCTGATCGTTCTATTATAAAATCTATTTATTACGCTCTTTGTCAATCTATAATCAGCTATTGCATCACAGTGTGAGGTGGTGCAGCCAAAACTCACTTTATTGAAGCTGAGAAAGCTCAACGAGCAATCCTCAAAACTGCAGCTAAACTCCCTTATAGACATGCTACGTCAGAGCAGAGAACAGGTAATGGAATGTCCTCACCGTTAGTCAAATATTTATTCTAAAAACAATAACCAGAAAGCATTCCCAAGCGAATTATGATTCTAATCTCAGCACTACAAAAAGGAGAAAGGAATAAGTATGTCCTTCAATGACGGTTAAATCCAGCTTAGCCAAGACACTACACCTATGACCTATCTCAGTAATTACATATACAACACAATAAATTAGGCTGTTATCTATATAGGGGGGGGGGGGGGGGGCTGTGTCGGGGTGCCCACGCGTTGGGCGGGGTCAAACCGGATAGGAAAAAGGTAGGATTTTTTGTTATATATCCTCTTCCTGAACACGAATGTAAAAAAACACAGCAAACTGGTGCAAATCTTTAACATACGAATCCACTGAAAGTTTCTTACATCCTCAACTATAATATCACGCACATTATATATAATTATTATATTTATAATATTACATTATATAATATTATTATATACTTTAATCTAAAAATATGTAACTATATAATTTAATTAATTGGCTTTGTTATATTATCCTCATATTACTAAATGTCGATTTGTTCATAACCAATTAAATGAAAATAATGATGTCTTCCATATACTATAAAAACGTGTAATTTAAGATGTACAATCCGTGAGGAGGGACCTGGTGACCTATAGAACAGGTATTGTTTAATACCTTTATTAGGCACCAGTCTCTCACAAACTAGGGTTCAATACGTTTATAGTTTAACATGTTTGTCATCAATAATTCTGTACCCGTTTGTGATGAGAAAATAAATATAATTTCTATTCTATTTCTATTCTATTCTATTCTATTCCTTGGAGGAGACCTATGTTCAGCAGTGGACATGTGAAGGGCTGTAATGATGATAATGAATGATGAAGGTAAAAATAGTTATTTTAATAACAGCATACCTCTATTTTTTCACCCTTACAAGTGAATTTTTCTCTTCAGATTTCATTCAATTTCACATTGGCAGAATTGGCGAAAACTAGTTCGTCTTCCTTTGGGAACACATGCTTTCTGGTCTCTCGTCAAGGCTGTCCAAGGGAACTTCTGTCAGCCATCTCGCAGATATCTGCTTAGGGAGGATGACTCACTGGTCCATGCCGCAAAGGACAAAGCCGATCTGCTGGGCTCTCTCTTTGCGTCCAACTCAACTATTGATGACAGGGGGAAAACACCGCCGACCATTCCGTGGTGTCAGTGCTCTATGGAGGATGTTCTGTTTACCCAACGCTCGGTGCGCAGAGCACTCTGGACCTGGACGTCAACAAGTCGAGTGGGTCTGATGGCGTCCATCCTATTGTGCTGAAAACGTGTGCTCCGGAGTTGGCACCGGTTTTAACGCGTCTTTTCCGGTACTCCTACTCTCTAGACGTAGTCTCGAAAACACGGAAAACAGTTTGTGTGCACCCGATCCCTAAAAAAGGTAACCGCTCTGACCCATCCAACTATAGGCCTATCGCCATCACCTCCTTGTTCTCTGGAATAATGGAATAAATTATTAACAGCCAGCTCATGCGGTACCTTGAAAATCACCAGCTGATTAGTGACCGCCAGTACGGTGTCCGTCACGCTCGCTCGGCTGGTGATCTTCTGGGTTACCTAACTCATAAATGGGCGGAGGCAGTAGAGTCCAAGGGGGAGGTGTTGGCCGTTAGTTTGGACATAGCGAAGGCCTTCGATCGGGTTGGGCACAAAGCGCTTCTTACGATGCTTACTTCCTATGGGCTTCCCGAGAAATTGTGCAGTTGAATCACCAGTTTTCTTGCAGATCGTAGTATCAAGGTCGTAGTAGATAGTGCATGCTCCGATTACAAGCCCATTAACGCTGGTGTTCCTTCCATAAGACTGCGTGCTATCACCAACGCTGTTTCTTCTGCATATCAATGATATGTTGCAAACCAGTAACATTCATTGCTATGCAGTATAGTACGCAGACAGCACTGCATGCAGATGGCACTGGTGATGCTTTATACACCGACCGTGCCAATATTTCTCGGGAAAAAGTCTCGGAGTACCGGGACAAACTTGTGTCTGAAATTAAGACTTTGTTGAACAAAGTCTCGGACTGGAACGACTAAATCTAGTCCAGTTTAATCCCCAGAAGACACAAGTTTATGCGTTTACCGCTAATTCCAGCCGTATGATTTCACCATCGCACATCGTACGCGACAAAACTCGCGGTACCATCCATACCATCTGAATGACTGGCGGTCCTCCACTGTGCGATTTAAAAGAAGTTTTCTTCCTCGCACAACTTCCTTATGGAATCGACTACCACCAGAGATTTTTCCGGACCGATACGACTTAGGGACCTTCAAGAAAAAAGCCTACTCCTTAAATTAAATAAATAATTAAGAAATCATCAGCCTACTCCTTTTTAAAAGTCCGGACACGCTTCTGCAATTCACCTGGTGTTGCAGTTATTCATGGGCGATGGTGATCACTTACTATCAGGTGAGCCGTATGCTCGTTTGCTCCTTCTATAAAAATGTACATATTTTACAAAAATATGACGTAACATATATTTAAAAGAACAGTAGAATTGACAACCTCCTCCTTATTTAAAGTCGACCCGACCTAGAATGATTCGCAAGGCTATTGAAATTAAAAAAACATCCTAATTCCATATGCTTGAGATCCTATAAATAATAAAATTCAATCCCAACCCAAGCATACCACTCAAGAGTTCAAGATACTGTAATCTCATTGCGTAGATCGGACTAAAAATTAATATAAAAAGTAAAGGTAGCCGAGCTATGACATAGGGACGTCAAACACCTCTGTCCCCGCGACCATGGTGCTGTAAAGCACCCGAAACGTCGAGAATTATAAAATTAAATTAAACGCGATAAAACCGTAAAAAATAGTTTCATTTAATATGATTTGAAACGTTTTAAAACACTTGGCAATGCAGTTCTATGCAACGGCTTTATGGTTTATAGAGTCATAACTTTTTTATTTGTATCTTGTGCAAACAAAATGCGTCTGGCACTTCATTATATACAAATTGTAAGAAAATATGCGTCAAAGGTAAGAAAATGTAATGAAATAATGCCTTTATATATTTTTGTGGTATAATGCCTTTTGAAGGTCATTTATTAATTTATTGAATACTAGCAATCGACCCCGGCTGCGCACGAGTGATTTCTGGATCTCGACAACAGCGCCACCTACCTGGTTCAATTGTGAATCTAAACCATCCAAGGACCCATTCAAACAAACACAAAAAAAATTCATCAAGATCGGTCGAGCTGTTTTTGAGTTTTAGCGAGACAACCGGACAACAATTGATTTTTATATAGAGATATATAGTTATCTTGCTATAACTTAATATATTCAGTGTCCTTATGATTTCCTTCTGATATATCTGTGTTTTTGTGACAATACTCGTCAACTTTTTAATAAAGCAACTAAGCATTTGGAACAATTATAAGAGAGAAAAAACTAAGTAATTTTATAAACTTAAAATGAAAAACAAGCTTACAACCCACCTGATGGTAAGTGGCAATGGCAACCATGGACACTCGCAGTCAACTTCATATCAAGGAAGCTACAAGTATGTTGTCACTCCTGAGGGCCAAGACGGAATGCCTCACAGCCTTTAATCTGCTGTCTGATACAAGGCTGTAACTGGAGAACTTTTAAATGATTGTTTTTGTTCATTTCACACTGATTTTGTACATTTATAAAATCGGTGCAAGCGCTTTAACACCCGCATAAAGCATGTGCTGTCAACACGTAAGTTAATCGAGATAATTACCTACAGATAACATTAAAAGCCCATATACATTTCAACAAAAATTCGCCCTTACAAATCAGCGGAATAAATGTCGAATTTTGTAAAGATTGTTGCCAGATTTCTACACTGATATATTAAAGTTATTTAAATGTTAACTGGATATGCCTTTTATATTAAGTATTTCAGTCACAAATCATCAGTTATAAAAAAATTACAAAAAATGTGAATAAGAAGTTTTTAAACGACATTCTGAAGTAATTTAATGGCTACAAAATTGAAGAAGAGATCAAGTTCCGTAATGAGTTTAACTTACGTAGTAACATTATTGAAACTGTAGTAAACCCCTTACGTTGATAAAAGTTTATTCTGATTATAAAAAATTATACCTAACTTTAAAAAAACACGAAAAATAGATGTCGCGGTTGGTTCTAAAATATTTTGCTTGTTTTTCGAACTCTCCAAAAACAATAACTAGGTACAGTTGAAATTGCGTTCAAGCTGTTAAACTGACTTCATTGTTATTGGAAAACAAAAGTGTGTAGACGACAATCCATAATTTGGATCGTTATTTAAAAATAATATAAAATAAAATAAATATCACATTCTAATAAGATGTTTTACGATATTTATTCTTATTTAAAAAATTTATCGATCTTGCTTTTGTTGCATGCCTTTCTCGTTCATAATTTCTTATCAGTTTTTGAACACTTTTTGACATCCGATTTTGCTTGTAACTGTGTAACTTCAATTACAAATAAAATGGAGCTGACGTTATGATGGATCCGGATGCTGGCCCTAGCAACGCCTTTAAAAGCTTGTTTGAAAATATATTCAACAAATCTAACGAATTTGACCTCTATTTGACATTTTGACATATTAGTAACATATATTTCATAATAAATCAATCAAGAAACTCGAGTTAATGATTGATTTACAACAATACGAGTATTGTTAATATTTTGCATTTAATATCACACTGTTTCTCGAATTTATTTCAAAAACAAAATTATTCATTTCAAATACTTTTCTGAGCCATTGCTAATTATTACAAGTTAACGTATGCAATAAAATGTTTTAATCGTTGTCGAATTAACTCTGACCTTTGTTATGACTTAAGTATCTTGAATTCTGAGTCACATTTATGTCACCTCTTAGAACTTAAGGGAGAATTATGTTTATACTTTGCTGCAATGAAGCCATTTTGAAATTTAATTGACCATACGCTAAATTTATTTCTTGTTTAAATCCTTGCAATTAAGTTAGTAACAAAACAGTTACATTAAAATCGTTTCATACGTTTTCACACTGGTAAAATTGGAAGCCACCATAATTAATAAATTTATTGTGGTTTATTCGAATTTCGCAACAGAGATTACAAATTAGGTTTTCGGTATAATTTGTAAAAATATCCTCTTTTCCCAAATAAAAAAATTTGAACACTTCGAACAGCAATAAAATTCTTTTATTTTAAGGATTTTGCATTGCTCCAAGATATTTAAATATGTATCTGGCCCTGTCAATGCACATCATTTTCCTTACATCTATATAATTATGAATTATTAAACTAATTAAGATAAAATTATGAAGTTATGATAGTTATTATCAACAACTTTGTAACAAAAAAAGTCTTGTCAAACACTCGTCACTGAAGCGGAATTAGGTACAATTCGTGTGGGTGTATTTTCAAGAGTGCGTCCACTAAAATTATGGTCTCTTACTAAATGCCGATGCTGTAACTTAGGTTGTAATCAACAAACACAATAGACAATTATTTTGTAGCTAATCTCTACGTTCATAACAAATGATGATGCACAATTCAAAAGCGAACAATTTTTTTTTCAACCTTATTCGCACAAGGACCATTTAGTGCGATAGCAGGATACTCGCTCTGAGTTACTCTCGGTGGTGACACAGTGCGGACACTGCGGTTAGTGCTGTCCCTATATATGCAATACGACGAAAAATCAATTAATTAAAATCTAAATAAAGGAGTATTACGCTCGATGCTAGAGTTAAGGCTGACATGGTAGCAGAAAAAAAATTAAAACTTTTAACCATAATGCATTTACGTGAAAGCGTCACGCGGCATCAACTGTATTTAAAGTACATCAAGCATGGATGGGAATCTACTGGGGAACAATTAGGCTCTCACAGAACACAAGCGTAAAATGTGACATGATGCTGCTGTATTTCGTACGTTGAGTTTGCTGGTCTATTAACTGGTAACTGGGTATTCCTTCTTAAACCTTAGGAGCAACAACGCATCTACATTTTAATTCTTGATCGTGGTTACAGATGTCTTTGCGCTGCACTGTCTACTGCTACTTGCCATCCAGTGAACCGTGCGCTCGTTTGCCACAAATACAGCAAAGCATATTGTTTGGCATTATTTAATGACGTTACAAATGAATCGATACTGTATTATGAGTATTTTTCATATTTTCCCGCCTGATAAATAAAAATTTTGTTGTTAAAATAGACATGATTTTGAGACTTATTTTCTCAGCTTAATAATATAGCGGACTTCAATTTATATTCTTGGAATTTATTAAGATTTTCACGGGTTTTTTTCTAAACACAAAAAATACTATTAATTTATCTAACAGCGATTTAACGAACGGCATCGCAATATTTTATGTGGTGTGGTAAATCAGTAAATTCAATAGGAGTAAATTTAGTTAACATAAAGTATAAAATCGATTAACAAAAAATCTAATGAAATGAAATTATCCTTTTTTTAAACTTATGTATTTTAAAAATGGCGGACGCTTGTCTTCAATACATGTTATTACGTAATCATAAACTCAAAGACGCGTGGTCCGCCATTGTTCCCTGGTATTAGCTCGGAATCGATATATCGGATACCGATATCGATGCCGGTAATGTCAAGGTCGCAGATCCAGTTCTAACTGGTCCCACTTGACATTTCTACGGACCTTTTTGTGACTGTCACTCAAAAACAACTAGAGTAAATCATGTAAGAATGCAAGAATGCAAATAAATTAGAGTGCGGGAAAAAAGACTGTAAATGTTGTTAACATGTGTGGTAGAGTCACGCTGTAGCTATATTAAGGTTGTAGCACGAATGGGTGGACTTGACCGGGGAAGGACCACGCTCTTACAGAATACCAGCGTAAAATAGCAATTCAATGCTGATGTGTTCCGTATGGTGAGTGGCTTTGAGGAGGACTTTGAGACGTGGACAGGAGACACTTTTTAATAGAAACGAGGCATTCCACCTTAATCCTCAGGGGTGGTAACGCATCTGCATTTTGATTCTTAATCGAGGATAGATGTAGATGTCTATGGGCCACAGCAACCACTTACCGTCAGGTTGACTGTGTGCTCGTTTGTCACCCTTAGTCTACAAAAAAACGTCATGCGCTACATGCAAGTTATGATACCTTGGTCGAATCAATAAGATAATCGCATTATGGTAATGGCTCTAGTGGATTTTTAAATACAGCGTCACCAACTTCTTCGTACTATCGAAAATTATACATCAGTATTGTGTCCTTGTGCCTCAGCACTTCCATGTAATGTTTTGTTTTTACGGACACGTCCGTGACCGTAAACATATAGGTGCGCAGTCTTCGTAAACTACCCCCATTCGATGAAACACAGCGGTAAGACTTTAACTTTTTTTTCTAGACTAAAGGTCATAAACGAGCATAATAGACCTGATGATGGTGATGATAGTAAGTGGTAGCTGTAGCTCACAGACATCTACATCTATCCTCGATTAAGAATCAAAATCCAGATGTTGCGTTGTCATCCTTGAGAACTTAGATATTATCTTTTTAAGTTGTTATCAGAAGGATGCTGCTGCACACTCCTGTTTCAGTTTCTGTCTGTCGCCGCCTACGACGCTCAGGGGACGATATCGTGGAGTGGAGATTCTTATTTTTTATTTTATTTTGTTTTCTTTGTCGAATAAAATAAACTTTAACATTCTTACTACATCACACGGTTAACTAAGAAAATATACTTTATTTTGTTAGTTAAAATATCACTAAGACTATAAAAATAATTTATTAACTACCCCTGTCAAATACTTTAATTTCGAGTTGCAAAAAAAAAGATTGTCTTGCAAACTTACGATCAATTTTCATAAGCGTGTTATGTACTTACTGCATTGCATTACCTATAAATTGTAGCTTTTGTAAATTCTGAATCGACGTGGGCTTAAGATAGAAATTGACAGATGTCACCGCGGTCAAAAACATTTTCGCAATTCTTTTAAAGAAATTATCTTTTTAGTTCAGTTTATATATATATATATATATATATATATATATATATATATATATAATGTATATAATTCTTCCGTATATGTGTCAGTTACTGAACTACTTCTCTCAAAACATATATTATATATTTTACTGGGTTTGTTTGTTGGTTTAGATTCATAATTAAATCCGATAAATGGCGCGGATTCGAGATCCAAAAACCACCCGTGCGAAGGCAGGGCGGATCGCTAGTTCATTATAGAGTTTTATTTAGGTTTTAAAATATATTTGTAAATGTTGTATAGGTATGATTTATTGGAATACGTATCGCTCTCATTATATTACTTTGATACGGTTTGTTATCAAACAGAAAGGCAAAAATAGCGCTGTTTCAAACTGCGATTGAGGTTGTAACTACAAGAGGCTGTTTACAAGGAGGTGTTTTGTCACCCCTTCTTTGGACTCTTGCGGTTGGCCAACTATTGTACAAGATGGAAGACCTTCGCATTGACACACTAGGTTATGCTGATGACCTTGTGATCATTGCGATAGGCTTTTGCCAAAGTAATTTATCATTAATCATACAAAGAGTCCTCAACACCATAAATAACTGGTGTAGAGATAACAGTTTACCAGTTAATGCTGATAAAACTGTTACAAAACCCTTTACCAAACAGAGACGATTGAACAAACTATTCACACCAAAACTCAATGGTAAAGAAGTACCATTCTCCACTGAAGTAAAGAACTTGGGCGTAACAATCGACCAAAAATTTACGTGCAACTCTCACCTTAGCAATGTATGCCATAAGGCAAAAAGTGCAGTCGTTTGATCCGAAACAACTGGGGCTTGCATCCCAGTATGATCCAACGGCTGTACAACAGTATAGTGAGGCCGATTCTTACCTAAGCCTCCACTGTCTGGTGCAGCAAGGCCAACCAAAAGACAACTGGAGCGATGCGATTGTCACCTGCAGCGGTTCTTAATGCACTTCTATGCTTAACGCCTCTTGATCTTTATCTAGACAAGGAGGTTAGGGCTAGTTTGTATAGGATTAACGCCCAGGGTGGTTTAAGGAACTTGTAAGGAGATTGAGATCCATGCTCGACTCAATTAAGGAAACACCGGTCTTATACATGATCTCAGATATCATGCGTCTACTATACATTTTATCATTATACAGAACTATCCTCCAGAGAAGACTGGCTGAATTACCAGGTGATCTGTAAGGTCTTTAGAGTTTATGGGGATTGCCCCAAATTCAAACTTAGTATGAATTTGGATAGATTCATATCTATCTTCCAGGCAGAAATTTTCGTCACACTTCAAGTTGCGGAAATCTATCTGCAAAAACACTACGTAAACTAATTGAACTCGAAGCTATTTGGAGACTGCGTTAAACGCCCTGGGATTAAAAACAGGGTCGTCTTAAGATGGGTTCCGGGTTAGGCAATGAACTTGCTGACAAACTCGCACGGGAGGGCTCAAAAAGAACACAATTTGGACCCGAGTCATTTTGTGGAATCTCAAAAATCCTAGTACGATTGACCCTTGAAACTTTTTATCGCAATAAATCACTTAAGATCTGGTCTGACACACCAGGCTTAAAACATTCTAAAACCTTAATCCGGGCTTTTGATCGTAAATTCGCTTCAGAAGCCCTGGGATTAAGTAAAAATAAGTTGCGCATTCTGGCAAGAGCCCTAATTGGACAATTGTCTTAAAAAGCTGGGACTAAGCAACTCAAGGATGTGCCGGTTCTGTTCCCTAACGAAAGGAACACCTCTGCACATCCTAACTGATTGCGGACCCTTAATGCGCAAACGTAAAACTCATCTAAGAACCTATGTACTCCGCCCAGTAGAAGTGAAATTGCTCGCAGCTAAGTAATTCTTCTATTTATTGCAGACATAAGACTTAGCAGTGAACTATAGCCATAACAGCGATCACAATAGATCTTTTTAGGTCGCAGTGATACTGGTCTCTTTTCCTGGACCTGCATAGCTGCTCACACATAATAAAAAAATTATATGGTTTGTTCGATATAATATATATTGCTTACACATTGTATATTATATATAAATAATGTGTATTACCGTAAAGAAAGAAATAAACCAAAAATCTAATTTGTCTTTTAAATTATGTAGGTATGAACCTATCTAAAATTTCCTAAGAAAAGACATAAACGCGTATTCCACGAATCTATTATCATTGAGACTCAATTTTATCAAAAAAAAACCTGCTGGAACTTGGCAATAAAATTAAAAGAAAACGAATAATAATATACCTATTTGAAAACAAAATATCATCAAAATGTTTTTGAAATGAGGCGCAATCGAACTTAAGCATTATGGTGTTTATGTGTTTTTGCTATTTATATAAATATGTTTGACAAACGAGAAAACATTAGGTGGACTACCTGGTGAGAATTCGATGTTGTGGTTTTTAAGCTTTAAACATTTAAAAATTGAATGCAAATAAAATATGGAAAAGCAATAATGAAATTAAAATAGGAATAGCGCCAAAAAATTACCAAACGCAAATTGAATTGCATTGCAAACGAGTTTAGTTCGAACATCATTGCATTGCTTATTGCATGCAACGTCCTTGGCTATGAGTGACAAATACTATGGCTATATATTAGTTAGTTTATTAACTTTGTAAGCGACTAATATGGTTTATAGTAATTGAAACCAAAAACTATCGCGAAATAAGGTCAAATTTTGACTATGGGTCTCGAGTCATCAGCGATCGCGTTACAACGTGTGAGTTCATTTAAAACCCTTGAAGTAATCCTTATGCAGCTGCATAATTGCTGCAGCAGGAATGTGTCGGCTCGACCAGGAAACTATTGCACGCGTCCAGAATCTATTACAGCCCATAAAGTTTCATAGTATATTCATAGGATAATTCTGAAGAGGTAATGCTTCGTTGCGGTTATAAAGTGTATCCGGATCTCATCATTCACCCTAATAAATACATAAGTACTAGCTTATCAGGCAGACGTTGTTCTGCCCTTTTCGACCACCCTTTGTCATGTCCTATTAAAAATCCTAAAATTCGTAAATTGTGGGTCACTCATGAGCAAAAAAACTATCCTGTCTCTCAAGTTGGATGAAACTGCATACGGTGTGCAAATTTGATTAAAATTGGTTAAGTAGTTTAGCAGTCCATCGCGGACAAACAACGTGACACGTAATTTATATATTATTAAGATTATGCTGCTATTTCACGCTCGTGTTCTTTACGTGCCATTTAGTGGCGGTGTAGGAACATCCACTATCCTATATCGTCCCGTGGGTGTCGTAAGAGGCGACATAAGGAAAGAACAATAAATGGAAGTAGCATCCTTTTAATGACAACTCCATTAAATTATACTAAACTGTGGTTGCCAACCTGCTTGCCAAGCGTGGCAGCTTTGGCAAAATGAGGCAAAATATAGTTGTTCAAAAGTGGACTCTTGAAAATACTGTAGTGGATGAATGGTTGACGGATGTAGCTAGTAGATTATGTAGTAGTAGATTATTTCTTCAAAACGAAACAAAATGTTTATTAAATAAACACCTCGCTTTACAGTGAGAAGAACGTTGAGTTTCCTACCTAAAATATAACTATCAAATACCTTTGACAAGTTACTCAGATTTTTTTAATAGGATTGGGTGACAAACGAGCACACAGTCCATCTGATTGATGGTAAATTGTTGCTGTGGCCCATAGACATCTACATTTATCCTCGATTACGAATCAAAATGCAGATGCGTTGTCACCCCTGAGGACTACGATGGAATGCCTCGTTTCCAGTAGAAAAGGATCTCCGGATCTCTACACTCACCATACGAAACACAGCAGCATTAAGCTACTATTTTACGCTTGTATTCTGTGAGAGTGTGGTCCTTTCCCGGTCGAGCCGACCCATTCGTACTACAACTATACTACTAATATAATTGCAGCAGGGCTCTACCACGTATAATTTAACACAAATTGAATAAAATTCGAAGCAACTGCAAATTTACATAACTGACAAATATCGATTGCAAAGTTGCCTAAAGCAATTTCGCAAGAGCTTGTAAACAAAAGCTGGCACAAAAACCTACACAATTATGGGTCGAGCAGGGCCCAATGTATGAGTAAGAATAATTGGGAACGTAAACCGATATCTGATTCGATATGTTTTTCAATTATCTTCGAAATAAATCTATAAATAAAGAGTAGTAAGATTTTTAAAACATAATATAAATTTGGGTACATTTTTTATTAAAGAGTAAATTTTTACTGTAGGTAAAATATGAAAAAAATCATAAGATTTTACCAAATCCGTGTGTAAAAATCGTGTATGAAGATTTTGAGGGAAAAAGACAATTAATTTTAAGGTACCTTTAGATTTCTAGAGCTAATTTTGATGTGAAGTAAAATAAAGTTCAGACTTTCTGTTTAAATAAGTTTAATTTTATAGTATTTACATTTTGCCTCATAATAATTACTTATTAAAGTATTACATTTAAACCTTTTATCTTTGATAAAAACTTTGTTTTATAATGTTAATAAATGATACTAATTAGTGACATTTCCAGGAAACCAATGAACGAATGAATGCAGTATGCTTTCCACTACCTTATTAATATGCTGCATAAAAGGCATTATTGGAAACATAATTAAAAAATGTGCTGATTAAAACATTCAACAATCAATTGTAGTTCATAAAGATGGCTATTCGATCAAGATATCCTTTCAACGGATTGAATAATATTTAATATCCAATTATAAAATTTCCCTTGGTTTTATTTTTCTTAAAATCAAGGGCAATTAAGAAGTTTCAATACATCCTTTAGTTATTATATTTCCTCGCTCATTATGAGCTCTGTCGGGTATAATTTCAAAATAAATTATTAACGATTACCATATAAATTATTGCAATGTTGCAAGAAAGTGTTTTTGTCGCACTTCGGAATAGTTTTAACATTAAATTACACTGTAATTCGCTGTATGGCTGTGATGGTGATCCCATAAGTGATCTGCCTTTTGGCGCGCACATACTTTGCAATTATGGAGCTACGATTAACAGATAATTAAAACTTGGCGCTACATATACGGTAATTAATTTTATTAATTAACTGACAATTTCTTTAACACCATTTTATCATTACAGATAAATAAAAAAAAATTAATCAGCTTCGTGGTCAATTTTTTTTATAGAAGAGGGGGCAAACGAGCATGCGGCTCACCTGATGTTAAGTGACTACCGATGATCAACCGCAACACCAGGGGAATTGCAGGTGCGTTGCCGGCCCTTTAGAAAGGAGTAAGCTCTTTTCTTGAAGGTCCCCAGGTCGTATCGGTCCGTAAAAATCGCCGGTGGTAAACTATTCCACAGAGAGGTTGTACGCGGAAGAAAACTCCTTTTGAAACGTACAGTGGTGGACCGCCAAGCATCCAGATGGTGTGGATGGTATCGGGACGTTTGCCACGTAGTGCGTTCACGATATTTGGCGGCTGGGATTAATCCGAACAATTCCTCAGAGCACTCTCCATGGTATATGCGAAAGAAAATTCAAAGAGATGCAACATCTCTTCGCAGTGCCAGTGAACCGAGCCGATCGGAAAGCACTCGGTCGTCCACGATTCGAACCGCACTGCGCTGGATGCAGTCAAGTGGAAGGAGCTGGTACTGGGGAGCGCAGCCCAGAGATGGGAACAGTATTCCATGTGCGGCCGAACCTGCACCTTGTAAAGTTGCAGGCGGTGTGCCGGCATGAAATACTGTCCCGCTCTGCTGAGCACGCCAAGCTTTTTAGAGTCCAATTTGACCTTCTCGTCCAAGTGACCACGAAACTGCACGTCACTCGATATGTCGACGCCGAGGATTCCGATACTGGCTGAGGCAACAAGGGCAGTGCCTTGAAACTGAGGAGATACGACAAAGGGGTTCTTTTTAGCGGTTAACGCGCAAACTTGTGTCTTCTGGGGGTTAAACTGGACGAGATTTAGTCGCACCCAATCCGGGACTCTGTTCAGCAAAGACTCGACTTCAGACACAGGTTTGTCCCGGCACTCGGAGACGTTTTCCCGAGAAATATTGGCTCGGCCGGTGTAAAGAGCATCTCCAGTGCTGTCATCTGCATAGCAATGGATGTTACGGGTTTGCAACATATCATTGATATACAGAAGAAACAGCGTTGGCGATAGCACGCAGCCTTGTGGAACACCAGCATTAATAGGCTTGCAATCGGAGCTTGCACCGTCTACAACAACCTTGATGCTCCGATCTGCAAGAAAGCTGGTGATCCAATCGCACAATTTCTCGGGAAGCCCATAGGAAGGGAGCTTCGAAAGAAGCGCTTTGTGCCAAACCCGATCGAAGGCCTTCGCAATGTCCAAACTAACGGCCAATGCCTCCCCCTTGGACTCTACTGCCTCCGCCCATCTGTGAGTTAGGTAGACCAAAAGATCACCAGCTGACCGACCACGGCGAAAACCGTATTGGCGGTCACTAATCAGCTGGCGATCCTCAAGCTACCTCATGAGCTGGCAGTTTACAATTTACAATCTAAGAACTCATTTGTATATAATGATATAAATTACTTATAATAATAATAACTTTATTTTAGACATTAATTGGTCCATATTAAGTGTAAGTATATTAGTAACAGTTTCGTAGTAGTTGTTTTGTACCACAGACATTTGTCAACGCTTACAAAGTGTGGTGAATACAAATACTTTCTCCTCTCAGATCATAAAAAACAAGAAAAGTAGTACCTATTCTTAACAATAGTAAAATCAGTAAATAAAATCAAAAAATAAAATCTAGTTTAATCTATAACACTCGTCAAAAATATTTTCAATTAAAAATTAGACAGCAAATATAAAGCATAATCTACATAAATGTCATAGGGCTATAGAATATTACATAATTGAAACATGTCTAAATCCTTACCAATTGGTTGAAAAAACCTGATTCCACTTCGAATAGCTGTATAAGGTAGATTTTTGAACCGCCCCAAATAAACTTTTAAAATAATTTTAAAACAGAAAATGGAGATTAATCTTTAATTGCCTCGATTCGTGATTCGCAGTTTCGACATGTAAGAAACATTAAAAAGGAAGGACATGAAAAAGGAGACGTTTAATTTACCGGTTGTATGCTATGCCACGAGGCTTTAAGATTTTTAGTTGAGCATGCTTGTGGTTTGGTTTTTGCGCCACTTATAATGAACGCAGCGCTCCTCCTTTCTCGGTTGACCCGAGATTATAACATAATTTGATAAATTACTTACTAACCCGTATGGATCATGGTCCGAAATAAATGATTTTTATTATTATTGTTATAATTCGGTACAAAACTGCCACTCGAGAACCTTTTTTTCTTTTCTGTATCGAATCATTTTCATTTTTCTGTGCTCGTATCTTGTACAGCAGTGCCGGATTAACCATGTAGCAAGAGTAGCAATTGCTACGGGCCTCACGCAAAAGGGGGCCCCCCGTATCCCAACCCGTTCACCTCCGCCTGAGCGTAATTTTTTTAAAGTGAAGCTTATGAAGACGTGGTATTAAATTTACTTGATGTCACAAAAACGTGAAACTTTACACCTATTCCGACCAAGACAATCCACACCAAACAATCGGTAAATGTGTATTTCCTTGGCGAAGATAAAACACAGAATTTCATACGGTAAACGAATAAGTTCTACATAAACTCGCTCGAATAATTCGAAAATCGGCTCTACAAAAAGTCATGTGCAAGCATAATATGTTGCTGTGTTTCATATTTGTGTTTTAATTTTTTAGTAAGTTATACAGTAATTTCGATATCTTTTAAACGTGATAGAGCCACGCTGCAGCGATATTATGGTGTTAGCATGAATGGATCGGCAGGACCACGCTCTCACAAACTACTAGCGTAAAATAGAAGGGAATGCTGTTGAGTTTCGTATGGTGAGTAAAAGAAACGGATACCTTTTTTCCTGGAAACGAGTCATACGTATCATGTTAGTCTACGAGAGTGATAACGCGTTTGTATCTAGATTCTTTATTGAAGATAGTTGTAGATTTATTGATTAACATTCTACATTGGGATTAGAACTATTCTCTTCTCTCCGTGCAGTAATCGAAAACGATTTAACATGAATTGATTATAACTTGAATTCTCACTTGAAGGCTATCGACTAACAGGACCTGTAGTAATCTACTGTACTATTAAACACCAACAAAATTGTAACCTATAGATGGAAAATAAACGTAATGAATATTTAATTGTTTTTTTACTATTTTATACTTAAGGACCCATAGCAGATCAAGGGCCCCTTGATAGAATTTGCTACGGGCCCCGCACTTGCTTAATCTACCACTACTGTACAGTGCAACCGTAGATTTTAGTTTGTAATCGATTTATTTAGGTCAACAACATTTGGGTCATTTAATAAATTTTTTGAGTTCACGTTTTCGCTCCAAACTCGGCAGACGCGTTATATATTATTATCAATATCATTATTTAGTTTAAATAAAATATTTTTTCTTATATAATCTATCATATAAAGGTGCCTCGTACATATCCCTCTAAGAAATTAGAAGAGGCCATTGCTCAGTGGGCTATATTTGAACTGGAGCGTTAAGCTTTATTTTACATATAAAATACCTCACGCATATTTATTGGGTCCTACAAAAACTTTCGATAACTGTATAAACGGATGGAAATGACCTCATATTATATTTAATTTTGTGCATCGAAAATACGTCGACAGCACCGAAGTATGCACCACACTTCACTGACTAACCTGCTGGCGCGCGTTTAGAATTCTTAACATCGTTTCAGTTTGCGTACAACGTTCTACTACGGTGTAATTTTATTACGACTTTATACTTGAATTGACTGGGAATAGGCTGTTACTTAATCGTGTTACGATGAAAAGATCATCTGTTGACAAAGAAAATTGAAAGAATCAGATAATCTATATATTATACGTTAAGGGAAAACTTTGAGCAGATTGAGAAGTATGAGATTTGGCATAATAAAAGTTTATACAGAGATAGTATGCAAGAAGCTTAAATGTATACATAATGTGTTGTGTTACCATGAGTTTACACTGACACGATTTTCACAAAAAAAGCATGTTTTAAACACTGTTTTCTGTCAATGTATCAAAAAGCGTTTTCATAGTCAAAGTGCATTACATATTTTAACTATATTATTATATATTTATAACTACAGAAACAAAAAAGTAGAAATATTGTCAAGTTTGAATATCTGTTGAAAATTTTACATAGTTTTTGTGAGTGCGAACGCCACCATCAACAAAACATGTTGTGTGATTTATTTTATGCGATGTGTTTAGAAACATTGAGTGTTGAATGTTTCTCAGTGCAAAGGTACTGTTACAAATACGTTACATAAAATTAAATAAAACAAAAAATTTATTTATGTTCATACTGCTAATATCAAAAACACATTTAGGTCTGTCGTTTGTATGCAGAGGGTTTCATACTGCCAGTGTCAAACGCATAGTAGTCTGCAGTCAAACCTTTGCACAGAGTAGAGATTGTAGCTCCTTTACTAACATCTTACTAAAATGTTGCAAACAAATGATCATTATTATATTTTGTGTGATTCCGAATGCTCCTTTTTCAAAAGTCTGCACAGTGTATGTCGAGACAAAGAATTTGTATATATATATATATATATATATATATATATATATATATATATATATATATCTTTTTAAATGAATCTACAGTTGAAAGTGAAATACAACTTGTTGTTAAATTATTATACAAACCACTAGGTGACCACCAGTATAGAGAAGTTGAACAAACACAATAAATAATATACAAAAATATATCACGCAAGCACAATCAATATATGCTAAGGCTATGCACAAATTATTCACATAATATATAAAATACATTGCGGATCAATCATACTTCCTAATTCGATCTCCTCTTTATTACACTGATTCGCATTTTTTTTCTATAGATGATATTACAATTTTTGGTACTGCCCTAAAAAGAAGAAATCGGTCAAATTATATATATGTTTAAAACAGTGTGTGGACAAACGTTTTCAGATCTCCTTTGATCGATTCTAGGAGTCGTAAAATAATGAAATTTATGTAAATTTTCAAAACGCCGCATCACATTACGGTTGTTCAGACTCTTCCTCTTCCTCCCTCCAAGTCTTTTATTATTACGTAAGCGAATCCTGGTAATCCATATTATCCATACCTTTCTTTGAGTATGTCATTCATGGATGCGCTCTAAATAAAATTACAATCAGATGATGAATTTAAAATTTGAATATAATATTAATAAAGCATATGAACCAGGGCATCTACTCCTGTCGAAATTAATGTCGGATCAAAACGCAGCGACGATAAAAGTCGATCATAAACTTTTCCATAGATAATCATTTGGATGAGTGCATAATACAGTACAACAAGCAATACAGTACACTGAAAAACTGACGAACGAAAAACTGAAAATTTAAACCTTTCTTATTACCGTTATTTTAAAAAAGGATTTAGGCCGTCCTTTTCGCAATTCTTTAATTGGAGGAAACCTATGTTCAGCAATGGGCATAAAGCCTTGATTAACTGGAATTATGATGGCCATTCAGATAACAATTTTATATGGTGATCGGTGGTTAAATACACAGTACCCGGATGACCGAGCTTTGCTCGGTTTTTTTTAAATTAAATTTAGATACAAATTACAAATTTACGAAATTACAAAATTACTTATTGACATAATAGAAAAAAACTGAACTGGTTATTTGAATAAAAAATCATGAGTGCAATTAGTTTAATAAAAATTTTCGTATTTTTAAAAAATACTAAAAGAAAAGCTCGAAATTATAGATTTTCTCACAAAAGAGAACTTGAAAAAATAAGGAAAAAAATTTGGAGCGAAGACAGGACGCGACGCCAAGGCATTAAGATTTCGGGACCGCTCGATATCCACTTGAGCTATTACGATCATTAACACAGTGTCAAAATTTACCTTCTTATATTGTAGCAGTTTTTCATTGCCTGAAAACACGGACAAAAAGACATTTTCTAAAAAGAAATCCTAGCTAGATCGATTTATTGCCCCCGAAACTCCCTGGACACTAAATTTTATGAAAATCGCTGGAGCCATTTCCGAGATTCCGATTATATATATATACAAGAATTGATCGTTTAAAGGTATAGGATTCTAATGCAAAAATTGTTGATTATAAAAGCATTTAATATATATTTTCATCACAAGTAACGTTGATATTGACAAAAACCAATTTTTTATACAATCGATATTAAAAAAAGTTCAACAGCCTCCAAATTATAACATAATAGAAGCTTTGAACGTCTTATAAATATTTATTAGCGAATCTTCACTCTTGCATTAATTACGAAAGTCTTTGATACAAAGTCACGCTTGTAATAGGTTTTTCTGACATACGACAAGGTCAATGTCACGAACTCATTACTAGTCTGTATCGGTCCACAGATAAACGCAAAAAACAAACATAATACAATACGGTACGGAGTGGGACGTCGAAAATGGAATTGCCCGAGTTTAAAGTCGAATAGAATATTCAAGAAACTACAAGTACCTATGTAATGGTTTCAAACTGATTTTTTTATTCAATAAGGATGGCAAAAGAACACACAGAAACACTAAAATCTAACTAAGCTGAAGCTAAGTGGATGCTGTAGACAGATTTATATAAATAAGAAGAACGATAAATACATATATTATCTAGATTTAACCTCGATTAAGAATCAAAATGCAATAAAGACTAAGATAGAATGCCTCGTTTCCTAAAAAAGTAAAAAGGACCTCCAGTTCTCTACAGTCACCATACAAAACACAGCAAGAATAAGCTAAATATTTTACGCTGGTATTCCGAGAGAGCGTGGTCTTACCCCGGTGGAGCCTGGTTGCACCGACCTTTTCGTGCTACAACTATAATTTGGTGCGTATAGTGGCTCTACCACGTGTGAATATGATAATTTCTAATTGGAAATGGTAACAGAAATTGAATCCAAGTAACTGAAAGGTACTTTTGATATACTGACGTGCGTGATATATGCTTTATTTCGTTTGCAATTTTACTCCTTACCTACTGAGAATTTCCTGAAACTGTTTTACAACATGAAATCATGGATCCTTAATTATTGTTTGGTATAGTGAATAAAATAGTTTTTACCCGAGTGTCCCAGTATGAAAGTAATTATTTTTGGTATCGTATCGAAACCCTGTATATTGATATTTGATATCGAATTTGATTATATGTATATTAACTGAAACTATATGTTACTAGATAAATCCATTCCGTTACATCGTTACCGTTACACACTAATATAAGTCCAGTGCTGAACATAGGCCTCCCCCATAGATTGCCTTATAGAGGTGATATTTGCCACAGTTGCCACGCTTGGCGAGCGGGTTGGCAACCGCAGTTTTTTTGTGGTTATTAGCAAGACGCAGCTACCCATTTCCTTGTTTGAGTCCCTCTGTCTACTCTTACGACAGTCACGGGATGATATGGGGTAGTGGATTTTTTTACACTTCACTTACACATAAATCCTTTCATTTTAACATAATACTTTTTTTGTATAGGATTACGGTGAAAAATGAGCACACAGTCCGCCTGATGGTAAGTGGATGCTGTGGCTCATAGACATCTACATTTAACCTCGATTAATATGGAACCTCGAATAAGACGGAATGCCTCGATTCCAGTAAAACGGGTCTTCGGTACTCTACACTCACCTTACGAAACTAAAATAAAAAATCAAGCTGCTATTTTATGCTGGTATTCTGTGTAAATGTGGTCCTTCCCCGGTCGAGCCGATCCTTTCGTGCTACAATCATAATATAGCTGCAGCGTGGCTATACCACGTAAAATGACATGTAGATTCAATAAATATACTTATTGGTTGTGCCGTCCATTCTTAACGCTCGCATATATTTTGAGTTTGCATTCCACAGTGAGACAATAACGTTACGGTAAATCTTACGTTACGCCTGTCACTCAGACACGTAGCAATTTATAAGTGTATAACGTATTCATTTTTTATTCCTCTTAACTGCCCCGTTGGTCAAGTGGTCATAGAAAGTACGCTGTTTATGTGATCCCGAGTTAGAATCTCGGGTCGGACAAAAAGTTTTAAGTTTTTCTGTCAAGGAATTCTCTGTGTTTCACCCCCGTGGCTCGGAAAGCGCGTAAAGCTCTCTCCGGTCTTGTCGGAATTGGATTAGACTTTGAGAGTGAGGGAATAGACAGTACATCTGTTATTGGGCATACACTTGTTCATTTCGTAAAAACCAAACAAATCATTACAATAATTGGGCCTGGGAGATATTTTTATTAGTATAAACATATGGACGATATAGTGTATCATTATATTATAATTTCAGTACAGATGACTTATATTAAAAGTTATATAGTATTCAAACGTGACTTGGCTTAGCCAAAGCCTAATTCACTCTTGCCTTGAAGACGCCCACATTGTAATCGGATGGAAAAATAAATGCTAGAAAAATATTTCATTGCATTGCTGTACGCATTATGGACGAAGCAAACTTTGAATTCTGGTTTAAGAATTTATTATCTCAAGAATTTTACATTCATTTAACTTTTGGAATATGAAAGATTAACTTTTGGAAATCGACCAATAATTCAAATAGTAAACCTGGCCTACCAGTAAGCGTTAATGGTATTAATGATCATGGTCTTATAGCGGATATGTTTAGAGAGCATTTTACAGTGACATCACCGTTGGAGCCATCACAGGCCATAGGAGATGAGGATAGTGTGGCCGGGAGATTGGAATCCGATTTACAGCGAAGGATGTCAATAAAACTATAGCTTCTATGTCCCGTGGGAAGTCTCCTGGCCATGACGGACTTAGTATTGAGCACCTTAAACATGCAGGTCCTCACTTACCTAGATTACTTTCTATATTTTATAACTTATATATATCGCATTCATACTTGCCCGCGGATCTGATGAGAACTGTGGTGGTGCCTATAGTAAAGAACAAGACCGGAGACATATCTGATAAGTCCAACTATAGGCCCATCTCACTTGCTACGGTTTTGCAAAGGTGCTTGACAGTTTGCTTAACGCCCAGCTTGATAAACATATATGCCTACACGACAATCAGTTTGGCTTCAGGCCGGGTTTGTCAACAGAGTCGGCCATATTATGTTTGAAGCAAACTGTGAAGTACTATTCGGTTAGACGTACGCTTATTTATGTCTGTTTTCTGGACCTTAGCAAGGCGTTCGACCTGGTAAATTACGATATCCTATGGCAGAAATTGAAAGATCAATTCAATTGAAGAATCAATCCGTGACTGCGGGCGTAGCTCTCACATATGCTCAACAGTTTTGCCAAGCCGCAAACAGAAGCACTCAGCAACACCATGTCATCTGCGTAACCGATGTTGTTGAGGCATACTCCGTCAATATGACAACCGACATGTGTGGTGCTAAGCAACACTATCAGCGCATTCACATAAAGGTTGAAGAGCTTAGCGGAAGTTAAGCCCCCCTGTCGTACCCCGCACTCCAACCTATATGGCTGCGAATAGGTTTCGGACCATCGCACGACATTGACCTGGTTTCGATACCAAAATTTGAAGATCCAAGTAACTTCTTCCGGCAGTCCAGTATCTTTAAATTTCTTGTGCACGCCTTGCCCTCATATATACCACCCATTAAGTTATACGGTACCCCGTTAAGAAGGGTGTCTCAGTTTAAGTACCTGGGTCATATAGTATCCTTTGACCTGAAAGATGATGCTGACATAGAGAGAGAGCGCAGGGCATTGTCTGTTAGAGCGAACATGATCAGTTCAGTTCTTGTTAAACTAACGCTCTTTAGAGCTTACTGCACTTCCTTTTACACGAGCAGTCTGTGGGTGGACTACACGTAGAAACAGTATAATTTCCTGCGTGTTCAATATAATAATGCATTCAGGGTGCTGTTGGGTCTGCCTCGTTATTGTAGTGCGTCAGGTATGTTCGCGGATGCGCGTGTGGATTGTTTCTACACCACCATGCGTAAACGATGCACATCCCCGGTGCGCAGGGTGCGGACCAGTTCCAATGGTATCCTGAGTGCATTTTCTGACAGGCTTGATTGTCAGTACCTGAACCATTGTCATATGGTGCACGTGCTGACTAATCGGGCCTGTCTTAGATATAGTTTTTAAAATTAGGTAAATAGTTTTAAGATTTACTAACATTAGTTTTAAGATTTGTATTATTACTAAAATTCTATGATCCTAGTGGTCGAAATAAACGATTTTTATTTTTTTTTTATTTTATTTATTTTATTCACTTATGAGACTTACATATCTACAGTTTAATATAAATTTAGTTAGGGCTATTCGTACAAGGTAATAATGCAAATTACAACGAAACTGCCGAAGACATACAAAACAAAATAAAGGTGGTTTTAAAATTTTGTTTAGCGACAGCAATGGCTCATCAGACTTTGTGCAAATTCGACCGCCGACTTCTTAATGCCGATCTACGCAGATAAGCACTTCAATTGAAATGTTGAATAAAACTGATTTACTGATTTTATCGGGTTTAATTTTAACTATCGCTACTATTTTAGCTATCATGTATATGGCCATATATTACCATTACATCACATTTCACCGACCGCAAATCCTCGCGAAAGAAAATCGATTCCTACTAATAATGATTCGCGAAGTTATTATACTCGTGATGCCATAATTATTAAACTTAAATCTAGACTCAAGCAATTACTGCAAGACTTCGTGAAACTGTAAACTTGTGTGTAGATTGGACCAAAACTAATAATTAAAGACTGTCGGATTAACTGTGACATCATGTCGTGAAACACCTTAGCCTCCCCGTTACTATGAGTTCTAAAAAGTAATCGAAACGTCGAAAGTTAAAAATAAGTCAACAGTTAAACTTAATGAAATCCGTAATTTTTTTCCATTCAAAATATTTTGATTCATTCGCACGTAGTTATATTATATACTGTTCCCTTAGGCTGAGCTCCTGTTACTCCATCACGGGATCACAATTCACAACGCTGCAGAATATTATAGCTCCTCTTGCTATTCATGTTTCTTTCCTTCTTTCTTATTTATCAACCCATAAAAGTCCACTGCTAAAAATGGGTCTATCCCTTTCTAAGGTGGATATGCCTTGATCACGCTTGAAAGATACATTAACGATCACGGTGCCTTTGACTCTAGTATTCCTGATACTAATTTGAAAATAGACAGAATTTTTTTAAACTGCTTCTTTTGCCTAACGACTTCGTTTATTACTCGATCCTGGATTTATCAAACGAATTTGCAGTATAACCTTATCCCACTTTTAAAACAGTATTAATTTTCAGAACATTCTTTATACATAAATATTAACAGCGTCCATTCACATATCTACCACTTAAAGTCCGCAAAAATGAAGATTTTTAAAATTATTAATAAATATGATGACATTTAGCATTTTAAACAACTTTAGTTGGAAATAATAGGAATATTCGCGAAAGAATCTCTCGTATATAAATATTCTTCAATGCGACAACTTTAATAAAAACATAATTAACAAAAATCATCGTTTAAGTTCAATGACCTTTCGCAAGGTTAACTAGGCATTATTATTTTTCTTTGGTACATATTTATACTTTCTGGTTTCGTCCAATTCTAGGTGTTTTTTAAATATAAAGTTTGGTTACTGAATTAATATTTACAACTTCAATAAACATGGTTTTAAATACATTTATCATGGCACAGGCGTCTTCCTAATTTCTAGGAAGGGTTCGAAGAAAATAACTTCATCGCCGCCCTAGCACGTAATGGCTGATTTCATATTTCCTCTAAATATTTTAAATTTCTCAAATAAATTTCGTTTTAACGTGTCCTTTCTAAGGTAGTCCGCAAATATCATCACATCATACAATTCTTTCTAATATAAAAAAGTGTACATCATTTCTGGAGATGATAGTCGTTACCGCTATACTATACGATACTACCGATGTAATTACAATACAAGATGTTCACTTTACAATAAACTAATAACCATAATTTACATTATATCTTAAAGTGGGTGGTCTATGAAAAAACAAGAAATCGGTTACATGGTTACATGAACGAATGAGTGAAGACCGAATGGTGAAGAAAATATATAGAGCGAAAGTAAATATTAAAAGGTGTCGAGGTAGACCGAGACTAACTTTCGAAGACCATGTGAGCAAATTGCTCGAAGAGGGGAGGGTCAAGAGTACTCGGATGTCTAGACGTGCATGTATGAAGAAGTTAATGAATCTGAAAGAAGCGAAAGAGGTATGTAAGGATCGTGACACTTGGCGATCTGTTCTCTCTGGCTACCCCGTTAGGGATTGTGCGTGAAGATAAGTAAGTAAGTAAGTAAGGTTACATGGTCCCTCATCACGAAAAGTTACTTAGTAACTATTAGTTAACCTGTGCTAAAAGGTTACACTAACCTAAATTAATACTGATTTGACAATAGTTTAACGAGTAGCATTAAGGGCATAGAAATTATGCCATGCCTCCAGATATTGTAAGTGTCGGGCCCGTGCCCCTTCTCCCAACCAGTTTTTTTCAGTCTGAAGGATAGAGCTACTACAATAACAGGCAGTGAGACAATCAATCTTAGTACTCATCGACAACGCATCTTTTTATATAGAATAAAACGAGCATACAATCTATCTGATGGTAAGTGACCCATAGAAATCTACATTAATCCTCGATTATGTAGATTTCTATGGGTCACAGCATGGAAAATTGTGTAACTAGACAAGTAGTTTTGGCAAGAATCAAAACAGATGCGTTCTCCCCATGAGGACTAAGGTGGAACGCCTCGTTTCCAGTAAAAAGGTTCTTCTCCGGTTCTCTACACTCATCATACGAAACACAGCAGCATTAAGCTAATTTACGCTGGTATTCTGTGAGAGCGTGGTCCTCCCCGGTCGAGCTGGCCCATTCGTGCCACAACCATGATATAGCTGCAGCGTAGCTCTAACTCATATAGAATTTGAAGTTGAAGTTGGCTGCAGATGCCCGTGGTCTGCAGGCACACTAACCATAAGGTGGAATGTTAGTCAAATTCTCACTACAGTTTAATAAAAACAAGACAGCACCACGATTTCTTCCCCTCTCGAAAAACCATTCGGAAATGTGAGGAGGCCACAGCCAACATTGGAATGTGAAGATGAATGTGATAATATACTGTTTTGTGGAAAGGTTCATCATGAAAATAAAGCCACATCACCAATATACATTTTATATTCTCAATTATGGTTCAACAATAGCTTGTACTAAAAATTAGTTAAAGTTAGAGCTACAGCTTATATACGTGCCCCTTCTAGACCATGCCTCCTCTCACTTCTGATAGAGTGAAGCAAGGAAGTGACTTCTCAAGTGTTAAGCCAACGAACCGATGTCCTCCTTGTGATGCTTTTCTTCTCCAATACTTCACATATATTTAAAAAAAAATACGTGTGGCACTCGGTGACTGCCGCGGTAAAGCTATTGCATAGCATTTTTTATCAACTTATGCAATCATAATTATTTATTTATTTTATTTATGCAGTTAAGTCTTTGATATTAAATCAAGTTACACTTTTTGAGCGTGGTGACCGATAAGAAAACAATTTTTTTTCTCTTATTGAATAAATGAGAAGTTAATATTGTTTAAAATATTTTTAATATCTTACAATACATGTAGGTTATTCAGGAATTTTTATCATTGAGTTAGCAGCTAGTTACACGCATACGTCTAATCGCACGCACACAAACACCGTGCCGAAGTCTGCCGAGTGCCGAAGTCTGCCGAACTGAAACGACGTTAGACGATGCACGGCTTTCAACGCCACACCTACGTGCCCGTCGGAGTGGGGAGCGTGAGGTTTTTTTTCGTTATGGCATTTCTGGATTCGGTCCCCGCGCTCAAGGCCCGCGATAGAAGCTATGCAATAGCTTAAAAACTTTTACTCCGAAGCCAAGAAAATTACTTAAAAATAACATATACGTGTACCTATTGTCACACCTGCACATATCACATCCTTGTGAGGGTAAGCAGAGTCCAAAGAGCAGTGAGCTATAAGACCACGCTTAGACGGAACAGTATGGGTTCAGATGGAAAATTGTGTAAGAAGTGAAAGATGGCTGGCTATACCCATCGCTTACACAATCACAAACCCAGTATCACATTACTTGTCTTTTACGCAATACTAGGCAAATAGCACTGTTTACCCATTGTTATTTTACAGTATATATGAGACTTACTGAGCACGAAAGGCTTGGCTGTAAGTCCCAAACTAAGATAGAACTTTAAAGTAACGTTCAAATATTCGTAGTCATATCGCCATAAAGTATGAGATTTGAATCGACGTTATAAACGTAACGTTGCAGCTCGGACCTATTATCGTAAGAAAGATCAGATGGGATATCATCTTTTTTTAATCGAAAATGTCACCTGCTTTAATATTACCGGTTCGAGTTTGTTGATACAACACCGTGTTTTCTCTGTGTTTGGTTCATTAGCTTCACCAGAGCTTAAATAGAGTTTTTATTGTTTTGTTGTTTGTTACCTGTGCATACATTGTGCGATATCATTTTGGACACGACGACAAGCAATTTCACACTTTAAGCAATAAGGAATAGAGCTTAAAAAACATGCGCCCTTGATCGCGCTGATAGTAAATAATATGTTACAGACATATTGAATATTGAATTCTTTTCTTTTTATTATCATATTAAAAACGTTACCAGCACATTAGGGTAAGGTCCTGCACCGTAAAAGCGTTGACATACGTAATTGATAAACATTAATAAAAACCCAGACTCGGAATATTAATTCATGTGTATTAAGTGGTAAAGATTAATCCCAGCCGCCAAATTTCATGAACGCACATCGCGACAAAACTCCCGATACCATCCACACCATCTGGATGCTTGGCGGTCCACCACAGTACGTTTCACTAATGAGTTTTCTCCCGCGTACGACTTCTCTGTGGAATAGTTTACCACTAGCGATTTTCCCGGACCGATACGACTTAGGGGTCTTCAAGAAAAGAGCTTGCTCTTTTTTAAAACGCCGGGAACGCACCTGCGATTCCTCTGGTGTTGCAGTTGACCATGGGCGGCAGTAGTAACTTAACATCAGGTGAGCCTAGGCTTCCCAACCCTCCCGGATTGCCCGGGAGACTCAGGTAATAATGGTTAATCTCCCGACCTGCCATGGTGCAATAATTTCTCCGGTTTTTCTAAAAATTATATGCATCCGTCGTTCGCACTCGCTTTGCGAAATCGACAAATTTTAGATGTTGCTCGAAAGCAAAGTAAATACAAATTTAAAAATTTATATGATTGAGATTTTTCTTCGCCCCCCCCCCCCTCCCCCGCCATACCTACCCCGTACTCGATCACATAAAATTCTCCCGGGTTGGTCCTTTCAAGAGTTGGTAACCCTAGGTGAGCCGTATGTTCGTTTGCCCCCTCTCCTATATAAAAAAAATAAAAACTTAAATGGCTTTCAAAAAAAAATTCTTGTAATCGAATTCTTGTAAATTAAATAAAAGTGATTATATTTTATTTTGTTCTGTATCCTATAAATACTTGTTATATTATTTGAACCTGCAGACTGCAAACCGCCAACGTGACGTCAGATTTTATTGTATTTTCTTATTGAATTTCTATTGTACTCGTATGACCAAAGTCATAATCTAAAATACTTTACTTAGTTAATAACCTAAACATTGCTCTTATGAACCTCAATGGCAAAATTTTTACAAGCGTATAAACCAACTTTAATGAACTAAAAAGGATATAGGTAATACCATCGAAATCGGTTGACGTAGTAAAGAATTATGCGCCCGTATATCGTGCAGATCGTTGTTATTGTCGTTTCAAAAGGAGTTTTATAATTTACTTATGCATCCCACTATTAGATATGGACCAAATTTATACAGGTACCTGAAGCACGCCCTTTCTAACAAAAAAAAACTTTTAATAGAACAAGTCAAGAATTATCGATGAACATACATGAAAAAAGTTCGGAGGAATTGAGAATATCCTCTTTTTTAGATCGGTTAAAAAGTAAGAACATATAAATGTATGCCAGTACTCATATTCTCTTCTGAATTCTTAGAGGGTTTTAAGCCAAGATATAAACCAACTCGCTGTCCCGATACGTGTAGGTGGAGTTCACATGTCCTCGAAATGTGTACTTTTAGTTTTATTTTTATAAACCTCAAATTACTGACGAACTTACAGAGATCTGCTTAACCAACTTTACTGCTGCTGCTGACCGACTTTAAACCAAGATGGCTACAGATGAGTAATCACCTCTGAGGACTAACATGGAATGCTTCACAGCCTGTATTTATGTTTTTGAACATGAAATCCTAGGCGTGCTAAGTCTGCACTGAATAACATTTAAGTACCTAATCATTCATAACGTCGGAGACCGAATTCTGTTTACTCGAATTTTAAAGCGGACGCTTAGGTAGCCCTTGAGCTACTATGGCTCTTGAGTACATAATACGTAATAAGATCTAAACATTGGTTCACTTTTTCTCCATGGGGAGACTCTTTTCGCATAGACTCTACATTCATTTTATTATGTACTTTTAATTTATAAAATAAGCTGGGAATGGCTTTTTTTGAAAACGGCTTTCATGGAATAACGACGGAATATATTATGGCGGCAATCTTTTATAATAGGATTTTATACTACATCCAATAAATCATATTGTCTGAATAAATAAAGACAGGCATATTTGTTACATTGATTAAAATAACGGTTTTAAATAAACGATTAAAAAAAATTTGGTTTTTAAATATAGTAAACTTAAATTGGAAATTTTATTTAAAAAAAAATATATCTATTAATAATGTTATAATTTTTCATCGACCAGTTATCCTTGAATTGTATCACTAATTACTACTACTAATTTGAATGTAAAATAGGCCGAGTCTATTCTTTAATGGCTTACGAACACTTATATGAGCTTAAAAACCCTAAGGTTCCATCATGACTACATCTTATAGGAAATTAACAATTCTTTACTATGATAATAGTAATAAGATTATTTTTATAATTATACTTACACACCCATCCGTATCACAGTTAACTTAAGATCTGTATATCTAAATATACAAATTTTCATTTTCTGTTATCGTATTAATTTTCCGATAACTAAATATATATTATTGCTTAGCAAAATTATTACTATAATTTTTTTTTCAATATCGTCTTATCAAAAGACATAAGAAAACTTACCTTAATAAATCCAATTAAAAAAATAATTGAAAATCACAATTTTCTATTCACGAGTCTCTGGCACTAAGTATGGAAACCACCGCCGAATCGAAAGGAAAACAAAAACTGTTCTAAATTCTCAAAGCGCGCGAAACCGCAGAAATGTGTCAGTGGCGTGCCGCGGCGGACGGCCTAGGACGCTATGCGTGATTCGAATGTCAATAGCAGCGATTCGAAACCGATATTGTCTTTTTCGAAAATATTTTGGGAGCGGTTGTCGCACCGATGGCGGGCTTTTGAATGGCGCGTCGCACGGTACATCCGAGACTGGCTAACAAAGTGGCAGGACATCGACTTTATAAATTGACTTTGTCCATCATGACGTGTGTAACTGTATATGCTTTCGGCTAGAAGTTTCGGCTGTGCCGTACCTATTCAGTGTTAATTGATTCGGACTACATAATTCTGACACTAGACTGATGTATTTAATCAATTAATTGAACCATCAAACTTGTATTCTATTATCCTTTAAAAACAGTAGCCCAATGGTTAAAGTTATTAACAACGAAAGTAAAAAGTCCAAAAAAAGGAAGGACGTGAGGAAGTCCTAGTAAATAGTAAAGCCTGCAACATGAATGAGTCGGCTCGACCGGGAAAAGAACCATTCTCGCACAGAATACACACGGAAAGTAATTTTCTTGTTAGTATTTATTTTTTATTTATGTTTACTTTCGTCTACGTGGTAGAGCCACGCTCTAGCTATTTTATGGCTGCGACACGAATTGGTCAACTCTACTCTCGTGCTATTTTTTCACCTCCGCAGCTTTGGATTATTGGTCACCTTTTGCAACCAGCCTCAGCCGCTACGACTCACAAGGTGCCTGCGATTTGCTACGGCGGGCGGGGGCTCCTCGCTCTCCGCACCTACGGCTTTACAAAAACTCTCTAGGGGTAGCGCACACAAAACTACGCTGATTTGGTTTTAGTTTAGATTCGACCTATCTTATCTATAAAGTCAGGTTGCCCTAAACTCTGCTATGATAGTGGTAAATGAAGCGATGTAATATGAATTGTTTTTTTTTTTTCTGAAAAACCTCTTCACTGCTCTCGATTGCGAATCATTTCTTTATGTGTGTCCCATGCCACAAACGGATTGCGTGGTTCCGGTTTCCAAAATCCAAAAGCAGTGTAAAAGGTTTCAAGCTTAACCACGACAAGCTTTCTAAAATAAAACTAAGCCAACCCGAAAAAGGAAAATATAAGAGAAATATGAAAACCGTCGTAACTCAGAGGCTAATATCCGTACTCCGTAAATATCACATTACAGAAACGGCCCTGCCTATATTCCCACCGTCACCAAAGTTGTTGATTGCACCTTAAAATGCTGATTTACCACGTGCTCCACAGTGAAGGAAACATTTTGAGGATACCAGGATGTCTGAAGAGTAAAATATACGGCGGCATTTAAAATCATCATCTACAAACTGCTCGATATAGTCCTTTCCCAAGCCGCGTCTCTTAACCCGATCTTCGGCTTCTCTTCTCGTGTGTAGAGTACGACGTGTAGAGAACCTCGTAATGACTGCCTCGTTGGTCTAGTGGTTGTAGTAGTGCGACTGCTGGTCATGAGGTCCTGGGTTCGAATCCCGGGTCGGGCCAAAAATTAATTGTTGAGTTTTCCCGTCAAGAAATTCTCAGTAGTTGCCCGGAGTCAGGAAGTTGGCGGTGTCTCCCCTCGTGCCTCGAAAATCACGTAAAGCCGTTGGTCCTGCGCCTGATCTCTCTCCGGTCGTGTCAGTTGACCGTCCCATCGGATTATGAGAGTGAGGGAATAGAGAGTGCACCTGTGCTTGCGCATACACTTGGACACTATAATCCTGTCCTGCGCCGATGTCTAGCCTCCATTGAGGCAGGTCGAAATTCGGCCTGGAGGGCATTAGTAAAGAACCGGAGAACCTTTTCACTGATTACGACGTATATTATCTTAAGCGGGGAATACACTAGACGGACTTGGCTCCTGACATATCTGCCGGACTTCTGCACTATAGGTCTGTGCAAAGTTTGATAGTGTAGGACTGTCGCAGTCGGTCTGGCAGATTTGCTTGTTGAACGTCCACGCGATCTCATTTTACCTGCGCGAGCACAGACATGCCCGAACGTAAATGTTAACTGCGGGTTGTCTGTTTAAAGACACAAGAGTGACAGCAACCAGTGCAGACGGTCTTTTATTATTACTTAACGAACTTTAGTAATTTTTAAGTTGCAATGAGTTTTAATGATAATAAAATATTCTGGGAAAAGTTAGTATGACTCTATATCCATGCGCAAATAATTGTACAGGTTCTCCTGGTTCATCATTTCTAATTCTTTATGTAAATTGATATGGTTAAACTTATTTCTATTTTTATACCATTCTTTGCACCAAATTCTTGTCTTTTTTATCATCGAACAATATTAATGCAGCACCATAATGTCACAACTAATCACATAACCGGTTTAAATCAAACTGATGAGTCTGTTGGTGTAGTACGGCGACCGACATGCTCGAACAAACAGCCCGTGGGCATGTCCGTCTAGTGAATTCCCCGCTCTACTCCTAGGGGTGACAACACATTTCGATTCTAATCAAACATAGAAATAGTTGTCTATGGGTCACAGCATCCAACACCACTCGTTTGTCGCCCTCATTCTAATTTTTTTATTAAAATAAGGTGACAAACTAACTTACAGTTACCCTGAAGTGGCTGCTGCAATCCATGGCCACGTGCAGCCAGCTTCATACAATGGGGTTTTTTTTTTTAAAAAATGTTTTCCAAGGCTACAGATACGTGATCACCCATGAGGACCAAGATGAAATGCCTCACAGCCAGTAGTTATACTGGCTCTCTACACCCTTCAGGACCGGAACTCTGCGCTGCAAGCTCTGCTACTTGTCGATTCAAATAGGAAAAAAAGCGGTAGCTACCTAGACGGAATTTTAGATTAAAAGTAGTCCTAATAACTGGTAAATAATCTTTTAAAAATTAGCGGCGTCACGATAACCCGCCGTCTTACCTCTCTTTCATGCGTTAGACGAACATACTCGTAATTCTATACTCTGTCGCACGGTGCTAAGCAACCACTCTAGTCCGCCCGGACTAAAGAGTGTTAGTTAGCTGAACAACTCATAAGACGAAGAAGTCATGTTTTATGCTGTTAGCACTGTCAAATCTGAAGATACCCTGAATAGCGTAGATATTTGTATTAAATGGAGCCAAGAAAATAGAAAGTCATGCGAGATGATTGCAAATTTACGTAAAATGCGCGATTAAGTTATCAAGAAGATATATATTGGGAAAAAACAAGCAAAATAAAAGATTCATGTTTGTTGATTTCTTAAATACAATATATAAATACATCATACATTTTTGTTTTTTGTTTTTAATTTGATGTTTATGTACGATAGTTTGGATTTTGTGGTAGCAGATTAGCGAGAGAGTACTTGTACTGATTAATGTAATCATTCTATTGTCACTTCAGTTTGAAAACACGGGAGGCCACAATACCGTGTTCTTATTTGGGGTATTTCTTCATTATGAAACATGTCCACCAGAAACTTCAAGCATAGGTCTTCCTATCGCTTGTCAAGCTTGTGAAGTAGCCCTACAGTTAATGTCAACATTTCAAAAGGTAAACAAAGAAACAACAAGGCATAAATATGTAGATTTTAAAATTTACTGTGAACACCGGGTAATACCACTTTTTTAATTAAAAATATTCAAAGGTTTAACGTGCATCAATAAATGCGTTAACATAAAAAAGTTGTTCTTTCCAATGATAAATAGCAAAGGAAAAGGGTTTATTTATCTCTACTATATTCAACAAATTACAAATTAATTAAGTCGAAAATTAAAATCCACCTTCCTTATATTTTACAGTTTAGCAAGAAAAGAAATCAACTTTAAATAAATTTAAACATTTAAATTCATTTAAAAATATAAATAAAAGATACGTTTCCATCTCAACAGAAGTAGTCTTACCATATAAGTTTCAAATGCTTTAAATCAAAACGGACATTAAAAACTAATAAAAGATAACTTCGACTTACCGAAAATGTGTTTTATTTTTATTTATGTGTATATTATAAATAAAATATTGGCACACCACCACAAAATAAATAATAGTTGACACCACTGAAAAATGTCCAGCCTTATTTACATTTGTAAGTAATGTTAGTAAACAAAAATCTATTTAAAATGTGTGATGGGAAGTTGTGATCATTATGTGTTTTCTTGTCCATCAGCCCTTAAAAGTCTACTGTGGACAAAGACCTGGATGATGGAGGATTGACGATGGCAGTACCGAACTTACTATCATACTTTTGATACTGCTGCTTGGCATTTCTCGTCTGGCGTAAACAAAATGCTTTCAGCGCCATCTATCGGAAGACATGAGCGGTGAGAGTTCTGGTGTTTTCCATAGTCACCTTTTACTCACACGACAAAATGCGGTGTTGATTTCTTATACATATTATATTATGCATTTATTTAATGGTTATTACCTATATTCTCTTCATTAAACCCTAAATAATCTAATGTAGAATATGGTCGGTCTTTCCCATAGTGGGATTTGCTGAAAGCACTGTCTAGACAAGTAGAATGACAACGGCAAGTTGTCAGACCTTCCACTCTTTCTATGCTGTCAGCCATTGGAAACCACAAGATCTTCCGGGCATTTCCCTAAATCGATGGCTGTAGAGTGACATAGGTTACTTTTTTCCGCGGAAAAACATCTCATTCCCGTGGGAAAATAGAATATGTTGCAAAAGTTTGTCCTTCTTTCACGTCGCAACAGAGCGTCGGCATGGCATGAATTTTGGTATGGGGATAGTTCGGTGGCTGTAGAGTGACATAGGCTACTTTTTTCAGCGGAACAACATATCATTCCCGTGGGAAAATCGAATATGTTTTAAAATTAAATTCAGCTAGGTGGCGCCACCGTGATCAGACAGACGACGGTACGATGGACGAACACAGAAGGTCAGAATATGATCATTATGTTTTTATACCAAAATTAAGATAAAAAATGTATGGCTCTGTATTTTCCCACGCAGGACCGGGAAGAGAGCGATAAAAAACATAAAATTCACCAGCTGATTGATTCTTCAAACGTTTTGGTGCATTGTAATTCAAAAAATAGGCGATAACCTCGCAGACGATATTAAGTAATCCGTTGATGCTCTGCCTACCCCGCAAGGGTTAAAGGCGTGATTATAAGTATGGATCAGAAATACTATCACCGCCTGTCACGCTTTCACCCTTAACTATTACTTAACTGTGGTAGAAACAGTTCTTAGTAAGCCTTATTAATAAGCTTTAGTAATATTTATTGAACGGAAATGAATACAGTTCTTATATGTGGTTATGAATGAATCGGTATTACAATAAGAAAAATTGTGCAAAATTATAAGAAAAATATTTTTTGAGAGTTCTTATTAACTAACATATACATAGATTAAATTGATTCCTCTATATGTCGTTACTAGGTTTTTAAAACGCGGTAACGAAATGTTTCCTGCCATGTACTTAACTCGCCGTTGAGCCGCGCGTCAACTTATAGTGCGTACGGTACCTATACGCTTAAATTGTTTCTATTTCGTAGCTTATTCGACTACCTGCTTTCGATTTCGGTTGTTTGCTATTTGCTTTGTGATTTGGTTAAGGTGGAATGGATTTATATTGGCTTTCATTTTCGGATTTGTGTATTTTCTTGGATCGGTTTTGTTGATTTGGTTGGTATTCCTTTATACATATTTAGACTCTGGCTTTGATTTTGGATTTTGTTTATTTAGAATCGTGAATTGGTTTTCGTTGTTTTAGGTTGTTTAACAATATTTTAAAGGAATATTAATAGTACAGATAGTGTATACGGTACCTATACACTTACTTCTTTTTTCGTTGGTTATATTTATATTGATTACTGCTTTCGATTTCGGTTTTCTGCGATTTATTTTGTGATTTGGTTTAAGTTGATTCGATTTTTTTTTTGGCTTTCGTTTTCGAATTCGTGTTGTGTCTTGAATTGGTTTTGTTGTTTTGATTTTAAAAAATATTTAAAAGGAATATTTATTCCTTTTAGATATTTTGGATTTGTTTTAAAAAAATATTTAAAAGGAAATTTAAATCCTTTTATGTATTATAACGTTTTTTTTTATAAATAGGTTTTTTGTTACTTCATAATGCCTCGCAAACGTAAGTCCAGCCTTTCAAGAGTATCTTCTCAAAGACAAGCGAAAAGATTAGCTCGATCGCTAGAATCTTTAGAAGATGCTGAACTGAGAATGCAAGAACAAGCAGAGCGTCAGGCTGCTTTTAGAGTATCTGAGAGACCTGCTCAAAGTCAGCAAAGGCGTCTTGAACAGACGGATCGTCAAGCTACTTTAAGAGCTACCGAAACACCTGCTCGAAGTCAGCAAAGGCGTCTTGAACAGGCAGAGCGTTAAGCTACTTTAAGAGCTTCTGAAACACCTTATCAAAGTCAACGAAGGCGTCTTGAACAGGCGGAGCATCAAGCTAATTTAAGAGCTACTGAAACACCTGCTCAAAGTCAGCAAAGGCTATTCGAACAAGCGGAATGTCAGGCCGCCTTAAGAGCCGCGGAAACACCTGATGAAACTCAACACAGACTCAGAGCAAGCTGAACGTCAATCTATTATAAGGTCATCTGAAACACCAGAATAGACACAGGCGCGAAGAGATGCAAATGCACAGCTCCAAGCTGAACGTCGACAAAATTTTCAAAGAAACGATTGTTTTTAATGACGCAGCATTCAATTATGATCCGTTGATTGATTATAAAAATCACAGGTTAGTTGTTATTGGACTGATGGACAAGGCGTGTTGATTTTGCAGCGCTTTGAAATGGAAAGATGAGACCGCAGGCATGTGCTGTTCCAATGGCAAAGTGTCTCTTCCGTTACTTAGGGAACCAGAAGAACCTTTGAAAACTCTCTTTTTATATGATGCTAATAAGTCACGGCGCTTTTTAAACAGGATCTGGAAATATAACTCATGCTTTCAAATGACGTCCTTCGGAATTGACCGGGAAATAATAATGCCGGGATTTTCGCCTATATTGACGATGCAGGGCATTTTATTGTCATAGATATAGGTTCATTTTTTCAGCTGAAAACGAACAGCATATTTTACAAGTATATTATATGGGTGACGAAGCAAGAGGTAGACTATTTATGGGGTGATGCATGAACGTAACATTTTAGTCAAAACATTTAAACTTTGAACTGAGGATTATAAAGTCGTCACTCACACAGATCGGACCCCTCGAGGAGAGCATGAAAGGCGCTACAATGCACCTTTGATGAACAAATTAGCAGCCGTAATTAGTGGTGATCAATTTTCTTCACGAGACATTGTCTTGCGAGCACGTGATCATACGATGCAACGGGTAGCCGATACACACAAGTTTTATGACGCTCTGCAATACCCATTGATTTATTGCAAAGGACAAGAGGGTTATCATTTTCAAATTCCACTCATTGACCCGGTCACAAAGGAGCCTACTGTGAACAAAAAAGTATCATGTATGAATTTTTATGCGTATCATATGATGTTGCGAGAAAATGATTTTAACCTCTTAGCCCGATGTAAACAATTATTTCATCAATTTTTGGTAGACATGTATGTGAAGGTAGAAAGTGAACGTCTCCGTTATATATCTTTAATTCAAAAAAAAGCTGCGCGTTGAGAATTATATACATTTACAAGATGCAGTTTCTAGCGACGCCAATGTAAACCCCAGAGATTTAGGTAAAATGGTAATTCTGCCCTCATCATTCGTTAACAGTCCCCGCTACCTACATGAGTACACACAAGACGCATTCGCCTATGTACGAACTTACGGAAGACCTGATCTTTTTGTTACTTTTACTTGCAATCCCACATGGAAAGAAATAACCGAGGAGCTAATGCCAGGCCAAAAAAGTACTGACAGACACGATTTAGTTTCTTCATTCAGGCATTCTCTACCAGTCAACCTTTGGGAGATCATAACTTTTTTTTAATTAATTTTTCTTCTCCATTTGCCTATATTACTTATTCTGGACCTTCCCTGCAAATTTAGCCGGTTATTCTATAGGTAATATTGGCAAATGGTGAAGGAATATTAATTTAAAAAACATTATTTCCTTTTTATTTTTTTAATTCGAAATGCGATTTTACTGCATACGCACACGAATTCGTAAGGGCCGATCGGTAGGCAAAAACGTTGTTGCCCATAAATCACACTCAATTTGGGATAATTTCAAGTAAAAGTAGAAGCTTTATTTACTTGTATTTTTAAAACTGCAATAACGGTATAGCATTAATTATATATTAGATGTTAAGTTTAAAATTTCACTACTCTTTGAAAAATAGCCTTATATATAAATTATATGCATAAAAAATAAATAATTTAAACACGAAATATCACATTGATGCAATGGAGCACTAGTGTTGTTGGTGAATCGAAGTCCACGCAAGCAAAGTTGCGGAAAAATGTAGTTCTTATAAAAAGAAAACTTTTACTTTTACTGCCATTGTTTTGTATTTCTTGCGCCGCGCCGCAGCTTGTGTATTTTATCAATGAATCATGACTTGCGTTTAATGGAATAAATCACACTATTTGTTACAAAACTGCGTACTCATAAGTACATTACAATTACAACTTACGTATAAGTATTATTGTTATTTTCACTTAAAAAAATAACAACGGAAGTAGGCCAACCAGTGAAGTTTACCCTATTATAGAATAGAATATAATAATTTTTATTCAATGTCATATGTAAGTAATTCTTATTGAAAGTCATTGTGATAGATCGATCATACGTAATTCCTATTGAAAGTCATTTTTTATTTTAGCACTGGTTCGGAAAAAAACCTCTGTCCTGGCAAGAACCAGTAAGAAACCCAGCGGATTTTTTTAAAAATAAATTTACCATTATGACAATAGGGTTACAAACTATTTACAAAATTTATTTTAGAAACAGCTTGCAAGCCACCACCACATTCCCAGGGTTTATCATTAACAGCCATGTGTTCATTTATATTATAATAACCCGTTTTGTACAGTTTTTGTTTAATTAAATATTCAAAATTGGTACTTAAAAGACCTTGTATATTTTCTACAAAAATAGTTCCTAAATCAGCCGCATTTCTTCATAGCAAAATCCCATAAGACATTATGCTATGAAAATAACTGAAATAAATTAATCTAGCTGTCGCGACACTAGTGAGATCTCTAATCTTTTTTACAGCATAAGCTGCAGAGCTTAGTCTGCTTGCTAGTTTGGCTATATGGCCCACTGAAGCTTTGCGTCGAGAGTGATGCCAAGAAAAACAGAGAATTCAACAGGGCTCAGTTTTTCCCCATTTAAAAATACATTGGTGTTCAGATTGTTAACATTCGTTATTGTAAATAATAATATATCATGATTATCCCCTACAAGGGAAGGTAAGTCATTAATATACACTAAAAATAGGAATGGGCCAAGAATCGAGCCATGACGGACACCCGTTTGTACGGTCAACGCGGAAGAACTTTTACCGTTGATAATAATTTTTTCATTCTATTACTTAAATATGTAATAATAAGTTTAAGCGCTGCGTTCTTGACACCATAGTAGCATAGCTTCCTGATTAATGTCTCTCGGTGAACACAGTCGAAGCTTTTGGAAAGGTCACAAAATACACCCAAAGCATCCTCTGAATTCTCCCCATGCACAAAAAATATATTTTATAAGCTTCTACTCTGGCGTCGGTTGTCGAGCGATCCCTACTTTTGATTTTGATTGTAAAACTAAATTGACTTGTATGAAGCCATTTATTTATATTGAAAAAAACATAACATCTGACTTCTTTTTTTCAAAAATTTTACTAAATGTTGGTTGTACAGAAATTGGTCTAAATTAGCGGGGTCTGATGTACTACCAGATTTAAATAAAGGTATGACTTTACTATGTTTCATTAAATCAGGAAAGACAGCAGATTCGACGCTTGTATTAAAAGTAGTGGCTAGATAAGGTGCTATTGTATCTATTATAGATGCAATAGCTTAAAAAATCCTTAACGGAAATCCCCCATAAGTCTGTCGTTTTTTTCTCAATAAATTTAAAATATTTAATTATATGTTTTAGCAGTACTCTATGGAATTGAAAATTTATTGAACAAGCCATTTTCTTTATGTAATGATTTGGCGATAGTAGGAGAAGAATTTAATAATTTTGTTGTCAAAAAAGGAACATTAGTAAAATGTTTCTCAAATGCCGAGACTATAGACATACATAGTATCACACCCGTTATACCCGAGAGGGTAGGAGGTGCCCAAACAGATCTAAGCTACTCGGACCAAGTGTGACTAAAAAATATGGGTAAAGACGAAATATTGTGAACGAAGTGATAGGTGGATAGCCCACAAACACAAACACAATATCCTATTAGTCGCTTATACTACATGCTGGGCAAGCAATACAGTTGTCACATGCTTTTCTGGTATGTAAGTCCCTCATAAATATGGAACCTACAAGTCACAGACCCATTAAAAAAAATAACTGCTTTTAGCACATTGTTAAACTGTTCAAATTTGGCAAGTGTTTTTTTTACAATAATAGGTCTTAGGGTATTACCTCACCAATCGATCGATCATCACCACCACCGATATCATCATCGTTGATGGAATAGATTAATCGATCGACATCGATTAATCTATTCCACCACTGATCAGCCGATGGTAGAATGGATTAATCGACGTCGATCGAACTGTTTGATTATTCGGGAACCCGCCCTGCTCCTCGCTCCAAAGTGAGCAAACCGGGTTCGATTTCTACCGGCACCAATGAAAGTGTTAATTGCAATTTGAAGAGCCGATTTACCACGTGCTCGGCGGTTAAGGGGAATTTTTCCTAAAGAATTGAAATTATCCGTTGTTATATCATTGCATAAAAAGGTGACAGAAATAATATTAATAACTATAGACCAATTACATTAATATCAATATTATCAAAATTGTATGAGAAAGTTATATAAAAAAGACTTTAAGATTTTTTTAATAAGTTTAACATATTAAAACCAGAGCAACACGGTTTTCAAAAAGGTAAATCTATGGCACTGACAACTTTTTTCCCATATAAAAATCGTAACCGATTATATAAACAGAAAAATACCAATTTTTGCAGTGTACTTTGATATGAGCAAAGCATTTGATAGTGTTTAGTCATTGGTCATGATATTCTTTTAAAAAAAATGAAGCTTATGGTATAAGAGGGCCAGCTTACTCCTGGATACATAGCTATCTAAAAGATAGAAAACAATGTGTTGTAATACAATAAAAAGATAAAAAACGGCAAGAAATTTTAAAATTTTAATCTTCGTACTTACCAAGTGATTACAGAGTGCCACAAGGGAGTGTTTTAGGTCCTTTACTGTTTTTAATTTACAAAAATTACCTACCAAATTACATCAAACATAATACAATATTATTTTCTGACGACATTTCTATTTTAATACCGAAAATAAATTTTAATTCTAGTAATAAAGATAAACATAATAATATTATTATGTTAGGAGACTTTAATGGAAGGGTTGGGGTGAAGAGGTCTGGTTATGAAAGGATATTGGGAACGTTTGGTGATGAATGTATAAATGAGAATGATGAAGACCTCCTCACCGTATGTGCGGAAAAGAATCTTTTTGTGACGAATACTTTTTTTCGTCATAAGAAGATTCACATGTATACATGGGAAAGAGGTGATGATAGAAGCATGATAGATTTCGTAATTGTGGATGAAAGAATGAGGAGCGCAGTCGTAGATACAAGGGTTTACCGGGGGTCCAACGTAGGGACGGATCATTACTTGGTCTTATGTCGAATTAATGGTCTTTTCAAGCGTTGGCGGCATCGGACATCTGTATCTACCACTGCGTTACAGCGTATAAGAATAGAGAAGTTACAAGATGAAGAAGTGATAGAGAAGTATAAATGTAGACTGAGAGAAAATATTAGATGTTTGAATGAGTTGTGTATGAATGATTTAGACTTGAATACTGTGTGGGATAATATTAAGAAAGGTTTGGTGGATACCGCCACCGAAGTATGCGGTGTAAGTAAGAGAACAAATGAAAGGAAAAGTAATACGTTATGGTGGGATGATGAGGTACGGGTGGAAGTTGAATCAAAGAAGAAAGCATGGTTAGATTTACTAGCAACCAAAGCTGATAATTCTTCTGGTATGAATGGTGAGATTAAAAGAAAAAAGGCAGAATTTAGACGTCTAAATAAGAGAGTAAAAGAAGTTGTTGAAAGGAAAAAGAAAGAAAGAACGGATAAGAATGATAGAAGGATATCTGATAATTTCCAGGCTAACATAAAAATGTTCTGGAAACTCGTAAGAACTGCCAGGGGAAATACAAAACAGCCTATAATAAATGCTATAAGAGACGAGAATGGATGTATTCTGAATGATGAAGTTTCGAATTTAAACAGATGGAAGGAATACTTTGAAAGCGTGTTTATGAGTGAAGAGTCGTATGAATTAAATGAACTAGAAATTCCGAAAGAAGTGGAAAGGGGTATGGAGATAAGTGTAGATGAAATAATGAAAGCAATGAAAAGCATGAAAGCAGGTAAGGCAGCTGGATATGATAGAGTATCACTCGAGATGCTAAGGGCTGGAGAGGGAGTGGTGGCAGGCCTGCTGTACACCTTGTTTAATTTATGTTGGGAATTAAAACGGGTACCGGATGACTGGTGTAAAGCAGTTATAGTACCAATATATAAAGGAAAAGGGTCACAGCAGGACTGCAAAAACTACCGCGGTATCAGCTTGCTTAGTATTGTGGGTAAACTGTATGCTAAGGTGTTAATTGAAAGAGTTATGAAAGAAACTGATGGAAAAATTTGGGATGTGCAAGCGGGTTTTAGAAAGGGAATGGGGTGTACAGATCAAGTCTTTTCCATGCGCATGATTGCGGAGAAGTTTTTGGCCAAAAACCAGAAAGTTTTTTGTGCGTTCATGGACTTGGAAAAGGCTTATGACAGAGTGGACAGGAATGTGTTATGGCAAACACTGAACTCATATGGGTTGAGCGCTGGTTTGATACAGGCATTAAGGTCTCTTTATAGGGACTCTAGTGCTTGTGTCAGGATCAATGGGGTCTACTCGAACTGGTTTGGCATCCAAAAAGGTGTCAGACAGGGCTGTGTGGCGTCCCCTTGGCTGTTCAACCTCTTTATGGACCGGTGTTTGCAAACTTTGAAAGATGAAGAATGTGGGTTAAGAATGGGCGAGTTAACCGTCAAATGCCTTTTGTATGCCGATGATCAAGTCATACTTGCGTCATCGGCGGCAGAGTTGCAAATGATGGTTACATTAATGAACTGGGAATTAAAAGAAAGGGGAATGAAAGTGAACGCAAGTAAGACGAAAGTGATGGTTTTTGAAAGAGAAGAAAGCAAAACGGTATGTGAAATAAGAATAGAAGGAGAGTTGATTGAGCAAGTGGATGAGTTTGTGTATTTGGGATGTGTATTTAGCAGGGATGGTAGATATGATAGGGATATAGAACGACGAGTAAATGCAGGGAATAGAGTGAATGGGGCACTACACTCTATTATGAAGAACCAGAATTTGTCAAAACAGGCACGTATGGTAATTCATAATGCTGTGTTAGTCCCTACTTTAATGTATGGTAGTGAAAGCTGGGTGTGGCAGAAGAAGCACGAAAGTAGAATAAATGCTGTAGAAATGCGGTCTTTAAGGAATATGCTAGGGTGTAATCTGATTGACAGGGTGAGAAATTGCGTGATAAGAGATAAATGTGGTATGCAAGATGATGTTGTGACCAGGATTAAGAAAGGAATGCTTCGGTGGTTTGGTCACGTAGAAAGAATGAATGAGGAAAGAGTGACTAAGCAAATTTATATGGCAGATGTGAATGGCCGAGTCGGGAAGGGACGCCCTAGGAAAAAGTTTATCGACCAAATTGGCGATATTTTGAAAATGGGCCACGTTAGAAGTACCCTTAACCGACGAGCATGTATGCGTAGATATATGGATGTAAAGGAGGCGAAAGAGGTATGTCAGGATCGTGCCAAATGGAAGTCCGTAGTCTCTGCCTACCCCTCTGGGTGACAGGCGTGAGTGTTTATGTATGTATGTAATAAAGAATAATGAAAATGAAATAAATAATACTATTGTAAATGTTGTTAAATTGATAAAAAACAATAATCTAAGTATAATCTAAAATCTATCTAAAACTAAATTTATGCAATTCTACAATGTTAAAAGTAAATCGCAATTCATCATCATCATCATCATCATCACAGCCCTTCACAAGTCCACTGCTGAACATAGGCCTCCCCCAAGTAATGCCACAAAGCACGGTCCTGAGCCACCTGCATCCATCGACTTCCTGCATATCTTACCAGGTCGTCACTCCTAGGGGTCGCCCTACACTACGCCTACCGGTACGAGGCTGCCACTCGAGAACCTTTCTTCCCCATCGGTTATCGGTTCTTCGAGCTATATGGCCGGCCCATTGCCACTTCAGCTTACTAATCCGTTGGGCTATGTCGGTCACTCTGGTTTTACTGCGGATATCCTCATTTCTGAGTCTACCACGCAGAGAAACTCCGAGCATAGCCCTCTCCATAGCTCGCTGAGCGACCTTGAGCGTCCTCATACGGCCAGCAGTGAAGGACCACGTCTCTGATCCGTAAGTCATCACTGGCAACACGCACTGGTTGTACACTTTAGTTTTCAGAGATTGAGGTATACCTGACGAGAAGATGTGTCGTAATTTCCCGAACGCTGCCCAGCCGAGTTGAATCCGTCGATTGACCTCTCGGTCGAAGTTGGACTTACCTAGTCGGACTATTTGTCCCAGGTAAACGTACTCGTCAACAACTTCGAGCATAGTGCTCCCAACAACTACCGGCATAGGTGTGACATGGACATTAAACATGATCTTTGTTTTGTCCATGTTCATCTTAAGACCTATCCGTTGGGAGGCACTATTGAGGTCATTGAGCATAGTACTTAAGTCCTCCAGCGATTCTGCCATAAGGACTATATCGTCGGCAAATCGAAGGTGAGTGATGTACTCGCCATTGATGTTAATACCGTATCCTTTCCAGTCCAGTAGCTTGAAAACGTCTTCCAAAGCAGCGGTGAAGAGTTTCGGGGATATAACGTCACCCTGTCTTACACCTCTCTGCAGTTGGATAGGTTTCGAGCTCTGGTTCTGTACTCGGATAGCCATCGTAACCCTACTGTACAAACACTTCAGCACTTCGATATACCGACAGTCAACTTGGCACCGCTGAAGGGACTGCAGCACCGCCCAAATTTCGACGGAATCAAAGGCTTTCTCATAGTCCACATACGCCAGGCAAAGTGGCAAATTGTACTCTTCAGTCTTCTGTACAATCTGCCGCAGGGTATGTATGTGGTCTATGGTACTGAAGCCTTTTCGGAAACCGGCTTGTTCGGGAGGCTGGAAGTCGTCGAGTCTGCGTGCGAGACGATTCGTAATGACTCTCGAAAACAGCACGTAGACGCGGCTCAGAAGGGAAATCGGTCTGTAGTTCTTCAAGAGAGCGTTGTCGCCTTTCTTAAAGAACAAGACCACCGCACTTCTGCTCCACGCCTCTGGAGTAGTGCCACCATGAAGGACGGAATTGAAGAGCTTCTGAAGGACTTCAAGTACCGGTGTTCCACCCGCTTTCAGAAGCTCCGCTGTAATTCCATCCTCGCCTGGGGCCCTGCCGTTTTTAAGGTGCTGGAGAGCCATTCTAATCTCGCTTAGACTGACGTCCGGTATATCATCGGAATAGTGTCGGATAAGACTTGCCCTTGGATCGTTACTCACACTTGCGTGTGGCTCCAACGATGATGTGTACAGCTGCCCATAGAACCTCTCAATCTCACTCAAAATCTCAGGTGTCCCGGAAACGATGCTGCCACACTCAGTCTTCAGCCTTGACAGTTGGCTCTTACGGGCAGACAGATCTCTGGCAAAGACTTTGGAGCCCTGGTTCCGCTCGATCGCTTCTTTAATACGAGCAGTATTAAAGTTACGTAAGTCTCGCCGCATGCATTTGGAGATCTGTCTGTTCAGTTGCCTGTATGCTGTCAAATCTGTTGACGATTGCAGCCTCATCTCCCGTCTAACAGCCATGAGATTAAGAGTGTGATCGGAGAGTTTTTGTGTTCTTCTGCGGCGGGTCTTGCAGAACTTAGCTCCGACCGCATGGACAGTTTCCACGAGCTTGTCATTCACATCGTCCACTGCATTGCAATCTTGTAGGCACTGAAAGCGGTTGTGTAACTCGAGCTGAAAGTTTTCGGGATTTTGAATTAGAGCACGAGGGGGACGGAGCGTTGACTTCATTAGACGAGACCTCTCCAACTTAACGTTTAGGTTCAGTGTGCCTCTAACCATTCGGTGATCGCTGCCAGTTTTCACCCTTGCGATCACTGAGACATCACTGAACAGTTGGCGTCTGGTCGTCATAATGAAGTCAATCTCATTTTTTGTCGAACCGTCGGGGCTCGACCAGGTCCACTTCCTGTGGGGCCGCTTCTGGAAGAAAGAGTTCATCATAAAGAGTCCCTCTTTCTCCATAAAGTCGGCCAGCTGCTGGCCCCTTCGGCTAATCGGTTTATAAATTAAAGTAATTCGGTTAATAAATCGCAATTACTTAAGTATAATGGTGAAAAAATTACTGCTACTGAATGTACCACATTTTTAGGTATTAGTTTAAACAAACATTGTAATTGGAAAAATCACACTGATAAAGTTTGTTCTAAAATATTTAAATTTAATTTTGCTCTGCGTAGGGTAACTTCAATCTGGTCAAGAAACACTTCCCTTATAGCATATCATGCATATGTCGCTGCTGTATTAAGATATGGTCTCATATTATGGGGAAGCTCGGCTGATGTAAACGCTGCAAAAACGCTGTATACGAGTAATTTGTGTTGTCGGGACACTAGTTTCTTGCAAACCACTATTTAAAGAATTGGGTGTTCTTACGCTACCATCCATGTACATTTTTGAATTTTCAATATTCGTAAAAAAAGTATCCTCATTTTTTTACTAGGTTAAAAGATACGGTAACATATACTCGTAGTACCAGATAAAATTATTTTACCTTCAATAAAAACTAGCCTGTACTCAAAAAATTGCTATGTGATGGCTATTCAAGTGTTTAATAAAATCCCAAATGAAGTAAGGTAACTAGATTATAATCGATTTAGACGTGATTTATTAAAATGGCTTTTAGAAAAACAATTTTATTCGGTAAATGAACTGCTAAAAATAAAAGAACGTTTCTATTGACTGTTAAACGCTGTTTCTTATTTGATTGTGTTTTAAAGGATTAATACTAAAATTTTAAAGTGATGCACGTTTAATTTTACATAATTTTTTTATATTCTAACCATAAGTTAATTAGTAAATAAGTTTTCATATACCAAAATTGGTGAAATATGTGATACATTATTATTTTATAAGAACATCTTTGTAACATATTTCTTGTGAATAAATTTATTATTTATTTATTTATTTATAAGGACGACATTGGTGACGAAATTGCATATCTGAGAAAATAAAATCGAATGTGAAGTGCACCCGCACGCAACGCGGCGGACAAGTGTAAGTAAGTGTTAGAGAATAGAGATAATAACATTTGAATTTTGCGATCTCCTCTGACAAAACAGGTTCAGTAAATGGGCGCTGAAAAAAAGTTATCATTTAGATACCAGTCTCAGTAATAAGTTGTCAACCTTCAACGATATATATACTAAATCTCGATGCCGGAAAATTGAACCCAGATTTGCATATAAAATGCACCATGCATAGTCTACCAGTACATATAAACAACCGATAAGTTAACTGCTTTATAAAGCAACTCCTAAAGTAATAAATTGATTCCATTTTGTCAATTTATGGTATAAAAAATATTCTGTTACCCGACCGAAATGTAATAACGGAATTTATAGAGGAAGATTTATTGTGTAATTTTACGTTATTACGGAATTTATAGAGGAAGATTTATAGTGTAATTTTTCATCGTTTTTATACAACGCAAAAAATTATGAGCCGTATAAGAAAAAACATATTAGATACTTAATTGTGTTTTACAACTAGATGTTACAAAGAAAGTCTCATTCATCTTTAATAAACCTTAGTACGACCTCTAACTTATTAACCTATGTAACTAAATAGTAGGCCATAGATTTAAAGATAAAAACGTATAAAATTGCCGTTTTTTATGAAATAAGTTAACGTAACTTTATTTTCTATATTTATTGTTTCTACAATAAATATAGAAAATAAAGTTACGTTAATCAAAGTAATCACCCATTCAATCCATGCATCTTTGCCAACGCAATGGCTGTTTATTGATGCCCTTCTTGAAGAAATCATATCACGCTACCTGTCACTGTACTGTCACATTTTGTACTGCCTCCCGGGTATTGAATTTTTTTCCCGCCAAAAGTTATCCTAAATTCTGGAAAAATTAGAAGTCTGTAGGCTCAAGATCTGGTGAGTACAGCGAATGGCGGAGAGCTTCCATCTCCAACTCTTGTAACTTGGAGACCGTCTGTTGTGCAGTATGAGGTTACGCGTTGTCGTGCAGGAGCAGCGGGTACAAGTGGTTGACAAAAGCTGGTTGAAGACGTGCGAGCTTCTCCATCATTGTACTCAGTTCTTCACAGTACACATCTGAAGTAATGCTCATCCCCTTTGGTAAGAAACTGTGATGAACACTAGCGCTAGACCACCAAACAGTGATCATCACTTTTTTAGGGGTAAGTTTTGGTTTAGGGCATTGTTTAGGTGCTGAACCAGGATACAAGCAACTTACTGAGCGCTTGCAATTATCATACAGAATCAATTTTTCGTCGCAGGTAACAATGCGGTACAAAATTCCCTCGTTTATGTGTCCGTTGAGCTGTGAAAAGCACGTCTCGACGAGTTCTTCATGTTGGTGATCATTGAGTTCGTGGGGCACCCATTTGTCAAACTTTTTTACTTTTCCAATTTGACACAAATGAACCAACATTCTTTTGATGCTAACGTCGAAAGCTGCTGCTAATTCAGCCGTAGATTGGTAGTAGTATCATCAGCTTTCACAATCGCCTTTAATTCGTCATTGTCGACCAAAGTTTTCGGAATATCACAGGGTTCATTTGTCAGGTCGAAATTTCCAGAATGGAAGTGGGCAGACTAGTAACAGGTGGTGCATTCGTTTTTAGTATTCGCTCCGTAAACGTCTTTGATGTTGCGTGCCGCTTGCCGCTTCTCTAATTTCTTCTCTAATCTTAGTCCTCAGGGAAGATAACGCATCTACATTTGATACTTAATTGGGGATAAATGTTGATGACTATGGTGTCTCATTAGGTGCACACAGCATCCACTTACCATCAGGTGGACTGTGTGCTCGTTTGTCATCCTTATTCTATAAAAATAAATTATTATGATAATGTCCTCTCGACTAAGCAGATAGCTAACTATCTGCGCAGGACATAAATATACTGCCCGAGTGTATGCACAAACAGAGTGCAATCTCTATTCCTTCAGTCTCATAGTCTGATAGGCCGGCACGCCGACATGACCGAAGAGATATCAGGCGCAGGACCAACGCCTTTCGGAGGCATTGCGGTGAAACACTGCCAACTTCCTGACTCTATTTTACCCGACCTGGGATTCGACCCGTGCACCTCATGATCAGCAGTCGCGTTTTCGACTACTGGATCAACGAGGCAGTCATGATATTATTATAATACATAATATATGTAAATAGTTAATATATTAGTTTAAATGTTAGTCTTTAAATTATTTGGCATAAGTTAACTTTTCTAACTGTAGGTAATATTCTGTCGATTTACTTTACTTCTAACTTCGATACTGATACTTTGTAAAATACAAGCTTATGTTTCTATTAAATCATTCTTAGTCCCGGTTTACATTTTGAGAAGTGACAATTGACTAAGCACTTGTCATTTGTCAGTTGCGTTTGCCACTTACACTTGTTACTTCTCAAAATGTAACAGGGCCTTAATTATCACACCCAAAGCATATAAGCAAAAACACGAACAGTTTGTGTAAGTTACGTAAAAAGTAAGATTATGACTTGATACTTACGCCACGAACCAAACGCCGGTTGGTAAGTTCTCTAAAACGTGCTATTTAAGAACGGCAGGGGCTGCTTTACTAAATATAATGTTTATTTCAGGTAATCTTTTTGGAATTGTTGCAACAAGGTCCTGATTGTTTTCAGCTACAACATTGGTCTAAACGTGGTTTCACCATTTTGATCCCGAAATAAATCTACAGCTTAAACTTGGAAAAAGTTATAATCTCCAACTCCTTATAAAATCCAAAATGAGTCCTTCTGGCAAGACCATGTGCCCTATATATAGAGATTTCTCTTCTCTTCTGATATATGACATAACTCGATCATGGACTGTTACGTGCACTTGGTATGCAAAACAAATAAAAAAGCGACAAAAATCCGCGACCACTTCCAACATATACCTAGCTTAGAACTTGGATAAATAAAAATCTAAACCTACGGGTGCATAGAAATAAAACATAAAAGTGACAGGCTCAAAATTGATCACTTAAAAACTTTGAGAAAAAATATACCAACTACTATCAACTATTAATTTACTTCCGCATTTTTACAGCATTACATAAAAAAGAACAAGAAACAGCATTGAAGTAATATGTACCTACTACATACAGGCTTTAATCTTGTTTGATTGGTGGTGATAGGGACTCATAGACATTTACACACTGTAATCTGTATGCATTGTTACACGATAAAGTATTGGTAAAAATGATTGAAGTTGTATTATGAATTAAATAGACATTGTTCGCCAGTAAACCATATCTCAGATACATATGTCATCACTGGCAAAACACACTGGTTATACACTCTCTTGAATAAACATGTATAAATATATTAAGTAGCCATAATCTACGATTAGGTCTACGGTTCTCTACACTCACCATACGAAACATTAAGTATGCAAGCATTAAGCTGCTATTTGAATTTACCCCGGTCCTACCGATTCCCGGTCCCCGCTCCTACCTCCTATATATTTATTTATTTATTTATTTATTTATTTATTTATTTATTTATTCTCTCTTACATCTATCTTTACAGTTTCCTAATGCGATAGAGTAACTTATCCTAAGATTTAACAAAAATTATTACCTAAAATCAACAATAAGAATATAATAGAAGTAAATATATAATAAAAGTAAAAGCATTTCCTACCTAAATAAAATACTAACAAAAAATTATTTCCTACTAACAACAGATTATAAAAATAAAAAATAAACAAAAAATTACATAAAAAACCTAGATTTAACTATAACTTATTACATATAATGTGACCTTCGTGAATTCACTCAGAGTACAACAAAATATGTCAATTTTATCTTGGACTCTGTTTAGTGTTCTGAGTGCGCGCGTGAGCGGCGCGTGCTGCAGCAAGTTAGTCCTCGCGCGCGGTACCGCCAGCAGCTGCGGCCGGCGTCTGCGATATACGTACCGGTCAGGGACTCGGAGTGCCAACTGATCCAGCACGTCTGTGTTATGTACTCTGCCTATCAGAACTGTGTACAAATAGCGTGCAAGAGTAAATTCCCTTCTAACCCTGATTTCATTGTAACCTACCATACCTAAAATGAACAATGTTGGATACATTAATGGATAGAGTGGATACACTCCATACAGTCGCATGTACAGGTATCTTAAAAATTTATTTTGTACTCGCTCCAGCATAAGAGTGTACTTGTTTTCGTGCGGCGACCAAATCATCGCATTGTATTCCAGTTGGCTCCTAACCAGTGTATTATATAATGCAGTAATTGCGTGAATATTTGTGAAATTATTAACTGTGCGTAGTATGAAACCCAAACTTTTGTAAGCTTTTTTACAACATTTAATGATGTGTTCACGAAAAGTTAATCCTGTATTCATACCCACTCCTAAATCACGAACTTCCTTGACCCTAGTCATGGGTACACAGTCTTCTATCATATAATTATGTACAATAGGGTTGTGGCTACGAGAGAATGTAATTGTGACACATTTTGAGGTGTTAAGCTGCAAGTTGTTTTCCTTGCTCCACCTAGTCACCCTATCTATATCACTTTGTAGCCTCGTGCAATCCTCCTTACATACTATAGGTAGGTATAATTTAAAATCATCTGCAAATAATAGGCATTTTGCTTCTTGGACCATTTTGGGGAGATCATTTATCATTATTATGAACTCCAAAGGACCTAAATTACTACCCTGGCTTACTCCAGACCTCGTGAAATATGTGTCTGATCGGTATCCTGCATATTCTACATATTGCTGTCTGTCTGTCATGTAGCTAGCAAAGAAGTTGAGTAAGTGTGGTGTAAAACCAATGCCTGCTAGCTTTCTGAGTAGGATATCATTATCTACAAGGTCAAACGCTTTTTTGAAGTCGAAATAGACTGCGTCGACCTGCCCGCCCGCGTCCACCGTCGGTAACACGTCCGCCATATACGCAAGAAGATTACTGCTTGTACTTCTATTCGGCCGAAACCCGTGTTGTGAATCCGATAATTGTATACCCATTTGATGATATACGCTCTTCTGTATAGCTGACTCAAATATTTTTGCTGGAGTCGACAGGACTGCGATAGGTCTATTACCATCCAGGTTTCCTTTGGCACCAGCTTTCGGTACTGGTACTACCCTAGTCGTCTTCCATCTTTCCGGAAATACTGCTGCTCTCAGGGATTGGTTATATATATGAAGCAAAGGCTTAGCTAGAACAGATCGGCAGTCTCTAAATATATACGGTGGTATACCATCTGGTCCTGTCGATTTCTTTGGCTTAAGTTGTTTAAGGGCGTGCTGTACCTCACTGAGCTGTAACGCGCTAAGGTGTACGCGTGCTGCCGCGTTCTCACTGCCAGTCACCTGTATCGCTGAATTTACATCTAATTTAGCCTTACACGGACTGTACACCGAATAGAAGTAATTGGCTAACTCATGTACTGACTGTTCATTCGTCAGAAGTTCACCGTTTTTATACATTTTCCGAGGACTTCTATTGCTTTTTTTGGAGTTTATATACCTCCAGAAAGATATAGGGTTTTCCTGTAAATTACTTTGAACGATATGCTGATGGTGTGTATACGCTTCTCTTATGCTTTGTTTGACCTTAGCCCTAAATTGTGAAAAAACCTCGTAATCTAAACCTGATCTACTTTTCTTGTATACTTTATGAAGAGTAGCTTTTTGTTGTATTAATCGGATAACATCGGCGGTATACCACTCAGGATACACGTATTTAGACCTACTATAACATTGAATTTTTTTTGGAACACATTTTTCTAATATTTTATTAATAGACTCGTAGAAGTAATCTAAACTCATTTCTAAATTTAATTCATATATGGAAGACCAGTCTGTGGTCTCAATTAAATGATACAACAAAGGAAAGTTAGCTTTTTTAAAATGCCATTGCGGAGGTATTTTGGTGATGTTTGAAAATGTGTTTGACCTTGAATGCGCGATAGTGTCAGTGTGAGTAAGCGATCGCAAGCAGACAGTTACATCGAGCGGTGGATGTTGTACGTCGACCGGCACCAACGGCTGGGTCGCCCCGCTCACGCGCACACCATCTCCCCACTCCTCAACCGTGCTCAATACTAGATCTAGACATCTATCATTACAATTGTAAATATTGTTACTCTGAATGAACCCACAATAAGTTATAAAATATTCAAAATATTGATTTACACTAAGTGGACAAGAGTACATATTGAAATCTCCTAACACTAAAACCTTGTCGTAACTGTTACATAGCTGCTCAATTATTCTAAACATTACCATATATTCACATTCACTACTATTAGGCGGTATATAAACAGCGCACAACAAAAACAAAAACCGGTTTCGAAGGTAGACAGTAGCGCAAACTATTTCGAATATATGATTGTCAATGTTTACATTGTCAGGTATCGTAATTCGTCTCAGTTCAAAACGCGGTGTGGCCACTAAAAACGCGCCGCCTTGTTTGCGTCCATCTGTTCGGTCACACCGAATAATACTATGACCTGGTGGGACCAGCTCACCGTCGTAAATCGACTCATTACAACCTGTTTCCGTAATGATGAATAAATCAGAATCAGATGAAGCAATAGCCAAATAGAAATCGCTTGTCTTCGTTCTAAGTCCTCTCACGTTCTGATAGTAAATTTGTATATTCTTACTATTTTTTGTCACTTTGTTGCTCACGGGTGTTTCGACGAAACCACACCCACTCGCAAAATTCAATATTTATAGGCCAGTGTTCTGGTTGGCATAATACGTTATATTTACTTTCAGGGAGTGCTATAATAAATGAAGAATAGTCTCTTTGAGTCTTATGTTTTATTTGGTCAATCTTTATGGGCACTTCATTTCCACAAATATTTTTAACATACTTTTGTAGGCTTTCAATTGTGGTTTCTGTGTCTAACCGCCAAACATGCAGGTACCTTTTTTCTCTCTGATCCCTTAATTTCAGTTGAATTCGTACTTTCTCCTTTTTTTACTTCATCGTTGGGATATCTCTTTTTCTTGTTTACCACCGTCCAATTACTAGTTTCCATTTTATTTTCTTTTTGAATAGTAATATCCGTTAGATCATTTTGTGAATCTATCACAATACATTGTTTGTGCACAATCGGCTCCGTGGGTTTCATGGCCACACTTTTATTATCCGCTGCCTTCTTTTGAGTTTGTTTCTTTGCAACATTTGCAAACGTTAAAACTGACTTTTCCGGCTGCTGGACTGCTGACTGCTGACTTTTCTCCATATTACAAATTGATTCTAGTTCTTCCTTTTTCTTTTCTAATATTTTAATATTAGCCTCTAAAAGATCTATTTTATTTACTTTTTCTTGAACTACCTCCAAAATCTTTTGTACTTTTTGTAATTCGTTTTCCGTAACAACAAATCTCTTTTGAAGTAGGTCGTACTCCTTTGCTTGTCTATCTAGTCGACAATTAAAATCATATCTCAACGCTCTTAACTCTTTCAGTATCTCATTTTCTACTACTATAGAATCAACGGTAGTCGGACCGCCGCCGCCACCTCGCTTGATATTGACGTAGCTAGGTGTAACTGGTTCCTTATTCACTTGCTTGGGTCCTCGTACTGGCGTGTTCAAATTACCACCTTTAGGGATAATGCTCGTGCACTCTGGGCATAGCCATTTACTTCCACTTTCCCCTGTGGTAGCCTCCAGCTTTTCCTTCCCCAATCCAAGACACGCAAGATGGTAAGATTTACCACAATTTTTCTCCGAACACTGCATCCTGAGATCATCACATATTACGGCATGGCAGCCGTCACATTTAGTGCCCATTTTTGGGCTCAAAACACTCAGAGTCACACACTTATTATTTATTTTTAATTCGATTGACTTGCAACACGTCCGTTCCGTACCGCGTGCTATTGCGAATATTATCCTATATATATATATATATATATATATTATATATATATATATAGGAGGTAGGAGCATTGATTACGTCGCCACATAAGCGACGTAATCATGCTCGTAAACGTTATGGAAGCTCGTCAACATCAATCAATTCTTATAGCTCTAGTACTCCTGATCGTCGTAGTAAGCAAAGACCCCATGGTAGGCAAAAACATAAACTGTCCCCATCAACCCGTTGTCGACACCACGATCATCATAAATCACGACATGATAATGACCATCGATCTCGAGGTGGAAATCGTAAAAGAAGCGTTTCAATAAGAACTTCGTCATTGCCCAGGGTTCGAACAGTGTCACCACAAATAAGGATTAACTTAAATGATATGCCTCATAACGTTACAAGTGTGAACCCTTAATCCCTACTATATGTTGGGTTGCGAAGTCAGAAGTCCTCCACGTGTGCCTGGTAGTTGCGGGTCCCTCTCGATACGTCTGGAGGGAAGAGCAGCTACTGGGCCGGTGCACCCTGGGCGCGGCGGTAATCTTCCTCGAGAAATGAGAATAAATTCTTATTCCTTGGGGAATGTTGCTGCCGCGGCTAATTATTCTGGCATGAGGGGGTCCGTCCCGGACCAATAGTGCGTTCCTCTGCGTGACCCTCTGATCAGCAGAGGGCATAGCAGAGGAGTGAGGGCGGGCTCGGTGTGCACTTACCCTGCCTCTACCCTAGACAGTGAAGGATTCATCCTTTGCTGTCACCGCCGGTCTTAATTAAACAAATTTAAGGAAGTTAAATTTGTTTGCCAACATCTTGAAAACTCCATGGGTTTATAGTCGGTGGAACAACTGTTCGTTGCCACCGCAAGGCGAGTATGCGTAGGTCCATGTACAAAAGTATCTTAGCAAATGCGCGGCGGTACTTCATTTTTCATTTAGATTGCTGCTCACGCTCTATAAAGCGCTAGTCCAGTTGTGCGTGTAGTATTCCTGTCACATATAGGCTAATGCTGCAAAATGTCACATTGCAGCTTAATGGAAAGGCGTCCTAAAAGGATTATTGGTGACCTGAATCTGGTCAAAGCCAATTTGACCTCGAGCATAGACCGCCTTTCGGTGTTCTCAATATTTGCAATACACGAAGATGTTTAAACATAATAATCTAATGTCTAAGAGCTCTGAATTTTTTATTTTACGTGAAAAGGTTTAATTATTTAACCCTTTTTAACAACTATAGTTTAATTGTAAAATAATGCTGAAGTAAAAATGTTAAAATATAATAGTACGACAAATACACAAGATGAAAAGAGATAGATGATAGATTGTCAACTCCACAGTCGTTTTTAAGGTAAATGACCTTTCGTATCGCTGCTTGTTGGCCGTACTATAGGTGTAGGTATGGAAAAGATAATCACTAAGCCTGAACCCGATAGGAGTCGAATTGAAAAAAATCATATTTACACTGTAAAAAGTCCACGACTGAGTTTGGAGTAAAATTCTTCGCATACTTTCTAAAAATGACAGACCACCGTCCGCCGGGTAAATAGTTGTCTTTTAAAATGTTTTATTTTACAGAGATTTTGATTTGAATCCGTACGACCCAACTGTTAAGGAGTTGAAGACTGTTGGATTAATGAAGGTAGAATATCGTTATTTTATATTTGACGCTTACTGAATACCGAAAATTAACTGTGTTCTTTTATTACAGCCCAAGTTAGGAGTTGAAAATGAAATTACAACTCTTGGTTTGTATGATCGGGCTTTGAGGAGGAACTACACACATAAAAGGTTAATTCACATCAGTAAAATATACTATTATCTATAGGTCTTTTAGAACTTACGTAGCGTGGTAGAGCCGTGCAGCAGCTATATTAGTAGTAAAGTTGTAGTACAAATGGTTCGGTTCGACCAGGGATGGAGACCACGCTCTCACGAAGTGTCGTGGATCAAGTCTCGCGGCTTGGATAGGGACCGAGGGTCTTGGCTTAATCGCCCGGACCGCGAGGGAGAAAACCTCTATAAAAAGTTACTCCGAATCCCAAGCGGCGACGCACCGCGAGGGGATGGATGGCTGACGGGGTTCTATGAACAAATCAGCCGCTAGTGTGCTCCTCGCCAGGGTACCTGCAGACCCCCCTGGCGAGTAATAAATCCTCTAAATCTGCTTCCCTTGGTACAGGGGTCTCTGCCAAGGTGGACCTTTAATTCCCCCATACTCGTGGGTACAGAAATGGAAACACCAAAAGCAAAAAACAAAACCAAAACCGCCGGCAACGGCAACGTAGAGGAGAGGAGGAGCGATGCGGGGACAGAGTCCGCATCGAGCAGCGGCCCAGAGAGCTCCCGACGTGTGGGGCCTGGGACCGCGGAGAACAGTAAGTTCTTCCGCAAGCGGTCCAGGCGGGATGGCGACCAGGGGCCGTCATCCGGTGAAGAGGAGGTCTCGGCCCGGAAAATCCCCACCAACAGGCGGGGCGGGCTGAGAGGCAAGGGGAATGCCAATCAGAGGGGCGAACGAGCGGCAAAGCTTGCCGAGGAGGGGCGCCACCCGGGCGATACGGCTTGGGTATCAGGCGAAGAGACGAGTGCGATTGGCGGCTCCGAGGTGGAGCGTAAGGCCAGATTCGTAAAGGAGGTGGAGGCCGCGATCAAGGTCGTGGCCTACAAGCAAAAGCCCTCCTCGAAGTTTAAGGCCATTCCCGGGGCCTCCGCCTCCATCATGGCGGCTGCGGAGGCCAACTTTGTTGGGGCCGGGCCTAATGCGGACGAGGTGGCGAAGCTGCGGGCGGACGTGGCCCGCCTGACGTCCGCCATGGAGACTCTCCAGAAGGAGAACGAGAAGCTCCACGCAGACCTGGCCAGTATACGTGAGCCTGCCTCTCACGCGGCGCCCCAGACGCAGCGCCCAAGCCTGCCCGTGCCGGTGGAGAACCAGGTTCTGAACCTGGTCCGGCAGGAGCTGGCTGCCTTCCAGCGCCGGTTCTCCGTGCTGGAGGGCATCGTCCTGCGCCCCCCCCCCCTAGGGGCAAACAAGACGGCAGCGAGGCCGGCAACGGTCTCGTACGCGGCGGCCACGGCTGCAGCATCCAGGCCGGGGCCGTCCAGCCAGCCCTCGGGCGGGGCTGCAGTTGCCCCCCCACCCTGAAAAGCCGGCTCCGGAAAATCCGGTACCGGCTGAATCGGCTCCGGCTAAGCCGGCGACGGGAAAGAGAGCCAAGACGAAGGCGAAAAGGAGCAAGGCGGCAGCACAGGTGGTGGCTGCACCAGTCCCAGTGCCTGCGGCGAATGTGCCAGCGCCAGCGGCAAGCCAGCTGCCGCCGCCGTCACCGCCCCCCCAGCTCCCTACACCTCCTACGGCTGAAGCCGGTTGGCAGGTGGTCGGGGACAAGAAGAAGGGGGAAGAAGGCAGCCAAAAAGGCCAAAGAGCAGGAGCGGCAGCGCCAGTTCAGGGCGCGCAAGATCGCGGCTAGGCTTCGCACCCCGAAGACCGCAGCTGTAGTGATTACACTACAGCCGGACGCGAAAAAGAAGGGCGTTACCTACCGCGATCTGCTCGCGAAGGCGAAGGTGGCGGTGGATCTCGGGGAGCTCGGGATCACCGGAGGCCTCCGGCTCAAAGTCACCCAGACGGGGGCCCGTATGCTGGAGGTCCCCGGGGAATCCAGTGGCGCGACCGCGGACGCTCTGGCTGCGAAGCTCAGAGCGTCTCTGGACGCGGACGAGGCCCGGGTGTCCAGGCCCGTCAGATGCGCAGACCTGCGCATCATGGGTCTGGACGACTCGGTATCGGAGGAGGAGTTGGTGGCCGCCGTCGCCAGGATGCATGTGCGGCGGCCGGCAAGCCAGCCGATCACCGGGCCAGAAGCAAGGCCTGCGTGCCACCCGCCAAGGCCAAGGCCGTGGGGAGGGGAGGGCCCTCCGCCGCCACCGCCTTTGTGGCCTCCGCCGCAGCCGCAACTGCCGCCGCCACCGCTGTCACTGTCGCCGCCGCCGCCGCCGCGACACCGACGCCCGCAGAGGGGCCCCCCGTGGAGGACGCTGAAATGGAATGCCTATAACGGCCCCATTAAGCTTCCTCCAGGCGAATATCAACCACTGCGCCTGCGCTCAGGATCTGTTGCTCCAGAGCATGGCGCAGTGGTCGATTAACATCGCTGTGGTCGCTGAGCCGGATTTTGTCTGGCCTAGGGAGGACTGGGTGGCGGACCTTAACGGCTCAGTGGCCATTATCTCTTCGGCCGCCGCCGGTACCCCGACCCTTGAAGGTGTCAGGAGGGGTCAGGGGTGCGTAGCAGCACGGTTCGGGGAGTTCGTCGTTGTGGGGGTGTACTTCTCCCCGAACCGATCCCTCGCCGAGCTCCACAACTCTCTGGCAGAGCTGAGAGCAGTCGTCGTCGGAAGTTATCCCCTCCCCGTACTTGTCCTCGGGGACTTCAATGCCAAGAACTTGGCTTGGGGTTCTCGTCGTACAGATGTGCGGGTAGGATGGTGGAAGACTGGGCTCTGGAGACAGGCCTGGTCGTCCTAAATCGGGGTTCTGTCCCCACGGGTGTGCGGATGCGGGGCGAGTCGGTGGTGGACATCTCGTTCGCTAGCCCCGCTCTGTCGCCGCGTGCCAGTGACTGGCGTGTCATGGAGGGGGTGGAGACCTACTCCGACCACCGGTACAACCGGTTTGACGTCTCCACCCAGCCCTCGAGCGCGCCAGTCCAACAGGCCCCGAGTGGTCCGCGTTGGGCGCTGAAGCAGCTGGACCAGGAGCTCCTCCTGGAAGCCTCGATCGTGCAGAACTGGGTGTCATCCCCGGACAGGCCTGCCGACGTTAATGATGAGGCAGGGTGGTTCCAGGAGGCCATGTCCGAGATATGTGACCCCGCGTCCGGCCAGGAAGCGTCCGGCGTCAGGTGTATTGGTGGTCGCGTGAGCTGACGTCTCTGCGCGAGGCATGTGTCGCCGCGCGGCACCTGTACGCCAGGCATCGCAGGCTCCGCATTCGTCCACCGAACACGGCAGCCATTGAGGCGGAGCTGTACGAGGGATACAGAGCGGCGAAGACCGCCCTCCGGGAGGCTGTCCTGCGGTTCCGGGATCGGGCCCGTGAGGAGATGCTGGAGACTCTCGACAGAGATCCGTGGGGGCGCCCTTACAAGATGGTGCGGGATAAACTCCGCACCTGGGCCCCCCGCTGACGCAGAGTCTCAGGCCCCAGCTCATGGAGGACGTGGTGAGCGCTCTGTTCCCTGCGCGAGGGGGAACATCCGCCCCCCGCCTATGGCTCCGCCACCTGCGGTGCCAGAAGCGGACCACCAGGACGACAACAACGACATCCCGGAAGGGACCGGGGTAGACCTGAGAGGGGGCGGTACGTAGGCTCAAGGCCAGGAATACCGCCCCAGGACCCGATGGCTTGCCTGGCAAAGCCTGGGCCCTGGCCTCGGAGCCTCTGGGGCCCCGACTGGAGGGGCTCCTAAGCGCATGCTTGGAGAGAGGCCAATTCCCGCTTCGTTGGAAGACGGGGAAGCTGGTCCTCATTCGGAAGCCGGGGTGCCCTGCGGACTCTCCGTCCGCATACCGGGTGCTGCTCGACGAGGTTGGCAAGCTCTTTGAAAGAGTCATTGCAAACCGCCTCGCCGAGCACCTTGCGGGGACGGGGCCGGAAGAGGCGCTCTACGGTGGACGCCATCATGTGCGTGAGAGCCCTCACGACGGGGGATGCAGTGGCCAGAGGGGGTTTGTCTTGGCGGTGTCTCGACATCGCCAACGCCTTCAACTCCATGCCCTGGAGCTGCATTAGGGAGGCACTCCGGTATCACCGGGTGCCGACCTATCTCCGTCGTATAGTCGGGGACTATTTGACGGACAGGGCCGTCATCTACCCCGGTCGCAACGGTGAGTGGAACCGGCGAGAGATGTCGTGCGGTGTCCCATAGGGTTCGGTTCTGGGGCCACCTCTGTAGAACATCGGTTACGACTGGGTGCTGCGCGCCGACCTCTCTACCGGCGTCAGCGTAGTTTGACAGTTAGACGACACGCTGGTACTGGCACCAGGGGGGTCGTACGAGGCGGCGGCGAAAACTATGACACGCGGGGTTGCGATAGTTGTTGAGAGGATTCGGCAACTGGGTCTCGAGGTGGCTCTGCACAAGTCCGAGGCCATGCACTTCCATGGTCCTTGGAACAGGCCACCACCGGGATCCTCAGTGATGGTAGGAGGGGTATCCATCGGCGTCGAGTCGACGCTGAAGTACCTAGGACTCGTCCTCGGCGGCCGATGGAACTTCGTTGAGCACTTCCGACGTTTGACTCCCAAACTGGAACGGACCGGGGCTGCCTTCAGGCGGCTCCTGCCGAACCTGGGGGCGGCCAAACGCCTCCTGCCGGAGGCTCTACGCGGGGATCGTGCGATCCATGGCCCTTTACGGGGCCCCGGTGTGGGCGCGTGGTTTGGCGCGGCTTGCCGTCCACCACCTGAACGCGCCCCAAAGGGTGGTTGCCGTGAAAATGGTTCGCGGCTACCGCACGATATCCCGCGAGGCGGCGAGCCTCCTTGCCGGATTGCCGCCATGGGATCTGGAGGCGATAGTCCTCGCACGCCTGCACGAATGGCGCGCGGAGGCACTATGCCGGGGGGAAATCCCGCTGCCGCGGCAAGTTGTCGCGCAGCGGACAGACTTCCGGCACGATCTCATAGCAACATGGAGAGAGCGACTGTCGCAACCCCGTGCTGGGCACGCCACTATAGCGGCGATAAGACCCCTCTTTGAGGAGTGGCTTGAGAGACGCTACGGCATCCTCACCTTCCGCCTGACGCAGGTCCTCACCGGACACGGTGTGTTCGGGAGGTTCCTGCACCGAATCGGGCGGGAGGAAACGCCCGGGTGCTCCCACTGCGAGGATGGACCGGAGGACACGGTGGAACACACCGTGGAGGTGTGCCCTGCTTGGGCGGAGCACCGCCGTGTCCTCGTAGCGGCGATAGGCGGCGGCGACCTCTCGCGTCCGGCCCTGGGCGAAGCCATCGTCCGGAGCGAGACGGCATGGGATGCCGTCACCACCTTCTGCGAAGCAGTGATGCTAGCGAAGGAGGTGGCGGAGCGGGAGAAAGAGAGAGCAGCAGCTTTCCTCCCCGGCCGCCGCGGTAGACGCCCCGGGCGTCGGGGGCTACGTCGTGGCCCCCGGCCACCGTAGGCGCGGGCCTGTGGACGGCGAGCAATGGGTAGCTCGCCGTCCGTCCGTCTAACGACGACAGGCCGTGTCGACGGCGCGTTTTGTTCCACGCGCGCCTCAAAGAGCTGTCAGCAGCGTGAAGGGGCCCGCAAGGGCCGACGCCTGCCGGGGCTGCGGGCTGTTCGAAAGAGATACCGCGGCTCCGGAACGTAAGGGCACTGAAGGAACACGGATGGTTTTTAGTAAGTAAAAGTCTGACACTCCCTTACGCTCCACCCAGAGCGAAAGGCGTAATTAGATGATTTTCCATCCGCAAAAAAAAAATCCCTACTATATGTTATGGAACCACCAGTTACTTCAGGTTTGACAAGCAGCTCAATGGCTGTTCCTGTTACTCCTATTGGAGGACAAATGTGGTCTAATAATATAACGGCAAATTTTAATGTTATACCAGAATTTTATCCTTCTGTTGATAGCCATTCAATAATGGTCGATTCAAAAAGTGAGAGCGAAAAGTTCATATAAATATTCCTGAGGGATTTAATTTTTAAATTTAGAAAATTAAAAGTAAAAGTTTGTCATAGTTATTTAACCAACCAGTGTTAGACTTTATAGTATAACTGTTCCTCAATAATAAAAAACTTTTTACCATTATACGCTCATCATATTCAATTATTAGGACGTACTTAATATGCATTATATTTAATTTTTATTGAAATTCATCTATTTATTTACCTACGTACTACTACTACTACTACGTACTAATATATTAATTTTACATAGATATTTTTTATTTCTCTTTACAAAAATTAGATAATTTTTGTAATTAGTTTGTTTTATACAATAATCAAACCAAAATTCGAATCTAATACATAACAAAATTTCATCAGGTGTCTGTGTACCTCCGTTTTATGTTCAGAAACTATTGTATCTCATGACTATGATTCCTCATCATACATACACATAGTTTCAAATTATGTTAATAATATTTTACTTCCTCGTGTTATTCTGGACTCTTTAAATGTACTTAAAATGCTAATATGTTTTCTATTATTAAATAAAAAAATCACAAGTCCGGTTAATTGATAATCGGTTAGTCGTTTTCGAAATGTATATAATATGCTTTGTCATACTGCAATTCACTGGAAAACACCTATTTATAATAAAAAGGAATTTTGAACGAGGACCTAATTAAAATATAACGTCCTATATTTAAAAGTTGTAAATATTTTTTGTTCGATTTATTTAATGTTATTAAGAGAAGAGACTTGAAAGTTTTGTACATATCTATTAGGATAAGTTATTTTTTATGCAAAACGTAACACAAAATTGTATGCACCTTTTGAAGCAAGCATGTTGTTGAAATTAGGAATGATTTTACAAGCTTTATAGAATAGTCAAAAATAACGATACCGTAACGTTACTCTGGGTGGTTCCTAAGTCTGTAAGATGGCAAATACTAAAAATGAATCATATCAATAACGGTCATTTTGAGTTTGAGAAGACATACGAACGTATCAAAAGGATCTACTGGTTCAAAAATATGAGAAAGTTCACTAAAAATATCGCAAGGCTTGCCTAGAATGTCCTCATAATAAAATTCCAGCCGGACCAAGGGAAGGAAAGCTTCATCCTATTGAAAAGACCATTTGACACTATACATGCGGATCATTGCGGGTCATTCCCGTTAAGCAAAAGAGGAATCAATACATATTGGCAATCATTGATTCTTTTACAAAATATATATATCTTAAAGCCGTCCGTGATTGTAGAAATAAAACGAGTATCCAAATTTTTGAAGAATACTTTGCATTATTCGGGGTGCCGCGGCGGTTAATTACAGATCACGGTACCAGCTTCACTAGTAATTAATTTAGCAAATATATAATGGGGAAAGGTATGAAACTTATATTAAATGCGGTCGCTACACCTCTAGCAAATGGTCAGGTTGATAAAGTGCAATGGTCGTTGAACAACACAATTAACAAAGGCGCTGGGAAAACTCCTGCTGAAAGTTTATTGGAGTGGTTCCTACGGAAAGTAGCGATAGCGTTACAGACAGATCGATATGAGGTTCAAGACGAACCGATTACTAAAAAGGAAGGTAAAGTGGCATACATCTGAGTTTACCCGGTAGATAAAATACACCCTTGGTTAGTATTCCAAAATGATCCAATCGCCAGCGACTCGGAGTAGAATTCCGATTAATGAATCCGTGTTCTAAATTATTGTCCCTTTAAGATATGTAGTTGTTGTTGCATCATAATTGTGATATATTATAAAGGAAGAGATATATTAAAATAGTAATATAATACAAACATACGAGTGAAAAATATAATAGTAATTTATATTATTATTATATGATAACTCCCTTCTGTTGTATATAATCTTTATGAATAAAAATATCATGTATAATATAATCTATATAATATAATCTTTACGAATATAGTCTTTATGAATAATGCATGAAGATATGAATAATTACTACACTTTAAGGCCGGCATGTGCTACGGCATCCATTAGATATAAGAAAGTGAGCCGTTACTGAATTGTATCAGTGTGGCCCGTTCTGCGCAACGGCACTTCTTAGAGTTAAAGAGTGAGCTGGTACCGAATGGTATCGATGTGGACCGTTCTGTGCAACGGCATTCATTAGATATAGGAGAGTGAGCCGTTACTGAATTGTATCGGTGTGGACCGTTCTGCGCAACGGCACTTCTTAGAGTTAAAGAGTGAGCTAGTACCGAATTGTATCGGTGTGGACCGTTCACTGCAACGGCATTCATTAGATATAAGAAAGTGAGCTGTTACTGAATTGTATCGTTGTGGACCGCTATGCGCAACGGCATTCATTAGATATAAGAAAGTGAGCCGTTACTGAATTGTATCGGTGTGGACCGTTCTGCGCAACGGCACTTCTTAGAGTTAAAGAGTGAGCTGGTACCGAATGGTATCAGTGTGGACCGTTCTGCGCAACGGCATTCATTAGATATAAGAAAGTGAGCCGTTACTGAATTGTATCGGTGTGGACCGCTCTGCGCAACGGCACTTCTTAGAGTTAAAGAGTGAGCTGGTACCGAATGGTATCAGTGTGGACCGTTCTGTGCAACGGCATTCATTAGATATAAGAAAGTGAGCCGTTACTGAATTGTATCGGTGTGGACCGTTCTGCGCAACGGCACTTCTTAGAGTTAAAGAGTGAGCTGGTACCGAATGGTATCAGTGTGGACCGTTCTGCGCAACGGCACTTCTTAGAGTTAAAGAGTGAGCTGGTACCGAATCGTATCGGTGTGGACCGTTCTGTGCAACGGCATTCATTAGATATAAGAAAGTGAGCCGTTACTGAATTGTATCGGTGTGGACCGCTCTGCGCAACGGCACTTCTTAGAGTTAAAGAGTGAGCTGGTACCGAATGGTATCAGTGTGGACCGTTCTGTGCAACGGCATTCATTAGATATAAGAAAGTGAGCCGTTACTGAATTGTATCGGTGTGGACCGTTCTGCGCAACGGCACTTCTTAGAGTTAAAGAGTGAGCTGGTACCGAATGGTATCAGTGTGGACCGTTCTGCGCAACGGCACTTCTTGAGTTAAAGAGTGAGCTGGTACCGAATCGTATCGGTGTGGACCGTTCTGTGCAACGGCATTCATTAGATATAAGAAAGTGAGCCGTTACTGAATTGTATCGGTGTGGACCGCTCTGCGCAACGGCACTTCTTAGAGTTAAAGAGTGAGCTGGTACCGAATCGTATCGGTGTGGACCGTTCTGTGCAACGGCATTCATTAGATATAAGAAAGTGAGCCGTTACTGAATTGTATCGGTGTGGACCGTTCTGCGCAACGGCACTTCTTAGAGTTAAAGAGTGAGCTGGTACCGAATGGTATCAGTGTGGACCGTTCTGCGCAACGGCACTTCTTAGAGTTAAAGAGTGAGCTGGTACCGAATCGTATCGGTGTGGACCGTTCTGTGCAACGGCATTCATTGGATATAAGAAAGTGAGCCGTTACTGAACTGTATCGGTGTGGACCGCTCTGTGCAACGGCACTTCTTAGAGTTAAAGAGTGAGCTGGTACCGAATGGTATCAGTGTGGACCGTTCTGTGCAACGGCATTCATTAGATATAAGAAAGTGAGCCGTTACTGAATTGTATCGGTGTGGACCGTTCTGCGCAACGGCACTTCTTAGAGTTAAAGAGTGAGCTGGTACCGAATGGTATCAGTGTGGACCGTTCTGCGCAACGGCACTTCTTAGAGTTAAAGAGTGAGCTGGTACCGAATGGTATCAGTGTGGACCGTTCTGTGCAACGGCATTCATTAGATATAAGAAAGTGAGCCGTTACTGAATTGTATCGGTGTGGACCGTTCTGCGCAACGGCACTTCTTAGAATTAAAGAGTGAGCTGGTACCGAATCGTATCGGTGTGGACCGTTCTGTGCAACGGCATTCATTAGATATAAGAAAGTGAGCCGTTACTGAATTGTATCGGTGTGGACCGCTCTGCGCAACGGCACTTCTTAGAGTTAAAGAGTGAGCTGGTACCGAATGGTATCAGTGTGGACCGTTCTGTGCAACGGCATTCATTAGATATAAGAAAGTGAGCCGTTACTGAATTGTATCGGTATGGACCGTTCTGCGCAACGGCACTTCTTGGAGTTAAAGAGTGAGCTGGTACCGAATCGTATCGGTGTGGACCGTTCTGTGCAACGGCATTCATTAGATATAAGAAAGTGAGCCGTTACTGAATTGTATCGGTGTGGACCGTTCTGCGCAACGGCACTTCTTAGAGTTAAAAAGTGAGCTGGTACTGAATGGTATCAGTGTGGACCGTACTATGCAACGGTATTCATTAGAGTTAAAGAGAAAACCGATGTCGAATGGTACTATTTAGTCACTATTAAGTGGAAAAAAATTAGTAATTAGAGTTAGAGTTAAGAATTATTGTTAATTTGAAACCTAATATCCTTGGTTTTTACGCGGGAACGCGTCTAGTGTCAGGATTGGTCGAGTGTTAGATAAATGATCATTATGCTATACTACTTAGCAATCTTCACAATTAATATTAATATGAATCCATTTCAAACTACCCACATTAATTCTAGAATTGAGTCACAATATAAAAGCGCGTACACTTGACGCTCGCGGCAGTTGATTACAAACAGTGATGCTGAGGTCTATTGTGAAATAAGGCGATTCTAAAGGTTGTGAGTAAAGTTAAATTAATATATAGTCTTCTTTGTGAAAGTAAAGTATAGTCTGTTATGAAGTATTATACACAATTTAAGAGTGAAATCTAACAGTTAACTAAGTGAGTTGTCGTGGTTTTATTGGAGAAAAGCCGACATAATCTATGGGGGAGGCCTATGTCCAGCAGTGCACTTTAATAGGATGCAACTGTAATCAACGATTATATGTAAGGTCATATAACATCTTCTTAGACTATGAAAGAATTTTAGTTACCGAATAAAAATATTTTATTTTATTCAATAACATTAATTTTTTTTAGTTTTTAGCCATAATCCACAATCAACGATTTTTTTTATTTATTAAGGACCAGCAAACAGCTACAAAATACAGTAATATCTATAAAATACAATAGCATGATGTATTCACAATAATGTAGCCCACAACGCTATCCACATATTACTTACAATGTTAATTAAATTGTCGCGGACGCTGAATAAAAACTTAATAACTAAAAACTAAAAAACAAAGAGCCAAAATAATAATATGTGAGCCGTGGTAGCTCAGATGGTTAACGCTCGCTGTAAATATAACAGAACGCAAGTAACCCGGGTTCGACCCCCGCCGGCACCAATGAAATTGTTAATTGCAATTTTAAGTGCTGATTTACCAAGTGCTCGGCGGTGAAGGAAAACATCGTGAGGAAACCTGCATGTCTGAGGAATAAGAAAAAAAAATTTTTTCGAAGACATGTGAAGTTCGCCAACACGCATTAGGGCAGCGCGGCGGACACTTCCTTGCCCTAAAACCCTCTCAGAAAATTAGGGGAGGCCTTTGCCCAGCTGTGGGAATTATATAGGCTGTAACTTTACTTTACTTTACAAAATAATATTATTTTTACATTTTTAGTTTTTCAAATATAGATCTTTTAAAAGCAAGAATATTCGGTGCAAGCAAATCTATGTTACCATCATTGAAAAACTCGTTAAAGGAATGCATCATACGGCGAACTGGCGCGCGCAAGCCGGTATTTGTATTTATTTATTCATTTATTTCTTTATTTATTTAATTCCAAAACTCTTGTGGCTTACAGAAAATCCAACACGCACACAAGGTTTAATTTTACATGCAAAAAATATTACAAAAAAGTTATCCAATTATAACAAACGAATTAATAGGTATCACTTATGAATTAATAATTAAAAATAGTAATCATAAATTGAACAATTATGCAATATTAGTGTTTTAAAATCTCTAAGCCTTTATCAGCGCGTGTTGAGAAATTAAAATATTAAAATAAAATATTAAAATATGAGTATAAGAAGAAAAAGGTCACAATCGTACAATGTCAGGCTATGAAATATTTTGTCATATTAATTTATAATGCAATGTTAATAAAAGCTAATTACAATATATGTCCATAATTAAAATTACATCTTAAATACAAAGTAATAAATAGTACATAGTCAAGCGAATTAAATTGTCGAATTATTAATTGTCTTATTATCGATAATATTATTAAAAAGATTCAGCAAACGTGTCATACTGTCTGCAAATATGTCAATTTCATCGTGTTGAGTGAATATGTCCCCTATTAGTATCAATGCTCGATTTGTTGGTGCATAGGCAGCACGTTTGGTACGTGTAACTGGTCTGTCTAGGAGACGCGGCCTACGGCGCGGAGCCACCGTTCCTCCATTATCTCTCTGCAGGTGACCTGGTGACCTGGGCACCAACAAACCGATTCCCTCAACAACCGACTGGCAGTCCAATTTGTGATTATATATTCACCATAAAAAGATAATACCTAATAGTTGACATCACCCTCCTAAAGATTAGGGTTTCTAAATCAACCATACCCAAAACGAATAGGGAAGGATACAAATAAGGGTAACCGTGACTCTTCTTATAAAGCCAACGAGCAAATTTACGTTGTATTCTCTCTAACATGATAGTATACTTATTCTCATAAGGATTCCAGGCCGCAGCTGCATACTCCAGTTTACTCCGAACATACGCATTATACAAAGTTTCAGCCACCCCTACATCATCAAAGTCAGCAGCAGTCCTCATCACAAAACCCAAAGTCTTACTAGCCGACTTGCAAAGGGATGTCATATGATGTGGATTGTGAAAATTTAATTTAGTATCTAATAATAAGCCCAAGTCAATTATGTCATATACTCTTACCATAGGCGCGTCAAATAAGTTATAATTAATAATGATAGGATTTGGTTTTAATGCAAAAGTAATAACCTTGCATTTAGTCTGATTAAGAGGAAGATGGTTCACCTTACTCCATTCCGATACCCTATCTATGTCCTGTTGAAGAGCCTGTGCATCAGCAGCACTGCCAATTCCCAAGCTTAATTTCAGATCATCTGCGAATAACAGGCACTTCGCGGATTTAACTTTGGTAGGCAAGTCATTTATAAAACTTAAGAACAGCGTAGGGCCAAGAGTACTACCCTGACTCACACCAGATCTAGTAAAATAATAAGCGGATTCGTAACCACTTACTCTAACGAATTGACGACGATTATCCAAATAGCTAGCAAAAAATTGAAGAAGCTTCGGAGTAAAACCCAACTTAGCTAGCTTCTGTAACAGTATGTCATTACTCACCAGATCAAAAGCTTTCCTAAAGTCGAAATATGCGGCATTTACCTGTCTTCTAAAATCCATCTCTGTACATACATAGTCAATGTGTGCTATCAGGTTAGTATTCGTTGAGCGATTTTTCCGAAACCCATGTTAACTGTCATGCAAAATGTTATCTAACTGTTTGCTAATGCGGAAGTTCAAAATGGTTTCAAATACCTTCGCCAGAACCGAAAGCACCGCTATAGGTCTAAAAGCAGAAACATCTTTTCCAGGTTCTCCCTTTGGAACAGGAGTCACCCTAGATATTTTCCATTGTTCTGGATATTTAGCCTGTCTAAGTTAGACAGATATAAATGAATAAGAGCGGTGATCTAAGAACTGGCGCACAATCCTTGACAAGAAAAGCAGGAATGCGGTCAGGGCCGCCAGCGGATCGTGGCTTTAGGTGTTTTATTGCCAATCTAAAATCACTCTCGTCTACATGCCTGACTGAGATGGTCACTGTATTAACTTGTAAATTAGCCGCACTTTCGGCATCAGCATAATTTAATAGGGGCTTTTCATCATGAAATACAGAGCAAAAATATTCAGCAAAGGCATTAGCCGCATCTTGACCTGATACTTCTACCGAGACCGAGATCTATTAACCCACCGCGAGTATTATATACTTTATTATGTTAATGTAGGTTACAGAAGTCACAAAAAAATTTAAATTGAGTTTTAACATTAGTACTACAAGAATTAAGATTAAAATCACCTAATATTAATACGTTCATATTTGAATAAGCACACAAAGCATTCTCTATGCAAGTAAGAACATCAATATACTGATCATCACGATAATTTGGTGGTAGGTATACCACACAACATAAAAACTTTACATTTTTGCAGCTTATAAGTGCCAATAATAGTTCTTTATCGGGTGTCATACGTCAATATCCGAGATCACACGTACGTCGTAGCTATCACGCACAGCAGCCTAACCTATCTCTACGAATCACAACATAATTAGAGGGGAAAAGTTCACCATCAGACACAGAGCTAGTCAAAAACGTCTCAGTCAAGGCGATAATGTCAAAATAAGCTTGAGTCACATTGTTATGAAACGTTCTTATTTTTGAGCGCAAACCACGAACATTTTGATAGCACAGAGTTATTTTCGTAAACCGTTGGCGCCTATTGCTGCGTAATATGTTCTTTGGCACGAAAGTTCTGGCGCCAAGGTTTAACACAAATATCCTCTGCCCAATGCGTCGGTGACATGACACTTTCAGCTTGCCTGGCCGGAACTCCCAGCTTAAATGACGAGTATCGTTCACGTGATTTCAACGCCTCCACTGTGCAAACGTCACTTCCACATATAGAGATAAGATGAGCCCGCACTTGTTCGACGGTTGTACCCTCCTAAACATAATACAAGTGCACGTACATCCGTATGACATGTACTGACGGCGAACAAGTTACGAGTGCGCACAGCGTGTATATGAGCACTTCTAGGAACTACGAATTTTAAATTGGAAACTAACTCAGTACTGCTAAATTTGTTGTTTACTATTTTATACAATGTTATAGCATCATGATATTTACGTCTACATTCAAGTGACAAAACACCAAACTCTCTCAGCAATGGGATACGAGACAAGTAAGATTTTTGGCATCTATAGTACATGGCACGCAAACACCTATTTTGGACTTTCTCAATAGCTTCTTTGTATACTTTATAGTAGGGATTCCATATAGGTACAGCATATTCAAGCTGGGAACGAACAAGAGTTTTATAGAGGTATAAGTATGTGGTTGTTAGTTTGAAGTCGGTAGAAGATCTCATAACAAATCCGTACATTTTAAAAGCTTGTTTAACTATTTTATCAATATGGATGCTTAGTTGTAGCTTAGAGTCCAACTGAATCCCCAAATCCCTTAGGTCTGTCACTTTGGCCAAGAAATTTTTACAGAGGATGTAATTAAAATCGACAGTATTTTTCCTTTTTGTAAAGTTTATATAGTGACATTTTGGAATGCTCAATTGTAATTTATTAATATTGCAATATGTTGTCAATCTGTCAAGGTCGCTTTAGAAAGATATACAGTCTACTAAATTTTTAATAGTTTTGTAGGCTTTCAGGTCGTCGGCATATAATAGGAAATTGGAGTTAAGAAAACATTTGTCTATATCATTGACAAAAATAATAAATAACAATGGTCCAAGAATGGATCCTTGAGGAACGCCCGATGTAACCAAAACGTTTTTTCAAAAGGCTTTTTGTTTACATTTAAATTTTTTAATCAGAGTCATATAAAAGGTTTCGATTCAGGCTTCAGATGGAAGCGTTTGCAGTAGTTCCGTTCTTTCAAGCTTGGAATTAATGAGGTCAAAATCTGCTTTACGGAAGTTATACTTGGTTAGAGGGCGCCTTTTCATTAGTTTATACGTCTGATGAATATCAGTAATCGCAATGAAAGGCGGATGATGTGAATCAGGAGGAAGTAGTGGATCCGCTGGGGCTCTAATAGTAGATGAGGTGTTAGAGATGAAAAGGTCCAGTAGTTTATCATTAGAATTAAAGATTCCATTATATTGCGATGCATTTAGAAATGCCATAAAATTCAACAATAGGGAATGTGTATAAGCGGATCCAGATCCATTCAACGGTAAAGGTTGGTTACAATAATCAGAAGTGGAAGATGATGATGGAACCCATGTCATATCAGGAATATTATAATCGCCAATCACATAAAAGATATCAATAAGAGGATCATTAAGGCAATCAAGTAACAGGTCAGTGTTTTTCATATATATCCGGGGAGCTGCAAGGCGGAATATACGCTGCACTAATTACATGTTTCCTAATTTGGCTTGTACTAGGAATTTCGACCAGTAAACATTCAAGATGCTTAGAGTGCAGAGATTTATCCGGGTTTGAGGTGTTAAATATAGCAGGTTTCAGTCCACGCAGCACCGCCACCAGAACACCACCACCATCCTGTTTGTTGGTAGCTAAGCGGTCTCTGTCACATCAATAACCACGTACCTCTGATCTATAAATTCGCCGTTGCCAATTTCCGGAAGAAGCCAGGTCTCAGTGAGTACAATAACGTCATAATTATTAGATAAGATATTCATGTAGTGTGTTTAATTTGGTTCCATATACCTCTACAATTTTGATAATAAATTCTAAGATGATTTGTTTGAGTCGTGTTATCATTTTAAAAAAAGAGCATTGTATTATGTTCGTTTTGCTAAAATAGTGTTGAGTGTGAACACGAGCTATTTTTAGCATAAAGTGCCTTATTGTACAGTAGAAAGCAGATTGTAATGGTTAGTATCTGATGAGAATAAGATTTGTGTTATAATTTTAAAATTGAAAAATAGTGAGAAATTTTCGTGATTGCTCAGACAGACTGATAAGTCGCTCATTTGTTCTTTTAAGCTAGCATTGAGAAAACTGCAGTCAGTGCAGATGAGTAAATCAATCAAATACATAAAAAGGTATATTATATTATGTAAGGCCATATAACATCTTCATAGACTATGTCTAAGAAATTTAGAAATAATATTATCTTATTATTGAGTATTTGGGATCAAAGACATTTTTATTCTCATAAGAATTTACAAAAGAGTATTTAAAATAAGAATTTCTAAAAAAAAAATAGTCGTTCAAAATTTAAATATTCCTTCAGCAAAATTTTTGTTTACAAGTGATTATTTGTTAGAAATTCCATCCCAACAGAGAGAGCTCCTTTCAGACGATGAGCCCATTTTACATTAATTAATCACAGAAAACAGGGCAAGGGCTACTGGCGCCTGTGTGCAAAAAAGGATTTTGGCGCCCCTTAAGGCATTTTGGATCATGTTTTTTTAATTTTTTTTTTTTGAAGGTACGTAGGTAGGTAGGTAGGTGTGCTTGAAATAAAGCAAAAAAACTGAACTTTAGAAGTCATATTTATGTGTAGACAAATGTCAAAATAAAACAAATAGAATAAAATCATAACAAAATAAATTAAAATAAATTCTTGTTCACACCCATTTTAAAGCATTTACTTAACTAATAATAGACACGTTGTTTATAAATACTAGAAAATAACTCAAAACTTTTTTAGGAACAAATAACAGAAATATTGCCTAATGTCTACATATATATAAGTACTATTTTCTACTAATACTTAGATATTTTAAAAAATATGTAATATGCAATATGCTATGCAGATACTTCTGATAAAAAATACCTAGGTAACTTCGTTATAAAATCAAAAATGATAGCTAGGTACAATAGAAAAATACAAAATAGCTATTGTAGCAGCGATATTTTCCGAGACTTTGCTACTGCAAATTCATTAATTACATCGCTAAAATTTATACCATCAAAAATTGCCTTGACAATACCTGGGGACCTGCAAGAAAAGAGCTTACTCCTTTCTAAAGGGCCGGCGACGCAGCTGCAATTCCTCTGGTGTTGCGGATGTTCATGGGCGGCGGTAGTCACTTAACATCTGGTGAACCGTATGGTTGCCCCCTCTTATATAAAAAAAATATTTTATCAAAAAATAATGTAATTTTTAATAAAATAAAAATAATAGTTTTAACCATTATTTCATAATCTTTAAGATAAATACAAAGTTTCGAAGAAAACCGAATCAGAACTTTACATGAAAAAGGTTCATTGCGATTTAAGCAACCACTATATATTCTTTTGCCACTGTCGTTTCGAAATGACTTACGGCATTTCAGTGATGACAACCGATCTAATGACACCGAAAAGTCTTATATTATGATATGCGAGGAAGTTCTTTTATTTGTATTTGATAATAATAATAATAATGACATCTATAACTGGCACCGAGCAAAACCTGGCAGACTGAGTTCGGTATATATCTTGCACTCAAATATATTTGATGTCGCCGAACTCTAATAGCTACGACCTGAGGCTGTTCTCTCATCGGATGAAAATTCTACTACTAGGCTGAGGATGCGGCGTCACAACTTTCAGAGCAACCCGCAAACGTGGATACCCTAGTTGTGGTTGATTCAAGGGATGATGGAACAGTCGCCCAGGAACTGGAACTAGAGCAAATGAGGAATACATTGGAAAAGGCGATTGTAGAAACGCGCAGTATGCCTCTCGAAAATCGACCGCGACTTCCCCGCACAGCCCTAAGCAAGTGGAATCGGGATGTCGTGAGGGCTTGAACCCAATGCTGATGACCTATTTGGAAGCCAGCTGGGACATTTGCGATACCGACTCAATTCTTTTTGGCGCCGCACTGCCAGCCTGCCGTATTATAGGCGCCAAACTTTCCACGGGTGGACGCGCTACTAGACAAAGTAGCGCAATCCCCGCCTGGAGAAAAAGAATTAAAGAACGTATCGCAAAGGCTAGGGCCCTCGTTGGCACATGGATATGCTTCAGGTCAGGCAATTACAGGATAGATAGGATTGTGCGCACCGTCAGGATGGCGTTTGCTGGGACAAATGTCAGTTAATCCCAGACGGATATAACCAACAACTGACGGAACGCATAGACGACCTGAAGTAGATAATAGCTGGTTGGGGAAAGCGGATTCGGCGATATACCAAGAGGTCGACACGGTTCAACCAGAATCGTCTCTTCCAGAGTGATCAGAAGAGGTAGAGCCTCTCATTTAAACACAAATCATTGCAGGAACCAATGGTAAGTGGAACGGGCCCAGCACTGAATCAGGCCGACACTGTTGCATTTTGGCGCAGCCTGTGGTCAGAGCCTGTAAACCACAGCGAGGGCCCTTGGACGGAAGTTGTGGCGAATCAGTGTGCGAGTATTACGCCCATGGAACCCGTCATCATAATGCCGGATGAGGTAGGTGAGGCGGTCCGTAGGGCCCCGAACTGGTAAAGTCCGGAATTCGACGGGCTGCATCACTACTGGCTGGAGGGGTTCGTGGTGTGTCACGCTTGACAGTTGTGTGTGTCCGACCGACAGTTTCAATAGGTTCTCGACCAGAAGTGGCTTCAGTACTGGGATCACTCATTTGATTCCTAAGGACCAGAGTACCACGTGTCTACTGACCATATACAAGACACTAACATCAATTTTGACCGCGAGAATCACTCGTCACCTTGACTCAAATCAGGTGATGTCGCGCGCTCAAAATGTATGTCGGAGTGGTGATCGTGGAACCAAGGAACCACTCCTCATAGACGCGGTTATTAGCAAAGTGGTGAAAGGCAACCGTCGGAACTTCTCCACATCCTGGACAGACTACAGAAAGGCATTTGACTTGGTTCACCATACATGGCTAAAGAGGGTCTTCAAGCTGTACAATACTGACTGTATAGTTAGAGACTTCCTCGAGCGGTGTGTGGGGTGGTGGATTACATTCCTTTGTCATCTGGGCGAGGGGATTACGGTTGCGGAAAGCCGCATAAGGATAAGAAGGGGTATCTTCCAGGGCTATTGTCTGAGCCCAATCTGGTTCAGCTTCTCTTTGAACCCTCTCAGTACATTACTGGAGGCTCCAGGAGGGGATTTCAGCTTCGGAAAGGAGGTACAAAAGTGACCCTCCTTTTCTATATGGATGACCTCAAGTTATTCGCCTCCAGTCGCTCCCATCTTGTGGAATTACTAAGCATCACTTGTGATTCTAGCAATTCTATTAGAATGGAGCAGGGAACGGATAAGTGTACGGTCCTCTATGTTTAAAGGCGAAGGTCTGCTACCTGTGAGGGCATAGATTTATCTACGTCCGTCAACTTAGAGACCCTTCCCGAGACTGAAACGCATAGATACCTGGGTATGTCACAGAACATCGGTTTCGATGAGGCTGGTATGAAACAGTCAGTTTGCGACGTGTTTTATGCACGCTTGACCAAAGTGCTTAACGGACTTTTTTTAACACAGGTATATAACGGTTTGGTCATGCCTGCCCTTATGTATACCTTTGGCATACTCAGGTGGTCTCAGACCTGAACTTAAAGCCCTGGATAGAAAAGTCCCGCCTACCATGACGTCCCATGGAGTGCATCATCCGAGATCGTCAGTAATGAGGCTGTACTTGCAGCGAAAGCACGGTGGGCAGCTTTTTAAACGCGCTCACCATGCATAATCGCGAAGTGTGCAGACTCCGTAATTACTTCTCAGCGCGATCGGATGATCCATTCTATAGGGACGTCATTTCTTGTGATAAAGTATTCACCCCTCTATCCTTAGCCAACGAGCAATGGCAGAACTCGGCAGTACATAGCATTGCCGACCAGGAGACCGTATGGAAGGAGAAAGAGCTCTACGGGAAGTTCTACATAGCTCTTCATGAGCCTTTCGTAGACGCAGTAGCCTCCCTTCACTGGCTACGCTTCGGTGACCTCTTCGGGGAAACCGAGGGTTTTGTCTGTGCAATATAGGATCAGTTTATTAAGACCTACAACTATCGGAGATACATCCTAAAGGATGGCACCGTCGACATCTGTCGAGTTTGTTGCCATCGCTCTGCAGGAGCTCGCTCTGAATTACGGGCTCGTGGACCGAAAATTGCTGTATTACAAGTATTTGCTGGATGCCGTTAAACTATTTATTAATCTGTGATGCCGTGCTCGAAAATAATCGCTTGGACTTGGACCGGGCTATCATCACAGACAGGACTATTCTTGCGAATAAACCTGATATTGTGCTGATGAACAGGGCATTCAAGGATATTTTTGGTCGACATTACCATTCCGTATGACGAAAACCTCATGAACACCGAAACAGATAAGCAAACAAAATATCTGAACCCGGCTCACGAGGCGACTGACATGTGGGGCGGTCTGCTGACCGAAATTATTCCTGTAGTCGTTTCTGCAAACGGGCTAAACCCAGTCAGTCTCTCGGGTCATCTGAGGCGGCTGGGACTCCGTGACGGACCGTTCCGGGCTCAAATGCAGAAAGTGGTGCTGCTCAACACCGCGCGCATCGTCCGCCGGTTTCATTCCCTTTCCCCCATACCCTCGGCCCTTTGGTCTCCCCCTACTGAGGGCTTCCATCTAGTTGGGCTTTTATTTATGTATTTATTTTATTTATGTTAGTATATTAAACATATATTTATTATTTCCTTTTATATATTTATTCCACCCAACCAGATGTTAATTTTAGTTGTGAAGAGCAAGAGAGACATTCGTTGCTCTAAACGCTACATGCGAAATATAAATGTATTGTAAGTTCTTTTAAAAAAATAGGCAAGCCAAGAATAACCTTACTACATTAATCAAGAGTAGGAGGAATTATAAAAAAATATCCACTACCCCATATCATCCAGTAGGTATCGTAAGAGGCGAGAGATTGAAACAGACAGAGAAGATAAGCAGCAGCATCTTATCTTCCTGATAACCAAAGAAACTGCAGTTGCCAACCCGCCAGCCAAGCACGGCAACTATGGCAAAATCATTCAAGAGTGCATTTTTGGTAGGCTGTAATTAACGAATGAATGAATAAAAGAAGTCATGTCACTTATAATACATGATCTTCCTGATAACAACCGAAAAAAAACTGCAGCCTGCCTCAACGGAGGCTAGCCATCAGCGCAGGACAGGATTATAGTGTCCAAGTATATGCGCAAGCACAAGTGCACTCTCTATTCCCTCACTCCCATAACCCGATGGGACGGTAAACCGACATGACCGGAGAGAGATCAGGCGCAGGACCAACGGCTTTACGTGCTTTCCGAAGCACGGGGGTGAGACACCGCCGACTTCCTGACTCCGGGCAGCTACTGAGAATTTCTTGACAGAAAAACTCGATAATTGATTTTTTGGCCCGACTCGGGATTCGAACCCAGGACTCGTGATCAGTAGTCGCATTACTGCAACCACTAGACCAACGAGGCAGAAATAATATAAATCTACTTGTATAGCGTTATGTTTTTGAGGCACTATAGATTTATTTCCGATTATAGCTAATAGAAAGTTTGATAAAATGTTTTTGGAATCAATCAAAGAAACATTACATTACATATGGACATTTCACTTTACATTGGTCGACAGTTACTCTAAAATAATTCCAAATAGTAGATTTCTTGCTACTTGTGCTAACTTTATCATGTGCCGGCAATTTGCTCAGTACTAGATGATGCAATAACGTGTCAGGTATGGCGAGGGAGCGATGGTCAGGGTTCTGCGCTAATCCCACAAGCTTTACGGTAATAAATTTCGACATAAATTGGTTAGGTAGGTGAGGTGATCCTGCCGAATAATGTTCGGCCGAATATTCGGTTCGTTAAAAATTTTACTGAACTTTCAGCCGAATATTCGTATTCGGTGAAGTCCATATTCGGCCCATCTCTAATAATATGATCTTCCTGATAACATATTCATGATAACAACCGAAAAAAACTGCGGATGGCAACTATGGCAATATCATTCAAAAGTGCACTTTTGATAGACTGTAATGAATCAATGAATGAATAAAAGAAAAGTCATGCCACTTATAATACATATAATTCAAGATCTTGTTCTCAAATATCATCTACATTTATAAAAACAATCTGCACATATCCATATTTACAATTCACAACACATTTACACATAATAATTAAATCACAAAATATAAAATAAACAATTCCGAAATAAAAAGACGACCTTCCAAAAAGCAGTTCCTATACATGTCATTTGATCAATATAATACAATTATACATCATTAGCGAATATTTACAATGTACAATACTGTAGTTTCACCAACTGCACCTAAACCTCTAAATTTGATAGCCGAATCAAAAACACGCAAGCCTGAGAATACCGTAATACGAGTTAAAAATTGCATTTTTTTTTTATTTAAATCAATATGATTACAGTAAAGATTTATGTAAATTAAAAATACATTAAATTGATTATTAATGCATGTCGACTACGAGTTTTATAAGAAAGTTTTACGTTGAGCAATTTGAGATGAAAATACTGTTAATATCATTAATAATCTTATTCAACATGAATATTTAAGCCTTTTTTTAAGCTTTATAAATGAATTGATTTTGCTATATTAAACATTGTTTTCCAATTAATTAATTCATATAAGTTTAGACTATTTTAGGTTACAACTTATATACGTCCCAACGCTGGGCACAAACCTCCTCTCATATCTAAGAGGATTTAAGGTTAATTTATTATCGGCCGCGCTGGCATAATGCGCGTTAGCGAACATCACATGCCATCGGATTTTTTTTAATTTCTCACTATTTATTCATTCATCACTGAGCAGGTCGTGAACAAGCACCAAATTCCAATTATTAATTATATGTTGTATTAGCAATCAGACTTCGTTCAGGACATATTCCGTGTAACAAGTTTGCTTTCATGATGAAAAAAAAAACAATCTCCAAATTGCGAAACATGTAAGACAATAGAAGATGTACAACACTTGCTCACGGAATGTTCCAAAAATCATCATGAAAGGAAACTATTAGTTGCCAAAACTGACATTAAAATATGTAACCTAGGGGAATACCAAAGCATTCTGTCTGAACCGATGTCTAATGCTGCTCAAATGATACATAATTTAGTTAATATTTTGTGTAAATAATTTAAGAAATTGTAGTGTGTTATTTAGTTATAAGGTACAATGGGACTGACATGTTAAAAATAACGTAAGTCCCTAAATTAAAAAGACAAATAAATAGTTAAAAAAAATTATATTAACGCCATTGTGAAATTTATAGCGATAGCTAAGTCCCTGATTGCTACGGCTGTTGGCCTTTGATTGATATTTAGACATTCAATTTGATTTTGTTTCTTAATATATTGAGCAAGTAACATCGAAATAAAACAATAAAGACAAACATATCGATGTTTATATCGCCATCTATCGAAAGACACAAGATATTTCGATTGCTTCTTACGATTTATGTAGAGGTAAGTTAACTTTATTTAAGATATATTGTCTGTTTGTAAATGGCGTTTTTTATATGCAAATTCTACTAACTGATTCATAAAATCAAAAATAAGAATATTCAGAGGACGGTTTATAACAGGGCTGTCAAACCGATGTATTGCACTTTGTTTAACACATATTTATGTACTTTGATACATAAATATTTGTAATAATACATAAATAATAAAACATCATATATATTGTATGCTATATAATTATTGGCATAATGCCAAAATGCTTTTATGTACAAAACATACGAAAAAGATTGCAGCTTTAATTTACAAATTGTTAAAAATGCATTCATGCAATTCAAGTTAAATAACCTTTGACGTCGTTTGTCTATTCTGTATACTATAGCTAAATAAATTATTTTCGACACTGGCTCCATCTAAAATTATCTTTTCCTAAAAAAAGAACTACAATAATGCCACTTTTACAACCTTTCAATTTAAATAGAGGAGTTATTTTTCAAAACAAACACGAAAGCCGCCTTTCTAACTCTCCTTACAGATCAATACACCACGAGTATACCACTGAAATCCGTCAATCACTATTTACAGAAGATTTTATCACAGAAAAAGACCTGAGTCATGCATTTTCGATTCCATTATGGGATCTAGCAAAACTAGCATCAACTTTTTAGTGTAAATATAAAGGACGTTTCGAGAGCTCATGACAGTCCCAGAATCAAGCATTTAAAGGAATATTGAGGATATGTTGTAAAGATAAATTGATCTCCAATAAAAAATTTGGCGATATAAAAAATGTACTACGGCATATTTACAATACATAATATATATTTATTTGTTAAGGCGATATTACACGGTTCAATCAAATTGAAACAATTCCAATGAAAAGCATTTGATATTGCACATTGAACGACTTTACCAATATACACGTATATCATTTAAATGACATTCAATATTCACAAGGCATTGTGATGTCGCACCAATTTTTTTAAATTAAATAAATGAGTTAAATAAAGAAAAAGTAAATCTCGATTTTGGTGGGTGCGCCCGTGGATTTTGAGAAGGATAACTAAGGGAGCCTCAAGCACATCATTATCGAAATAAATATAGTGAAATAGGTGCACGTGCGTACGCTTCGCTGTCGTGTGGCGCGCGGAGTGAGTCACCGTTCAATCTTCATGTATTAAGTAACTGCATTGAACAATGACCAATATTGCCACAATTGCATTGAAAAGGTTCGGTGAATCTTAACTTTCAATGAGATTGCGCAATCGCATTGAAATGTATTTAGATGTATCAATTCCATCGAAGCAATTAAATTGAACGCAGTATTGAACCGAAATTGAACCTTGTAATACCGGCTTTATAAATGATATCAATTTATTGGGTGAAGGTTTATAAAAATAAACATATATAAAATTCATAACTTTTGAAACTGCAAACATATTTAAGTGTTTTAAACTGTTATTAATTAATACCCTCCAACAGAAATATTAATTCCATTGATTTTATCCCATATATTTCATGACTTTTTTAATGACTTCAAGGACAAACTATATTATTATATTCTGTTATGTTATACAGTGTAAATACATTCAAAATTAAATAGCAACAACTGATTATTATTTCAATCAATTTTTAAATCACTGAAAGAGCGCACAAATTGAACAATACATGTAATCCTGACAATTTAAGTGAACAATAAAAAAAACATAAAATTTAATTTGTTTCCATTAATTACTTACATAATAGATACTAGACAACTTGAAAATAACAGAACAATTGCCATTGAACTTAAGCTATGTAAAACATTTAAAATGATAAAGATTTTCGCAGTTGGAAAAAACGAAATGCGACCTAACTGGCATCCAATAAGAAACCACTAATACGCGCCAGTATGAGATATCACGGCGGAAATAATCTTAGTTTGTTGACATTTACTGTATTATTACGTAATAAATACATTCCGAGGCATAAAGTCCTACATAAAACTGTCTATATTAATTCCCTTTAAAGGTTTCTTTATGTTTAAAACACTGAAAAAAAATACTTTCTCATTCACTATTAACAAGATGGAGATAATACTATGTAATATAGCAAAATAGCCATATAAGCAGAGTCAAATAAATTCATGGACGTTTTTAACATATTTGTACATTGTTATAAATAAAGGTGACATAACAAATTAATCAAACTTTCAAAAAACTCCATTAAAATCCTATTTCACAGTGTGTGATTTCAATTGCCATCAACACATAAGAGAAAACCCCGTTTATTGGCACGTGCCTGCCATACTAAACAACAAATGGTTAATTCCTCGCTCACACATACAAAACTCCAGCATATGCACTTATCTATGTACACGAACAGTCTTGCACAGTATAAATAATTAACACTAGCAATAAATATTACGAAGCGCGTCTTTTTAACGTCACTTTGCCACGCGCTAACTGCGACACGTATATCCTGATTCGTTCCAGGTTGGTTTTCTTCACCCATATCTGCAACATAAAACCAAAATTTAAATTTTGTAAATATTATTGTAATTTTTTATTGAACGAGGGTAACAAACGGGCACACAGTCTACTTGATGGTAAGTGAATGCTAAAGCCCATAGGCACCCAGATCTATCCTCAATCAAAACTCAAAATGCATGACCCTGAGAGCTAAGATATAATACTTTGTAATCAGTGAAAAGATTATCTGGGTCTCTACACTTACCATATGTATGCTACACTTACAATACATACAGGGTGTCCCAGAACTCAACGTCAAGCCGAAACAGGGTGACAGGAAAGATTGTTACGATCATGAGAAAAATCAGAAATAAAATCTATCCCATGCAGTTCGGAAATTATGGGCATTTAAGAAAAATCTAGAATTTTGGTGAAACTGTAACCATTTTTCGGTTTTTGTGATTAATTTTCATTATTTTTGTTCATTTAAACTTTGGAACCGTAACCCTAAATTAGATTACTAGAACAACAGTCAAAAATAATGACACAACTGCCCCAAGTTTTCTAGAATTAAGACTGTTTGCTAAACTATGAATTTAAAATTTTCAATATTTGTCGACTTTGAAAGGTCCTCCTTTAAAAAAAATGTACTAGTGCCTTGGCAAGTGCCATTAAAAATTTGCGCATTTAATCAGGATTGTAAAATAGTACAATACTTGTTGGTTTTATTCTAAAAAAAAAAAAAAAAAACAAGTAAATAAATAAAAACGTTGAGTAACCCGATTTTTGGTAACCCATTTTACTTAGTTCAAATGTTTTTATTGATTTGAGAGATGGATAGTGGAGATGTTTGCCATGAGCGAGCAAGACAGATAGTGACGCCAATTTTACAAAAGTCAACAAAAGTAAGTAAAATTAACAAAATAATGAAAAATCTTGACCTAGTTTAGTTTAGGTTTATTGGAATAAAAGTCAGATAGGGAAATAACATTTTTTTATTACCATCAGCCTCAATACACGCCCTACATCTTCTTAAAAAAAATCTAGTTATTAGTCGGGCATATACTCGAGAGTTGATGTCCTCAGCAGCTTGAGAAATACGTTTACGCAGCTTTGCAACCCTGTCAATGGGCTTTGAATAAACTTTTTCTTTTAGAACGCCCCAATAAAAAAAATCCAGGGGATTTAAATCTGGGGAACGGGCTGGCCACGACTGGCCTGAACGTCCAATGCACCTTCCCGGATATTCCTGGTCAAGAAAATCTCTTACTTGCACCGCGTAATGCGCTGGGCAGCCACCTTGTTGATACCATATGTGGCGACGATCTGCTAGTGGTACGTCCTCTAACAAAGTTGGTAAATTTTCTCATAAAAAATGTAAGTAATTCGTGCCATTAAAGTTCTCAGGCAGCTCAAAAGGCCCAACAATTTTGCCGTTTAAAATTCCGGTCCACAGGTTTACTTTAAAGCGATACTCGGATCTGTCTTCTTGCATTAAATGTGGATTCGCCACATGCCACTCGTGAAAATTGTGTAAGTTTATGTAACCATCTTTTTTAAATGTAGATTCATCTGACCAGAGAATTTTTTGGATGAATTGGGGATTTTCGTTATGCCTCTGTAGCATTGTTCTACAAAATGAAATCCTTTCAGGATAATCTCGAGGAAGAAGACTTTGAACGCGTTGTACGTGAAACGGATGCATGTCGGCTCTTTGTAAAATGCGATGTGATGTGCTTTTAGGTATTCCCGTTCTTTCTTCAATTCCACGAACGGAAATACTTGGATCATCTGCGACCTCTTGCAACACTTCTTCCTCGTAAGGAAAGTGAGCTCTACCTCCAGCCCTTATTTGATTCGGGAAATGGCCGCCCTCCGTAAGTGAACGGTGCACATTAACAAACACGCGGTGATCCGGATAGCGCTCTAAAGTTGGATATCTTTCACGATAAAGTCTAGCGGCGGCATTTGCGTTTCATCTGCATTCCCTATAAATGAGGTGCATGTTGGCATATTCTTGTGAAGTGTAGCGCGTAGGCATGGTAGATAACAAGGATGCCAACACAAAAGTGCAATTCCAAAAGAGAGAAGCCAAAGTTGCCCGGTATGTAAACAACAAGTCCAATTCACAATAATCGAAGTCCAAAAAGAGAAGCCAAAAGCGCAATTCCAAAATAGAGAAACCAAAGTTGCCCGGTATGTAATCAACAAGTCCAATTCACAATAATCTAAGTCCAAAAAGAGAAGCCAAGTTGTCAGTACTAAATCAACACAAGCGAATACAGAAAGGTGCGCAGTAGACGAATGACCGAATCGTACTAACTGGTGTCAGACGCATCTCCGTCTCATTGCGTGGCGTCACTATCTGTCTCGGTCGCTCACGGCAATCATGTCTATTATCCATCTCTCTCATCATTTTTCCGTAAAATTAAGAACCTACCAAGAGCTTGTGTGAATAAAAAAACATCTGAACTGAGTAAAATGGGTTAGCAAAAATCGGGTTACTCGATGTTTTTATTTTTTAACTAGTTTTTTTTTAGTATGAAACTAACAAGTATTATACCATTTTACAATGCTGGTTAAATGCGCAAACTTTTAATGGCACTTGCCAACACACTTTAGTATATTTTTTTTAAAGGAGGACCTTTCAAAGTCGACAAATGTAAAAAAATTTAAATTCATAGTTTAACAAATAGTCTTAATTCTAGAAAACTTGGGGCAGTTGTGTCATTATTTTTGACTGTTGTTCTAGAAATGTTATTTAGGGTTACTGTTCCAAAGTTTAAATGAACAAAAATAATGAAAATTAATCACAAAAACCGAAAAATGGTTACAGTTTCACCAAAATTCTAGATTTTTCTTAAATACCCATAATTTCCGAACTGCATGGGATAGATTTTTTTTCTGATTTTTCTTATGATCGTAACAATCATTCCTGTCACCCTGTTTCGGCTTGACGTTGAGTTCTGGGACATCCTGTATACTATTTCACGATAGTATTCTGTGTGAGTGTGGTCCTTCCCCTCTAACCAAAAGCTTGTTGAATGTCAAATAGACAATTTTGTTTATTATTGATTTGCCTTGGTATTACTTACATTTTATTTTTTATTCGTCAATTTGTCTATGATTTGTTGCAATTTAGACAAAAGAGGGGTACATGTGGGATTAGCACGAAACTTTTCTGTAGTAAAATTTATTGCTATAAACTATATGAAAAGAATATTTTTATATTCTACAAGATTTACAACAATAAAAAGCTCTATTTTTACTGACTACTGTTTTAATTAGACATGGGATGAGTACTCGGTTTGGATTCGGTACTCGGCGGGTTCGGCCTTTTTTTAGGGTTCGGCCGAATACTGAGTATTAACGGCCGAGTACCGAGTATTAACGACCGAGTACCGAGTATTGAGTACCGAGTATTAACGGCCGAGTACCGAGTACTCGGCCTTAATTATATTCCAGAAAAAAAAACATTATTATTATACATATTAGAAACATTAAAACATCAGGAACATGAGAAACAGCAGAAATATTGAAAACATACATAAGAATCTATAGTAGAAATTATTATAACTAATATTTAAAATTTAAGAGAGGAAGATTGTGATGCAAAAACACTAATTTTTCGGCCCTATTTGGGTCTAGTTTGATCCTTTTTGCTTTATACACTAAGCCCGCCTCTGAAAAAAGCCATTTACTGTAAACTGAACTGGCGGGTGTTGATAAGTATTGAGGCTACTTTTCCCAAGATGGAGTAATAGCCTTTATTAGAAACCAACCATTTATATGGATTTGCATCTCTTGCGGCCCTTGGTACGCTTAAGTAATGATCTAACTCTGCTGCAGCGGAATTCTTAGGATCATTAGGTTGGCAACTGGTTGATACATCAGCAGCTTCTTTCTTTTTCAGAATCATGTCTTGAATGAACTTTTTTATGTGTTTCTTAAGATCAATAATTTATCTTGATGTTTTCCGATAAAAAGATTTTTATAAGCAGTCATTTTCGCGCCAGATAACGGAAACAATCTCTCGAACATGAGTTATTTGCCAAGTTATCAGTAAACACTCATCAACAGTGTCCGTGGGTGTGTGATTGCTCGAGTACCGATACAAGTACCTTTCTTTCGATACTACTTGGTACTTAGTTTTAAAGTATCAATACCAAAGTACTTAGTATCGAAAGAAAAGTATCAAGTAAGTACTTGTATTTACTCGTATCGTTTAGACCCTAACTCTGTGTAAGGGAAATAACCGCGCTCTGCCCACTACCGCGCTTTTTTTAAAGCCGAGTATTCGGCCAAGTACTCGGCCCAATCTAGGCCGAGTACTCGGCGAATCACTACTCGTTTCATGTATAGTTTTAATGACAGCAGCACTGACTAGTCTCCATGAGGATGGACTAATGCTCTCATAAAATACCAACATAAAATAACAACACTCTACAGCTGTGTTTCATATGAGTGATGAGAACCCGAGACCCTTTTTACCTTTTGTACAGATATGTTGTTTATTGCAAATTACTTAGCAACAAACAACATATCTGTAATTTGATTAATTTGATTCTTAATCAATTAATGATGTCTATTAAGTGGATCGTGTGATTGCTTGCTTGTCAGACTTGTATATTATTTCATCTTCCTCGTCTGCTTCTAAACGCTAGGCTACATCTACTTCATCTTATCTATTGATTATCATACTTCATCTACACCAACGATACAGTCAAAAAAGACCTCGAACTAAAAAGCAAATGTTTCACTTATCTCATGTTCTCCACATGCTCAGCTCAATGGTTGTCAGTTTCTTAAAAATCCTTTTCTATTAGAAAAAAAAGGGAATTTGGCTTGTTGCATTTAGCAGGCAGTTTAAGAATCGCAGTACCCAATGTTTTGCACCTTTGACACCGGCTCGAGTATTTAAAGTCTGATGTTAACAAGATTGTTATACTGCCATTTATCTGAAACTATAAGATTTTTCACACAATTCACAAAATCGCCTTATACAAGCCCTCTCTTACGACACGGAAAAAACCCCTATCAATATATAAGCATGAATATATATTATATTTATGTATGTATTATTGTACATATATTAATGCCATATGTGTATATATTTAAATGCGCCGTGTATGTATATATATATATATATATATATATATATATATATATATATATATATATATATATATATATATATATATATACAGTCCCTGGCCAAATTATTAGACGCACTGCAAGATTTCATGTAAAATATTGATTACCGAGTGATATTGTACCGTTTTATTATTTTAAATTGATTTGTTTTTTATTTTTATATTATCCAATCAATTACCTATTTATTTGACATAAATAAAACAGCATTAATTTAGAAAAGAGTAAGTTTATTAAATTTTAAAGAAAAGTGAAATTAATGCTAGTAAAAGTCAATATTTAGTTGAGCCACCTTTAGCCGCTATCAAAGCTTTAATTCTGCGCGGCATGCTATCAATGCAAGACTGTACTGTCTCCTGCATTTGAGGATGATGATTCCACACATAAATAATCTTTTCTAGGAGCTGGGTTTTGTTGGTAATCACATCTTTAGCCACTTCTCTTTTCATCAGCTCCCACACATTTTCAATGGGGTTCATATCAGGGCTATTACCGGGCCAATCCAACAGAGGGATATTTTTTTTCTGCCAAAAAAGCTTTAACAGACCGAGCAGTGTGGCAGGGAGCTCCATCTTGCATGAAAGTGAATGGTTCCCCATTTGGAAACCATTCTCTGAGCTGCGGAATCAACCGATTTTCCAGTACTTCTTTATACTGATCTTGCCTCATTATTCCTTTGACGACGTACAGACGTCCAGTGCCCTTGCCGCTGATGGCTGACCAAATCATCACTTTGGTGGGATATTTAACCGTCGGGACGACACAATCAGGATGAAACTTTTCTCCATGACGACGACGCACATACTGAGCTTTATTTTGTAAAATTTCGAATGTGCTTTCGTCACTGAAGCAGACCTGTCAAAAATAGGAAAAAATATATAAACTTCCATGTTTATTTGCTTTATTTAACTGAAAATGATAACAATGTATCAATTTTTGATTAAATTGCTGTATCTTACCGATCTCCAGAAGTCCACATCTTTGTCTTGCCATTGTTTGGCCCACTTCAGGCGCTTTGCTTTCATTGCAGCTGTTAACTTGGGCTTCCTGGCGGGGCGACAAGCCTTGAAATCTAATTCTTTCAATTTTCTTCGAACAGTGCGCTCAGAAGCATTTACGCTAGCATCCTGGAGTTGTGATTTTATTACCTTTGTGGTAGCAAATCTGTTTTGTAGACAAATTTTCTTCAAACATCTCTCTGACCGTGGAGTGAAAATTGGTTTTCTACCGCATCTTTTCTTTCTTTTCGGGCTTAATTCCTCCCCTGACTCAATTTTCTTTTTTATGCGTCGTACACTACATTCAGAAACCTTCAATCTTCGTGATATTTCTCGGTTTGTAAATGTTTTCGCAATCACAAGGGCCTTCACTTCAGCTTTTTTACGTGGTGAAAGATCGCATTTTCTACCCATAATGAAAATAATCCAATTACTTTTTTAAAACACTGCATACAAAATAAACTAATAACTGAGTAGTATAAAACTGTTAAACAAACAATCACTGTCCATAAAGCCACAAAAACACGTTCGTACCTGATTCGATTCCGATCGCGACTGATACAGATTTGTACTTGTTTACGTTCATGTATCACTTTGTCAACACAGTGTTGCCATATGTTAAAAATAAATACAAATATGTAGTCTACAACAATTCTTTTAAATAAAAATCAATAATATTGTAGTTTAAATATACCATTATTGCATAAAAACTCTTAAGAAACATAAAATTACTAAAAAAAATACAGTGCGTCTAATAATTTGGCCAGGGACTGTATATATATATATATATATATATATATGTACATAGACTTTATTTATGTATAATGGTCGCACCTGGCAAACTTCTGCCAAGTTATTCCGCAAGTACTTGCAGAACCGTTTACTCTACCAGCAATATTACTATCGCAATTTGCTTCTGCAAGCGGCCTGCAAAATAACTTGTAAAAGTACTTGGAAAAGAGTTTACATTAGTAAGGGCAATATTTTTTGCATGCGTCAGAGTATCCAAATTCAGAGAGTTGAAATCAATCATCATGCCAAGCTGTAGAAAAATATGTGCTGCTTCTATAGTAGTCTTATTCAGTAGTATTAAAAAGAAACGTTTATATGTGGTAGAGCCGTGCTGCAGTTATATTAGTAGTATAGTTTTTTCTTTTTTTTATAGAAAAGGGAGCAAACGAGCATGCGGCTCACCTGATGTTAAGTGACTACCGCCGCCCATGATCAACCGCAACACCAGGGGAATTGCAGGTGCGTTGCCGGCCCTTTAGAAAGGATTACGCTCTTTTCTTGAAGGTCCCCAGGTCGCATCGGTCCGGAAAAATAGCTGGTGGTAAACTATTCCACAGAGAGGTTGTACGCGGAAGAAAACTCCTCTTGAAACGTACAGTGGTGGACCGACAAGCATCCAGATGGTGTGGATGGTATCGAGACGTTTGCCGCGTAGTGCGTTCACGAAATTTGGCGGCTGGGATTAATCCGAACAATTCCTCAGAGCACTCTCCATGGTATATGCGAAAGAAAATGCAAAGAGATGCAACATCTCTTCGCAGTGCCAGTGAATCGAGCCGATCGGAAAGCACTCGGTCGTCGACGATTCGAGCCGCTCTGCGCTGGATGCGGTCAAGTGGAAGGAGCTGGTACTGGGGAGCTGGTCCCGCTCTGCTGAGCACGCCAAGCTTTTTAGAGGCCAATTTGGCCTTCTCTTCCAAGTGAAAACGAAACTGCACGTCACTCGATATGTCGACGCCGAGGATTCCGATACTGGCTGAGGCAACAAGGGGAGTGCCTTGAAACTGAGGAAATACGACAAAGGGGTTCTTTTTAGCGGTTAACGCGCAAACTTGTGTCTTCTGGGGGTTAAACTGGACTAGATTTAGTGGCCCCCAATCCGAGACTCTGTTCAGCAAAGATTCGACTTCAGACACAAGTTTGTCCCGGCACTCGGAGACGTTTTCCCGAGAAATATTGGCTCAGCCGGTGTAAAGAGCATCACCAGTGCTATCATCTGCATAGCAATTAATGTTACGGGTTTGCAACATATCATTGATATGCAGAAGAAACAGCGTTGGCGATAGAACGCAGCCTTGTGGAACACCAGCATTAATAGGCTTGCAATCGGAGTGTACCGTGTAGGCGGTTGAGAATATCCACTACCCCATATCTTCCCGTGGGTGTCGTAAGAGGCGACAGAGGGAGACAGGCAGGAGATGGGCAGCAGCATCTTTCTGATAACAACTGTATTATAATAAAAAACTGCGGTTGCCAACCCGCTTGCCAAGCGTGGCAACTATGGCAAATATCCCCCCATGAATAACGACGCAAAAAAAAACGGCCCCCAGTCCCCGGCGGCCCCGCTATTCCTGGTTACGGTGGCGACCATGGTAACGGCGGGGCAGAGGGTGCTAAGAATCTCCGGTGGAGGTTCGGTTGCCACCTACGACGACTCGACCTGGCAACATATAAAGCACGCACTCTGAGGACTGACGAGAAGATACTGGAGCTGGAAGAAGAGGTAAACAAGTTGCGCTGGCATATTATTGGATTATCCGAGGTCCGAAGAGAGGGGGAGGATACGGCAATCCTCGAGTCCGGCAACTTGTTCTACCACCGGGAGGGCGACCATCTGTCCCAAGGAGGTGTCGGATTTATCGTCCACAAGTCTCTCGTCAACAACGTTGTAAAGATTGGGAGTGTGTCGACGAGGGTCGTGTACCTGATACTCAGAATCACCAAACGGTATTCGCTGAAGGTCATACAGGTTTACGCACCAACCTCGGCACATCCCGATGAGGAGGTGGAGGAAATGTATGAGGATATTATCAGAGCCATGCATTCTTCCAAAACCCACTACACGGTGTTGATGGGAGACTTCAACGCAAAACTAAGCACAAGAGAAAGCGGTGAGCTGAAGGTGGGGAAATTTGGAGTAGCAGCTGGCCGACTTTATGGAGAAAGAGGGACTCTTTATGATGAACTCTTTCTTCCAGAAGCGGCCCCACAGGAAGTGGACCTGGTCGAGCCCCGACAGTTCGACAAAAAATGAGATTGACTTCATTATGACGACCAGACGCCAACTGTTCAGTGATGTCTCAGTGATCGCAAGGGTGAAAACTGGCAGCGATCACCGAATGGTTAGAGGCACACTGAACCTAAATGTTAAGTTGGAGAGGTCTCGTCTAATTAAGTCAACGCTCCGTCCCCCTCGTGCTCTAATCCAGAATCCCGAAACCTTTCAGCTCGAGTTACAAAACTGCTTTCAGTGCCTAGAGGATTGCAATGCAGTAGACGATATGAATGACAAGCTCGTGGAAACTGTCCATGCGGTCGGAGCTAAGCTCTGCAAGACCCGCCGCAGAAGAACACAAAAACTCTCCGATCACACTCTTAATCTCATGGCTGTTAGACGGGAGATGAGGCTGCAATCGTCAACAGATTTGACAGCATACAGGCAACTGAACAGACAGATCTCCAAATGCATGCGGCGAGACTTACGCAACTTTAATACTGCTCGTATTAAAGAAACGATCGAGCGGAACCAGGGCTCCAAAGTCTTTGCCAGAGATCTGTCTGCCAGAAAGAGCCAACTGTCAAGGCTGAAGACTGAGTGTGGCAACATCGTTTCCGGGACACCTGAGATTCTGAGTGAGATTGAGAGGTTCTATGGGCAGCTGTACACATCATCGTTGGAGCCACACGCAAGTGTGAGTAACGATCCAAGAGCAAGTCTTATCCGACACTATTCCGATGATATCCCGGACGTCAGTCTGAGCGAGATTAGAATGGCTCTCCACCACTTTAAAAACGGCAAGGCCCCGGGCGAGGATGGAATTACAGCGGAGCTTCTGAAAGCGGGTGGAACACCGGTACTTGAAGTCCTTCAGAAGCTCTTCAATTCCGTCCTCCATGGTGGCACTACTCCGGAGGCGTGGAGCAGAAGCGCGGTGGTCTTGTTCTTTAAGAAAGGCAACAACGCTCTCTTGAAGAACTACAGACCGATTTCCCTTCTGAGCCGCGTCTACGTGCTGTTTTCGAGAGTCATTACGAATCGTCTCGCACGCAGACTCGACGACTTCCAGCCTCCCGAACAAGCCCGTTTCCGAAAAGGCTTCAGTACCATAGACCACATACATACCCTTCGGCAAATTGTACAGAAGTCCGAAGAGTACAATCTGCAACTTTGCCTGGCGTATGTGGACTATGAGAAAGCCTTTGATTCCGTCGAAATTTGGGCGGTGCTAGTCTCTTCAGCGGCGCCTAGTTGACTGTCGGTATATTGAAGTGCTGAAGTGTTTGTACAGTAGGGCTACGATGGCTATCCAAGTACAAAACCAGAGTACAAAACCTATCCAACTGCAGAGAGGTGTAAGACAGGGTGATGTTATATCCCCGAAACTCTTCACCGCTGCGTTGGAAGACGTTTTCAAGCTACTGGACTGGAAAGGATACAGTATTAACATCAATGGCAAGTACATCACTCACCTTCGATTTGCCGACGATATAGTCCTTATGGCAGAATCGCTGGAGGACCTTAGCACTATGCTCAATGACCTCAATGGTGTCTCCCAACGGATAGGTCTTAAGATGAACATGGACAAAACAAAGATCATGTTTAATGTCCATGTCACAACTATGCCGGTAGTTGTTGGGAGCACTATGCTCGAAGTTGTTGACGAGTACGTTTACCTGGGACAAATATTCCGACTAGGTAAGTCCAACTTCGACCGAGAGGTCAATCGACGGATTCAACTCGGCTGGGCAGCGTTCGGGAAATTATGACACATCTTCTCGTCAGGTATACCTCAATCTCTGAAAACTAAAGTGTATAACCAGTGCGTGTTGCCAGTGATGACTTACGGATCTGAGACGTGGTCCTTCACCGCTGGCCGTATGAGGACGCTCAAGGTCGCTCAGCGAGCTATGGAGAGGGCTATGCTCGGAGTTTCACTGCGTTATAGACTCAGAAATGAGGATATCCGCAGTAAAACCAGAGTGACCGACATAGCCCAACGGATTAGTAAGCTGAAGTGGCAATGGGCCGGCCATATAGCTCGAAGAACCGATAACCGATGGGGAAGAAAGGTTCTCGAGTGGCAGCCTCGTACCGGTAGGCGTAGTGTAGGGCGACCCCCACTAGATGGAGTGACGACCTGGTAAGACATGCAGGAAGTCGATGGATGCAGGTGGCTCAGGACCGTGCTTTGTAGCATTACTTGGGAGAGGCCTATGTTCAGCAGTGGACTTGTGAAGGGCTGTAATGATGATGATGATGATGATGATGATGAATCGGAGCTTGCACCGTCTACAACGACCTTGATGCTTCGATCTGCAAGCAAGCTGATGATCCAATTGCACAATTTCTCGGGAAGCCCATAGGAAGGGAGCTTCGAAAGAAGCGCTTTGTGCCAAACCCGATCGAAGGCCTTCGCAATGTCCAAACTAACGGCCAATGCCTCCCCCTTGGACTCTACTGCCTCCGCCCATCTATGAGTTGATAGACCAGAAGATCACCAGCTGACCGACCACGGCGAAAACCGTATTGGCGGTCACTAATCAGCTGGTAATCCTCAAGGTATGAGGATCACCAGCTGATTAGTGAGCTGGCAGTTTACCATGGACTCCATTGTTTTGGAGAACAAGGAGGTGATGGCGATAGGCCGGTAGTTGGATGGGTCTGAGCGGTCGCCTTTTTTAGAGATCGGGTCGACGAAAGCCTTCTTCCATGATTTTGGGACTACGCCTAGGGAGTAGGAGCACCGGAAAAGACGCGTTAAAACCGGTGCCAACTCTGGAGCACACGTCCTCAGCACAATTGGGGGGATTCCGTCAGGCCCACTCGACTTGTGGATGTCCAGGGAGAGGAGTGCTTTGCGAACCGAGCGCTGTGTGAACTGCAATTCCGGCATGGAGCACTCACACCGCGGGATGGTCGGCGGCGTACTCCCCCCGTCATCGAGAGTCGAATTGGACGCAAAGAAAGAGCCTAGAAGATCGGCTTTCTCCTTTGCGGTATGGGCCAGTGAGTCGTCCTCCCTGTGCAGAGATGGAAAGGATGGCTGACAGAAATTCCCCTGGACAGCCTTGGCGAGAGACCAGAATGCACGGGTTCCAGAAGGAAGGCGAACTAGTTTTTCGCCAATTCTGCCTATGTGCTCTGACTTTGCCTTGGCAATGACTCTTTTGAAGGACCTAGAGGCGGAATTATACTTCTTTTTTAGAGCGCTGGTGTTTACATCCCGGGACGCTGATGCGTCAGCCCAGGCTCGGTAGCACTCCTGCTTATAGCATGATGCTATTTTACAGGAGCGACCAAACCATGGCTGAGATTTGCCTCCAATGGGCACCACAGAGGAAGGAATAAAAAGTTCCATACCCTGAAGTACCACATCAGTGACAGAATCCGCAACAACGTTGGGATCGTCCGGCGAGAAGCAAACCCGCCCCCAAGGGTAGGATGCAAAGAAAGACCGCATCCCATCCCAATCGGCTGACCCATAGTGCCAAACACGGCGGCAGCCTGCAGAATGCAACTGCGATATCAGCGTGAGTGGCACCACACTCCGAACAAGACAATGGTCCGAGGAGCCTAAAGGGGCGTCGACGGAAATCTGATATCCGTCCGGGTGAGAGGTCAGCAGAAGGTCCAACAGGGAAGGTGCATGATCCTCCACATCTGGAATCCGCGTAGGCGAAGTAACTAGTTGTGTCAGACCATATGGCGAGGCAAAATCATGAACAGATCTCCCCGCATGATCGGTTAAACGTGAACCAAGCCATTCGGCGTGATGGGCGTTAAAGTCGCCGAGGATCACGATCTCTGCGGAGGGGATCTGCTGTAGCAACGAATCTGTAGCCATTTGGACGTGGTCAAAGAGTCGGTCTGTTTCGGCATTACCGCTATGGGAGGCACCTATAGAGGCACCCGTAGACGTGCGGATGGTCGTCGCTGTCTACGCGTAGCCAAAGGATGGACAGGTCCGAACCTTCAAGTCTGCCGAGGCGTCGAGAACAGATGTCCTCTCTGACGTAAACGCAAACTCCAGTTATAGCACGAATGGGTCGACTCGACTGGGGAAGGACCACGCTCTCACAGATTACCAGCGTAAAATAGTAGTGTAATGCTGCTGTCTTTCGTATGGTGAGTGTAGAGAACCGGAGACCCTTTTTACTGGAAACGAGGCATTCCTTCTTAGTCCTCATGGGTAACAACGTATCTGAATTTTGATTCGTAATCGAAGATAGATGTAGATGTCTATGAGTCACAGCAACCACTTATCATCAGATGGACTGTGTGCTCATATAAAAAAAATAGAAAGTGGGTTAAGAATGGGATATTAAGAAGAGATAATGTTGGTATCCACAATCATCTATTAAAAGAACTCAGGTTCGAAGAACCTATGCAGTTTAAAAAATTTCATTATAATGAAATTTTGCATAAACATTTCGTATCCCATAATTATCTGTATTGTTCATACTTCTCTATTAGCCGCACAGTATCATTCAAACTTTTTTACCTGACATCTTGCTCAGCAACTTTAAACTTTTATTTGCAAGCAACATAAACCGCAAGTTACTGCCAGAAGTTTCAAAATAGTGTCTACACTTGCGACAAGTCCTGCAAGTTACAAAACTTGCGAAAGTGAGCTTGACGTGATTGTTTACACGGTAGGAATAGTTTGCAGAAGTAAACTTCTGCAAGTTTTGTTGCTAATCTAAACCTCGCTTATGGTTTACTGTTATTGTCTATAAGCACAGAGTAACTAAATCGGTGAGACGCCATGTTGAAAGTCGATAACAATAATTGATAAACATCAATTGTTTACCACGACAGGATACACTTAAATAAATTATCTGAATTTTTCCCGAATTCTACAGATTTTTCTCTATTTTTTGAGGTAGTGTACATAGACCTGGCTCATTTTGAAACATCTTCTTTAGCAGTACTATTCTACGTTGGTATTTTATAACAGTATGGTCTTTTTCCGTTTTTTTTTTTTAGATATATACTTATAAATTTAACTACAACTATAGAAATTTTTATAAAATGTGCATGTTTGTGATTCCTCTAGCTGGATGACGTGCAAAGATGCTTTACATGGGATGAAAGAAATACTAAAATAATAAAAAAGGAGTTGTCTTTAGTAGTAGCCTTTTTTTAAAGTCATACTCATAAACCAATTTTTTTAAGTCTTACTCATAAACCATTTGTTTTGCCAAACTTTAAACATGCCCGGTGTATGAGTATATTAAACACCACACATGTCAGCGAATTTTATTAAATAAGATGTTAAGCCTTTGGCTGCTGTGTCAGTCACTTTGTACGGAGTATTGCATTTTAAATGTAATTAATGACAGTTTAAGTGTTAAAGGCCAAAAATATGTGAATGATAAAAGTGCAAAATCACACACATAACACAAGCAAATATAAAACCCACCGCTTCGTCGGTGATGGCGTGTATGTGCCCAGGAAACTTGTTCATTTCCCTTCCAGGGCCTTCCACATAGACGCTCTGTCCGCGGTGGAACCAGCGCCTCTCGTACAACAATTTTCCATCTTCTACCCTTGCGTCAGTCACCTCGCCTTCCCGCACTGGTGAATCTCCGGCACATGTTGCTAAAATAATATTTAAAAGTCAATTATATTGTAAGTTCACGGTAACTTTCGCAGTAAACGAGCAACCCTTGCTAATTACAAGTTTAAATGATAATTATTTTGATATGGGCCTCTTGATGGTAGGAAGGCTATCATTAATAGTCACGCCATACGAGACACCCTTTACGTTTGACATTGCAACTTGTCGTCAGTCTACAACACCTATGTTATCAACAATCAAAAAAGAAACTCTTCTTTGTGAACTTTGACACAGATGGTAGCTGTTATTAAAAAGATGCTGTTTTGCCCATCTTCTGTTGCCTGTTTTAAATTTGACGGCTCTGTAGTGCAGTAGCAATGAATTACAGCGCTGAGGGCAGCGGGTTCGAATGGCATACGGAACAAGTATTTGTATGGCCTATAAATAATTATTCTAGGTCTGGCTGGATGTTTGTTCTGGTGTAATTTATGTATGTAAACTGTCTCCATGAAAATTCTACAAGAGTGGAAGTAACATTTAGTAAAAAAAATTAAAACATTTCAGTTTTCCTCTGTCGCCCCTTGCGGCAACCCCAAGATGTTATAGGATAGTGGATTCTCTTACGTTGCCACTACACGGTGAACAGTATACAACCCCTACTATAACTAATACAACTATAAAACGAGAAATTTAAAAAAAAATATGTACGGAAAAATATGTATATTTTTTATAAGCTCATCAGGAAGTTAGTTGAAAATCAATAACATACTAAATTCCACACAAACAGACATACACAAAAGCGAGTTAATAATAATGACTGCCTTGTTAGTATAGTGCTCGTAAACGCGATTACTGATCATGAGGTTACGGATTCGAATCCCTGGTGCCCTACCAGTCAAAATCAGTTATTGGAAATTCTCTAAAAAGCCTGGAGTCACGAAATTGGCTGTGTTTCACCCTCGTGCCCGGAAAGCACATAAAGCCGTTAGTCCTGTGCCTGAGGCCTCTCTGGTCATGTTGGATTACAATCCTTTTGTACATGCTTTTCGAGTCATAGGAGTAGAATACCACCAACCTCCTAATTCCAAATAACTGAGATTTTTGCCTGACCCGGAATTTGAACCAAGGACATTAGCAATCGCGATTTCGACTAGTAGAATAACAATGCAGTCAATACTATACAACCCCTAACTACTACCACTATATAAAAATAAAGTGGACTTACAGCTGTTGGAGTTGAGGTGCTTCCTGGGCTGGGCGGCGTGCGCGTGGGCAGCGGGCGTGGGCACAGGCGCGGGCGCGAGGTGCGCGTGGTGCGGCGCGGGGAGCGCGCGCGGCGGCGACTGCGCCTGCCGCGAGATGGCGCGCAGGTCAGCCTCCACGTCGCGCTCGTCCAGCTGGAACGTCAGCGTGGTCGCCAGCGGCTTGCGACGCTTCTCAGGCGCCGGTGCCGGCTCGTTAGCCCGCCGCCGCAGGATCCGCTTCATTACTGGCTTCACCTGCAACGCCGTATTGATATTATGATCTTTTTTAACGGAATCTTTTACTGTCACTGCTGTGAAATTGTGAAACTCCTTATAATAGAACAATAGAGAAAAATATTCGTGATAGAGCCACCTATCACAATACCAATACATTAACATAACCATGCTATAATAATATCAGTGTTGGAATTATGCTATAATGCAAAATTTATGTTACAGAAGTGAATGGAATAGTCAGAAAGGGATATCCTAGGTGAAAGTTAATCGACCAAATTGGCGATGTATTGAAAATGGGTCAAATTAGGAATACCCTTAACCGACGAGCATGTATGCATTAGTATATGAACGTGGAGGAGGTGAGAGATGTGTGTCAGGATCGTGCCAAATGGAAGTCTGTAGTCTCTGCCTACCCCTCTGGGTGACAGGCATGAGTGTTTATGTTATATTTATGTTTTGTCCAAAGAAATCCCTTAGAGATCATTTTAAAGAAATAAATATATAAACTTTGACCTCTCAATATATTTCCTGTGAAAGTATTACATGAGGAGCGATACAGTAAATATTAAATAATTAATCACCTCCATGGAATCACCATTGAGTTCCATGCTATGCCTCTCATTCTCGATCATTTTTCTCTTGTCCTCAAAGTCATTGAGTAAGTTCTCCCTCAGTTCTATTTTCTTCTCTTCAAATTCTTTTGCTGCTGCCTTCTTCTCTGCTATATATTCCCTTTCCACCACTTCGTGCATGTGTTCTCTATAAAAGTGCAAACATATTTATGTAGAGCCATGCACATAATGACTGTAACATGTATGTGACAGTAAAATAGAAGTATAGTCATGCTGTGTTTCATATAAGTGATGAAAACCAGAGCTTTTTACGGATAATGAGGCATTCGATCTTAGTAGGGTGACAACACATTCATGTTGGTGTCTATAATTTTCAGTAGCCACCAAATGCGAGTACATTACATAATTACCATTAACAATCAAAGCTGAAAACATCTATGAAAAGAAAGTGTCACAAAAATATTTAGCAGTGCAACACTTGTAAATGCATTTTTTCCTGTGGCAATAAAAAATAATCTTCTTCAATAAATTTTTTAACTTCTAAGTATGTACATAATGTTGATAAATGATAATGAGTATTATAATATCCAAAATTATTTTATGCCCAATTTTGTGACAACCCCTAGAATATTTGCGACGACGGCACATATCACAAATACCTATGCGGGCCACGGCATCGCCTGGCATTAACCCCTCAAGCGCCATAAAAACCCCATTCAGTCGCTTGCGCGCGGCAAATCCCGAGCGGTCGCATGCGACCGCACCCACCCACAGCACTTAAAACCATTAAAACTTATATTTAGAGACTACTTTTCTATGAAGAAGTTTAGCATTATAAAATCTATACAAAATTCTCTATCCTGTGGTCTAAACAAAAGTCAGGTTTTACTTCATTACAAAAAGATTTTATCGTATTTTGATAACAAAAAAAAAAACATACCAAGCGAATATCAATGACAAATATATTTCAATATATATTACTCAAAATTATTTACGTAAAAAGATAAATTATATTCACACAAAAACTTTCATTACAATTATATAATAAAACACTATACTAAAACACTAGAAAAATCCAAAAATCAACACAATAAAATTCCCGCGAAAATGGCGTACGAAATGAACGTAGATTATAAATAAATATTCATAGGATAACAGTTTTTTTACTGCACTAGAGGATTGAGTATTTCATATGAATTATATAATGCCAAACTTCTTCATAGAAAAGTAGTTTCTATATATAAGTTTTTGTGAGTTAAAGTGCTGTGAGTGGGTGTGACCTCATGAGACCCCTAGGGATTTGACGGAATATGGTCGCGTTCTCATGAGACAGCTAGGGGGTTGAGAGGTTAAAGGTGTTTCACAACTGTTAGGTCTTTAAACAGTTTTATACATATACATAAAATATTACATACATTAGGTAGGTTTAATTGTCCTTTACATACAATAGGAAATGCAATCATAGTAATTTTGATTTTACTATACTATTTTGCAGAGATTCTATAGTTAAAATTAGATAGAAATTCTATATACTATTATTATATTCATTATTTATAAACATTTAAATAAAACTAACTGACTTGTATATCTTGTTGAGCCTTAGCCTTTCGTGAAGCTGGTGTTCTAATCTTTTCACCCTTCTTAAGAATTCTGGATGAACTCCATCTTCTAACTGCTGCAGCTGTTTCTTCAGGTTTACCAATTTATCTTCGTACATTCTGTAAGTTGTCGAAAAACATTTGTAAATTAGTTGCTTATTAATACTAATTTTCCAATATTTCATAGAAGAAACAGGTACTGGTTTTTTTGGGCAGATTGACTGGAATCACTAAAATCCCTCCCCCCCCCCATAAATACAAAATAAGCTATTATGAAACATAACTTCTTTAAGTATATTTATACAATGACATCTTTATGATAATCATTTTCAACGTCATTCCCTTCATACCCCTGGTGCTGCAGTTGTTCTTGTGCGACGGTAATCTCTTACCATCAGGTGAACTGTGTACTTGTTTGCACCTAACCTATAAAAAACGTAGCATTATTTACACTTCTCATAGTCACCATAAAATGTAAGGTACTGCAGTGTCGTGTAGCCCAACAATATACAATGTGTTCGGTTAACGGTGTCGGAGCTTTTAATGCTATAAAATATAATCAATTTCATCGACAAATCATGTCTCAAATCTCATTTAGACCTAGCTGTATTTAAATGGCAGCCATTTAAATTTTTCAGTGTCACCACCTCGACCCTGCACAATAAAATTACAATATTCACCGATGTAGAAGTCCTACATTCTTAAAAGATGTCTTATTGGATAGATAAAGATACGCGTAATAAAATAAAAGCAAACTTTTAACTGCAAAATTGTATTTAGATCCTAAAAAGACTTAGAAAAGAAAAAAAATGTAAAAAAAATTCGGTTATTTTTTCACATTTTCGACTTTAATGAAAAAAGTAAGTCATTTACCTAATGATTTTTTACATTAATCAGATAGATCAGAACATTTCCTAACCAAAAACATAAAAATCTTAATTGTAACCAAAAAAAATCAGTATTATAACTTTTTGATTATGACCTTTGAAAAATTTGTCGCTCTGGTTGCAGACAGACAAAGCGAATTGATGAGAAGAGTGAAACACAACATTTCAAAATGCATGTAACAAAAAAGTTATTTATAAAAAACTTATTTAAAAAATCTGCATCTTGTCTTGTTCTTCTATTGATCCACGAACAAAAAACTGCCCTTATAGCATAATCAATTTCGCGAATGTCTTGTACCCGCCGAAAATGGTAAGGATGCAAACCTTCCCTCTTTAAAACTCTACACACTGACCATTTTGTTAAATTAAGCATATTGCTTATTTGTCTTACACTGTGTCTGGGATCTTGTGTAATTAAACGTAATATCTCTTCTTCCTCCTCAGGTACCACAAGCTGAAATCTTTCATTAGCGGGTCTTCTGATCCCAAGTTCAGCTATCCGCAAATGTATCCTTACAAAAGTGCGAGCATTTGGTGCAGGCCTGTTGGGAAACATTCTGGCGTACTGTGTGACAGCTCTGTTTGCGTTGCCGTTGCACAATCCATACACAAAGTGGATATCAGCGACATGCTGGTTTGAGTATTCACCATCTGCCATTTTTGAAAATATTAAAATAACTAGAAACTTCACCACAAACTTAAAAAGTTCCACAAAACGGATTTTTTTTTTAACAATAACAACAACAAGCAATCTTAGAGGGGCAAAAGTAGTGTAATCACAACGCGTGGCGAGGGACGACTGTTTTTGTTGTCCCAAGTACACTTGTTTAGAACATCAAACAATGGGCTTTGGGTTTTTCTACCTGCTCTTGAACTATCATAAATGATCCTGCACGTGCAGCTTGCGCTTTTAAGAGGTCGTGTTTGATAAAGTACAATTCTTAAACTATTTAATTTACAATTAAGATTTTTATGTTTTTGGTTAGGAAATGTTCTGATCTATCTGATTAATGTAAAAAATCATTAGGTAAATGACTTACTTTTTTCATTAAAGTCGAAAATGTGAAATAATAACCAAATTTTTTTTACATTTTTTTCTTTTCTAAGTCTTTTTAGGATCTAAATACAATTTTGCAGTTAAAAGTTTTTTTTTTATTACGCGTATCTTTATCTATCCAATGAGACATCTTTTAAGAATGTAGGACTTCTACATCGGTGAATATTGTAATTTTAATGCACAGGGTCGAGGTGGTGACACTGAAAAATTTAAATGGCTTCCATTTAAATATAGCTAGGTCTAAATGAGATTTGAGACATGATTTGTCAATGAAATTGATTGTATTTTATAGCATTAAAAGCTACGACACCGGTAACCGAACACATTGTATACTAGTATTAAGTGTAGAACTGTAAAATAAGTAGTAGTATAATTAAATATCAAGAACAAGTAACATGTCTCTCTCTCATTTACACATTTCCTACATTTTTCATTGTTCATTATGGCGTGGCATAGTTTAGCATGCCATATCACTCTCATAAGTGGGCATTACCCATCCATGAAGTACAACAATATCTGTATGACAGTTTATCTAAAAAAATACGAAAATTCATAGGTGTGAGCTGTCATCCACACCATGCTACAACGCAAAGACTATAAGAACTTATGTGATTCCTTATAGGTCACAAATATCATTTATCATTAGGCAAACTGTATACAGATGACTCAGGGCTGTGCTTTCTTCTTCTTCTTCTTTTAAATTATGGCTTCTCCTAGGGCTGTGCTTTATGACATTCCTTGTAGGCACTAAAAATGCTATTAATTTTTATATGTGTGTATATGAAATACATAAATAAAATAATACTTACTGTTCTTTCATCTCAACTGGTTCATCATTGTTTGGTATTTCTGTTTCACTAGCCTCTTCCGTATCTGAAATTGCGTACAAAACAAAAATGACCTCTCACATGTTACTTTAATTATTAAATTAATTTCATATTATTAATTATGAAATCAAGTTTAATATAGAATCAAATCTACTGTCATAGGTTTTTTTTTTTTTTTTTTTTTTTTTTATAGGATAGGGTGACAAACGAGCACACAGTCCACCTGATGGTAAGTGGTTGCTGTGACCCATAGACATCCACATCCATCCTCGATTACGAATCAAAATGCAGATGCGTTGTCACCCGTGAGGACTAAGATGGAATGCCTCGTTTCCAGTAAAAAGGGTCTCCGGTTCTCTACACTCACCATACGAAATACAGCAGCATTAAGCTACTATTTCACGCTGGTATTCTGTGAGAGCGTGGTCCTTCCCCGGTCGAGCCGACCCATTCGCGCTACAACTATACTACTAATATAACTGCAGCATGGCTCTACCACGTATAAAGGTTATTATATATTTATATATTTTGAAAATTTCTATAACCTCAACAAGATTTTTTTTAAATAAATGTTGTTATTATGATTAAATGTGTGGAGAAAGTAGTGTCTGATCGAACTTATTACGTCATCTAAACAATCTAAAATGTAGGCATCAAAAGGCGGGAATAACTGATAGGTAAACCACTGATGATATTCTAACCTTATCGTTATTATATAACTTGTGTTTATAATCATCGCGTCAACTTGTTTGTTGGGAATAATAGATAGTAATGTGTGACAGTAACACGACGCCAAAATAGGCTAGAAAGCTCGTAAACAAAACATTCATACCTTCATCGCTGTCATCAACTGCAGGTGGTGGTAACGGGTCTTCTTGGTCTCTGTATTCATCTAAATCGTCGTACCCGTCGTCTTCAAAATCATACTCGTCACCCGGGCCCGAATATGGTGATCCTTGGTAAGACATAGTCGAGGTAACGCGTAACAGTTGCATACAGATTAACTACAATCACCGTCTCAGAAACAAACTCTGAACACACGAAATTGAGTCAAACGCTCGGGCAAGAAATTGCAACAGATACTTATGTCACTCATAGAAAGAAATTCCTTTAAAAACAGAAACTCTCCTTGATGAAACAACGAAACTGGACCAAATTGAAGTTGTTTTATGTCAAATTCGACAAATTGAAAAAGCATCATTATACGCCTAAATTGAATATCATAAAAGAAATTCAGATTTTATCTAACACACAACATAATGCGTTAAAGCCACATAAGCAAGAAAGAGATATTCTATAATCGTACAGCACATTGAGCTATAATTTAATTTAATATCATTATAATCATAGACAAACTGAGAGGACAACAGACTAAAAGGTAAAAATGAGAAACATCGAGATCTCGACCTATTTTAATCTTAAATAATTTCATTTCTCTCAAAAATAATTTGAACATTTTTATTTCAACCATTTTCCTAATAAACTTAGTGCATAATAGCAGTTTCGATCGTGTTAAAATATCTATTTAAAATTAAAATTGCATATTATTTTATATTTTAAAATGAAAATGTGTATGTCTGTTAGTCGTCTTTTTTTTTCATTTCATTTTTTGTAAAAAAGTAGTGACAAATATTAACAAAAAGAAATTTTAACCATGATAATTTTGAAAATACACTATCATCATCTAGTTGAATCAGAAGAATACAATGTATATTTCTAATGCATATAGATTTCATGTATTAGAAATCATAAAATTGATATGTTGTTGATGTGACTGTTTCTACACCACATACTATAACGCTACAAATATTACAATCATTGTAGCGTAGTGACTAGTATGTTAAAGCGGACATATAGACAGTCGTGGCTTGGTCATCCACGCTGAACAAAGAGGAACTCACTTCTTTAGCCCAAGATAAAGAATTGACCCTAGGTGGCTGCTACGGGTGGGCTAGTCTAGCTTACTATAGATGCGCGTTGATTGACTGTGGTGGGAAGGGTGTTCTCTTCCCAATCTCGCTGTGAACATGTAATAGTGATCTCACCACAAAAATTAATGTAAAAAAATACGCTGCAAACAACGGAGATAAGAGTTGAGATCTAAAGGAGTGCCAGATTCTATAGTGGTTCTTTAATCATAGTAGTGGCAGAGCCAAGCTGCAGCTATGTTATGGTTTTGGCACGATTGGGTCGGCTCGACCGGGAAGGATCACGATCTCACAGGATACCAGCTTAATACTGCGTGTTTCGTATGGTTAGTATAGAGATCCGGATACTTTTTTTTACTGGAAATGAGTCATTGCGTCTTAGTCCTCGGTGGTGATAATGCATCCTCATTTTGATTCTCAATCGAGGATAAATGTCTTTGGGTCACAGCATACACTTACCATGTGGATTGTACTTTTCATGTGGACTGTGTGCTCGTTTGTCACCCTTATTCTATAAAAGAAATATATAGCGTTCTTGAATTCACTTGTATTCATTTATTCATTAAATTATTGTTAAAGAAAATATGTTATGATTTTTGATAATAGATTTATAAATTGCCAAGTCTAATAGTCAATAAATTAATTTTACCTTCAGAATATTTAATACAAGTTATATTTTTATTTTTAGTAGCTTCATTTTAAACTCCAGTATAGTTGGACAGGAAACATGTCCTTATTCTATAAAAGAAATATATAGCGTTCTTGAATTCACTTGTATTCATTTATTCATTAAATTATTGTTATAGAAAATATGTTATGATTTTTGATAATAGATTTATAAATTGCCAAGTCTAATAGTCAATAAATTAATTTTACCTTCAGAATATTTAATACAAGTTATATTTTTATTTTTAGTAGCTTTATTTTAAACTCCAGTATAGTTGGACAGGAAACATGTCAAGAAACTACATAATTTAATTTTAAACATAAACTATTACGTATATACATGATTATATTTAATATAGGCATAACATAAAATTATTAGTTGTGCTATTTTATAAGTACAATATGTCATAGAGAGTTATTCGCTGTCAATGAACATAATAAATTTTACTTTAAACCAATTGCACTACTATAAAGCCTGGCACCCGTTGAGGTCTCTACTCTTTTATTTTCAAAGCCGTCGTTTTTAAGTGAAAATTTTTTTAGAATCGCTGTGATTTGCAACTCGATGAAACGAAAAAAGAGACACTAAAAAGAGACAAACATATACATCTGTAGCATTTATCCCGCGAGAAAAATAGATGGAATACAATATACAGTGTTTATTATAAAGCAGATGTTTTGCCTAATTTTGAGTAAAATGTACAAGGACCTGGCCCAGACTTCATACATTTTGGAACATCTCATTTATTTATATTTTAATCACCACTACGCTACAAATACTCTACTCCTGATACTCTGCATAGGTACATCTCAGTCCTCTAAAGTTTAGTTTTCTGAAGGTTACACTTTTCCCGCCTGTGAACTGTGTGCTTTTTTAAATTGATATTAGCAATTTTTATAAAGTTTAGTAAGATATCATTAATTTTTGAAAAGTTTTATTCTCATTTTAATCTTAGTAAACATATGACTTTCAACGTTTTTTCTTGCATTTATTTTTATGAGCGAATCACTCAATCAGTTATATAAGTGACAAAAATTCAACTTTTTAGACCTAAATAACTCAAAAATTGTAATAGAATAACTCAAGAATTGTTCATGAAATTTGTAATTCTGGGTATTCAGGGTGGTGGACATAAAATCATAAGTGCAATAATTTTATGTTTATTATTATACATTATACTTTGTTGTACACCACAAGCACAAAAAAAATGAGAATACCGGAAGTAAAGCTTAGGAGATAAGTACAATAAGGCGGTCTTAGACCCGGTTTACATTTTGAGAAGTGACGAGTGCGAGTGGCAAGTGCGACTGACAAATGACGTGTGCTTAGTATTTAATTTATTCCCACTTATCGCTTGTCACTGCTTATTCACACGCACTAAGCACTTGTCATTTGTCAGTTGCACTTACCCCTCACACTTGTCACTTCTCAAAATTTAAACCGGGCGTTATTTCCGGTTTGTCGCTCCTTTCTTGCCCAATCTTGACTGATACTCTCCCATAGATTTCGATAAATAATATAACACAATTTCTAATAGTTTGTAGTTTCAATGGAGTTTTCCTTTCATCATGTGCGTCGCACTGCCTTAATCGATACGAAGCTAAATAAATGTTTTCTTTCTTTAGTCCCTTATCCACAATTGTTAATTCAGACAAAACTGTGCACTTTCTTACAGTATACCAGACAAATGAAAATCTGATGCAAAGACTAGCAATCGACTAATCATTTATTTTTGAAACCGATTTCAATTTAATATCGATTTTTAACACTGGGTCTTACTAGGCTATAATATTATTTAACAAGACAAAACTTTGTCTATTATTATGATTTGACGTCATGAGAGTGGACGTCATTCATCTTGAATAAATTTTCTAAATTTTACTATTATAATAAATTAAAACCTTTTATATGATTTGTATACAGCGTTCCTGTTTATTTAGTAAATTAATTATTAAAGAAGTGTAGTGATGCATAACTGATTTAATCAAACGTTGTGTGGTGTAGATGACGCTATACGCTATTGTGTCAGTGATGTAATTTAGGTGATTGGGTGGCTTCCTCTTCTGAGTACTACAATGGAGGAATCTTCATTTACTATTCCAGCTGATGACAATGGAGATTCTGAGCTCGACCCTAGAATACAGGTCAGTGAGTGACAATTATTGAATAACTGTAATCATATACTTCCGTAACAGCAAAAATGAGTGTTAACTTCGTAGATTATTTCGCCAACGAGCATAATGGATATGATATTTTATATCAAAACATGAAATTTGGACTTATAGCCAGCAAAGAACTCTCAGAGTATCTTAGGGAGCGCTCAAATATTGAAGAGACTAATTCGAAGTTATTAGCGAAATTAGCTAAGCAAGCTAATAGCAATTGCGCTCAAGGTACGTTCGCACCGTTTTGGGGCGTACTTAAGTGTTCAGCTGAGAAACTTTCAAATTTACATCAACATATGTTCCAAAAAGTAAGTGAACTTGTTAAAGATGTGGCTCGTTATGCTGAGGAATTACATAAAAAGCATAAGGCTGTTAAAGATTCTGAGTCAAGTACACTAGAAGTTGTTTTACTAATACAAAGTACGAAACAAGCCTTACAAAAAGCTAAGGATGTATATACAACAAAATCAGCAGAGTTAGAGAAACTGCGTAAAGATAATGCATCAGCAAAAGACATTGATAAGTCAGAAGTGAAACTTAAAAAGCTTCATGAGGATTACAGACAACTTGCTGAGAAATATAACTTTGTAAAACAAGATTTTGAGAAAAAAATGACTCAAACATGTAAGCATTTCCAGGATGTAGAGGAAGCTCATTTAAAACAAATGAAACAGTTTGTAAATGTATATACAGACATAATTCAGAACAACCATGATATGATGGGTCAAGTACATAGAGATTTTAAGCATCAATGCCTAGAGTTAACAGTTGAAAAGTTGCTAGAACAATTCCTTGTGGAAAAATATAATGCTATAGAAAAAGCTAATCTTGTTGAACTGCCTACTACACTCCCAAAACCTGGTTCTGCAAATAATTCAATATCAGAAGCTGATCAGATATCAACTATTTCTAATGGATCACACAAGCCACAACCTACATCTAAATCCTCAACTAAGAAAGATCAACAATCTTTTGTTGCAAAAACTTCTAGGAGGACAACTTCTCTTCTCAATTTGTTTACACCAAATTTCCAAAGTAAAGATGAGCCTAGTGGAAGTGCAGAGGGTGCTGCACCATGTTCTGCTCCATCCAGTCCCAGCGGCACGTCAGCAACCCCAGTGGCCCAAGATAAAGATGATAATATGGGACGTTCAACATTTCGAGAATCTAAATGGTTCCGCAGCAGAAGAACAAAAACTAAAAACAAAAAATTAAAAAAGAAAAAAGATGAAATTTCAGAAAATTCTAATGCTGGTGATAGGTCTGACTTAGAAGAGAAGGAAGAAGAAATGCCAACAAAGGATGATTTAATGAACTCTCCTGAGGTTGATGAAGAAGGTTTTTGTATTAGGCCTAAAGATGAAAAGGGGAGTGTATATTCTTCCACAGACTCAGATTCTGAAGAAGAAAGAGAACAAAAGATCCATGTTGAAATTAAACCAATAAGTAATGGTAGTGCACCTATGTCTGCTAGTGTAGATGAGTTGAGGGCCACTGTAGAGAACATCTCGCTGTATAAAATTGGCACTGCTCGTCGAGGCTCTAATGCAAATGCTAGTAAGGCTAGTAGTGATCTATTAGATTTGAATTTCTTTCAAAGTCCCAACATCAGCAATCCGGCCTCACCTCATGGCAATGTCTCAAATCCATATGCACCATTGCAGGCTAATCAGTCACATTTGCTTGAAAGTCCTACCCCAATGTCAACAACTGATGTTGGAGACCTTTTCTCGGAAGTTGGAGATTTGGCTCAATCCAATTTCAGAACATCTACACCCACGATAACAACTATATCACTCCCACGACCACCTTCACGACGATCTGAGGGAGACTTTCGAACTGCTGGTTCTTCAGGATCCAGAGGTCCATCTCCTCTTACAATAGGAATGGCAGATACTATACCTCTTGCAGTTGCTTTTCATGAAATCATACACTCTTATTTTAGAGGAACAGAAGAGAGTAAATGTCAAGTTAAAATGTCTGGAGATATGATGTTATCATTCCCAACTGGTATTGTGGGTGTTCTTGCCAATAATCCCAATCCAGCCAAGCTATGTTTTAGACTGAAGAATATCCATAGACTCGATAATGTATTACCTAATAAGCAGCTTATCAGTATCAACACTATGATGTCTACAAGAGATTCTACTGTAGTTGAATTTAACATGCCTGCATTGACATCTTTATTGAAAAGACAGTCCGAGAAGAATCCCACTGCTCAATATTTCAATGTAGACATTTTGAAATATCAAATACGCCCTAAAACAGGTGCTGCATCATGTCCTTTCCAATTGGTTGCTTATTGGAAATGTGAGCATGATCACACAGATCTCAAAGTTGATTATAAATATAATCTTCATGCAATGAGTCCTCCATCTCCTCTTCTCAATGTATCGGTCTGTGTGCCAATCAATGGTGGTGTTAAGAATGTTATTGCAATGCCTAAGAATATCTGGAACGGGGAAAATGAACAAGCACTGTGGAGATTCACAGAGCTATCTCAACATTCAGAAGATAGGGGCGTCGGGTCATTACGAGCGCGGTTTGAATTAAATAGAGGTCCTTCATCTAAAGGAACCATTTCCGCACAGTTTAACTGTGAAGGAGCTACTCTATCTGGAATTGAGTTTGAACTAATAGGTAGTGGATACCGCTTGTCTCTTGTGAAACGCCGTTTCGTTTCTGGCAAATACATTTGTGATAGTGATTTTCATTGACTGGTCCAATTCCTTATGACTTAGACTATGTTATATATATATATATATATATATATATATATATATATATATATATATATATATATATATTAAATATGTATATTGTAACTTTTCTTTGTATGTATGAAATATGATAAAATTTGACCCTATTTTCGGTTGAGGTGTATATGATTGTACCTTTTAGGACTGTTTCCTGTCCAGCATAATAATTTTCATTTTAATCACAATAAAAATTTGTCAATTGTCACATTTAATGCTTAGTTGTAATTACTTGTTAGAGTCATTAACATCTATTTTATTATTGTAAACTTTATTTCACTAACTTATTTTTCAAAATAGATATGTGCCATTATACAAACTAACAGTTATTGTGTACATAATATGGATATATTAAATTTTACAGGATTTAATTCATCTATTCAAACAATAACATTTTTTATGGATCTTATATAATTACCAATAGTTTATAGGTGTTCATTCTGTTGAAAACTGAAGGTCAATAAGATCATGCTGTTTATATCATTTTTAAGTTTTAGAAGGTCCCATTTAGAAACCTGATGCTATACTTACACCAATAAAAAGCTTTAAGATCATACTTTTAATGAAACTCATATGATGAAATTTATAAGTTTAGTGTTATCATTTGTAACATGAATAATAAGATTTATCTACCTCCTAAGGTTAGCAAATGACCCCCCCTCCCGCAATTTCTTAATCAAGATGTAGACTAAAAATAAATCTAGTAAAAAATGCTTTTAAAGTCCTAAATTATAATAATTAAAATATTTGTGCATAAACATTTCAACTGTATTTAGAAAACATTTATTATATTTGAATTATTTGAAGTTTTTGAATAAGTACCTCATTTTCTATTATTTATTAATTAAATGCAAAATGCAATAAAAAAACTAGCTTCATTTAATGCAGTAAAAACTTTGCTTATAAGGCATAAAATGCAAAAATAAGTAATATATAGGCCAGAGTTAATGTTACTATCCATATTCATAGTTTCGTATTTCATTTAACAGATGTGATCATCTAAAGTTACATTTACTATCTCACATAAGTTATGCATTAAATTAAATTGAGTTAATTGAGATAAATTGCCTGTAATTGAATCTTTAGAAGTGTTACGTGTATATGTTCATAAATTTATTTGATGTCAGGAGACAACATTTAGAATGTATTACAACCACCGTGAAAATAACTTTATATTATGAGTTATTTTAAAATGTTAAGGATTAGTTTTTAGTTTCATTACATTGCTATCTCTTGTAGCTAGTATATTTGTAACTTACTCATGTGTAATCTCATTATTTAATTTTGTTTTGTTTCTGTAGTGTTTTTATATTGTCAATATAGTAATGGTTATATTATTATTCTTAGAAAGTAACAAAATAAAAGTTCTCAATTTGAAACGAGTGTCAGTGCAACCTTACTCTAGTACAACTGAACCATTCCATTACTTTGCTATTATCTATTAAATATTAAGTCATTTTATTTTTATCTCTTCTGAATTAAATGTTTGAACATTCTGAGTTGTCAATGGCACTTTCTCTTACCCCTTACTTATCTAACATGTAATGAATATAATAGTGAAATTTGGAGATGTGAATATGTGTATTCAAATATTTTTGTATTGTAAAATTTATGGCATGTATAACTCTAGAATGTTAACAGTTAACAACATGATAATTTGAAATAAAATTGTAATTAACTATTTCTAATGCGATTTTCATTATTCTAAAGTCCTTGTCGAGATAATAATAAGTAAGTACCAGTTTTCTTTTTGTAATAGATGCTTTGTTTAGTAGGGACAGGAAACATCTCCATAAGGTACAGATAGATAAAGAGTAGTTATCTCGTATGATAAATGTTCTTGTGCGATAATTTTAAAGTCAGTAGCGATGTCTCGTGAGTTTCCCGTCTCTACATGTTGCTTGCTGTTGCCACACGTTTGGGAATATGAAGTACAAGTGCCTTGCGATTGTCTGAAGCTGTTCGTCAACTTTCAGGTGGAGCTGGAGAAACTTAATGCGGCAACTGACGAGATCAATAAGCTGGAGCTGGAGCTTGATGTGAGTTATTTTATTACGCGCTGGCCTTGTAAGTAGGGTTGACAACTGTTTTAATTTTTATTATGAATTACATAGAACATTAAGTAATTATGAAATTCATTTAAAAAAACTAACTTTATAATTTATAAATCATTTGATGTTGTACCTAAATTAAACAACTGGGTGGCGGCGTCACAGAACCATTACCCCATTTCGTCCTTTTGGTGTTGTAAAAATCATATTTGGAAAGCGGAAGAAAAATCTTATGGCTTCCGTTACATAGAGGTATAATAATCTCATTTACTCCAGATGTAAAATATCCAGGTTTGTGATTTGCAGGACGCAATCCGCGAAGCGTGATGATTAAGGCAAATCGTAGCTACAAAGGATTAGGCACATGTACCGCCGTAGTTTTTTGTGGACTAAACGAAGATGTGATAGTCTGCCAGGTCTATTAATTTCCCTCATTAAGTGACTATTCGCAAGTTAGTTGTGCCCTTAGAATATTAGAAACTAGCTAAAAGTAGAAAGACTATTAATTATGCTGGATGAAATGGGTTTGAAGTCGATACGAATTGGACTTTAGAGAAGAGTTCATTATCGTACGACATGCATGTACACAGACGCGCGCGCCTTTGCACGTGCACTCATTTACTCTCACGGAATTGCGCGCCCGTGAAGCGTACAGTCAGACCAAAATATAAGTTGTAGTATTTCTTTAAACATCCATTACTAGATATTACTGAAGTTCTTTAAGGTTGAAAAAGCTGGCGCGAAACGTTTAAAGATATATCTAAAAGCATTCTGAACATGTTGACTAGCCAATAACCGCCGTTTGTTGGTCATCAGAATTTCATTTATTGTATTTTTCAGGATGCAATGCGCAAATTAACTTGACATTAAAAGAACAGGTCATATTCCCTATTTTATTTTATTTCATTTAATAAGGCTTACCAACTAAATACATAAGGGGAACTTATGATGTCACAATTTTTGTAAAAAAACGTTATACATATGCATTTAAATTAAAGGTAATCACAACATTCTTATATAATAAAAGCCGTTTTTTACAGAATACATACTAAAAATTTTAAATTTGTACAGAGAAAAAAATATGAAAGATTTTTATTTCACAATAATGGAAAATACCGGCTTTGCACGAGTGATTTCTAGATTTCGAGAACAGGTGAATTATAGCTAAGAATCATTCAGGTGACCCCATAAGTACTCTATTAAAATCTATCAAAATCGGTGAAACAGTTTAGAAGGAGACATATTACGAACACATGCACACCGTAATTTTATATTCATAAAAATGTAATGCGATTGGCAACCCTACTTGTATCGTTTAGCCGTTATCATGATGGTACAGTGAGATAACAGATTGAGTGCTAGTACTGGTGGCCGAGAATTGGTTTAATCCAATTTTGCAGTAACATATGCGCGTTTTCATCCGCAAATGTTATGTTTTGTATGATTAAGGGTGGCAAACGAGCATACAGTTCACCTGATGGTAAGTGGATGCTGTGGCCCATAGACATCTACATTTATACTCGATTAAGATTTAAAACGCAGATGCGTTGTCACCCCTGAGGACTAAGATGGAATGCCTCGTTTACAGTAAAAAAGGGTCCCCGTCTCCGGATCTCTACACTCACCATACGAAACACAGCAGTATTTACGCTGGTATTTTGTGAGAGCGTGGTCTTTCCCCGGTCGAGTCGAGCCATTGGTGCTACAGCCATAATATAGCTGTAGCGTGGCTCTACCACACACTTCTTTTCCCCTTTCCATCATCGGACAATCAGATTCTCGGCGGTACTTTACCTCTTTGTTGGTGAAATTTCAGTTTCACACATTGGTACCAAACGGTTTACTTCGTAGAATAATATTCCAGCAATGTCTTACCATCCAATTACAATGTGGGTATCTTCAAAGCAAAGTAAAAAGGTTTTCGTTTACATAAATTAATGAATGCGCATTACCTACATTCGCATCTTCGACTACATTACCATTTACCATCAGATGGGTTAGTAGGCAAGTACTGGCTTAAAACATTATACTCGTATTGAACTTTAACGTTCAAAGCATGCATTCGCTTTAGTTTTGTTTTTTATTTCATATGCGACAAGATCAAGGCTGCGCCGCGTTACGACCGCTCAAATTTTACTTAAAGTTTTTAGTATTATCTTATCACGGACTAAAGCAAACACTGTATTGTACACAAATATGGCAAACCATGAACGTAGCGTCGCGATCGTATTTGCTTTTAACTTACTGTAATTTGTTTACTACATACAATATTTTGTAAAACTAATATAACCCTTTCCTTTTGTACCAACATTACTTATTATTAATAATAAATGGGTGCGAATAATTAAAAGTTATGCGAGATTTAAAACAAAAACAATTTTGCCTTTTTTGTTTCTAAAATAAAACCTTGCTGTATGGAGTAATATTCGAATATCACATTTGCCTCTTCGATATTATGTTGATTTAATTTTTAGTCATTTGTGTAATATAATATCTTTATGGCTTTACTATCTGGTTGCGACACCAGCAGGAACAGTAGTCAAGCGCTGATTTATTATAATTAAAAAAAGAATACTGATTTCACATGAATATATGATATTCATGAAGTCATACCGGTGGCCATAATTGTTTTCCTTGTTATTCTTCTGTATCAGTCTGCTATATCTGCTGGACATGTTCATCTTCCATTGTTGGAAGGGCTTGCTGTAATGGATACGATTGGCTAGTGATTGGAGATCGTAATATATGTCTCACACCATAATTCTTTTTACGCAAACGCTGACGAAACAATCTAGGATGCTGACTGCCAATATGTAGGCCAATGTTCCGCTGCATAAAACGGTGACCTGAAGAAACATACAGGAAATGAACGGTCAGACAATGGCACTACTCCGTACTCGTAGAAAAAACCTACACCTGATAATTAAAATATATAGCCTCACAGACTTGTCATTATGCTGGTGCTCTTAACCGGAACAAAACTGTTGCTTGGTGGCAAAAGAAAATAAGAGGGTATGGGTACGTATTCGGACTCCGAAGTAGAAAACTTACTCTAGTGGGAATTGTGTTTGACTGTGCTTTGACATTAGGTTTCGTTGAATTGTGTACATGTATCAGTATAACTGACCACTAGTATATACAGAGGTCAGTGGTCAGTATAGATTATAAGCGGATATCTTTATCTTCATCTTATTCATCGGCTTATAAAACTACTGCTGGTTTCTCTTTGTTCGATTTGGATATTTTATTCGCATGAGTTTTTTTCTTAGAATGTAGTGATTATATACTTTTTGAATATATGTACACACAGAAATATTAGCTTTCTGCACTCCTCCATACTAACTTTAAATATGCCAAATTCCTCACCTCCGTACGTGTAATATACGTAAAATGGGGCAGAAACTTTTACCTTTCCGTATAAATATATATATATATATATATATATATATATATATATATATATATATATATATATGTGTGTGTGTAATGTATAATTATTTTAGATTACATAACATTAATTTACTAACAAAACAACTCATTTGCGGATTCATTCCCAACGACAAACGATTCCTACGAGGGTTGCTTAAATGCACTGCTGTTTATAGATTGTGTTGACCTTATGTTTTTTTTTAATAGAATAATAGTGACTAACGAGCACACAGTTCACCTGATGCAGATGCGTTGTCACCCCTGAGGACTAAGATGGAATGCCCTTTCCGTGGGTATGCGGTTCTCTACACTCATCATACAAAACACAGCAGCATTAATTTACTATTTTACGCTGGTATTTTGTGAGAGCGTGGTCCTTCCCCGGTCGAGCCGACCCATTCGTTTTACAACCACAATATACGTCTGAAATGTCTTGTTGTTCTTAAATCGCATATGCGTCAAAAACTAGATGATTCACAACTCGTTACGGCCGCATCGTTGACCGGTTTAGTGCCGCTTCGATGCCGATTGCAGTGTTTATTCTTTGGAGTCAAAATGAATTGTAATAGTTCTAGTCCGTATATTCTATTGTTAACAATGGACAAGAGAATGTCTTGTGGGTATTATTTAAATATGTATGTATTAATTTCTAAAGAAATTAAAATAAATAGACTTTTATTAGGTATATATAAATAAAGCGTGCAATAGCCATATATTTAGGAAATAAAAATCCTTTGGCAATTTAAATACCTACACGATTTCCACACATAAATCATAAAAACCCAGTTATTTTTTGTAGATGTATAGTCGTAAAAAGTTTTTTTTATTTATTAAGGTTCGATCCCCGCCGGCACCAATGAAATTTTTAATTGCAATTTTAAGTGCTGAATTACCACGTGCTCGGCGGTGAAGAAAACATCGTGAGGAAACCTGCATGTCTGAGAATAAAGAAAAAAAAATATTTCAAAGACATGTGAAGTTCGCCAACACGCATTGCGGCCACTTCCTAGCCCTAAAATCCTCTCAGAAATGAGCGGAGGCCTGTGCCCAGCAGGGGGACGTATATAGGCTGTAACTTTACTTTACAACATTTCAAAACAAATACACCTCAAGATCTTGTATTATTTTTAATTTACTATATTCAGGACTAGTGATCGACGAAGACGATAATATCTATTATGTTTTAAAAAGTAGACATACCAAAGCTATTTTTCCGAGAGGCCCGATTCTAGTATTCATCTTCATCATCATCATTACAGCCTCTGCCACCAAAGCACGGTGCTGAGCCATCTGCATCCATCGACTTCCTGCATCCCTTATCAGGTCGTTACTCCATCTAATGGGGACGATCTTTTTTTATGTGGGAAATACCTACGCATACTCGTCTCGCGGAGTAAGCACGAGTTATGTCCGACTCGTAGCGACTAAAACCGCATGGTGTTCCACCTACGTCGCATATTGGCAGGACCACGGGAACGCTTTCGCACACATCCGCGCTGGTATAGCAGCGCTGGCTGCTCCTTCTCGGGAGAGGACTACTCGTCCCCCATCTCCTTTTCAGTTAAAGCGCACCAGAACACATGTCGCACCTTCCTCCGCGGCCTCCAACTTCAACTGCGCAACAGAACGCCCCCGTGTTCGAAGCACGAAAGCCATGAGGCCAAGAAAAACGAGCATTTAAAAGCACTAGCCTTCCTGACCCCAGCGGCGGATCTGGTCTATGGCTCTGCCGCCAACTAAGATTCTGGCTGCGCAGGGTAAGGAAAGCGGCGTTTCGCATTACCGACACTAATCTCTCCCTGCAGCCCCACCACAACCGCGTCAACGGTGCGGCCCCGTAAGAATCGCGGAGGATAGGACGAGTGGTGCATCGCCATAACAACACTCCTCTTCCTCCGCGACTCTACCTCGGCTGCAGCGGTTGGGGAACAGGACAGTCCTCTCGCCGCAGCCCACCGACATAAATCCGAAGTGGGCTAAAGCCGTCAAGCCCATTCGGAGTGGTCACCTCGGGCCAGCCATGTGGGGTTCTCTTTGTTCACCGCGGGTGACCAAACCACGGCTACTAAGCCCCCCCGCCACGACAAAGCCGGAACCCCCTTCGGGGGGAATAGGGGGCGACCCACACTTCGTTTACCAGTACCTACGAGGTTGGCACTCAAAAATCTTTCTAGGTGATCGGTTTTCGGTTCGATTCTTTTCGTCACATTTGATTGAAACCTGTGTTTAGAAAGGAGCGAAGGTATAAAAATCCATGCCATTAAAAATTATAAAAAATGTACGTAATAACGCGGGTAACTATTTAGTAAGGTCAAAAAAATGAGACTACTGCTTGTAAATATTTTGAAAAAAAAAAGTCTCGCTGTGTTTCTTGCTGGTTCTTTCCAGGACAGAGGTTTTATTCATAACATTTTTTCAATAATCTATAATCTATATTGAATAAAAAAGTTTCAATTTCAGTACAATGTTTCTAAATCTGTTGAAATTCACAATAAACTACCGAAAGAAAAAGAAATAATTACAATGGGTTTAAAGAACATGCTATGAAATAGTAATTTTTATAAAATTAATTCTTATAAAAATAAGTATCCCATTTTATTGGACAGAAACGTATGTATATTTTATTTATCAGTGATATATCAGTAATAAAGGATGTTCTTTGACTTGAACAAGAACAGAATTGTGCCAATTTTATTTGGTAAGATTCCAAACAGAACAATAGCAATTTTAGATAATGCGGGAAATTCGTAACTTCCTGTCTGAAACTGCGGTGAAATGAGTTTTCTTAGACCACGTAAATTGTTTTCACGAACGTTATACATTGTAATGTGTTAGTTAATTGAAAATTTATTGTATCATTATTAACCAGTAAGACATATTGTTACAGGTCGTAAAGTCGCAATACATTTACACTGCTAACTAACTTGACAAAATGTATATCGAATTTTGTTAAATGAAAGTGGAAAATGAATTACATACGGAGTAGATATTACGGTATGATTTTGTTGGTATTCGTAAACACTAAGCTGACAAATTTAAATCTGTCCACGAACATGCTGCAATTTAGATTTAGTTAAATAACTATTCAATCTGTCGTTTATTATGTGAGTAAAGGTGACAAACAGACGGCATATGATCAAAGCAAACAAACCACATGTTCGTTAGTATTTACTTTTTAGTACTATACATAACTTATTATTTACATATCTTCACTTTTTAAGCATAATGTACTGTGGATATTGTCATTCCTTCAGGCTGAGCCGAACTATATTTGGAGTGACGGCCTGGTAAAAGATGCAAGTAGTCGATAGATGTAGGTGGTGGCTTAGGACCGTGCTATGTGGCCTTCCTTAAGAGAGACGTAGATATGTTTAATAGTGAAATTGTGTATGCTTTTGAAGATGATGATTATTTGACTATAAAAACTGACGTTATTACACTATATTTATATATAAAATTTCTATAGAAACGTGACAGCTTAAAAGCACATTATCTAACTAAAGAGCGCCAAATGACGAATTAAAAGTTATGAAGCTTGAAGCACTATTTTTAAAATGTATTCATTAAATATTGGATGTGTGTTTCATTTTAACTTTATAATATTTATAATATTAATATATTGCGACTATATGTTAGATGCTTACTGCTGTCTCCGTTTTTACCAACAAACACTGGCGACGACATGCAATAAAACAGGCAGACAAAGCACCACAACACTGTTTACCGGATGGCAAGTGAATATTTGGGCCATGACACCCGTATGATTTATACTTTTCACCACATAAAATTTTATAAAACTACGTCCTATATTTGTATTGGCACTTCAGTTAGTAATGTAATAGTATACATTTAGAACAGTATTATTGTAATAATGCTTTGAAAATGAAATCAATGCTTTGAAAATGAAAATGAAGCGACTCGTAAACTCGGTCGGTTTAAAGTACGCTAACTGTCGTTACTTTCAATTAATATTACATATTAAAGTAGGCAAACGAATTTATACTAAACAACCACATTTATCAAGTTTTGGATCCTGAGTTCAAATTGTAGTATAAACAAACCACAGAAATCGTAATTTATTACTATTTATGTGAGACAAATAGTTGCAATAAATTACGATTTCTGTGATTTTCGTAAGCGTTGCATTGAACCCTTTTGTTGATAACGAGGTATTTACATTTTGATTTTTAGTCGAGGATAGATATAGGTGTCTTCGAGACCCAGCATCCACTTACCGTGGATGTGGGGTGTACGTTTCTTTGTCATCCTTCTATAAAAAAAAATAATATCGGTAGACAAACGTGGGATTGTTTTTCCCATCAAAGTATATTTGTGACATGGTAATGACCTGCGCAATTGATTAATTCTGCTAAAAGACTCGCCCACTTTTGTTGTGCCACAGGTCCTTAACCTTTTAATGATGGGAATCATTTCAATGATTTTTTGTCTCGTCATAAACCAACTTTTAGACAATAGCATAAATTATGGCGAGGTTAATTTTTTAAGTTTTTTCTATAAATGAAACACATAAAAATGAATGGTGTCATGGTGCACCTACTTATTTTAATATAACACACGTTGTTTTCTAAACAGCATCGGTTGTATCTACACCTACCATCTCCAAAAATACTGTTCACTTTTTGCATATGTGAGAGAATAATAAGTGTATGTTGCCTTTGTGAACCACTTCGGTTGCCTTCAGGGATCATCGATTAAGAACCCCTGGTTTTAACTATCGTGTAGTGGCGGTGTGAGAGTATTCTACTACCCCATAATATCGTCCCGTGGGTGTCGTAAGAGACGACAGAGGTAATTTGTAGTAGTAGATGGGCAGCACCAGCTTCTTGATTACAACTCAAAATAATGAAAAACTGAGTTTGCCTTCGCAACCTTAGCGAAGACCACCCTATGATTCAATCAATGGGAAAGGCCCATGTTCAGCAGTATACTTTTCATTTCATTAATTATAGAAATGACTAGTTTAATCGCGTTTAATTACAGAAGTAAATGCCGTAAAATCCGTAAAATTGTGTTCATTTCATGTGTAATATCTACGTAAATATAAAAAATAAATAATATGGTACCTCTGTGGGGCCCAGACAATACGTCTAGAACACGTAGATAAAAAAAAAGTCCTACCATCTAGTTGGACTCAACCCTTAAGCACGAAGTAAACCATCATTTCTAACTGCAATTGACAATTTTGTTGGTACTGAAAATTATGAAAATGAAAAATATCCCGATTTCATCGTGCTTTTATAATGCGAATCTTTAAGGCGAGTGGTCATCGTCTAGGTCGCAAGAATCATAATATCATAAACACTCACGCCTGTCACCCAGAGGGGTAGGCAGAGACTACAGACTTCCATTTGGCACGATCCTGACACACCTCTCTCGCCTCCTTCACATCCATACACCTACGCATGCATGCTCGTCGGTTAAGGGTACTCCTAATTTGGCCCGTTTTCAATAAATCGCCAATTTGGTCGATAAATTTTCGCCTAGGACGTCCCTTTCCGACTCTGCCATTCACTTCTGCAACATAAATTTTCTTTGTCACTCTTTCCTCATCCATTCTTTCCACATGACCAAACCACCGAAGCATTCCTTTCTTAATCCTGGTCACAACATCATCTTGCAAACCACACTCTTCTCTTATCACACAATTTTTCACCCTGTCATTCAGATTCAGCCCTAACATACTCCTTAACGACCTCATTTCTACTGCATTTATTCTACTCTCGTGCTTCTTCTGCCATACCCAACTTTCACTACCATACGTTAAAGTAGGGACCAACACAGCATTGTGAATTGCCATACGTGCCTTTTTTGACACATTTTGACTCTTCACAATAGAGTGCAGGGCTCCATTTACTCTGTTTCCTGCGTTCACTCGTCGTTCTATATCCTTATCATATCTCCCATCCCTGCTAAATACGCAACCCAAATATACAAACTCATCTACTTGCTCGATCAACTCCCCTTCTATTCTTATTTCACATATCGTTTTACTTTCATCTCTTTCAAAAACCATAATTTTTGTCTTACTTGCGTTCACTTTCATACCCCTTTCTTTTAATGATCTGTTCATTAATGTAACCATCATTTGCAACTCAGCCGCCGACGACGCAAGAATAACTTGATCATCGGCGTACAAAAGGCATTTGATGGTTAACTCACCCATTCTTAATCCGCATTCTTCAACTTTCAAATTTTGCAAACAACTGTCCATAAATAGGTTGAACAACCACGGGGAAGCCACACAGCCCTGTCTGACACCTTTATGGATGCCAAACCAGTCCGAGTAGACCCCGTTGATCCTAACACAAGCACTAGAGTCCCTATAAAGAGATTCCAATGCCTGTATCAAGCCAGCGCTCAACCCAAATGAGTTCAGTGTTTGCCATAGCACATTCCTATCCACTCTGTCATAGGCCTTCTCCAAGTCCATGAACGCACAAAAAACCTTTTGGTTTTTGGCCAAAAACTTCTCCGCGATCATGCGCATGGAGAAGACTTGATCTGTACATCCCATTCCCTTTCTAAATCCCGCTTGCACATCCCAAATTTTTCCATCGGTTTCTTTCATGACCCTTTCAATTAGTACCTTGGCATACAGTTTTCCCACGATGCTAAGAAGGCTGATACCGCGGTAGTTTTTACAGTCCTGCTGCGACCCTTTTCCCTTATATACTGGGACTATCACGGCTTTGCACCAGTCTCCCGGTACCCGCTTCAGTACCCAGCATAAATTAAACAAGGTGTGCAGCAGGCCTGCCACCACTTCCTCTCCAGCCCTTAGCATTTCGAGTGAAACTCTATCATATCCGGCAGCCTTACCTGCTTTCATGCTTCTCATTGCTTTCATTATTTCATCTATACTTATCTCGCTACCTTCTTCCTCTTCTTTCGGAGTTCCTATTTCATTCAGTTCATACGTTGTCTCCTCACTCATAAACATGCTTTCAAAATATTCCTTCCATCTCTTTAAACTCAAAACTTCATCATTCAGAATATAGCCATTCTCATCTCTTATAGCATTCATTATAGGCTGTTTTGAACATCCCCTGGCAGTTCTTACGAGTTTCCAGAACATTTTAATATTTGCCTGGAAGTTATCCGATATTCTTCTATCATTCTTATCCGTTCTTTCTTGCTTTTTCCTTTCAACTACTTCTTTTACTCTTTTATTTAGATGTCTAAAGACTGCCTTTTTTCTTTCAAAATCATCATTCGTACCGCTTGAATTACCAGCCTTAGTTGCTAGTAAATCTAGCCATGCTCTCTTCTTTGCTTCAACTTCCGTACGTATCTCATCATCCCACCATAACGTATTATTTTTCCTTTCATTCTTTCTTTTACTAACACCACATACTTCGGTAGCTGCATCTACTAAACCTTTCTGAACATTTTGCCATACATTCTCCAAGTCTAACTCATTCATACATAATTCATCCAAACCACTTACGTTTTCTTTCAGTCTACATTTAAACTTGTTTTTCTCACCTTCATCTTGTAATCTTTCTGTTCTAATACGCTGTAACGCAGTGGTAGACACGGATGACCGATGGCGCCACCGCCTGAATAGACCATTAATTCGGCATAAAACCAAAAAATGATCCGTTCCTACGTTTGACCCCCGGTAAACCCTTGTATCCACCACTGCGCCCCTCAATCTTTCATCCACAATTATGAAATCTATCATGCTTCTATCATCACCTCTTTCCCAAGTGTACATGTGAATCCTCTTGTGGCGAAAGAAAGTGTTCGTCACAAAAAGATTCTTTTCCATACATACAGTGAGGAGGCTTTCACCATTCTCATTTATACTTTCATCACCAAACGTTCCCAATATCCTTTCATAACCAAGCCTCCTCACCCCAACTCTTCCATTAAAATCTCCTAGCATAACAACATTTTCATTTCCCTTACATTTCATTAATACCATCCTTACCATTTCCCAAAACTGCTCTCGGATATGAGTGGGCTTAGACATGTCTGGGGCGTAGACCCCTAGTACAAACAACTTCTTTAAGCCCACTTTCAATCGTATCCATAGCAGTCTTGGGCTTACACATTCATACTCTTTCACACATTGCACCATTCTTTCTGATAGGATGATCCCTACTCCCTGGCATGCCCGCTCGAGCTCGTCTACACCAGACCAGTATGCGGTATACATGCCATGTGTAGTGACATCCTTCCCCTTCCGTCGCAAGAACTCTTTTAAAGAATATTTAAAACGTATTGTATTAAATATTAAGGCAAGGATTTTTGACGTCAAAAGGCTTGCTGCTTGCCCGTCTTCGCTGCATGCATCTAGCATAAAATAAGCATTTGACATTCGGTGGACAAAAATTACTAAATTTAACACGTTTTTGCTCATTATCAGAAAACAAAGAATGTAGTAGTAATCTAAATCATTGAAATGCCTTTTATAAAGTAAAAAAATTTCATAGGTTGTGAATTTCATAGGTTGTGATGGATAATGTATGGAATGGTTTAAACTAAATAACTCAACGTATGACAGCTCGTGTATAAGTATACGGAACCGTTACATCACGATTAGCATGCATAGTGGCGACGCTAGTCACGACGAGGTGCGTGGCGCGAGGTCGGCCCGTTGCACTCCAGATGGGGTCAATTACTAAGCTCACGGGCCGCTGCCTCGCATTATGTATGGTTGTATGCATGAAGCCCCAGTCGTTTGTTACGATTTCACTCACTGTTATTTGAAGGTATTGTTAACATTAAAGTTTATCAACGTTGTAGTTCTTGTACTCTATCTATTGTGTGGCTATAGTTGAGTGAATACCAGGCTGAATGATGGCTTCGCATGCCTGGTGGGTCTAACAGACCCACTACTCCAGAAAAACATCGGTAATTTTTAGTTTTTAGCTTTATGTATCGCAAGTCATTATAGCTTCCCGATATAGACTAGACGTCAGTTTGCCACCCCTCCCGCTATTCTACGCTTTTTCGCGTCCGAGTAAACTGCGTGTTGTCCGCGAGTGTGTGAAGTGTACGCGGGTCCGAGAGTACCTACCAGGCCTACGGTGTGACTTTTTTTGGTAAGTGAATGTTTTATAATTTTTGATATTTAATGGTTGTATACCGTAATTAGTTATTAAAAATCTATTGTTACAGTAAAAATATCCAGACTATTAAGAAATGCTCACGTAAGATGTGTTTTAGAAGAAGAAGATACCATGATCTTTGATAAGGTGTGGACGAATCTGATCACGTCAGTTCTTTCTCAATAAATGCAAAAATTGTTCAAATTTTGAACACAAATGATGAACACCCAACCAGAAGAGAATTCCTAAAAAGCTTTAGGCATGGCAATGAAGAAAAGCTATATAATAAGAAAAGCTAATTTGTGCCTTCTGTGAGCCTTGGCAAAAGAATCGGTACTTACCTTGGAGAACTATCACGCCCTCTACCCAGAAAGCCTTGTGCTGATGTCAAAAGACGTTGTTATTTGTGCCCGGTAAAAAAAGATCGCAAATCCTAATACATTTTTATTGTGTGTTTGAGTCACATATGCAAGGAGCACGCAAACTTCCTATACGAAAATAATCGCTTATCTGAGCAGTGAATAATTATCGTTAACCAGCGTTGATTTTTATAACAACGTTATCTAACTACAGCGAATTTATCAGTGTATTAAATAAATCAAAGTCTGATTTTGATCTCTGTTTTTAGTATAAGATTTTTGATTAAATACTAATGACTCTATTTTTTACGTGGTACAGCCACGCTGCAGCTATATGATGATTGTAGCACGAATGGGTCGGCTTGACCGGGGAAGGACCACGCTCTAACAGAATACCAGCGTAAAATAGTAGCTTAATTAATAATAGTGCTGCTCTGTTTCGTATGGAGAGAACCGGAGACCTTTTGTACTGGAAACGAGGTATTCCATCGTATCCATCAGGGGTGACAAAGCATTTACGTTTTGATTTTTAATTGAGGATAAATGTAGATATATATGAGCCACAGCATCCACTTACCATCGGGTGGACTGTGTGCTCGTTTGTCACCCTTATTCTATAAAAAAAGGTTAGCTTGAAAAAGCAATAGGTACTTTTATTCAATTGATTAATACATAATTTTAAAACATAAATAACAACTTTTTATTTATCTCCTACTAATATAATAAATAGCATTTCCAAATACTTGCAATCTGATATCCCTGAGCATTAATTCATTTAAAAAAAATCGAGAACCTAAGACCCACCAGGCATATAGCGTGATTTCAATCCACCAGGCATACCAAGGGTTAATAAAAGCGGCCAAGAGCGTGTCGGGCCATGCTCAGTGTAGGGTTCCGTAGTTTCCCGTCCGTCACAATAAGTGTTCCCACTTATGAGTTTAAAGGTGGATATCCATTATGTTCGCGCTCCTGCAACTGCTCCCGGTAGTGGCTAACCCTCTGACTTCTTTTCGTTAGATGGTGGTATAACTATTACATTAGCGCATAGCGTTTAGTATGGTTACTTTAAGGTAATTTTTTTATAATATAAGAGTGGTGGAGGTGAGAAACGAGCACACAATCCACCAATGTTGTGGATGCTGACTCATAGACATATACATTTATTCTCGATAAATAATCAAAATGCAGATGGAATGCCTCGTTTCCTATAAAGAAGGTCACCATACAAAACATAGCAGCATTAAGCTGCTATTTTACGCTGGTATTCTGTGAGAAGGTGGTTCTATCCCGGTCGAGCCGACCCTTTCGTGTTACAACCATAATATAGCATATATGCAGCGAGGCTCTACCTCGTATAATGTAAAATAATATGGTAGCTTTAACGATATGGACTGGCAAAGGTCAGCAGCATCGAAGGTGCTGGTCAGGTATCGTTAGCCCAGCGATCGTCAGATCTGGAAAGCGTGACAATTAAAACAAATTCATCCTACAAGGCGAGGGGCACATGTTAAACAGTGGACTTTTGTTTGCTGATTCTGACAAAAAGAAAAATGTAACAGCCTCCTACATGATAGAGCCACGCTGTAGCGATATTATGGTATACATGGTAGAGCCACGCTGCGGCTATATTATGGTATATGTGGTAGAGCCACACTGCGGCTATATTATGGTATACGTGGTAGAGCCACGCTGCGGCTATATTATGGTATACGTGGTAGAGCCACACTGCGGCTATATTATGGTATACGTGGTAGAGCCACGCTGCGGCTATATTATGGTATATGTGGTAGAGCCACACTGCGGCTATATTATGGTATACGTGGTAGAGCCACACTGCAGCTATATTATGGTATATGTGGTAGAGTTACACTGCGGCTATATTATGGTATATGTGGTAGAGCCACACTGCAGCTATATTATGGTATACGTGGTAGAGCCACGCTGCGGCTATATTATGGTATATGTGGTAGAGTTACACTGCGGCTATATTATGGTATACGTGGTAGAGCCACGCTGCGGCTATATTATGGTATATGTGGTAGAGCCACACTGCGGCTATATTATGGTATACATGGTAGAGCCACGCTGCGGCTATATTATGGTATATGTGGTAGAGCCACACTGCGGCTATATTATGGTATACATGGTAGAGCCACGCTGCGGCTATATTATGGTATATGTGGTAGAGCCACACTGCGGCTATATTATGGTATACGTGGTAGAGCCACGCTGCGGCTATATTATGGTATATGTGGTAGAGCCACACTGCGGCTATATTATGGTATAAGTGGTAGAGCCACACTGCGGCTATATTATGGTATAGTGGTAGAGCCACGCTGCGGCTATATTATGGTATAAGTGGTAGAGCCACACTGCGGCTATATTATCGTATAAGTGGTAGAGCCACACTGCGGCTATATTATCGTATAAGTGGTAGAGCCACACTGCCGGCTATATTATCGTATAAGTGGTAGAGCCACGCTGCGGCTATATTATCGTATAAGTGGTAGAGCCACACTGCGGCTATATTATGGTATAAGTGGTAGAGCCACACTGCGGCTATATTATCGTATACGTGGTAGAGCCACACTGCGGCTATATTATCGTATAAGTGGTAGAGCCACACTGCGGCTATATTATCGTATAAGTGGTAGAGCCACACTGCGGCTATATTATCGTATACGTGGTAGAGCCACACTGCGGCTATTTTATGGTATACGTGGTAGAGCCACACTGCAGCTATATAATGGTGTACGTGGTAGAGCCACGCTGCGGCTATATTATGGTATACGTGGTAGAGCCACACTGCAGCTATATTATGGTATACGTGGTAGAGCCACACTGCAGCTATATTATGGTATACGTGGTAGAGCCACGCTGCGGCTATTTTATGGTGTACGTGGTAGAGCCACACTGCCGCTATATTATGGTCTACGTGGTAGAGCCACACTGCAGCTATATTATGGTGTACGTGGTAGAGCCACACTGCGGCTATATTATGGTGTACGTGGTAGAGCCACAATGCAGCTATATTATGGTATACGTGGTAGAGCCACACTGCGGCTATATTATGGTATACGTGGTAGAGCCACACTGCGGCTATATTATGGTATACGTGGTAGAGCCACGCTGCGGCTATATTATGGTATAAGTGGTAGAGCCACGCTGCGGCTATATTATGGTATAAGTGGTAGAGCCACACTGCGGCTATATTATCGTATACGTGGTAGAGCCACACTGCGGCTATATTATGGTATACGTGGTAGAGCCACACTGCGGCTATATTATCGTATAAGTGGTAGAGCCACACTGCGGCTATATTATCGTATACGTGGTAGAGCCACACTGCGGCTATATTATGGTGTACGTGGTAGAGCCACACTGCAGCTATATTATGGTATACGTGGTAGAGCCACGCTGCGGCTATATTATCGTATACGTGGTAGAGCCACGCTGCGGCTATATTATGGTATACGTGGTAGAGCCACACTGCGGCTATATTATGGTATAAGTGGTAGAGCCACACTGCGGCTATATTATGGTATAAGTGGTAGAGCCACACTGCGGCTATATTATCGTATACGTGGTAGAGCCACGCTGCGGCTATATTATGGTATACGTGGTAGAGCCACGCTGCGGCTATTTTATGGTGTACGTGGTAGAGCCACACTGCAGCTATATTATGGTATACGTGGTAGAGCCACACTGCAGCTATATTATGGTATACGTGGTAGAGCCACACTGCGGCTATATTATGGTGTACGTGGTAGAGCCACACTGCAGCTATATTATGGTACACGTGGTAGAGCCACGCTGCAGCTATATTATGTTACACGTGGTAGAGCCACGCTGCAGCGATATTATGGTATACGTGGTAGAGCCACGCTGCAGCGATATTATGGTACACGTGGTAGAGCAACGCTGCAGCGATATTATGGTATACGTGGTAGAGCCACGCTGCAGCGATATTATGGTATACGTGGTAGAGCCACGCTGCAGCGATATTATGGTATACGTGGTAGAGCCACGCTGCAGCGATATTATGGTACACGTGGTAGAGCCACGCTGCAGCGATATTATGGTATACGTGGTAGAGCCACGCTGCAGCGATATTATGGTACACGTGGTAGAGCTACGCTGCAGCTATATTATGTTACACGTGGTAGAGCCACGCTGCAGCGATATTATGGTATACGTGGTAGAGCCACGCTGCAGCGATATTATGGTACACGTTGTAGAGCCACGCTGCAGCGATATTATGGTATACGTGGTAGAGCCACGCTGCAGCGATATTATGGTACACGTGGTAGAGCTACGCTGCAGCTATATTATGTTACACGTGGTAGAGCCACTCTGCAGCGATATTATGGTATACGTGGTAGAGCCACGCTGCAGCGATATTATGGTATACGTGGTAGAGCAACGCTGCAGCGATATTATGGTATACGTGGTAGAGCCACGCTGCAGCGATATTATGGTATACGTGGTAGAGCCACGCTGCAGCGATATTATGTTACACGTGGTAGAGCCACGCTGCAGCGATATTATGGTATACGTGGTAGAGCCACGCTGCAGCGATATTATGGTACACGTGGTAGAGCCACGCTGCAGCGATATTATGGTATACGTGGTAGAGCCACGCTGCAGCGATATTATGGTACACGTGGTAGAGCCACGCTGCAGCGATATTATGGTACACGTGGTAGAGCCACGCTGCAGCGATATTATGGTATACGTGGTAGAGCCACGCTGCAGCGATATTATGGTATACGTGGTAGAGCCACGCTGCAGCGATATTATGGTATACGTGGTAGAGCCACGCTGCAGCGATATTATGGTATACGTGGTAGAGCCACGCTGCAGCGATATTATGGTATACGTGGTAGAGCCACGCTGCAGCGATATTATGGTATACGTGGTGGAGCCACGCTGCATCTATATTATGGTATACGTGGTAGAGCATCGCTGCAACTATATTATGGTACTCGTGGTAAAGCCACGCTGCTGCTATATTATGGCATACGTGATAGATCCACGCTGCAGCTACAATATGGTTGTAGCACAAATGGGCCGTCTCGACCAGGGAAGTAGCACGCTCTCACAGAACACCAGCATAAAATAGCAACTTAATACTGCTGTGTTTCCTATGGTGAGTGCAGAGATCCGGAAACTCTTTTTAATGGAAATGAAGTTTTCCATTTTAATCCTCAGGGATGACAACGCATCTGCGTCTTGATTCTTAATCGAGAATAAATGTAGATGTCTATGGTCCACAGCATCCACTTACCATCAGGTGGACTGTGTGCTCGTTTGTCACCCTTATTCTATATAAAAAAAGCCTTCATCCCAACACTGGGCGCAGGTCTCCCATTACTAATACACAGTCCGTCACGCTGCACTGCCCAGTGTTCTCAAAATATTTTTAATTTTTTTAGACATACACGTTTCCTCACTATATTCTCCATCAAAACAGGACAAATTGGTACTGACAAGAATCGAGCTCGGCTAACTTAATATTATTAAGGCACTATATATATATATATATATATATATATATATATATATATATATATATATATATATATATATATATAAATATAAAAGTAGTTTGTATCAGCTTTCATTTTAATGACGAAGTAGATTAGCCTTCATAATTTGTTCTTATATTATTGAAGTAGTTGTATTTGAGATTTCGACTGAAACGGTATTAGAAATGGAGCAAAGAACGAAAAAAGGCAGATCGATTGTTAGACTAAAAATTTAGAGCTCTACTGGCGAGAATTGGGGCCTTCAGTGGTATGTTAAAATGCAAGGTGGTACAAAAAAAAACCCAGTTATATACTTTAATAGCACTAATCGTTGCTGGTCTGAAACTATTTTTTTCTTCTTCCCGGACACAAAGGTAGTTTAAATTAAAAGATGAAGTGTTTATTTACATATATTTTATTGCAAATCAAACAATCACTTTGTTTTCAAAACACCATTTCTTAATACATAAAACATTTTTTAACGCACAATTTTTCTTATGAGTAAAACAATTATACAGTAAAGTATCTTTACAATAAAGTTCAAAAAGAGTATTTAAATTGGGAGCTCCTAAGCAATTTATATCTACGATAGTATTATTTTCATCACATAGATCTTGTTCCTACCCATTTAATTTTTTCAATCCAATCTTTTCAAAAAAACTTTTTATCTTTCACATATTCTGAAAAACTTGAATACATAGAATTGAATCCTCGCAGACTCGGTGACTTCCAGCCTCCCGAACAAGCCGGTTTCCGAAAAGGCTTTAGCACTATAGACCACATACATACCCTTCGGCAAATTGCAGTCTGCCACTTTGCCTGGCGTATGTGGACTATGAGAAAGCCTTTGATTCCGTCGAAATTTGGGGTGGTGCTACAGTCTCTTCAGCGGTGCCAAGTTGACTGTCGGTATATCGAGGTGCTGAGGTGTTTGTACAGTAGGGCTACGATGGCTATCCGAGTACAGAACCAGAGATTTTCCGACAATTTAGTCCTTATGGCAGAATCGCTGGAGGACCTAAGCGCTATGCTTAATGACCTCAATAGTGCCTCCCAACGGATAGGTCTTATGATGAACATGGACAAAACAAAGATCATGTTTAATGTCCGTGTCACACCTATGCCGGTAGTTGTTGGGAGCACTAAGCTCTAAGTTGTTGACGAGTACGTTTACCTGGGACAAATAGTCGGACTAGGTAAGTCCAGCTTCGACCGAGAGGTCAATCCACGGATTCAACTCGGCTGGGCAGCGTTCGGGAAATTACGTAACATCTTCTCGTCAGGTATACCTCAAAACCTGAAAACGAAATTGTACAACCAGTGCGTGTTGCCAGTGATGACATATGGAACTGAGACGTGGTCCTTCACTGCTGGCCGTATGAAGACGCTCATAGTCGCTCAGCGAGCTATGGAGAGGGCTATGCTCGGGGTTTCTCTGCGTTATAAACTTAGAAATGAGGATATCCGCAGTAGAACCAGAGTGACCGACATAGCCCAATGGATTAGTAAGCTGAAGTGGCAATGGGCCGGCCATATAGCTCGAAGAACCCACAACCGTGGGGGAAAAAAGGTTCTCGAGTGGCAGGCAGCCTTGTACCGGTAGGCAAAGCGTAGAGCGACCCTCGGATGAAGTGACGAACTGGTAAGAACATACATACATTCATATATATATATATATATATATATATATATATTTTTTTTTATATTAGCTTGCCAGGCAGAAGTTGTTCTGCCCTTTTCGACGACCCTTTGTCATGTCCTATTAAAAATCCATAAATTAGCAATCTATTGACCTATAAAGGAATAGAAATGAATGCGAGTTAATTAATTGTAACATCTACAGAGGGTGCTAGTTGGATGATAATTGATTAATGTAGGTACATAATATATACGTACGATATTCAATTGTCATTTTATTATTGATAAATCAACTATATTGCCTGGCTCGGCCACCTCGAATTGGCATTTGCAGTGTGCCATAATTCAATGTATGCCTTTCTAGGGGTATTTGTGCCGCATTCTTTTTTAATATAACTACGTTTTTGGAGAAAAATGTATCCAAAGGTGCCAGCCAAACGCTTCAGCACGGCTTCCATTTGGCTTGTGATATTAAAAATCTTTGCTTATGAAATGTGTGTACGTATATAAACTCCGTTAACAAAATAAAAACCGCAGCAGATAATTGTGAGTTGTAATAACAAATGATAAAATTATATGAACAGGGGGCGTAGTCAAAAAAATTCCATGATATAATATTGAAGACAGACAAAAGATACACGTCCAAAACCCAACATTACAATAAAATAACCTTTGGCAAAAATAATGTATGTAACGTGAATTAATTTTTTTTAGCACGGCCCCCTATCCATATAATTTTATCATATACTATTGAAAACTCACAGTATCTGCTGTGGTTTTTAGATGCTTATATATTTTTCCATATATGTAGACAAAAATATTAGTCTTAGCCTAAAAAATGACTTAATATAGGTTTTACCCCCGCTAAACAGTCCAGCTTCTCTTAACGATGCCAAAAGCTTCTTCCTGTTGAGATATTCATTTCTGGAATAGTAACCATATATATGATTTCTGATTGCATCGGCGTCAAAGGTGTCAATATCTGTCACGGGTTTAGTTCTACGTTTCTTCTTCGGAGTACGTAAAATATTATATTCCTTGCCAGTAGAGCTGAACTTTTCTTTATTAATATTTGTTATCGTTCGTTTGCTAACTCCAAGCGCCTGAGAGATACGTTCTTGTACTTGTTCGACAGGTAACAGGGGTCCGCCATTTTGCCGCTCCCGTTCAAAATAATCTTGCAGCTTGATGATTAACTCACGAGCTCCACTTTTCAATGTTTGTCCACGTTTAGGCATTATTATGCACCAAAAGTAAAAAGAACGCAATACAAAACATAATCGAAGTCCGATTTAGCGCCGATGTCAGTTTGAAAAGCAGAAACAGTCCATTAAAAATCAAATAAAAACAGATCGAAAACACTTGAAGAACGTGGTCTATGCGCACGAAACGACAACAGACGACTGTTTTAGCGTCACAAAATGGCGGCCCATAATGCCATTCGGGGTTACCATTTTCAACCTAAATATAAAAATGCTACGTTCGGTTTGGTCGTAGTTTTATTATTATATTCAATAAAAGTTATCTTATAGTCCATTACTTTCAAATTCTTAAAAAGAAAAACAAAACGTATTATTTTATAAAGTATAACTGTATGAGAACAGATTACGATACTGTTATTGCCTGTTATTGTTAGCACAGCACTACAAATATAAAGCGCTGACATAACCTTGTAATAGCGCAGTATAGATTTAGACAAATATAATGTTTACCAAGTTAACACTCAGTTTGGCACAAAATTATAACATTCATTGATTATTGATGTAATAATGTTGTTTTAATGCTCATCAATTGTTAAAACGGTAAACAACCAGCAAAAATATTTTTATCGTAACTGCTACGCCATTACAAAGTTACGTCGTCAGTTCAATCGCGACGTGTCAGGAACGCATTCTCTGAACGGCCGAACTATAATATTATGAATTTTCTCTTGAGCCATTTTACTGTGGTTCATAATCCTCCTGGACCTCCTTAATCTTATATGTACTCGCTTCACTCAAGGGAATCCCCTAAATAACGAGATGAACATTTCAGTTCCATAGTAGATAAAATTTGATAGTACATTCCTTCAACAAAAGAATTTGTACTTCATATGATAAATTGAATCAAAAGTAACCTACATTGCCGAGCCAGGCAAACAAATGTTGTTAATTTAATACTAGCTTGTATTAAGCTCAGTGTGTTGTTCAAACGCTATTTAGACATGACCATTTATAAAATTTTTGTCTATCTGTCTGTGTGTTCGCACTAATCTTCGAAACGACTGAACCTTTTGTAATGAAACTTCACAAGCATATAGAGAGGAAGGCCAGGGGTAATTTGGGCTATATTTTACAAATTTCTACATTAATAGATCCTACCGAATCCAGGGCGGGTCGTATAGTAATGAATAAAAGTTTTAGCGTAATAATAACCCCCTTAGAAGCACGCTTTTGATTCACGCCACGTTAACTGGAATAACAGGTGCAAAACTATAGATAGGGCTGCTGAGCCATGAGCACTCATGCCTACAAACGAATATCGACTAGTTTGAATTTGAAGAAAGAAAATATGCAACCTCAGACACTGGATTCGTTCATACGTATACGTATTGACGCCAAAAATCGAGCTCACATATAATATTTATTATGTACATGAGTTAACCATCTTCTTCAATAATCACCCTCCCTCACACCCTCAGCTGGACATGGGTCTTCCCAATATTTGCTTAAGTTTCCTATTATACTTATACTGTACTTGCACTGTCGTCAGTCATTTTTATGTATGCAATACCCCGTATATAGTGACTGAAACGGCAGCTAACAGATTAATAATCGCCTATAATATATGTGACCATGTAGTGACCGTGCAAGAATATCCATTACCCCATTTCGTCCCGTGGGTGTCATAAAACAAACTAGTTTAACTAGTTTTGTAACTAGGAACAGTGAAAGAAACTAGGAGGAGATGGAATGAGACAGCAGCGTCTTCATAATAACTAAGTACTAGAAAATATTAAATTGAGGTTCTCAACCTTTCCACCAATCGTAGCAAATATACCCCTCATGTGGCAAAGGAAGGCCTATGTTTATTTAAATAGATATGTAATAAATGAACGAATAATATAAGTTGTAGGAGAAAATATCGAGCAGAGAGTCAACTATTAACACTATAACAAACCAAATTGACGTTATTTGTCTTTTATATTATTATAACGAAATTGAAGGTATTCCAACATTACGAGTACCTATACGAGTACATAAGTAAGGTGCCAACCCTAGTCAAAACTTAATGAAACATCTGTCGCTAAGGTTTTCAACAAATGGCGGAAACGGTTTATCGGTACCCGTTCCGCTGCTGTGACGCCGTTTGGTAGTGCTGCGGCCTCTTCGTTGTCAATGTCATCTATTTGAGGAATTGCTAGCGATAAGCAGATTTATAAATAAAAAAATTAAATTGTGTTTTATTAATTTATTTATCACTGCACCGCGACTGTGGGACGAAAATGGCTTTGTCAATAAAAATACCAAGCTTTTATAGAATCCTTAGTCACACCGCTACTATATCGTTTCATAGCGTTACTGTTACGGCAACTAACTCTAAATACATTCATATTTATCAATTGATTGTTTATACACTGTAATTTACAGCGAGCGCTTAGCCCTGGAACTATCACGGCTCCGAAAGTCCTCTGTGTAACATAAAAAAAAACATTAGGGCTTAAATATGGACCTAGAAATAAGGGCGGACAGAGTCTGGCAAGGAAAAAATTGACGCACCGCAATGGCGGCCGTTTAACTATGTGTGAGTAACTACGCGAACGCGGATTGGAGCGTAATGGCGGGCGGTAGACTTACTATGGTGTGCATGTGTGCGTGCCGGCTTGTTTGTTTTTTTTATTATTAGAGAACTAACTTACTATGGGTGCGTCAGTAATTGTTTTAAGAGACGGCGTCCGCCCTTTTTTCTAGGTCCATGGGCTTAAAGTACTTTGTGTAACATTAAAAGAAAATTAGGCACGTCGAGCAATTTTTACGTGGTAGAGCCATGTTACAGTTATATTAGTGGTATAGTTGTAGCACAAATGGGTCGTCTCGACCGGGGAAGGACCACGCTCTCACAGAATACCAGCGTAAAATAGTAGCTTAATGCTGTTGTGTTTCGTGCGGCAAGTATAGAGAACTGGAGACCCTTTTTACTGGAAACAAGGCATTCCACCTTAGTCCTCACGTGTGACAACGCATCTTTATTTTGATTCGTAGCCGAGGATAGATGTAGATGTGTATTAGCCACAGCATCCACTTACCATCAGGTGGACTGTGTGCTCGTTTGACATCCTTAAGTTATAAAAAAAGACAAGTTTGATTATCATGGCTTTTTGACCGTGGAAGAAAAGGGTGATTGAACAAATTTTGTTCTATAAAAGCTTTGAATCCTGTGGTACTCTGTGTCTGCAGTACAGTGATCATCAGTAAGCGGTCCTTCAATTTATCGATACCATTAACTATCAGGAATCCATGAAAACATTCCACCTGCTGCTGGATGAGACCTCGCGTCGTTTGCAAGGGCTGACCAAGCGGCTGGGCACCTGCGTGGACAGGTCGAGGCCCTATCACGAGGCAGTAGCAGCGGCCGCCGTCGCCCGAGCCGAGTGTCAGAAGGCTGCCGTTCAGTTCCAAAGAGCAAGTGGTATGTATTATATATTTACGTTCAAGTATAATTGTACTTTTTAATATAAATGTGTTGATGTGTGGGTGTGGTGGACTTGAAAGGGCTGTTGGTTAACAACAGTCTTTTCAAGTCCACCGCTGGATAAATCTTTCTTATACCCATTGCGCTAGCTGGAAATATTACTTAATAGTTAGTTAAGGTCAGTATCCTTGAACTAGTAATGCTGCGTTTTCTTTAAGTTCTATTTTCTTTAAAACTTTACTACTACAGTAAAGTTTTCTCTTTTGTACTGGAGACCATTTCCTTATGTAAAATGTACAAGAGCAAACACCCAAACGGAACAATTATTTCTAGGACATACAAATTACCTATTGTTATTGCCCCAAAACCTCAAAACGAGACTGTACAACCAGTGCGTGTTGCCAGAGATGACTTATGGATCTTAGACGTGGTTTTTCACCGCTGGCTGTATGAGGATGCTTAGCAAGCTATGGTGAGGGCTGTGCTCGGGGTTTCTCTGCGTGATAAACTTAGAAATGAGGATATCCGCAGTAGAACCAGAGTGACCGACATAGCCCAACGGATTAGTGAGCTGAAGTGACAATGGGCCGGCCATATAGCTATATAACCCACAACCGTTGGGGGAAAAAGGTTTTCGAGTGGCAGCCTCGTACCGGTAGGCGAAGTGAAGGGCGGCCCCCCCCCACTAGATGGAGTGACTTTCTGGTAAGACATGCAGGACGTCGATGGATGCAGGTGGTTCAGGACCGTGCTTTATGGCATTCCTTGGGTCCATCTTTTCCAATGATGATGATGATGATTGTTATTTATAATATTCTCATCTATTATTATTTATACACCGGATTCGAATTAGATACGATGCGCTCACCCGTGGTGCTACTAAGACGTCACTATTAATACAAGTACTACTACTCAAAGACTATAAATCCTTACGTTTAATATCATAGAACGCAAGAGACAGGCGGCAACCGTCACCAATGAAATTGTTAATTGCAATTTTATGTGCTGATTTACCACGTACGTGGCAGAGCCGTGTTGCAGCATAGCATATTATGGTTGTAACACGAACGGGTCGTCTCGACAGAGCTAGGAGCATGCTCTCATAGAGTACCAGCGTAATGCGTGCGTCGAGAGTGTAGAGAGTTAGTGTAGAGAACCGGCGACCCATTTTACTGGATATTATAGGATATTAATCCTCATGGAAGACAACGCATCTGCATATTGATTCGTAATAGAATATAAATTTAGTGTCTATGGTCTACAGTATCCACTTACCAGCAGGTGAACTGTGTGCTCGTTTGTCGTCCTTATTCTATAAAAAAACACGTTCAGTAGTGGAGGCAACATTGTGAGGAAACTTGCATACCTGAGGAATAAAATATTTTGCGGGCATGCGAATGTGTAGGTACTGGAGCAGTGTGGGGACTAAAACTTACTTTCATATTCTTTCTTTAAGGCCTACCGAAAGTCCGATGTCAACATAGGTCACCCGCATCTAGTGCCTCATAGCACATAGCCCTGCAATAATTGCCACGCTTGGCAAGCGTGCCAACATGCTGGTGCCAATCTTTCTCTTTAGTGTTTAATAAAATTACACGAGCAAAGGACGCTGATTCAAGAAAAAAGCCTAATCGTTTATTATTTTAATAAATCTTAGAAAGATAAAACAACAAGAATCTGACGACGGCTATATCAGTTATCGACAAGATATCCGTATGAAATTGTGAATTTCCTGTGGGGTGCTATCGTAACCCGCACTTGTCTGACGCTCTTTCCGGGTCCTTGACATTGGCAATCAGCATGTACGTTATAGAATAAAAATCACAACATAAATAATATTAACATTGTATGATTGTCTATATAAATAAACAAAATTGAAAGGTCTGTTTGTAATGTAATGTGTTTATTAAATGCATTTGAAAGTAAACACGGAATTTGTAACAAGAAAACAATTTTAAATTTTTTTGTCTGTCTGTCGGACTGTCTGTCTATGTGTTTGTTCCAGCGTATCTCCGAAATGACTGGACCTATTTTGACGGGACTTTCACTGGCAGATAGCTGATGTTATGAGGAGTAACTTAGGCTATTTTTGTTTTAGAAAAGCAATTAGAAAAAACTCATAAAATCCAATCGTGATAAGTTCCACGGAACAGCTGTACCATATGGAGTGAGTGGCAGAGACGACAAGGGACACCCTAGACTGATTTATTGCCCCGAGTGGGCTTTTTGATGCCCCCATTTTGCTTCCACGGCCAAACACTTTTAAGGAACAATAAAAATTATGATGATGACATTTGCTGTGTGTTCACGGCCTAAGAACATGTATCACTCTATTTCATCCCGTAGGTGTTATATTAGGTGACAGTGTAATGCCAGAAGTATCTTAATGTATTTCAATAGCTGACGTCGTAACTATCCCGTTTATTCCTTCTTTTTTTCTTTGTTGGCCTGTAAACGTTCAATGACCATTTAGTGACGGTGCAAGAATATCTACTACCTCATATCGTCCATCATCGACACCCACGTGTGGTAAGAGGTGACAAAGGGAAACAAGCCAGGAGTTGGGCAGCAGCGTCTTCCTGATAGAGAGCTACAAATTATAAAAAACTGTGGTTGCCAACCAGCCTGTCAAGTGTGGCAACTATGGCAATAGCCGAAAACAAACCCTATGAGGCAATCTACAGGGGAGGCCTATGTGCGGCAGTATACTGTTAAGGGGAAATATAACCTCAAATGGCTTAGCAAGATCCTCCGTTATGCCGAAAATATTGCGGCATTAATTTTGAAATAAATATATGGTAAAGTTGAGGATTAATGTTAAGGATCTATGTTAGACGAAAACACGATTCCGTAAAATTTTCTCGATAGAAAAAAAATCCAAAGTTACCTCCAAAATAAACAATAAACCGCTGTAATTCATAAAATACTTTAAATAAGATCATGAAACCATGCATAGTAACTGAACTAACTATAAAGCAGTGCTTATGTTATTTACTTTTTTTTAAATACCACTATTTTCACTGTAAAAAGATATTACCTAAACTATCGGCATCTTGAAGCTTGATTCCTGCTTCCGCCCGGTCAGTTTCGCTTTGGCCTTTGAAGGGGGAGGTTGTGTCGCTTACGAGCGGAATACACATTACGCAACAGGACGACGTAAAATTAAAATGGGAAATAACCGTAATAAAAATAAGAAGCGACTGGGTTGGCGTTAAGAAACAGGCATAAATATGATAAACCTAATGAAATAAGTGTCTAACGACCTATCTACTTACAGTATTAGTGATTACAAACATGTCGGTACATAGCATACGACGCGCGGGGAAGTGGGGACGAAATTAGAATTTGACCTGACTTAGTATATCCTCTTAAAGGCGGCTGTAATGGAAATGTTCAGTGCTGGAATGGGCATCTGCCATTGTACGGAAGATTCGCCATAATTGCCACGCTTGGCAGGCGGATTGATGATCGGAGTACCAGACGTCTTACGCACCTCTAATGCTGCTACCCGTCGCCTATGTAATGTAAAGTTTTAAAAGTTTCGTGCTCTCATTCATTTTCTTTGGTTTCCTCTAGATTTAGTTACGTTTTTTCTTTGATAGTGAACTCGTACGACTTTACTTTTGCCAGCGACAATTAATACGAAATTATCCTTTTAATAATATTTGAATATTTCTACACAATATGTTTATGCGTTACATTGCGAGGTTTTTAGAAGATTTTAACGGCAGCTTGAGCCAGCAGACAGCGGATGATAATATGTAGTATCTCAAGGCGCCTAAGCGGACACGTTATCTCTACTTCAAAATAGGTATTACTTGAACAATAATACACGAGCAATAATCCGTGCGGTCAAGTACCCCTCAAAACTCCATGATAGAGTCACGCTTAGGGTTGCCGTCCGTACTTTATTATCGTACCATATTTCACTCAATTGTACTATATACTGTACAAAAATAATACAATACGAACAATACTATATTTGTTATTCCTAATTCCACTGTCGCGCTTTTTTATATTAAATGTGATTGGAAGTCTGCGACAAGTAAGTTTTACGGAAAGAATTTTTTCCGTCAGGAATATAAAATTGAAAGAAGAAATAAATAAAACATGTATAAATTTAATCAAAAATTAATTGTTAATTAACTTTAATTTGAATCAAAATTACTTAAGACTCCTATAATTATTTTAAAGGTTTTAAAGATCATTGATGGCCAAAGTAAAGAGCAATAATAAATATACATTGGAAAAATACATAAACATTAAAAAATAAATGTGTACTTTTTTTCCTGAATTTCTTAAAAGTACTATATTTTTGCATCATTTTTGGGAAAAATACTATATTTGTTCAAAAAACAGCTGGCAGCCCTAATTATGACTAGAATTCCTGCGTAAAATAGCAACTGCTGTGTTTCACATGATACGTGATGAGAACCAGTGACCTTCTTTTCTCATCATTCATCAGTCATTTCATTGGGTCTCAGGGTCGCCAAAGCATTCGCTAACTATCAGGTATGTGTTCGTTTGTAATGCTCACTTGGATAAAAAGAATCTATGATCTACGCCGGAATATTATTCTGATACCTAATCAATTTTGTTTATTTTTTTATAGGATAAGGGTGACAAACGAGCACACAGTCCACCTGGTGGTAAGTGGATGCTGTGCCCAAAGACATCTACATTTAACCTATCTTAAGAATCAAAATGCAGATGCGTTGTCACCCGCGAGGAGCGAGGACTAAGATGGAATGCCTCGATTCCAGTTAAACGGATCTCCGGTTCTCTACACTCACCATACGAAACAGCAGCATTAAGCTCCTATTTTATGCTGGTATTCTGTGAGAGCGTGGTCCTTCTCCAGTCGAGCCGACCCTTTCATGCTACAACCATAATAGCTGCAGTGCGGCTCTACCACGTATAAAGTTTTGATTTGTTTAAGTAAATTTGTCATGAAATTAGTATGACATAAGATTTTCTATTGGGCTATGTAGTTTATATGATCGTTATTGTGTCTGAGTTAATATGTGGCATAGGTTAGCACAACGGGAGAGTGTTAACGAGTTTCAATTCTTACTAATTTACATATGAATGCGGACTATGTACAGTGTACACGTGCTTGTGTCGTGTGTGTATGCAGCTTATATTCCTACTATAGACATAAATGAAGGCATAATATAAAATGTAGTTAAAATCATTGTCGTTGCTACCGATTTTTTTATATTTCTTTATACTGTCAATAAGTTACGCTAAGTAAAAATATTATAAACTAGCGACCTGCCCCGGGTTCGCACGGGTGATATCTGGATACTAGAACAGCGCCATCTACTGGGTCCAACTATGCCTATAACCTTCGCGGAAGTGAAAGCAATGTATTGACAAAGTTATACCGCAATCTGATGAACGGTATAGCAGCGTATAAAATACGAACAAACAAAAATTATTTTTCATATACATATCAGATATAATATTTGTGGATTCCAAACATAGTACCCTGGTGATGGTCCTATTAATATGATCTATAATTCTATAACCTCCATCATCGTTATCACAGCCCATCACAACTACACTGTTGAACACAGATCTTTTAAATTGCGCAGTCCACCTGATGGTAACTGCATGCTGTGGCCCACAGACATCTACATCTATCATCAATTAAGAATCAAAATGCCTCGTTACCAGTAAGAAGGGTCTCCGGTCCTCTACACACACCATATGAAACACAGCAGCATTATACTGTACTGTTTCACGCTGGTATTCTGTGAGTGCCTGGTCCTATTACGGTACAGCTGACCCATTCGTGCTGTAGCTACATATATTGCAGCGTGGCTCTTATCATGTAAAAAGGGCCGTCAAAAAAAACGCACCTGAGCTACTTGCATTCATCGAAGATCAAACACCTCAATGGTACCATGACCGTGCCCCCATCCTCCGTCACCATGTTTATTAAAAATTAGTCAAATTGAATTAAAATCCGTAAAATATGTTTTAGTCATGTCTCTTACTTTTATATTTCGGCCGTACCTATATAATATATTTTAGTATTGTCATCACCACAAGCACTACTTAACGTATCAAATTTCGTAGGAAAAAATATTTTTAAATTAAAGTAATGGGGTCGTAATATCGTCACATTCTTCATGTGGCCTGGGCGCGGCCTCGTCCGCACTCACAGGAAGGGAAGCCCGCTATCACACTACTTAGTGGTATTAAATTATATTTTGCGGGAATTTTTGCTTTTTTATTCATATTTCGCCGCAAACCGCAAACTGTAATGATCATTTATCGTAGAATGTACGAGTACCTAATTATTTATACACATTATCAGTTGGCAAACAACACATCTTCACAAAGTTCACGCCTTTTAGTGAATGCAATCTGCTTAATTAAAATATTGTGTTTAAAATTTTCTTTACCATCAGCCCGTAACAGTCTCATGAACTTGGATTTTTTGCACAGTAGAGGATGGCCACTATCGCCACGTATAGGCGGTTTAGTAAATGCACCTTACAACAAAGTAAAATTAATGAAATCAAGGTTTTTCCATCAGGGTTTACGATTGTAGAAAGTCTACTAAGCTGAGTCCACTGTTATAAAACGGGATGGTTACTAATGATGGGCCAGTGAAAAAAATATATCGATATATCGCGTGATAAATAACATATATATATAACAAATAATATAAAATTATATCACGGGACGGTTGGATGAAAAAAAGACAACAGCACATGAATGCGTTTGTTGCATGTTTAGTTGATTAATACAACATTTTAAAATATATCGATATTGATATGAATTCGATACTATTAAATAAATATCGATATATCGCGATTAAATAATACCGACGAAATACATTGATATTTTGATGAGAAAATATCGATATTTTTCACACAAGCCTGATATGGTTACTGTTCACACCGCCATCTAATGGAGGTCAGACTTTTAGGGCATTTTTCAAAGTCGCCTATTATTCGCCCTTCGATATTGAGGAATGAATTCCCTTAACAAACGGTTAAAATCCATCTTGAGTTTATTATTAATATATTATGCATGCATTGGTATTTTTGTCGACGATCCGCCATTCGAATGAGATGATTCCTGAAAATTGGCTATTAAACTGGAGAGAAGATAGGGCTACCTTACTTCCCGGTACAGCGGGACAAGTCCTGGCTTAAAGCGATCCCGTGTTTTTAGCACAAAATAAGAAAAGCACTCTATTTTGTGATATTTGTATGATAAATACGTAATAAAAGCTATATTCCGTTAGTCAGTGTACAAGATGTAACAAGGTTATTGTATTGTATTTTTTATATTAAAGTAATAGTAATAATAGACGGCAGTCTTATAACGGGCAAAGGATTGGTAGCGAGAACGACACGGAAGTCTAAGAAAATTAAGATGTTTATTATCCACAAATATATATATTATAATAATGTTAGATTAAATTCGTAACCGTTCTTCATAACCGTGGTAGCTAAGAGGTAAAGCACTCGTTGATTTCACACTATACGAGAAACTCAGGTTCGATTCCTACCAATTAATTTGTTGATTGCAATTTTAACTGTTGAAACTGCTTCGGCGGGGAAGAAAAACATCGAGAGGAAACCTGCATGTCTGAGGAATAAAAATATTTCAGAGACACATTTTATATTCCAAATCTTGACAAATTTTATATTCTAAATGTTGGTCCTGGTCGAAGTTCCAGTATTTATGGCAGCTCTAGTTTTTTTTTTGTTTTTAAAGCACTGGGTGACAAACAAGAACACAACCTACCTGATGGTAAGTGGATGCTATGGCCCATAGACATCTTTTACCTCGCAGAATCAAAATGCAATGGCGTTGTCACTCTTGAGGACTAAGATGGAATTTTTCGATTCCAGTTAAACGGCTCTCCGGTTCTCTACACTCACCATACGAAACACAGCAGCATTAGGCTCCTATTTTATGCTGGTGTTCTGTGCGAGCGTGGTCCTACCCCAGTCGAGCCGACCTATTCGTGCTACAACTATAATATTCCATCAATCTTGCCATACATGCCATCAACTGTGGTGCGCAACAATATACCTGTAGCGTAGCTTTAGCATTCTATCCATCCATTACAGCTTATAAACGTCCATTATTGAACATAGGCCTGCCATAGAAGGCCTCATAGGAAGGATTTTGCCATTGTTGCCACTTGCCTCCTGCCGCTTGCCATACGGGTCAGCAATCGCAGTTTTTTATTATATTAAGTTGTTATCAGGAAAGTGCTGCTGTCCTTTTCCTGTTTTAGTTTTTCTCTGTCGCCTCTTACAACTATGAATTCATACAATTCATACACCGACTCTGCCTCATGTTATTTAACATTTTTTAGATATCGAATAAATTTAGTCCCATACATGCTTTTGGTGTGATACTAACGCACCTCACACGGCAACAATCCAAACAGACGTCTGATAAAACGCACGTTTGGGAAACCGTTGCGCGCGATATCGCTGACCTTGCGTAGACGGTAACACCGTATTTGTTCACTTGATAACTATTGCGTTTCTAGCGTTCTCAACTCTTTATGACCTGAACGTACACAATCGATGTATTCTATCACATACAAGCGTACAGCGTTTTTGAACGTGGTAGGGCTACGTTTTTGAACGTGGTAGGGCGGGTATATTATGGTTGTAGCACGAATGGGCCTGCTCGACCGGGGTAGGACCAGGCTCTCACCTTTGATTATATACTTGATATAATCAAAGGCTCACACAGGATACCAGCGTATAATAGCAGCTTAATGCTGCTATGTTTCGTATGGTGAGTCGTAGAGAACCGGAGATTCTTTTATTACTTTTTACTCGAAACGAGGCATTCTATCTTAGTCCTCAAGAGTGACAACGCATCCGCATTTTGATTCTTAATCGCGGATAAATGTAGAATTCTATGGGTCACAGTATCCACTTACCATCAGGTGGACTGTGTGCTCGTTTGTCACCCATATTCTATAAAAGAAAGAAAAACAGTAAACATCATATTTACAGCCCATCACTAGTCACTGCTTTGACTAAACTGTGTGCTACTGATAAGCCACTTGCATGCTATGGCTCCCTGCCTTGCAAGTTTGATGAGAGCGAACCATCTCATGGTGGGCGCGCATGTTTTATTCAATAAGACAGCAGAAAGCAGAAAGGTGTACGCAGAGCTTTGCAAAAACTAATAGTGAACAAGCCTAGTGAACCTAATGGTATTTATGCAAGGGTACTAGAGCTTGTGCGCCTGAGTTGTCTACTGTTCTGACGCGCCTGTACCGCCTCTCTCTCAAAACTCGAACGGTGCCAAAATTTTGGAAGCTTGCCAATGTGCAACCAGTATTTACCCAAGAAAGGTAGTCATTACGATCTCTGTAGTTATCGACACATTGTGTACAACGGAAATTATTATTTGTGCTGTGAGAATTAATAAACCTGTGAAATACTTCATCTTTAGTGCTCGGGGGTCACAAATAATTTCTGACCGTTTTTTGTTTTAAGTCGCTTTCAGCTTGCGGATTGTTCAAAAGTTATTAACGAAAACAAACCGAATTATAACCGAAGTCGTAAATTACGCTATTGGAGTGGTCGAACAACTTTAAATATAATATAGAATTATAGATCAAGCTCTGTACTATAAATTAGTGGCCGCCCCTCGGGCTTAAACATCTCGCCCGGCGGGCGGCGGCGCGGCGGAAGATCTCCCCTTTTCTTTCCAAGACTATAATAGCCGAAATCCTAGACCTAGTGTTATTTCACGTTTCTGTTAGGTAGTAAGCTATTTTATATTATATAGTACGTAATAGAAATACATTTGCAGCTTATTTTTTATGTACCCCACCTGGGTAAAAAGCCTTCTCTGATTTCTGAAAATTGAAATCAACAATTTAATTGGTAGGAATCGAACCTGGGTTTCTCGCATAGTGTGAAATTAACGACGAGTACCCAACCTCTGAGTTACCATGGTTATCAAGAACGGTCTGAGAATAATATATGACTTTATCTAACATTATTATAATATACATATTTGTGGAAAATAAACATCCTAATTTTCAATTAAAATTTTAAATATTAGGGCCATCTAGCAATTAGTGCGCTGCGTTGTTCCAGTGCGTATTGAAATATATTCCTCAAATATATTTGAGGATATTTGAGGAATATATTTCAATGGAGAATAGTCCTCGAAGTATATTATTTTCCTTACGTGCAGGTTGTGCCCATGTTTTTTTTTTTGAACCACCAAAACATGATAACCCAACACTTAAAATTGCAAATCATAATAACAATTTCCTTGGTACCGGCGGGGATCAGACCAAATTGCTCGCATATTAATAAAATTAGGTTAATTACGTTGTCTAAAAATAGAATGTCTAGTCGGTATTTTTACTCATATGTGGTATCGCATACGTGAACATCTTCAATCAGATTCGCTCCTTTGATTAGCAACAATTGCATGAGATCACACTCGAGCGCAATACACCTACAATGTTGATTCACCTCTGCTTGCCGCCTTTTTAAAACTAAATAAATATATTTATTTCAAAATTCTCTGGAAAATTTTCATGATTGTTTCCCACCAACATTCCATATTTTAATTATGAATTGATTCATTCCCCAAAAGCTAGGTATTTCTCAAGTCCTGGGGATAGGGAGAGACAGTAGTTTTTTCTTTTTCCGATTTTTTATGGTCTCACCTTAACACAACACGATAATTGAATAAAACTATTTATACGGATTTTATCGCGTTTAGTTAACTTATTTTGAATTCTCGACGTTTCAACATGGGAGGGACTGAGACGTTTGACGTCCTAATGTCCATAACCTTCTGTTTTTGAATATTTTTGTTCCGATCTACGCCGAACGAGCTTACTGTATTTTATTGTATGCTTGGTTTTTGATTTAATTTTATTAATTATAGGATCCCAAGCCGATCGCAGCACCCATTCATCTTCTCTTTTGAAATTAGGATGTTTTTTAATTTAAATAGCCTCGCGTGTCACCTTTGGTGGGAATGCGTGTTTTTAGCGAGGATTTGTGCTTTATCAAATTTGATGTAATAGTGGGTACGATCTTGAGCATGTTCACAGATTACAGACTTCCCGGAACGTTGATGCTTCACATCAGCTAGACTTGAGGATTTTTATAGATCTTTTTGTTTATCCTATGTAAGAGAGACCACATTTACAATCAAGCTTGTACACTCCTGCATCTTGTAAAGAAATATTACACTTGATAGATGCTAAAAATTGACTAATCTCTTTCGGCGGCTTGTAGTATGTTTTAATGGAAGCTCACTTCAATATTTAGCCAACCTTGTCTGTGACTCCTCTGAAATGTGGTAGTACAGCAGGCACACGCTCGACTGTGACCGGTTTCACTCGTGACGTGCGGAAGCTACGGCGACCAGATGTTTTCTGTCACAGATCCCTTGTGCTCTCTGAAACAAAGATTCACTCACGGTAGCTAACTGTGATGCTGATGGATGATGGTGAGATTCACCATTTATATATCAGTTGGTATGGATGTTTTTCCTATACACAGAGTGACCAATAGTGTTATCAGGATTTCGGATGACTAAAACATCTAGGAAAGCTAAAGAATTATTTACCTCTAGCTCCATTGTGAATGATATTTTAAAGTTTATGGAGTTAAGGTGGCCTAAAAATGCAGTTACTTAGTCAGATGGTAAAATTTGAAAGCAGTAAGAAGGGCTTTCTCCTCAAAGTCCTCCATGAATAAGTTGCCCATCGCCACACCGTCTATTTTCATGTGAGGCAGTGTTCGAGTAATATTGCATATTCTTTAGGCATGTTGTTTTCTTCTAGCTTCCTGGTTACAATTGAGATGCAGTCTTTAGTAGGTAGGCATATGAATAGTGTCGGAACATCAAAAATAGTTTCATTGTCAGCGAGATGTAGGTCTTACTTCACAATGTCGAGCGACATTTCGCTGGCTCATTCTAGTTTGTAATAACTACTAATGTTACGATTCGAACAACTTCTGCTCTGCGTATATCCATATTTATCAGTGAAAAGGAAGTGGGAGGCATTGAACTTAAATCAGTAATACGAATTTAATAATAGTTTTATATAGCGTCCTAAGAGTGAGTTCACACGGCGCGTTGCGTTGCGTTGCGTCGTCGCCACACTGGCGCTGCATCACATGTACATGTTGCCACAACGCAGTCGTAACGTTCCGTCGTCGCAGCGGCGACGTACAGTTGCGGTGAACATTTCTTAAAAACATCGCAGTCTATTCGGAAACATTGATCGAAAAAGACATCTGATATTGTTTATGTCACTACGTCACCGCCGAAATCGACGCAAAATCACAAGACAGTATTGGATCTGTCCCTTAATGATGGACAGTTTTTTTGTTCCAATATCATAAGTTGCTGTTGGACGAAAAGAATTTTTATAATTACTTTAGAATGAGTGTGTCCAGCTTCAAATATTTATTGAAGTCCTTGGAGCCACACATACGGAAAAACTATACTAATAAGAGGAATCCCGTTTTTATTTATCAGACATGCCGGGTTCCTCACGATGTTTTCCATTACCACCGGGCACCTGGTAAATCAGCACTTCAAATTGCAATTAACCGTTTCATTGGTGCCAGCGGGGATCGAACCCGAGTTGCTCGCGTACTGTGAAATTTAGAACGAGCGCCAAGCCCCTGGACTACCACGGCTCCATACTATTAAGTTGACTTTTGAATTCGTCTACTATTCATTTGAGATTATTTTATTATTTTTAGTCTTGGACTTGGACTTTCACTTTTTATTACAAGTTTAATTTTGTTCCTTCTTTTTTTGACGAGAAATTCTAAAACGCTTGAGGGTATTGCAATTTGTAAGTGTTCTATATTATGAAATATGCTTACACTTGCGGACAATATAAATTATATAGTCTACTCGTCGGAATTTCTACTATCTTCTTGTACCCGATAGCCAAGTCTACGATGCTGTGACGACCGAGTACAGTCCAGATGGAGTATCATATATCTAATTTTTTGTAGTTTCCATACATTAATATTCCGAACCACGTACAATTTCCAGAATTGCACGCGGCTGCGAAAGAAACGGTGACTCTTGCGGAGCAGCGCTTCGTGAGCAAGCAGGACGAGTGGCAGTTCGACAGCAACTGGCAGGAGGTTCTCAACCATGCCATCATCAAGGTGAGAAACACATTGGGACGACAGTGTAACTAGTCTTACCAGAAATATTTAAACAGAAATGGATTTTGTGCCTAGGATTTCCCTGTATTGTGGAGGCAGTTTACATACATACATTTTACAAGGACAAACATACACATAGACCTGAAATAATTATTTGGTTATGATACAAAAACCTGTGTCACAGAATAAATGAATAAATAGTAGTACTACGTACAGAAGTTGCAGTTCTTTGATGCTGACGGCTTGCCGACGTTTAATAGCCTACATAATTATTATTAATTAAGTAAACCGCGCTCGCAAGCTAAATAAAACTTTATCGCTGCGCGAGAGTGTCCGTATTACTTTGCAATTTTTCCCCTTCCTACGTTACGGAGGACTTTCCGTTGTTACTAAGGGATGTCAATAAAGAGTAACAAGTTCCGTTGTTACTAAGGGATGTCAATAAAGAGTAACAAAATACATTGCGAATTGTTAATTAATGATATACCTATTCTGACTAAGATCGACTGACTATTTTCGCACCTATGTGAGTTCTGCGACGCCTAACGCATGCAACTTGCAAGGCCATTCGTCGGGGAACGCGATGCTTGTCTCGGAAGAAAAAGGTAGATAGTGAAAACAACAAATAAACTTGAACTACGATTCCTAACAGAATTGTAATCGTATTTACTTAGTTAAAATTTTGTTAGTAAACAAAGTTTTAATTTCAGTGTTTTGTGTTATTATAACTTAAAATATTTTAAATACAAAAGACAAGTATAGGTATGTAAGTAGATATGTACTTGGATAGTGAAGTAAATTTCACCTAAATTTTGTAATAAAGGTCGTAGGTATTAGATAAATCGTTACTTATTTTTTTGCTATGAGTACCTATCTAACAATAAAATTAAATAAATTCACGTTTCATAACTTCCTACTAAATTCCTTCGATAACTTAAAGAATGATTTATCTGAAACATTTTGTTGGTCATTTAGCGTCTATCCACGCAACAAATATAGTAGGAACGACGTTTTGCCATTAAAATTTATCAAATAGGTAATATACCTAATATATAAAAAATTTAAATTACATTAAAACTTTTTAACTATTTTATCTTACAATTAAATATACTAAACACTAAACAAAAACTATTTCAACAAGTATTTACAAAAAATTATTTACGTAAACAGCGTTAAAAAACTTTAACATTCAATCGCCTACAACGCGCTAGCCCCGACTGCGTATTTCACCCATCACATTCATCATATGGGTGCGTCGCGATTGTAGGTAATTATTTCACGCAGGCCTCCCTTAACATGTGTGATATTAATCACAGTTGTCACGCTTGACAAGCGACTTGGCAACCGCAGGTTATTTTATTCACCCGTGTGAGGTTATCTATGGGGGAGGTCTAGCAGTAGGTTCAGCAGTAGCAGAGTTGCCGTGTATACAGATTTCCCCGTATTTATACAGATTTTCGGTGTGTTATACAGATTAACACTGGATACAGATTTTCTAACTCTATTGATTAAATTACCATAATATTCAACTTAAAAATATCTCATGTAAGTGAATTTTAATTCTTTTGAAAAATAAATATCTCAAACCACAAACCAGAACGAAACAAAATATATGACTAAAATAGACACCGGGTTACACATCATTGCATGATTCTATTCTTTATGGTTAATTTATTTTTTTCACAGCGTAATTAGTATGGCAGCATTACAAGTGTACCTATTAAAAATATGTATATATAAAATATTTACGACTGAAAATAATAAAGTAATTATTAGTTCATTTTTTGCATTTGTTATAAAACTTTTAGCGTATATTTTTATTTCATAATGATAATCAAATCTTGTCACGTTAGTAGTTATTCCTTGTTTTTCAAAAGAAGCAATGATGATGATGATCAATAATTCTATTTTAGTTTATTTCATTATACAGATTTTAACTTTAATTATCATAGAGATTTAATGCAGATTTTAGCAGTTTCTACTTCAGATAAAAGGTTCAAGGCATCTGGCAACACTGACACTGAGCTGAATTTACTGCGTTTTGTGTTTGGATAATGTTTTACTTAGATAGGTCATCCCTCAGAATTTTAGCTCGAATTATATTAGCTGAATTATTAGCTCGGTTTTTCCAGGCACTTCTAAATAATACCTATAGGATAGCTGAGAAACAATTCATGTTACTGCTCCGTATTTATTATATACGATAATTTTAAAGTTTGTTCTAAATATATTTTTTCAGGTTATGGACGCAGAGAAGAGAAAAGCTGAGAGTGGACGCGAGCACCAAAAGAAAGCTGCAGCGTACATCGCGGCAGAAAGAAAAGTAAAGAATTTAACCTTTCTTTCGTTTTTTTTCAAGGCATAGTATATATAAGGTATGTGACTAATATGGTCATCTTAAGCTTTGCCGTCCTATAAAACCAAAACTAGTAAAAAAAACACAAAGACGTATGCTATAACTATTATATTAAGAAAAAAATAGCAAAACAAGCTTTGGCAATAACTAGGAACACATCGAAAAATCTTCTTAAAAAAACTTACTATACTACACCAAACTAAAATTGACTAAAATATTTACTATAATGTCAACTGTCAAAATGGCGTCGATAAAGCATCGCCCTTTTGATCCTTTTTTATTTGATTGACCGGTGAAGAGCCATCGTATCACAAAGTCATCTATGAAAACGAGGTGTAGTTTTTGAGTTACAAAAAAGTGACCATATTACCCTCACGTACTATGGATACAAATTATAAGATTGTGCATAAAACAATTATAAATTCAAAAACATTTCTAAAAATAAAATATTTGAAATCAAAACTTGATAAGTTTGATTAAATTTATTATGATATTATACTTTTTCTTTCAGGTGGCACAACTGGAAGAAAACTTAAAACGCAGCATCATAAAGTCGCGCCTATACTTTGAGGAGAAGAAATTATGCGACGAACAATTGCAGACCCAAAATGAGAAGATTGAAAAACTGCAGCGTTTAATCTCCGACGCAAAATTCCGCTACTCAAAATCGCTTAAGGCACTGGAAGAGATATCTGAGGAAATACATAGACGTAGAGGGGAATATCCGCCAGGAAAGGATTCCATACCAGTTGGTCCTAGAGAGCCAGGAGTTGGGGCAGAACACGATCCAATACACGACGAAACGCAGTTGGCTGAAAAAGAATTTGAGAAAGACGATGAGCCTAGTTTACAAGAGCTTAGGAAGAGGGTGAGAGAGTTGGCTCTAAAACCAATAGACCGCAGTGACGTGGACACGGACGAGGCATGGGCACAAGAACTAAACGAGACAATAAACAAACTAGACCAGTTGTTGATGATAAAGGAAACTAATCAGCAGAAGAGGTCAAAGTTCACAGCGAGCTCGCCGAGAAATTTTAGCGCACCCACAACAAGCACAAACACAGCTCATAGAAACAGCCAACCGCCGAGTGACAGCTGGAAAACTGAGTCCAATTTGACCAGAACAAAGTCTAAAAGTCGCGATGTCGTGTTTGAAAGTGTAAACACGTCTATGAATAAGACAGAGAAGTCTAAAAGCATGATGTCGTTAGATGTCCTCGCATTAGCGAGAGATGCAAAGATTATGGACCGCGAGTCGTATTTAAAAGCGGTTATAGAGGACAAGTCACCCACGGGCACTTACACTGAAAGCAATTCTGACAGGAATGACAGCCCTGATGATATTTTAATGGTCGAGTGCGACTCCAGCGACTCCACACAAAATCCCGTGATTAGAATGACGAGCTCCACTATCACGGACAGTGATCACAGCTAAATTGATATCTCAATGGCTTTTCAACTCTAATTATCCAATAACTAAAACCATCCGTATACAATACGGTACATTAATTGTAATAAAGGATATTAAATGTTTCTGACAAAATGTAAGTTCATACTTTTAAAATTTGCTTTTGCGTGAGTGAGATAAAAATACACGTTTATTGTCAATTTTTATGGTTGGTATGAGATATGATAAATTTTGGTTGTGTGTGTTTAAATGACGTATTTTTGTAGTTTGTCACTTAACTTCTTAAATAAATCGGTTGTGTTTAAAACTATAAATTAAAATGTAATTTTTCTTAGTGACATATTTAAAATGATTCAACTTCAAAAAAGCTGATCGTAAAGAGATAAGTAAAAAGCATAGAACATAATGTAAAAAATAACTGTTACAGAAAACGCCTATATTTTTTGGGCTAACAAAAGTTTATTGAAATTGATTTAAATAAATTTAACTTAAAAACTTTGCTAATTATCACGAATAACGTTATTTACAATATTTAGAAACAAAGCAAAAAGTTATTCCATCAAGGTGTTTTAATAAAAAAAATCGTATAATGAAAAGTGGTAAATGTATGCTGTGAGCGATATCTTATTGAAAATGTTAGAATTAAGACATTGAACACGCCATATCAAACCACCGCCGGCTCACAAGTCGAAAGTATAAAAAATTTACTCTTATTAGTTTTATATTCTCAAACTGACTGTGTAAGCGACTGTGAAAGTGTGCAGTTCAATTTTCTGATTTTACGTCAAATTAGTTACAACTTCTTTATTGTAAAGCCAAGTTTTTTTGATACAATCAGAATAGTTGTAGATTAAAGGAACTAAAGAAAAAGGTGTTAAAAAGATGAAAGTAGGACCATTTCATAGCTTATATAAACAATTTATAGCTGAAAATCTGGCAATATTTGTCAACCTAGGAGCTGAGTTGTGGTAGAATAAGTAGAAGTGAGATTATATATTACCTACACTGTAACAGGCGATTTTTCACTGTAATTACTTTAAGATACATGTATTAATAAACTCGTATACTTACTATAATTGTAATACAATTAATACAATAGTCCAAGATGTCAATATACAATTGAAAGGCTTGTACGTATTCAAAAATAACAAGCCGGTAAATATGAAGGCAGGATCAGTATAAAATCACTAAAAAGAAACTGTGGAAACGAAATGGTTAAACGACTAACGAAAGTTAAAACAACGATGACTGAGTGAATATTAGGTACGTCGATCTGAGATCGATTACTGATGATATTTTCTATTTTTATTATTATTTTGCAAATATATTTGCAATTCTTTTTTATCTCATTTTTATTTAATATAAAATAGGTAGTAAGTTTATTTTCTAACTTATTTCTTATTTTGTATGTTTTTCGAGTTCTAGATTGTGAATCTTGTTTTTTTTTTTTGTATTTTACTTTAGAAAAATATAGATAATTTTTTAAAGTATAAACCAATTTGTTAACTTCAGGCCCAAAAATCCCATTATCTTTTACATTATTAACATCATTACCTTCTTTGCTTCATTTTTAATAATGTTTCATTCTCCGTTTAAGTCTTCAAAAGAAATACCTTTAAAGGTATTGGAATTAATTTCATATAGTTCACCAAAACTTGGCCATGTAACCAAAATTTTAGTTTAACTTGCCTTTTTCATGACTAATTTCACTCCAAGCAATTCAGTCTAGGACTATTTACATGACCTTTTAGATCAAGGCAGCTATATTTATTGAAAAGATGTTAAATCAGAAAATTGAATTCGAACGGAAAAGACTGTGTTACACGGTTGACACTTATGAGAGATAAGTGATTTAAGTGTTTTAGATAATAAGTAAAGTAAACTTAAATTTTATATGCAAGTACTATCAAATTTAAATAGAGTTTAATTGAGTGAAAGATGAAAATCATGTTTATAATAATAAAACTGGAATTTATTTTTACATACAATTAATCTCGGCCTCCCATCAAATAATTGATCATTATTTAGTTATATATGTATAATTTTTAAAAATTGAACTCCAATATCAGTGCATTATGTTTGTTAATGTTTTACTAAATTTTTGGACATACTGATTTCACGTACGCAACATAATTTGCGATTCAACGTTCTTTGGTATCAGACGCTCATATCAGTTCTTAGTTCTTATTAGACATGAGTTTAAAGAAGAGTCGGCAACCGAGACCTTTCTCACTTGGAGGTATATTCACTCTCTCAAAATGCGTTACTCTCTAATTTTTAGAGAGTACATTGCGTGCTTTTTTTATGAGCCGTAGAAGCTCATGGAAAATCTTTGTATTATACGACGCAATATATTGCAAAGTTAGTATCATTTTGATGTCAACAAAGTCAGCAAATAGCCCTGCTGATGTTGAAAGACCACACATGAAAATCTGCAATACCAAAATTAATGGCGTGTTGCCGGTTTTTAAGAAAGAAGTAAGCTCTTTTAATACAATTTCTTAGTTGTATCGGTTCGAAACAAACTTACTGTACCACCAGTAGTTTTTGTGTAGTGGGAAATTCCTAGAAAAACGGTACGTTAGTGGGTTACCAACCATAAAGATGAATTAGATGGAATAAAATTGCCTCGGAGCATTCCATGTGGTAAGCTGGCATTGCAGTGTGGTGTAGCCCAGAGAAGAAAACAGTATTTACTCTTGAAGCCAAACTTGCGCCTTACAAATTCGGCATGAAATACTCTCTCGTAGTGCTTAACATGGCTAGGTTCTTAAAGGTCTTATAGGCGCCAATTTGAAGAGCAAATTTGCACCAAATTGTAGGCATTGGACATTGGACGTCACTCGTTGTAACACCGCCGAAGATTCGCTCTGAAGAATATATATATATATATATATATATATATATATATATATATATATATATATATATATATATATATATATATATATGATGTAGCCCAAAGACATCTAAATTTATGCACGATTAAGAATCGAAGATGCGTTGTCACCCCTGAAGACTACGATGGAATGCCTTTTTTCCCATAAAAAGGGTATCCGGTTCTCTACACTCACCATATAAAACACAGCAGCATTAAGCTGCTATTTTACGCTGGTATTTAATAGGCAGACTGTAAGTTTGTTTGCCACTTCAGGTAATAAAAATTCCCTTGTACGAGGCCTATGTTCAACAGTGGACTTTAGTTAGGTTGTAACGGTAAATAACAAATACACGTGTTCGGTGCAAGTTTTTATACACTTAAGACTTCATTAAGATGTAATAATGTGGTGTATATGAATACATACGTAGGATCAGTTTGTCCTTACCTTTAGACTTTTAAAATCTTTTTGTTGTGATGTGATCATGTAACATTTCATATATATGAGCAAAAACAAATGTATGATAATTCGAATAATCACGTAAATATGTTTTTTTTTGTGTTTATGTTAGTTAGTCTGGTACTTAATATGTTTAAAAATAATCAGTGTATTGCATAAACTACTTAGTCAATTTGGTTGAAACAAATTGAAAATCGTGGTATATAAACTATTTATATTTTACTTTAGAACAATAAAAGTCGAGGTACCACGTGCACATTTTATTGTAAGAATGCACTCTCGTACACAAATTTATCTAATATAATTTGCAAACAACAAGGTTTTAGGTGCATATGTGTACGTTCAGCGGCGAGCTTTTACCGGCTCATAAATAAAGAGAGACGAAATGTGAATATTTGCGTGAGCGCTCTATATTTCTTAGTTGTTCTTAATTAATGACAAATAATGTGACCGTTTTCATGTACTATTTTATTTACTAAACTACTCATAATTTTAAATAATATTTAGTATCAGCATTTGTACATGTTATAATTTCCAAAACATGTTCTTACAATGCCCACAGTTATGTTTTAGATAAATACTAGCTAGGTCACGCAGGCGTAGTTCTGCCCTCTCCGACGACCATTTGTCCTATAAAAAATCCTTAAATTCTTAATAAAAATATTGAGGCTCACTTATTGGGATAAAAACTATCCTATTTTTCAAGTTGGACCAAACTGCACACACACACAGTGTGCAAAATTTGATTGAAATCAGTTCCGTAATTTAAGAGTTCATCACGGAGAAACAATGTAACACGTAAATTTACAAAAAGCTTTTTTTTTTAAATTACAGTACCGAGTAATTAACTTAAAATTTCTAAAAACTACTCAAGGACATTTTCTCTTGTCAATTCAAACTATTGAAAATACATTATAAGTTTGATCATTATAGTTCATAAAAATGCCCATTTAACTTAATTATTGATTCAAAATTTTCATTAGAAACACAACAATAAATGTAGTAATACTAAAAATTATTTACCCCGTAAATAATTTTTAGTATTGCTACATATTTCAAAATGAAGTGTATTTTAATGTATGTTTATGAGAACATTTCTTTTTAATTTATATTTAAAACGCTGCATGCAAAAAGGTCAACAACAATAGACGGTGCGAGAGACACGATTTAGAAAATAAGTTATGTGTGAACAAGCTCTCGGCTTGCTTAAATTTTTGTAATTGTAATCCTACATCGAATTTAGTTATTAACAATTTACAATAATTACAAGTTAATTAGAAAAATTAGACACGTAGTACTTAAAAAAACACTATCTAATGCACTTTCTTACTACTAACACACCTACATGTGTTCTGGATCTATTTGTGCAATTCACTTTTTTTTTTAATAAATAAATGGTGTAAAATAACAACTTTTATTATTCATATTTATTTGATAGTGGCGTAACAATGAGGGCTAGTAATTTGCCGGTCATCAGATGTCGCTAGTTGACTCTGAGGTGAAGTTTTTTTGTTACGTACATACATACCATGGAGGTTATGCATTCTTTGACTTGCTCTGACTACAGTATATACAGGGTTACTGGGAACTCGACAAAGCATCGTACCTTTCATTTTAGACACGAAGGCACGCTATCCTCACAGCGCACTATCAAAGCTGGTGTCCCTCAGGGCTCAGTACTTGCTCCTTTGCTGTACATCCTGTTCACCAACGACATTACCATCCCGTCGAAAGGTGAACCCGGAGAAGAGCTCCGCCGTTCACTTCGATTATAAACGACGCCGTCTCAAAAACACTCCACCAATACGTATGCTAGGGACCCCTGTCCCCTGGCATACGTCCGCCAAATATTAGGTGTCACTCTAGACACAGGGCTCACTTTCAGGCCCCACGTCAAAAGAGTAACCCATCACGCACGTTTTTACCTGAGTAGGCTCAACAATATGTTGAGCCGACACAGTAAAATGTCCCTTATAAACAAGCGTACCCTTTATAAGGTCTGTATACGACCAGTCATGTCCTACGCGGGCCCCGTCTTTGCCCACGCCGACCCTAAAATTATTAATGAACTCCAAATAGTTCAAAACCTTTTCTGTCGTCGAGCTGCGAACGCACCTTGGTACGTCCGTAATGCCGACCTTCATCGGGACCTAGAGCTCCCCACAATTCAACAATTTCTCAAAAAACTCTGAGAACTTCTTCAAAGCCTCAGAGTCGCACTCAAACCATTTAATTCGTGAGGCAGCTACTTATGCAGCCCCACCCCCCTCTCGCTATCGAGTCCGCAGGCCGAGAAACTCTCTCTCGGACGCGCCTAATAAACTAACAAACGACCTGAACTGCCTCCTGGCGGCTCAGGCTAACTCTAATTAAATTAAATTATTTACTCACTCATAATTAATTTGCCTTCGTAGGCACTCCCTCAGCGGCCCGTAGCCGCCTGCGCCCTCTTTTCCCAAAAGAGAGTCGCTCACGATAAGGCACACTAAAGCTTAATCAGCCAGTTGCCTGTCCCTAAAGGCGGTTTTTAGAGGGTATCACTTAGGTCCCCGGTAGGATGTGAGTCCCTCATAACCACGATAGACCGGCTATCGTGGTATGCGTAATGCATTTTCCGCCTCCCTACTAGGCATGTCGATCTAAAATCGATTAATTGAAAAATCGATTCTTTGGAGTAAAATTATCGATTTTTTAGATCGATTCGAATCACCGCATCGATTCACTGAATCGATCCAAAAACCTATTGAATCGGACTGATTCATCTGATTCAAGAACTAGCTAAAATTCCCAAACTGGCTGGGGTAAGATACCACAGTTTTTTAATTTTTTTTGTTGTTGGGGGACGCAAAAACAACCGGTCGTACTTGGTTGATAATTTGAAAGCAATATATATTTGATTAAAATAAATGTTTATAAACGCATCCAACAATATCGAAAAGTTGTCATTTCATTTTCATTTCTAAAATTCTTAAGCCCACTTTCCACTAAGGGATATAATGTAATTTAATATTACATCTCGAGATATATATTAATATCGCTCACCGTACTTTTAAATAGAACCGTTTCCACTGAGGTGTAATTTATATTACATCCCAAACTATAAATATTTTTTCGATCGACCGAGCGATATTTTTATATTATATTTCACCTCCTGTGCTATAATATAATATAATATTATAGCTGTGACCCTGTTTGAACTGTGAACTTGTGAATTTACATTATTTATTATCAAAAATATACATACTGTGAGCTGTAAGTACAGACAGAGTACTTTTTAAATACCTAGATACTGTAAAAAATATTATACCGTACGTTGAAGTTTATAGAGGTTTATTGTAAGGAAATAACCAGTATTGTGTTCGTGTAGCATTCATTTCAATATGATAAATAGTGAGTTATTAGATTGAAACAGATTTATCGAGAAATGTACGTTGCAGTTTGCACTTTTGTAAAAGTATTGTTGTTGTTTTTAGCCTAAAATGTCAAATAAAAGTGTTACGTGGAATCACTTTGTAAAAAAAGGGATCGAGTGGAGTATGTGCGAACCACTCCTAACACAAGCGTTTCAAGCTTACCAGGACTGGTTAAAAGGAATATTAGTAATGTTAATCAATAATGTATTATTTTAAAAAAAATATTACAGTTTAGAAGTTAAAGAAAAAAAATTGAAAATTCTTGAAATTTCATGTTTGAAAATGTCGCGATTAATCGAAAATCGATCTTTTATTCCTCGATTTAATCGATAATCGATTCAAGTACCTTCGATTCAAATCGATTCAGAGATCGATTTTTTTTAAGAGTGAATCGACATGCCTACTCCCTACGTATAGGGTAGCCCTTTATTTGCTTCGGGCGCAAAAAAAAAAGGAACTCGACAACTATCTGGCAGGGCGTGATGGTGGGGAGTCAAAATGTTACAAATTTGACCCTCTATATGTACGGCCAAAAATGAACAGGTATTGAGATATACGGATTTTAAAGATTTTTCAATAATCACCCAGAATCTCACATTAAATTCTAAATAAAAATAAAAACTTTTTTGTACGTTTTATTTTAAGTTTTGTTTTTGAAGCTTCAAGCCAGAGAATACAATCATTAAAAACTATGGGTCTTAATAATTTATTTTTTCTTATTTTTACACTTTATTTAAAAAATTGCTGTGACATGAGACAAAAATATTTTAAAAAAACATGCCCAAAAAGATAATAATATCTCGGTGAAGGCATCAATCTCGGCGCATCACTATTCGACTGCTGCTCTAGGCTACGTGTTATATGCCTACCGCTCACCGTATCGCCCACGATACAACCGACGTATATATACAGTAATTATGAACCGAATTGGGCTGCCGCATGCCCGCCTGAAGGCTCGCACCGCGCACGTTTCCCGCGCTTCGTCGAAATGCCAAAACAATGTAATTATTGTGCAGTGGATGGGTGTAAAATTCAAAAAACAAATGAAAAACTCTTCTTTTTTTCGTTGACTCATGTATCAGAGTATTTATTATATAAGAGTAGCAAAAAAAAACATAACTGCACTAGCTTCAATGCTTTGTTACAGAACCCTCATATTGACGAAACAACACTGTATACTCATTTCTAAGCTTTTAATAAAGATTCATCTTTTTATGGTGGGCTAAAAGTCCCATCAGAACCGTTTAATAATTATATTGAAGAGTTAGAAAGAGCATTCTTAAATAATTTTGACAACGTCATAACCATTGTTTTTCCTCTGCTTTGCTCCTGTTTTCCTTATGATTATTTCTATTTGATAAAACCTAAACATATTTGATTGACAAATAAAAAATATTGTTAGTATGTATGTATTTCGCAACATTCGTTTTATTACAATAATCATCATAGGTATAACCCTAGCGCATTCGCGCGATGACGCGCTTGCACGTGAGTCGCACGCCGGACAACACAATCTCGACTCTTCGTGCGCGTACTTACGGTACATTTTCTTCCCGCTGCGAGCAGCAGATATTATTACTAAGATTTTGTAGGCTATTATAGCGTAGGTATTTTCGCTTTTGTAAGGGAGATGTATCTGTTGGTAAACTATTTATTAATCTGTGTTACAGACCACCCAGCCTACTAGGCTGGTTGGTTTGTGGCTTTTACTATGTATCGGTATTTAAAGAACATCTAATTACGCTTGGCATATTGTGCAATGAACGATGCGCGCGCTTTTTTTTTCTTTTTTTTTGCGCCCGAAGCAAATAAGGGCAACCCTCCGGTAACGGGGGAGGGCGGTGGTGAATGCTCATAGCATACCACGCAGCCGGCTGCGTGGTTACGTGGAGACTTTTACCCACTAAACACCACTTTTTTGGTTTGGCTTACCGATCTGACGAGAGATCTTTAAGCCGTATACGAACGCGACCCTCCTTGGCAGAAAGGAGGGCACAAGCGGCGAAAAGCCGCTTAGAAGTGTGCTTAACTAAGGCTGATTAAGGGATGTGTTAAGTAGACTCGGTCTGAGCCGCCAGGAGGCAGTTCAGGTCTGCCGAAAGCTTGTTGGGGGAATGCGCGCGCTCTATACCTTGCTTATTTATACTCTAAAGCGGCTTTCAGACTACGCTATAATGTAATAGCATATCCCTTTATAAGGCTCTGTCCATATTTTGGACACCATCATTTTTAAATGTTTGCGGCTGAATGAAACGTCAGGCAAATTAAATGTTTGTACTCTGTGATTTGACAGTTTGTTAGCAATAACAAAACGAAAAAAATAAATAAAATCTATGGACGTCATTTCTCGGTATTCGGGTTATCCAACTTCATCTTCGTGAAAAATGAATAGAAAGGTAAGTTTTATTTTAGAAGATGTTCTAAATATTTTAAATATGGTATAATTGTCTTGATTGTAGTCATTACTTTCATTTTTCAACGGAAATTTCGAAAAATTATGACGTCCATATATTGGACAGAGCCTGTTGGCCTGTCCGGCAAGTGCACTTTTGAATAAACTGCTTTTATGTTTTTTCCTGTTTCAGATAATACAATTAGATAAACTTGAGGCAACTCTAGAGGAACTTTTTGGCTTATCGGAAGATGAGCGTTCGGAAGATGGTTACGAAAGCGACGAACGGGAAAATGAGGCGATTTTCACGCAAACAGGTCAAGAAGAACTCGAAAATATTTTGAATTCTCCGTCATCTTCTAGAAGTTGCTGTCAATTCGCCTATACTTATACTATCCGGCTTCAAAATATGGATGCGGTGTGATAGCAACACAGGCTATTATAAATATGAAATATATACTGGCAAAAAGGACAACGAAACAGAGTTTGGATTGGGAGCTAGTGTAGTAAAAAGTCTCTGCAAGGCACTAGTGGAAGAAAAGATGGATAATGTTCACGTTGCATTTGACAATTTTTTTTCTTCAACTGAGCTTATGCAGAGTCTATTTGAACAGAACATATATTCGACAGCGATAGTCCGGTCTGACAGAACCAATTTACCCAAGAGATTGAAAAAGCAGGCTGCCAAAAAAAGTGAACCAAAACTAAAACTTAGTAAAGGGCGATATAAGTGGAGGGTCAACAAAAATGTTAGTTTTTTTTGTTGGATGGATACTAAGATAGTCGATATTCCTAGTAGTGCCTACCATCCAAAACAAAAAGTGTTATGCAAGAGGACACAGAGCATTTAAAGATGGCAGTAAGCAGGAGGTGCCATGTCCACTGGGAGTAGTTGAATATACGAAGAGGATGATATGTGTGGACCGCTTCGACCAAAAGCGTGGCACATATCAAGTGGCTAGGCCAGAGTTCCCCAAACTTTTTTGTGTCGTAGACCCCTTGCCATGTTTTTCCGTATTGGGTAGACCCCCTACTTAACTGATATTGATTTCCTGTAAATTTCTAACTGTAGTGAAGTTTAGTGTTAAAAACTTAAAGTAAAAACACATGTTAATTTATACATTTATTAATGGAATTTAAATTAAAAGTACTCAAAATAAAATTTTGTATCTGTTATGTAAAATATACGTAGCATTAAATAAACATAAAATAAACTATAAATAATAAGCAATAAGTCAATAATTTTTAGTGAGAAGGATGAACCTGATGCTTTAATAATAAATTATCAACATTTGGCGTTCTATATTGTAAGGGTTAATCTTAAATCTCCTCGGCTAATGATGTCCAGTCTGTTTCTTTTTTCGTTAGGAGATTGGTAACAGCGCTGAACCTCCTTTCCACTAGGTATGACGATGGAAAGGAAATTAAAAATTTCCTCGCTATATTCCATAATACGGGATAAGTAACGGGTATGTTGTTTTGCAGCCAGAATTGCTGATATCCGTTTTTAAACTGAACCTTAAGTTCTTCGTTTGTACTTAGTTCAGTCAGTTCCTCTTGTATTACGACATTCGTTTCTTCTATGTCACCATATGGATTCATTATCCACAGTGGTATTACCATAGTCAAAATATCCTCAAACCTAGATTCAAAATCTGAATAGAGAGCATTTAAATGTTGAACGTAAGTTGAAACGTCGTCTTCCTGGCAGCTTGTCTGTGACAAATTGGGGAACTGAGAAAATTCGCCCCGTCGAATGATTTGCTTCATTAGTTTAACTCTGGCAAGAAACGCTGATAAGATGGACCTTGTTTTAATCAAATTTTGAACTGTCGCCTTGTAATTTCAAATTAACCATATTAAATTTTGTAAACAAATCTGTTAAATAGGCGATGTCTGCTTTCCTCTTCATTAAATTTTCTTTTAAAATTTTATCTTTAGTATCCAGAAATTCTAAAATAGTCTCAAAAAGTGCAAAAAATCTTATCAAACATAAGCCTTTCGAAAGCCAGCGTACTTCAGTGTGAAGGAGTAATTGATGAAAGTGTTCGTCATTTTCTTCACACAACTGCGCAAATAACCGCGTATTCAACGCGTTGCTTCGGATTCGGTTTACTACATCAATGACTAAATGAAGTGATTCATGCAATCTAACACTCATTAGCAACTAAATGTTATCGATGGATGACGCAATGTATTGCTAACACCCCTGACACATTTGTTATAAATAGCTTATAAATCCACGATAACGTCCAACCATGGTATGTGCTCCATCTATAGCTACTGATATTATATTTGATAAAGGAATTGCTTTTTCAATGAAGTAATCCTTCAAAACATGAAATATTGATTCACCTTTAGTGTCGGTTATCAAAGTTCTTGCGAAGAGCAGTTCTTCGTAGATTTCTTGATTCATAATAAAACGAACATATGCCAATAATAATGCTGCATTATCAGGTAAAGTTGACTCGTCCAGTTGTATAGAGAAATGGGTCGTTTGCAAATAATTACATAAGAAGCTTTCAATATCAGAACTCATTTCATCAATACGTCTTTCAACAGTATTGTTGCTTAAGAGAATTCTTTTAATGATATCAGATGCAGGTTTGTGTAAAACAGTTTTTAAAACCTCTTCAACGGCTGGCAAAATTAACTTCTCTCCGATAGTATGCGGTTTTCCGGATTTTGCTATAAGTAACGAGATATTGTAAGACGCCCGCAAACCATCATCATTTCTTTGTGACGTCGAAGCGAACATTCTGTCCAGTGTAGGTCTCTCCTGAAGTTTATCTTTGAGTGTTTGAAAGTATTTCAAATCTTTCTCTGTTTTATCAGGGTGGCATCTTCTCAGATGATCTTGCAGTTTAGATGGTTTCATAGCGTCATTGCCCAAAACTTTGTTGCATAAAAGGCACATAGGCAATTGTTTGTCCGGTAATGATGGAATGGAGCCAAATTTCGAAAAATCGACACTGTACTGTCTACATTTCCTTTTAGATTCGGACATGGCATCAGTCATCTGTGGGCAAAATTAAATTATTTAAATAAGACAGAAAATCCAGCAGCTGTATATTAAAAATATTTTTTGATTTTTCCGAAAACATTCCATAATTCGAACATCTTCTTGCAACAATTAGCTCGAATTACGGGGATTGCACTGTAATTATAATACCGATTGCTAAAACTTTCAAAAAGAAACTATTGAGGAGTACTAGTGTAATTTTGCATGATTGAATATTAAACTACTAATAACTAAAGTCATGATTGGCGTAATTTATCTATCTTTGCTAACTACGAGTACAAAACTAAAATTTAATAAAAAATAATGTACTTACTTTTCTCCAGCACTCTCAAACAAAATAACACTGACTCACTATAATTTGTGTGATATACTATCTGTTTATATTTTTTTAAATATTTTCTTAGCACTTTCCTTTTCAATATCCAGGAAATGAATCTTATTAAAATATTTTACGACTATAAATGACGAATTGAACAAGTCAGTGCAAGGTAGCGAAGCTCTGAGACTGCGACTCTCAGTTTTTTACAAGTTCAAAATGTATTGCGACCACAAAGCGAATACCAACATCCTACAACTTACACAATTTTATAAACATATATAATAATTTTTTTACTTAATAGGTACTTTTATAAATAATGTATATGTTTTGATATTATAAGAAAGTATGATGTAAGTAAATAGGTACTATCAGTGTATGTGTTGAGATCCACTATCGTGGACCCCCATTTTCATTTCATGGACCCCCAAATTTTTTTTCGCTGACGTAGACCCCTTGCAGTTCGTCATAGACCCCTACGGGTCGATATAGACCACTTTGGGAACACACACTGGGCTAGGCGAAGTCGAAGATGGTGGATGAGGATATTTTATTTTATAATAGATGCTGCCATCACTAACGCATATATTTTATACGCTCAAAGAATGCGATACCCTATGACTAGTTTGCAGTTCCGCACAATGCTGGGAAGGAATTTGATTGGTTTTTTCAGCAGTAGGAAGAAAAAGGTGTGTAACTTTCCATCATTTGTTTGTAAAAAACAAAAACTTGATAGCCGACATAAAGCTAAGTATGGTCTCCCAGACGATCTGCGGCTAACAGATGTAGGATCTCATCTCAATGGTCCACTGGAAAGTTACAGAAGACGCAGAGCTTGCAGTAGCAAGGAAAACAGCAAAAAATCAAAAATACAGTGCATCCGCTGTGAAGTTGCCTTGTGTGTGGTCCCATGCTTTGCCAAATTCCATAGGCCCTAGTAAGGCTCTGGCCAAATAATGGACACCATGTTTAAAAAAAATTAAAAAAAAAACAACTCATATTCTTAATAAAGAGGTCCTAGTTATCATATTTGTCAATTTTTTAATTCCATACCCTTAGCAGTTTTCTGTGCCTTATAGTAGGGATATAGTATATAGCTCATAGCACAACAGTATCGCGCACCATACACTGTTATGGACACGTTCACACTGTACTGTACTATATATTATTGGCTTACTATACGACTAGGGCTAGTTAGGCAGATTACGCTATACTATATAGCACAATATTATAGCTTAGTCCGAAATTAGCCTGAAGTTCTGAGCAATCTCATTATTATACTCTTTAGTGGGGTCTACAAATTTAGAAAAAAAAGTCCCATCGGCACAGTTGAGGCTTGACAGATTAAGGGATAGAAAATTTATTAATTTTTTGTGTTTGATTAATAAACATCGTTTCATAAATTCGTACCAGAGTTGAATAAAATTTTTTATACGTATTTTATCGCGTTTAATTAATTCCATGGGTCACAAGGGGGAGGGGGGGGGGTCTGAGTTCAATTACTCCTAGTGGAGATACATGATATACTTAATCTATGATGTTTTTAAGTTTTCCTTTTTTATTACGTCTTTGTACATATTTAATAATATATCATTTCACCCACACACACAGATACGCGAACACACACCCACTATAATTAAAAATTCTAGTATTTATAGAACCCCTGCAGACGCTTGGCATAATTCTCTGCTTAAGGAGTAAGTGTTCTGCGGGCATAATGGACAATGAGCGATACGCGCGCTCTATATCTAAGGTTGAATACATGAAATTCTCTCTAGTACGCTGTTTAAATTTAAGTTACCAAAAAAATAGGTAGTGGTTTATTACAACAAAATAAAACTAGCGTTCCTTCGAGCTTTATGTTGAGTGTGAGAGGGGCCCCATCCGATCAATTTGTCACAGGCATTTAACGGTGCAGTTACGCCACTGTTGCGGTGGCGTACAAGAATCCACTACCCCATACCGTCTTGTGGGTGTCGTTAGAAGTGACAAAAGGATATAAAACTGAATGAAAAATTAACAGCAGTAATGGCAGCAACTGAATAATAAAAAAAACTGCGGTTGCCAATCCGCTTGTAAGTGTGGCAGCTATGGCAAATATCCGCCTATGTGGCAGTATATAGGGGACGTCTATGCTATTATTACTATAGTGGACTTTTGAAAGGCCAAAATTAAGATCATGATGACGATAAAATGATTTAGCTACAAGCAACCGCAACCACTAAATAAATAATAGTGTACTTAACGTACGTACGAGTAAAGGCTGTGTATTGTACATCATACCACGTAGCTACTACGATAACGAAAAAAATACAAAATAAAATTTTAATCAATTTATTGACTTGAACAAGAGTTGTCGCTTTGTTATTACTAATATTTCTATTACATTTAGAACAGTTCATTAGACTTTTACATAATTATTACAAGAAGGCACTTCTACCAAGTGATATATCTAATACACAAAATATATCTCGTTATTTACCTATATACATATATTTACTATAACTTTTATAGGATTCCCACATAAAAATGAAATGGTCTTCACTTGAAGATATTCAAAATTAATTCAGATATAATATCTTTAAGAGGATACCTTGAATATGAATCGAAGTTTTAGGGGTGTGGCTTATTCCTTTGTCGGTGAAGCTAACGGACGACTGCGGGAGCGTCAAAATGAAAGTGATGCAATGACTTCATAGTACGCAAACTATGAGATAGCCGTACCGAGCAAGCGCTCGGAAAAAACTAAGTAAGCGCCAAACAACATTTTTATTTATTTTAACAAAACTTCGTTATGGATTAAAAAACTGCTTTATGAGAACTTAGATATGATTATTTACTATGCCTTGAAAATAATTCCATGAAATTATTCGTAAGAATATTGTGGTGTCATCGAGAAATGTAAATAATTAGAGCCTACTTTGCAATATTTTTCTATCGAGAAAATTACATGATATCGTGTTTTCATTTTATGCAATCCAAGATCATACAGTCAAAAATCATATACCAAAATTTTGGTTTGTAATATATAAAACTTGAAAAAATATGTTAAATAGAAAAACCACCAAATTTTCGAGGTATCACCTTAATTTTCATGTGAATTAATCACTGTATTTTTTTAATTGCATATAATAATGTAGTTTTGTAAACCCATGTTGTATGATTTCTATTGCTGCGAAGGTAATTCTATTATTAGTATTAAATATACATACTCGGAAAACATCTTAAATATTATTAATAACAGCTGTAAACATTAATTTGCACTTAAACATTTGTAGCTTAAATACTAATATGATGAGTTAACCTTTGGCATTATGATAGGACCTGACATGTTTATCCCGCAGAAAAAATCTATGAAATAATTAACAAAGAACACATCGAAATTAATAAATATTATATTAAATAAACTTATTACACTGGCCTATTATAACAACAGTGACACCCATCCATTGGATGACGAAGTTATAGCGCGCAAATATTAGTGCAATTCCAATTTAACTCTTACGCGATAGAATCGGAAAGAAGACAACGGAATTTGGTATAAAAAATTATCTGGATTTCGTATCCAACGAGGTCGAGAAAGGCTCGTGCTAGTAAATAATTAAAGTAATCAAATATCATGTTTATTTTCACCAATATATTTAAATATAGAATTTAAAATGATTAATATATTTTCTGATATGATATAATTGTTTTTCTATTATATAATTGTCATGTACTTAAAAATACATACCCGGAAAAATATCTTACACTAGTATATACTTTTGTTATTAACTATTTGGTTATAATAGAAAACCCACAGCCGTTTAAGAATGTTGTTCCATCCATAAATGCAAAAAAAATGAATATAAATGCATACTAATATTGAACTTAAAAGCAATATTTCATAATTTTCATGCTTGAAATAATAACTAAACCTTCTAAAACTAAAATTACTAAAACTGCCACCCGTCGCATTTCCATGAACGGAGAAACCGAAGATGAGTCGTACAACGCTCTACGTTTTTTCCTGTACATATCAAGTACCTCTATGGCATACAAATAATACAAATAACTTCTCCCTGTCTTTGTGTTTGCCCACGAGCAACTTATTTATGTAAAGTTCATCTGATGCTAATCCATGAAAAATCTAACTGCGAGTAAATTTTATTTTAAAATTTTAACCAATGGTTTTTTAAACATTATTTATTTTTAAAGAGAGAGAGAGAGAGAGAGAGGGGTACAGATTTTACAATCTGAAGTGAAAGTTGTGAGGTTGTTTAAATAAAACTTAGCTAATAACAACATAACGGTCGTAAGTTTATTTATCCGGTTTTATTATTGCAAAATAGATTAAACTATCTTATTATAATACTTGGGCTAATAGTACCAGTATATTTCTGGCAAAATTATATAAAAAAATACCATAACAATTTCACATATCAGCAGAACATTCTAAATAATATTATTTTCCCACAAAAATGACACCATTTGCTTAACTAGTACTCAATCGGTCAATTGTACACTACTTCACCATTCCACAAGACAGAACCCCATAGTCTTACAAAGTAAGGCACATATATATGAAAAATCTTTTGATAAATTATGCGATGAATGAATTCATTTATTGATATCACAAAGACTGAGAAACGACTGAATGAAGTACTTATTCGTTCATTTATTAATGAACATTCCTCTTAACAATATGAACATGACAATGAAATATATATTTAACGGTCAACACATCATTATATAGTCGCATACGACAAATTTATGAAATAAATATTATACATTTTAATATTTGATGTAAAAAAACTTATGATTAAAATAAATTAAATCACATAAATTATCCAATTTCATTTCAAATTCAAATAATTACTAGCATGAATTAAATTGTAAAGAAATATCAACGATTGATGAAATTATTTAGTGCAATGCAATAAAATAAATGTCTCACACAGTAGTAGTTCTTATTTATATTCTTCTCCTTACTATACCATTCGAAAGTTATTGTAATAAATATTTTTATTTTTAAGTGGTAGACAAACATAGATTAAAACTTCAATTCTTTCTTCATTGACAAATAAATACACGTCTGAACTATTTTGATTAAAAAACGTTTTGAATTAAAATTGGTTACATTTTAAAATATTACATCCCATATTTTCCTCATTGTGAAAAATCATGTCCGTATGTTAGTATAATATGAAAATATACGCTATTAAATTGAATTGGTCTTAAAACTAAACTTAACTTTTAAGTTATTAAAACTATTATTAAAAATTTCCATCACTAAACAAAATTTCCTATACTATGTGACAACGTAACAAACACTGCAATGTTAAATAAAAAATACATAATGTAATACTTTTCTTGGATAACATGAGAGGAATATATATCTCTTTCGCTTGAAATAAAAATATATATTTTTTGATTATTCCATAATATGTATTTAAATTATTGTAAAATATATTAAAAAAATAAAACACAAAACATTATGGCGTAGATTTGTAAAAATAAAAAGGCAATACGTGGAATGAATAACAAACATTTTTGTATAAAATCACCCTAACTACAATATTTAATGTAGCCTGCTCCAGCCAGCTAGCTCTGCTGATTCTAGTGTTTTGAACTACAATTTATTATGACATAGAGAGCAAATGCAAAAATATAAATGTAAATTCGACACAAGTAACTTTTATCATAAATAAAGCTCCAATGCAAGGAACAGAGTGGGATTTTTGTTCCATTACAGAAACAGCGTAACCTCAACTCCTTTATGCAGTACATATGCGTGTTTGGTGATATGCAAATCTCTTTGCATACTTAGGTAAATAAGATATCCACACTCGTTCTATATTTTCTCAATCTGTTTTATAAATAATATAGTTATTAATAAAATATATTATGTTTATAATTAACATTAAATAATCAATCCTACTACTATGTAATTTTAATAATGGAAATATTTAATTTTTTGTGACAGAATTTTATCGATACAAGTACATCCAGTATTATATATACGAGTACAGAATATAATAAAAATATTTTTCCATACATACTTTTAATATACAAATATAATTTTTATCCTTCAACATAGAAGAAAAACTATATTATTATTATTCACTACAATAGTAAAATATACTTTAATATATGTATATAGTTTTTGGAGCTTAGTTTATGTCTATAGTCTATACATAACTGATGGCATTTTTAGTTTCATACTTTGCATGAGGGAGCTCCAGTACATTTTGAAGCATTGGGGGCAAACAAGTCCAAAATGACTAATCTATTATATCTTACGTTGACTTGAAATTCCTAGTAGTCTATGGCACAGTTTTGCAAATTACTTATTCCATTTTTTTTAATATTTGAAGCACCCACGTGCAATACCAGAAATTCTCCGTCAATATTTATATAACATTATAGCTTAGCTGAAGGCACAACTTCCCGCCACCAACTCGCCCGCTCAAAGGCTCCTGGATGGCTCATGAGAGCCTTTTGAAGATTTTGGTATAACTGAAATAAAAAAAGTTCTTATATAAATAATAAATATGCAGCTAAATTAGAGGGCATATTTTAGTGCTAAATTAGGAATTAACATTCCTTGTATTGGACGATTTAAATATCAATTTATTGACCCAAAATCCCATGTAGCAGCGGGTAAGAATACTCACTACCCCATATCTTTCCGTATGTGTCGTAAGAGGCGACAGAGAAAAACTGAGGCAGAAGACGGGCAGCATCGTCTTTCTGATAACAGCAAATAAAAAACTGCAGTTGCCAACCCGCTCGCCAAGCGGAACAACTATGGCAATATACCCCCCATGAGCAACGACACAAACGGCCCGCAGTCCCTGCGGCCCTGCTTTTCATGGCTACGGTGGCAACCATGATAACAGCGGGGCAGGGGGTGCTAAGAATCTCCGGTGAAGGTTTGACTACCAACTAAGACGACTCCACCTGGCAACATATTACGTACGTACTCTGAGGACTGACGAGAAGATCCTGCAGCTGGAAGAAGACATAGACAAATTGCGCTGGGATATTATAGGATTATCTGGGGTAAGAAGAGAGGAGGGAGACACGGTATCCTCGAATCCGGCAACTTGTTTATCACCGGGACGCGACTATCTGTCGCAAGGAGGTGTCGGATTTATCGTCCACAAGTTTCTCGGTAACAACGTTGTAAAGATTGGGAGTGTATCAACGACAGTTGCGTACCTTATACTCAGAATCACCAAACCAAACTGAAGTTCATACAGGTTAACGCACCAACCTTGGCATATCCCGATGAGGAGGTGGAGGAAATGTATGAGGAATTCTCTAGAGCCATGCGTTCTTCCAAAACCGACTATACGGTATTGATGGGAGACTTCAACGCAAAACTAGGCACAAGAGAGAACAGTGAGCTGAAAGTAGGGAAATTGAAGTCAACGCTCCGTCCCCCTCGTGCTCTAATCCAAAGACCCAAAAACTTTCAGCTCGAGTTACAATAGCGTTTTCAGTGCCTAGTAAACTGCTATGCAGTGGACGATATAAATGACGAGCTTGTGAAAACTGTCCATGTAGTCGGAGCAAAGTTCTGGAAGATCCGTCGCAGAAGAACACAAAAACTCCCCGATCACACTCTTAATCTCATGGCTGTTAGACGAGAGATGAAGCTGCAGTCTTCAACAGATTTGATAGCATACAGGCAACTGAACAGACAGATCTCCAAATGCATGCGGCGGGACTTACGTAACTTCAATACACCTCGTATTAAAGAAGCGAATTAAGTGGAACCAAGGCTCCAGTCTTTACCAGAAATCTGTCTGCCAGAAAGTGCCAACTCTCAAAGCTGAAGACCGAATATGGCAGTTTCGTACAGAATACCAGCGTAATATAGTAGCTTAATGCTGCTGTGTTTCGTATGGTGAGTGTAGTGAACCGGAGACCCTTTTTACTGGAAACGAGGCATTCCATCTTAGTCCTCCCAGGTGAAAACGAATCTGCATTTTGATTTGTAATCGAGGATAGATGTAGATGTCTATGGGCCGCAGCAACCACTTACCATCAGGTGTACTGTGTGCTAGTTTGTTACCCTGTCCTATAAAAAAGGATGGAATTACAGCGGAGCTTCTGAAATCAGGTAGAAAACCGATACTTAAAGTCTTTTAGAAGCTCTTCAATCCCATACTCTATGGTGGCACTATTCCGGGGGCGTCGAGCGGTGGTCTTTTTTTTTCAAGAAAGGCGACAACGCTTCCTTGAAGAACTACAGACCGATTTCCCTTCTGAGCCGCGTCTAGGTGCTTTTTTCGAGAGTCATTACGAATCGTCTCGCACGCATACTAGACGACTCCCAGTCCCCCGAACAAGCCGGTTTTCGTAAAGGTCTGTGGTGCTAAAGCCATAGACCACATATATATCCTTCGGCAAATTGTACAGAGGTCCGAAGTCCAATCCACCACTTTGTCTTGCATATGTGGATTATAAGAAAGCCTTTGATTTCGTCGAAATTTGGCCTCGTACCGACAGGCGAAGTGTAGGGCATCCACCCCACTAGATGGAGTGACGACTTGGTAAGACATGCAGGAAGTCGATGGACGCAGGTGGCTTAGAACCGAATTTTGTGGCATTCCTTGGGGGCGGTCTATGTTCAGCAGTGGACTTGTGAGGGGCTGTAATGATGATGATGATGAGTCAAAATATTTCAATTTAGATAAAAGTAGAATAAAAAGGAATTACTTACTCTACCATCGCTCTTCCCCAAAACAGAATTAAGGACAAAGTCTGTTGGCGCAAGTGCATCAACTACACTGACAACCTCTCTCTTCAACTCTCCACATAGCTCCATTATAGCCTCCCTCAATAACCTCGCCGGATTATCTCCTGAACAATACCCTCCTTGGTATAACTCCACTAAATGTCCATCCAACGACCATAGACTATACAACGTGAACAGTTTATATAATACTGGCTGTAACTCTTTCTCTTTCTTCTCTATGGATTCTAGACTAAAAATAATAGCTAGATATTCAGCATATGCTTTTGTCAAATTCTTCCATCGGTACACTTGTGATTTCGCCTTTGCTTGGAACTTTGTTAGTCCTTTGGCAAGGTATGACTCGTATTTCTCATAGGTCTGTTTTAGAAGCCAGCATATGAGCCATTTATAAGTTGATAAGATAACTGTAACAAAATATCCAATAAATTTAACTTTTTTATTTTATTATGGATAACCAAGAAGACACAATATACAGTATTTCTATCCTAGACAGAGGCGGATTAAATGTCGATAGCGCCCTAGACTAGCACCGCTTCGGCGTCCCTCTGGCTTATATTATAAATTATAACTACTAATTTTGCAAATAAACTATATTACAATTTATAATACAGTTTAGTTACAAAATAATTGGGACACGCGTACCCTTAATGGCGACTGTCGTCTCGTCGCCTCGCGTGCCTCTCGTCGCATAGAGGCTCGACACGAGAACACACCGTGTACACACTTATTGTACTATTTGAACTCCGTATGCCCGCTGAGATGGTACTAGATGAAACTATTGCTGTGTTTTGCCTTGGTGCTATTAGTTATTATATTTTTTTACATATTCACCATAAAAAGAAAATTAATAAGCTTTGGCGCAGAAAGATAGCGGATGGTTCCTATTTACCGTAACACAACCATGTATAGTGAATAGAATAGAGTACGCTATCGTTTTCATCGAACTTACGAGACCCTTTGACTCGAGCGCAAAAACCGACAGGCTTCCGAGAGCGAACAAGGGTCGCGAGACGCACCGTGACGCGACGAGAGCACCATGTACACGCTCATACTCGGCCTGTCTCGACTAGCGTGTAGAGCCGCCATAAAAGGTGGACGTGGATGAGAGTGTGATGAGAGAGTGAGAGTATTGTGCCCAATTGATAAGGATAATCCCCACTGATCCTAGGATTAAAAACCAAACGTTGTCTTAATTATAAAATACCACGAGGTGCATCGTGGACGAGCTAATTTTTATCTATGTATACACAATTTATAATCAAATAAGATGATGAAATGATTTAATTATAATAAAATTACATAATTTTAAAAAAGAGTACCCTTAACTGCCGAGCATGTATGCGTAGGTATATGGATGTGGAGGAGGCGAGTGAGGTGTGTCAGGATCATGCTAAATGGAAGTCTGTAGTCTCTGCCTACCCCTCTGGGTGACAGGCGTGAGTGTTTATGTTATGTTATGTTAAAATTACATAATTTATAATACGATTACACAAACATAGTATAATTTTAACCATTTATATGAAAAGACTTGAGTATTGATTTCTTAAAATTAAAAATGCAAATGCTAAACACTAGACTGATCAATAAATTTTTGGAAATGCAATGAAACTACGATAAGTATAATATGTAAATAGTATTTATTTTTAAATTTAATCACCTTTAAATAGTAAAGAATTTGAATAGCGTTTTGCAAGTTGGTTAATTCCGTTGGAATAAAAAGCTTTATCCTGGGACTTGAAAAAGGCCTCTACAGCACACATCACCTCATCGTCGTCGTCGAATTTTATACGACGCAAGTGCTTTTTCAGGTGGTTAAAAAGGTAAAATCACTTGGAGCAGGTCAGGAGAATATGGTGTGTGCTGCATCAACGGAAACTGGTGAGCAGTTCTAATGGAAGCGTCTGCAGCATCAGATCGATGGGCAGATGCATTATCATGATGAAAAAGCACGCAATTTTCCTCGACGTTTATTCTTTAGTTCTTTGCGTAGTTTTTTTATTAATAATGCGTAATAATGTCCAGTTATTGTCTATGCTTTACCAAGGGTCAAGACTTAAGACTATTTTTCCAGCGGATGCAGTCGCCTTAAATCTCTTAACTGGCGGGGAAGACGATCTTTTCCACATCCTGCTTTGGTTTTTCGTCTCCGTGTCTAAATGGTGTACCCACGTTTCATCTAAGGATACGAAACGAGCGTAAAAAGAATCTCGATCTTCTTCAATTATTGCTAAATTTAGCTTTGAAATAACAATTCTTGCTTTCTTTTGGGCGTGTGCTAACGAGATACAGCGCGCGGCCACCTTTTTGAATTTTAACTACCTTAAAACTATGTACCTTAAAATTCAAAAAGGTGGCCGCGCGCGTGTTAAAATGAACTAAATAGCCCCAAACGAAAGCTTTAGAATCTCAGCTAATTAACGGATCGGTCACACGTCGAATCTACCTTAACAAATTTCTTCATTGTTTTAACGTTTTCTTGCGGCCGCTGTTGACCGCCCGGAACGAGTATCGCCATTGCAAATGGTTATGCCGCATTTAAATTAGCGCAACAGTATGCCACTCTAGAATAAGACCGAGTACTGTCTGCCAAAGTAGACAGCAGTTCTTCAAAAACACTTTCTGTAGAAAACAATTTCAGACGAAAATATTTAATAATCGCACAAAGTTCGAATTTCTCCGTTTTGCATATGAATCAAATTCCAGCCAAATGAGAAGTTTGATAATAAAATGTTAGGTTATGGTTTTAAATTCAGTTTTTTCTAGCCTTGACTAAATGGAAAACTTATTGATCAACCTAGTATATCTATTTCTTTGGACAGAGTGGAAAACGAGTAGAGAACGTCGATATACGTTGAATTCTGTTTAAGGTTATGGCCTAGACTGCTCTTGGCTATAATATACATATTTAGTGTCAATTATATGTAATCCCGATGATTACAGTGAGTTCAACTTAAACGAAACTTTTGTTAAGTAATAAAGCTTTATATATGGGTGTCGTAACAAGCGACTGGGAAATTAATACCATCTCGTAAATTTTCAATAATCCCTAGAAAACAGTCCGGCAAGTAATGCCTAAATTATCTATACTAATAAATCTGTAGAAAAATTATTCGTTCACGATTCACGCAAATACTACTGGACGGATTTCCATGAAATTTGGTGTGTAGGTGGTAAATGATGGCGTATAACATATAGGCAACTTTTATTACTTTTATTCGCTTACGTTACGTTGTGGTGCCCCTAGACGTTATTCTACTCATCGCGCAACCAACTAGGGTTACGCGATGAGTAGAATAACGTCTAGGGGCAGAATAATGTCTGCCGGGCTAACCAGAAAAAATATAAACAATATTTCAATTATCCTAGTTATAAATTCTGTAGAAAAATTATGTGATACCAACTTATTATCATTTATTGCATGTATTGTCTATAATTCGCATGTATTGATATTATATTATGTATATTTATATTGCACCACCTACCTAGTTTTCTTTGTTCTATTCATTTACACCTTTGGTTGCCTGGAAGAGATCGCTGTGTAGCGATAACTCCTCCAAATTATACGTGTAATCTGCTTTTTGTTTTGTTTTCTGTATACTTGTTTGTGGTGTACAATAAAAGTATATTCATTCATTCATTCATTAACAGTTGATATTGTCTCGTTCACACTCTACTTTCAACCCCTATGGGAGAAGCACAAGCGATGCTGCGAATGCATGAATGTAGTTCGTTTCGTTCGCTAGACGTTGCGTAGGTGACCGGTGTTTCGTTACTTTCATCTACTATCATCTATGTACTAGTATCAAATGAACGAATATATCATTCTTACTTTATGCGAACGAATAATTCATTCGTGAACTACACATGTATATTCAAATGCCTTATTAGACCATAAAATAACTTACATTGTGTGGTCTTCAATTCCGCCGTGTTCTTACACTGGAATGTGAGTTTGGCGATGGACTGATGTTCTTTGAGGAAAGTGACGGTGAGCAGGGGCGAGTCCACATCATTCCCGGAGAGCGCCGCTTCATACTGTTTCAGAAGCCAGTTGCCAGTCTGCTGTGAGAGCACGTTGTTGTCGCCCTCGTACGTGACAGTCGGTTCGTGATTGTTGCGGATGTCGCCTAGGTTTGCGCACTAAAAAATATAAACAAAGTTTATGTATTACCAGAATATTCACCACTAAACCACCACTGATGGTATAGTGGTGAAAGAAGTAGTTGTCAACTTCTTTTTTTACAAGTGGATGGCATTTCATATATTCTCTACTAATACATGCAGGAGAATATACAAAAAGTTCATATATTCTCCTGCACGTAGTACATTTAAAGATATCGATATTATAGTTTTTTCTTTTGATTTGTAACTATGGAAACCGACAGTTTCGATTCTACATAATATGTAGTTTTTGTTTTCTAATTACTTAAACCAATTTAGTTTTTTTTTTATACATACTACCTCGACGCGATATTCTAAATAAAGAGTGTTTTTTTATTTATGCAGTTACTTTTATTCGTTTTTGTTATGGTATGCTGTAAGCGTGACGAACTCTTAAAATATTGCGTTATTTTAATTAGTTTTTTGTTTTATTTATTATGTTGTTTTAAAAAGTTTTTTTTTTATGATAATATGATTGGCACCTTGAGGAAGCCGTGTCCGCCGCAGGCCTCGCGGCACTGCTGCGCGGCCGCCAGCACCGTGTGCGTGAGCAGCGGCTTGCTGCACGACACCATCGCGTGGATCTCCGACACCGCTTCGCTCTGTAACACACACCGTACACTATCACCAGCTGTGCCCGGCACGTTTGCGATCTTGCGATGCCCTCTTAGCTTTTTTTTCATCAGAAACCTTAGCTCAAATAAAACATACCACCAATAATACATCGTAATCGGATGAATGGTATGGGAACGTATAAAAGCAAACAAACAAACAAATATTATTTAAGAGAATAAGGGTGGTAAACAAGCACAGTCCACCTTATGGTAAACGGATACAATGATCCATAAACTTCAATGTTAGTTTCCAGCATAAAACATCTCCGATTCTCTACAATAACCATACGAAAAACAGCAGCATTAGGCTGCTATTTCAAGTATATCAAAAGTCTATAACTGAACATGGGAATCCCCCATAAATTGCCTTATACAAGGGATATTTGCCATACTTGCCACGATTGGCTATTACTGGCATCAACAAACTGACATGAAATTAAGAATTAACACCAGACTAACAATAGACTACTACATAGTTTTTGAGTAACAATCTCGCACTGGTAAATGTAATATTGGGCGCCTTTTTACTAAATGGTTTATCCTCTATAGTTCATAAAAATATATCTATTGATATAAATCTACTAAGCTTTTAATGAATATTACAGTACAATTGTTTTAAAGTTTAACACAAAGTGTACGATTGTAATCTAAACAAAATTGCTTATACAATAAATTAATTTATTTACTTTTTACATTGTTATTCGTTGAGATATTATTTAATTCCGTGGTTAAATATGAAATTTTTTTTTTTGCAATTAACAAATTATTTACTGATAAAAAAATTCACACATCCTACTATGAGTAATCGAAAAGTAATTCCAACATATTACATATGAAATCTCGTAACGTGCAATTTAAAAAAATTGTCAATCACAAACAGGTAATTTAGAGTACGAAGTCGTTACTTACCAAATTATCAACTTTAAGACCCATATTCGATTTCTCAACGATGTTTAAATACACATTTGAGAAGTTTTGAATATAAATTCGAAACACAACCGCAGCCGCAACATATCCGAACAAGCGCCATTGCTGTAACAAAACAAGTATGGTCAGCAAACAAGTCTTTTTTTAATAGGATCAGATGACAAGCGAGCACACAGTCCATCTGATGACATATATTCTCGTGCACACCTCGGACACTCCATACAACGCTCGCAAATTAATTACCTATTACTATTACATGGGCAATAAATTACGTTTGTACACGCGCAAATGTCAATTCAATCTGCCATACACGAAATGCATGTGTGTGTGATGATACATGTTTTTAGAATAGTACGTAGTCTGCAAACTACACAAACTCAGAGAATTTCGGTGAAGGAAGTGCAGAGCGGAGGAAAGATTGCAACAAACATTTATCTTCGATACCTGCGCTGGCCGCTAGTCAAACATGATTTTTTGTCCTACTTATTCACCGCCCTAACAATTAAAGTTGTTCAAAACGACTATAAATCAATAGCACGCTACAGACTATAAACTATAAATTTCTAGCGCGCTATTAAATACGCTATGTTATAGCGCGCTATTTATAAGAAAGTGTGTAGGAGGCCGGTAAACGCGTTAAGTTTTGCAGCACGTTGTATCTCTTAGCACGTTACATTACATCATGTTGTTCATTGGATAGATCGCGTGCTATATAAGAACATTATTTCGTAATAAGTCGCATTTTAGACTAAAATAAAATAAAGCGGTAAAGAAAAACCAATGGACGCTTTTTCATACTTTTCAGGCTTACGACTTTCTATAATCTTCAAAATATTTTTAAGGCATGTACTTTTTAAAACGAAATAATTTTTTTTTTATAATTGATGTAAACGTTATTTTAACCTTAATATAAATTATAAATCAAATAAAGTATTTAAAAGTTTACTTATTGTATTTATAAAAATCAATTATTTATTATACATACACTATTATATACACTTTTGTATCTATATTTTATTTACATTTAAAACATTAGTTAGGCTTCTTTTATCCCAACTGTGTCCTTTGATCGCTTATAAATATACAGTATACACTTACTAAACAACGTCTAACATTAAACTAGGTCGCGCGCGATGAATAGCGTGCTACTAGATCAAATTTGCGTCACACGTCCTCTCCCAACAGCGCTGCTGCTAGAACTAATTGCCGCTAGATATTAATATTAATACTTAATAGCGCCAAAGCGACATAGCGCAATAGCGCCATGGCGACTACTTACATAACACGCGCTATGTGTTACGAAGAGATAGCGCGCTATAATATGGCGCTATGCTCTATATTAACTAAAGTTGTTCAAAACGACTATAAATCAATAGCACGCTACAGAATATAAACTAGAAATTTCTAGCGCGCTATTAAATACGCTATGTTATAGCGCGCTATTTATAAAAAAGTGTGTAGGAGGTCGGCAAGCGCGTTAAATTTAGCAGCACGCTATATCTCGGAGCACGCTACATTACATGTCGTTCATTGGATAGACCGCGTGCTTTATAAGAATAATGTTTCGTAATAAATCGCATTTTAGATTAAAATAAAATTAATTGGTAAAGAATAATCAATGAACGCTCTTTCATACTTTTCAGGCTTACGACTTTCTATAACCCTAAAAATATTTTTTAAGCGTGTACTTTTTTAAAATAAAATAAAATTAATTATTTTTTATTATAATTGATGTAAACGTTATTTTAACTCTAATATAAATTATAAATCAATTAAAGGTGTATTTAAAAGTTATTGATTGTATATACAATAATCAACTATTTACAAACACTATTATATACAATTTTGTATCTATATTTTATTTACATTTAAAAACATTAGTTAGGCTTCTTTTGTAGCAGACAACTGTGTCCTTCGATCACTTATAAACATATAGTATACACTAACTAAATAACGTCTAACAATAAATAAAGTCGCGCGCGATGAACAGCGTGCTGCTAGAGCAAATTGCGTCACACGTCCACTCCCAAGAGCGCTGCTGCTAGAACTAACTAACTGCCGCTTGATATGAATAGCGCCAAAGCATCATAACGCCATGGCGACTACCTACATAACACGCGCTATGCGTTATGAAGAGATAGCGCGCTATAATATGGCGCTATGCGCTATATTAACCACCATTACTAATAATAATACAAATCATTTTCCGTCCTTGTCACATAAACCCTATTCAATGTAGCAGGTAGCTCTACATGGGTTTGCGACCGTCGCAAAAGGGTCATATTCAAACAGCCTTAACTCTTGAGTTATGCAATTAAGAACAATAATTTTAATGTCAATTTGTAAGTAGTATCCTTAAGTATTAGGATAGTTAAAAAATTTAGTATCAATGTGCTAGTTCTTGAAGTATGTTAAGAAAAATAAAAAAATAGTCAATTTTTTTCACTTAAATTAGCATTGTAAATGTTTTAAGATATTTTGTAGGGAAAAATTTCCATGATGTTTATTTTTATTTGATAGATGCTATTTTTACCTTTTAAATAACATTTTTTTACATCTGTTCTTTTCGGATTATTCTGTGGACCTTTCTGTCCAGAGAAATCTGCATCTTTTGGCAGAGGTATCCACAAGAATAAAAAAAATTAAATGGCGGCCATTCCGACAGGAGGGGGGGAGTAGACCCCCATATGTGGGTGTTTTCGTCGATGCAATTAGGTAAATTTGTAACCTTAAATTATCGCTGTCGTGACCAGACACACTGTATATTTTAGGAACCGAAAGCTCCTGTCTTTATTTTCATGGGATCTCTATTATCTTTTTTGTAGTGTTCGCGTGCGCGCCCCTCGTTAATATACTACATCAGCTCTAATTTCGCCCCCACTTCACCGCGCGTCGTATGTAATGTACCGACATGTTTGTAATTACTAATACTGTAAGTAGATAGGTCATTAGATACTTATTTCATTAAATTTATCATATTTATGCCTGTTTCTTTACGCCAACCCAGTCACTTGTTATTTATATTACGGTTATTTCCCATTTTAATTTTACGTCGTCCTGTTGCGTAATGTGTATTCCGATCGTAAGCGACACAGCTTTCCCGTTCGAAAGCCGAAGCGAAGGATGGATCGGGCGGCAGGGAACAACAAAAAAATAAAAACGCAAGCCCTGTTGTAGTTAGATCAGTTATTATGTAAAGTTTCATGATCTACTTTAAAGTATTTTGTGAATACCAGCGGTTTATTGGTCGGTTTGGGGGTAACTTTGGATTTTTTTCTATCGAGAAAATTTTACGGAATCGTATTTCCGTCTGACATAGTACTTAACATTAATCCCCAACTTTACTATATATTTATTTCAAAATTAATGCTGCAATATTTTCAGCATAACGGAGGATCTTGTTAAGTCATTTGAGGTAGTATAGGCCCTTAAGTGTCAGTGTTGTCTACAACAAAGTGCGGGGTGGGGTGCAGTATTTGAAATGAGTTCAGGGAGGTGAGTGGCCGATCTGTACGTAGCGCTATTATGTATTCTGTGGCGGTTCGTAAGTTGTTGAACTAGCATTTTGTTTTAAAAAAGTTTTCATGATGTTATTTGTAACCTGTTTTTTTTTTTGAAATTTTATTTATAGTTTTTGTTACTGAAATAACTTTTACTTATTATGTGTATATAATAATATTAACTTCTTATTTTATTTAGATTTCGATTAATTTGGAAATATTTACTCATTTAATTCATAGAAAAATGGAACTTGATAAAAACTGATGATGTCAACCCATAGCCGTTCGTGTCACAATATCGACCGTATATTCAGTTTCTTGTATTGTCTTGGTATACATATTAACATAGGTCTATTTTTGGAAAACGTTCAAACCACTTTGTGCCCAAAACCAGAATCAGCCAAACATGCTGCAAAGCAATGTGATATAATAATTATTTTTAAAAACCTGCCTATTTTTACAATATGCGAATTCAAGACAGTTTTAGATATGTTGTTTTTTCTTGCTGTTTTCATTTCATAAATTTTTGTCACGATTTCGCAAATCTCATTATCTAAATTCACACGTACACGTATCTTCTTACGTGGTAGAGCCATGCTGCAGTTATATTAGTAGTATAGTTGTAGCACGAATGGGTCGTCTCGACCGTGGAAGGACCACTCTCTCACAGAATACCAGCGTCAAATAGTAGCTTAATGCAACTATGTTCCGTATGGTAAGTGTAGAGAACCGGAGACCACTTTTACTGGAAACGAGTCATTCCACCTAAGTCTTCACGGATGACAACACATCTGCATTTTGATTCGTAATCGAGGATAGATGTAGATGTCTATGGGCCACAGCAACCGCTTACCTATGGTGAACTGTGTGCTCGTTTGTCATGCTATCCTATAAAAAAACGTACAGTCAGATGAATTAACTTAAAAAAAATATGCTTCCGAAACACTTACGTGAAGGTCATACTCTAGCAGTGTCTCGTCACCTAAACTTAGTTGCTCCCGGTGTCATTTCTTGAATTTTGTAAGTTTGTGTCACAATTTCTCAAATCTCATAAATTCTAAATTCGCACATTCAAAAAGGGGAATTAACTTTACAAAATATGCTTTTTAAATACTTACGTGAAGGTCATACTCTAGCAGCGGTATCTCGTTGTCGCGCTCTCCAAACTGAGTACGCGTGGCCGCGTACCGCACCGCGATGGTCACCGCACTGGCAATCGAGTGGCAGCTCTCCTGCATTATGCCGATGCGGCCTACGAATGAGAATCCATGCATTGTTGAACAAAAGTATTTGGCAATGATATCTAAAAGTTAAAGTAAAATATGTATAATATTATTTATTTATTTATTTTTCTCTTTATTAGGATTACCAACGATTGATACATTATTACACGGTTAAGTAAAATTTACGGTTTCGTTATTTCTAAATGTACAATCACTTAGAGGTAATCACAACATGCTATCAATTTTCATTTTAGTACTATTTATCTAAGGAATTCTTATTTTAAATAATTTGAATTGTATGAAATAATAATTTGAATTGTACACACACGCGCGCGCGTGTGTGTGTGTGTGTGTGTGTGTGTGTGTCTGTGTGTGTGTGTGTGTGTGTGTGTGTGTGTGTGTGTGTGTGTATGGGTGTGTGTGTGTGTGTGTGTATATGTGTGTATATGTGTGTATACGTGTGTATATGTGTGTATATGTGTGTATTTTATTGTGTATATGTGTGTATATGTGTGTGTATATGTGTGTATGTGTATATGTGTGTATATGTGTGTATGTGTGTGTATATGTGTGTATATGTGAGTATGTATGTGTGTATATGTGTGTATATGTGTCTATTATGTGTGTATATGTGTGTATGTGTGTATATGTGTGTGTATATGTGTGTATATGTGTGTATATGTGTGTATATATGTGTGCGTGTGCGTGTGTGTGTGTGTGTGTGTGTGTGTGTTTTACATTAATTATTAATAATTTGGTACACGATCTGTGCTTTTACAATGTTTGAAGTACTTACATAAATTCTTATAGAACTGACATATGGAATCAAAATTAACATCAACGATCTCACTACATTCATTAAAGACTTTACAAAGCCTTGCGACTGGCGAATGCGCACCGAGAACAGTTCTACGACGTGGTGGGTAAAGAAGTGGAATTGGTTTGCGTGGAATCCTTATTGGAGTGCGAAATTTAAATTGGACAATCTACTTCATTTCTAAGCACCTTGTATAAAAACATAATATCTATTAATTTTAGACGTATCGATAAGGGTAGCATATTAAAATATATAAGTCTATCTGAATAAGATGATATTTTTAGTGCTTTTCCAATAGAGTATGTAAGATGCCACATAAAGCGTTTTTGAACTCTCTCCAATCGCAACGAATGTGTAGAATAGTGTGGACGCCAGACAACACTGCAGTACTCCATTATACTCTTTACAAGGTTATTGTACAATATTTTTTTTTGTTTTAAGGTTTTTAAATGACCCACCATTTCTTATGACAAACCCTAACATTTTGGAAGATCTATTTATAATACTATCAATATGAGCTACAAAAGTTAGTTTTTTATCAAAATATACACCAAGATCCCGTATCACTTCTACTTCTTGTATTTTGTTATTCCCTATGAAGTAATGGTTATTGATCAACTTAGTATTTCTTGTAAATTTAACAAGTGAACATTTAGAATAATTAGGAATTATGCCGTTAAGATTACACCAATTTACAAGTCTATTTAAATCTGTCTGTAACAATACTGAGTCTTCTAAAGATTCGATTATTCTTCCAAACTTTGAATCATCCGCATACATGTAGGATTCCGAAAATTTAAAGCAACTAGAAATGGCATTTATAAACAGGTTAAATAATATTGGTCCTAAATTTGAGTCCTGAGGCACACCAGAGGAAATGATACGATTATCAGATTGAAATCCATTTATGACCACATAAAAAGATCGTTTTTTTAAGTATGACTTTATCCATTCCAATAATGATCCGGCGATCCCATAAACGGCTAATTTGTAGTTTAGGACTTTATGCGGAACTCTATCAAAAGCTTTACTTAAAACTGTGTATATTACATCATATTGCCTACCTGCATCTATTGCTTTTACCAAAGACTCTGTAAAAGTTATAAGGTTTGTGCAAGTTGACCTTGATCGAACAAAACCATGTTGATTATTACCGAGGTAAAGTTTTAAGTGAGTCTGCAGTAGTTGACTAACTAGAGATTCAAGTATTTTACCGAATATTGGCAAAATTGAAATTGGCCTATAATTAGATATTATGCTCCTATCCTCTGACTTGTAAATGGGAACTACCTTCGCAATTTTCCACTTCGATGGGAAAACTCCCGTTGCTAATGATTTGTTGTATATAATCAATAGAGGTGTAACCAAAACCGATGCACAAGACGCTATGAAAATCATCATCATCTCCATCAATCATCATCAGATCCAGCAACTTTATTGCAATCCACTCTTTCTAACTTATTCAATAAAGTTTTGTAATCTAAAGTCGGGCTTGTCAAACATTGGCTATTACTCCATAATAATTTCAAATTATCGAAATCATGGAACAAAAATGTCTATCTCCGTCTGCATTGTGTTATAACTTGTATTATATTATATTACATTTATTTTCATTTGTATTATAATATATTTATTTCTTTGCATTGAACATGGTATGTAAAAGATTTTATAAATAAAAGTGCAGTCTCCTACGTGGTAGAGTCATGCTGCAGTTATATTAGTAGTATAGTTGTAGCACGAATGGGTCGGCTCGACCGGGGAAGGACCACGCTCTCACAGAACACCAACGTAAAATAGTAGCTTAATGCTGCTGTGTTTCGTATGGTGAGTGTAGAGAACCGGATACCCTTTTTACTGGAAACGAGGCATTCCATCGTAGTCCTCAGGGATGACAACGCATCTGCATTTTGATTCGTAATCGAGGGTAGATGTAGATGTCTATGGACCACAGCAATCACTTACCATCAGGTGGGCTTGTTTGTCACCCTATCCTATAAACAAAACTACCATTAGTGTACAATTATAAAAGGTGAAAATCTGCGACAGAACACAATCTTAACTGATAGCTACAGAGGAAAACTAAAGACTACCCATAAATTTCTTACTTTTCCAGGCACACAGAGTCCTTGAATACAAATATGTAATATTATGTGAGATTTTAACCGACCATCAATCCCCGAGCGGTCTCACGAGACCGCACCCACCCACAGCACTATAACCTATAAAAATATATTTAAAGACTACTTTTCTATGAAGAAGTTTAGCATTATAAAATCAATATGAAATTTTCTATCCTCTAGTTGAATAAAAATTCAGTTAGTCTATAGATATTCATTTATAATCTACATTCAAAGTGTGTCCTTGTAGAGTGTTGGTTATTGTACATTGTTGCGTTGATTTTTGGATTTTTCTAGGTTTAGAACAGTTTTTTATATTATAAAATTGTTATGAAAGTTTTTGTGTGAATATAATTTATCTTTTTGCGTAAACAATTTCGACTATTACATAGAAATAATAGTAATTTTCACGCTACCGACATCCGCATGGTATATAGTTATCAAAATACAATAAAATACTTTTGTAACGATTAATCCATTGAATAACTGACTTTTGTTTAAACTATAGAATAGAGAATTTCGTATAGATTCTATAATGCCAAACTTCTTTATAGAAAAGTAGTCTATAAATATAAGTTTTAATGGTTTAAAGTGCTGTGGGTGGGTGCGGTCGCATGCGACCGCTCGGGATTTGACGGACGCATGCGACTGCATGGGAATTTTAAGAGGATTGAGGGATTAAGGGCGTAATGGTTGGCTAGATCGTGTAAATATACTTAAATAACTGTGTTTTGATTGCTAGATACGAAATTGGTCTTGAAATTTACCGTCATCTTTATCGGTCCCTAAAATTACACTGCTGGACATGGGCCTCCCTCCCGTAGAGTGGATTTGAGGCTGCCATTCAGATTATAAAAACAATGGAGATATGCCAATAAAGCGTAACACGCGACGACTTTATTTAAGTCATGAAAACTGCGGGAGACCTTTTGAGAAGAGGCGGATTAATACGCACTGACTCAATTCTAGGTTGTGCAACATGTGAATTCCCTTAATTATTAAACTATGCTCCCTCTTGCCCTCTTAAGTAATTTACTTTGTAGTTATTATTCGTGAACTTTCTCCTTAATTTTAGTTTATAGGCCATTATTGGCAACATTCGTTTCTCATCGCACATATCGACAAATTATGATACTGTTTCTACACCATTTGACATTTTATTTCAGAATTTGTTTCTGATTAAGTTTTCATCAATACAGTATTTATTAAATGGAATAGGACGTTGATAGCAAGTTTAGCGACCAAAGCGCACAGACACCTATCTTATTACAGTAATTTGATCCGAGCTGACGCAAGTTAACTATTTACATATGTTTAGTTACTCACCAGCTGACAGATTTTCCAATGCAGCACCCAGAATCCTGGAAGGCTCCGAGAACGAGCTCACGTATTGTCCATCCTCAGTGACATCAGCGGTTCTGTTAAGCAGATTCTCACGAGGTATCCGGTAATGGTTGAACATTATGAAACTGGAACAAGGTTTATTATTTTTGAATTTTTACAATAATGATAATCGAAACGTGGTTTCAATTCTGAGCAGAAGTAAAAGTTGAATCATATAAATTTCACTTCTAAATGTAATATTTCGACGTTTATGTTTTTCCTTATGGCTGTAAGCATATCAAATGATTGCTTCCTGTGGGGATTTTTGCCATGGCCGGCATAACAGACATGCCAAGTGGGTTGGCAAATGCAGTTTCTTTATTATTTAGAGTTGTTGTCAGGAAGCAGCTGCTCTCCCATTACATTGTCCTCCGTCGCCTCTTACGACAGCAATGGGATAATATTATGTAGTGGCGGATTTTCTTACGCCGCCTATACACACAGACGCCTACGCACACAAGACTTTTATCGCAACAAAATTGTTACCAGCTTCATCGAGAAATTTTCCACGTTTTAAATTATTTTTCAATGGCATTTTTTGGCTACTTAAAATGTTTAGTGTCGCTCACGTACGCACATAAAAAGTGTGGTTATGTGATTTAGTTAATAATGTTTACTATACAGTTTACAAAAAATATTAAATATGTTATGACTTATGACAGCCGGGCGAACTTGAAACAAAATTTGTGCTTTAGCTACTAAATAAAAAATATACCCTATATCCATCTAACTCTTAGGCGTAGGCCTCTTACTTTCAACCCTTCAACCCCTAAGCGATCGGATTCGACCGCGGCGCTATTCTGTCAAAATTCAAACGGTCGAATTCGACCGCGCGCACCTACTGCACTTTAAATCATTAAAATTTACATTTAGAGACTACTTTTCTAAGTTTGGCATTATAAAATCTATACAAAATTCTCTACATAAAAGTCAATGGTATGATAATTGTATATATATATATATATATATATATATATATATATATATATTATGATAAATATATATAATTGGTATGCAGGATGATGTTGTGACCAGGATTAAGAAAGGAATGCTTCGGTGGTTTGGTCACGCAGAAAGAATGAATGAGGAAAGAGTGACAAAGCAAATTTATATGGCAGATGTGAACGGCCGAGTCAGGAAGGGACGCCCTAGAAAAAAATTTATCGACCAAATTGGCGATATTTTGAAAATGGGCTACGTTAGAAGTACCCTTAACCGACGAGCATGTATGCGTAGATATATGGATGTAAAGGAGGCGAAAGAGGTATGTCAGGATCGTGCCAAATGGAAGTCCGTAGACTCTGCCTACCCCTCTGGGTGACAGGCGTGAGTGTTTATGTATGTATAAAAGTCAGGTTTTAGTACAGCTCAGTTTAGAAGCGTAATGTTTAGTGCGAATGTGTGTTGGCTACATAAAGAGAAAGTATCCCCCATTTCGTCCCGTGGGTGTCGTAAGAGACTAATGTTATTATTCTGTCGGAAGTGACAGAAGAGAAAGAAAAGAATTAAGGTTTCCGATAGATTGTGGTTCTATCATCTCGTTTACGTCAGTAGTAAAAGAGTGGTAACCTACAGCGTTTGTAAGGAACGACAACTGGTTAGAGCAGCCTTTATATTTATTTTCTGCTGGTAATCACACTTAGTCATCCAAGTATCGTACGTTAGATCATAAAGCATGTGTGGACGTTATCGTAGTTATCGCGTGATATTTGAGACCTTGAGTCACCTTACTTACAATCGTTAACTAACAAAGCCGGTACAGGTATATAAATTTATTTTTACAATTTCGGAACTTATAAATAAACGTGTCAGATAAACCATTAAATACCCAAGTTTTTTTTAACTGTTTTCACACTATCCGTCTGGCAACCTTCACAGCTTCATCGGTTGCGTATCATCAACAAAAGGTCCGACTAAGGTCAATCGTCAAAGTTTTTTTTCACGAAAAATTAAGGAATAGAACAAAATATGTCTTGAGCAGTTAATAATTTTCGATTACATTTGGAAGTTATCACCGAAATTCATATCGACAAGTAGAAAACCTAATCGGGTTTCGAGAGGCCAGTATTTATCACTGTTAAATAAAAAAAAGAATGGTTGTATGTATTTAAGAAGTTTCTTATGTGATATCTTTCAAACATAATAAGTATTCAAACAACCACATGATTAGAACGAAAAAGTGTACAAAAAGGTTAAACCTAAACTCGATTTAATGACAAAATATATACCAATAAATAATCTATACTTCTATAAAGTAAAACCAATTCCAGCAAAAGTCGCAGTCGATAGTAACAAAACTACGGTTAGATCAAAACAAGCCATTGTATTGTATACTGCATCACGGTCTACTGTTAATTATTTAGAATATGGGATTGTAGACCACCCCAGAAACATAACTTGTAAAGACCACATAAGTGGTCTAAAATTTGAAATACTAATTGTAGGATCTCCAAGTATTGTATGTGATGACAGTAGTGGCTTCCCTGGTCAAAAACCACACTCAGTCGAGACTTATCATCCGTCGAATTCAGGCATCCCACGTTTTGCTAATAATATTGAAATCAATGGTCTTATAAACGAGGTTCCATTTCTTAGGTATTTTATAAAAGTCAATGCCACCGACCTAACAGACACAAAATTTGACGTCAATAAGATATAAATAGCTATTTTAGTATGGATTCTTTTTGCGTAAATGACCAAAGACTTAATATCCGGTTTCAACTGTAATCAATCTGTTAAAACAAACTTAATCAGTAATGTTATTAAACATTGACAGATATAAAAAAATATTAAAATATCTATAATTTTAATGTACGATGATAAGTCACAGGAATTTTTAACTTCCCGCTAAGAAAGTTGAAAATTTTCAAAAATAGGGAAGTTATTGGTTTCACCCCAATTTTCGACAATCGAGTTTTCATCAGATCTTGACGTTGTGAGATCCAGGAAGCTATTCTGACTAATTTCACATGGACGTCCGTACGAATGTATGTATGTTATTTATATATATATATATATATATATATATATATATATATATATATGTGTGTGTGTGTGTGTGTGTGCGTGTGTGTGTGTGTGTGTCTGTCTGTGTGTCTGTCCAGGGATGGCCTGCAGGGTCAACCATTTTTTTCCCCTTTTTTATCTCCAACAACTAACACCTTAAGAATTCTTGTACATAGCAGCCGTAGCCGCTTCGTTTTGCTAAAGGCGCAGGACACTAAAAAGGAACCTAATAAAGAGAAAATCAAACTTACTAGAACCAAATATCATAAGCTGTGGCGTTTTATGTAAAAAGCGATAAATAATAAAAATATTGAAAATGCAAAAACGCCTTCATCACTCGAATTTACATAAAAAAAGACATGAAGACATAAGGACGGTAAGCTGACAAAATGTCACAAAGATCGATCAAAATTTAATTAAAACGAAACACACACTTTCTTAATTTTGTTGCTTTTTGAATGTCATAGTTTGATCTATACTATCAACTCACCCATTATCGATCCCGTTAACGCCGATCTTCTCGCCCATGTCACCAACTACCAAGCCAGGGTAGGTCTCGAGAGTGTCGGGATCGCGGATGGGGACGACGAAGCCATGAAGACCATGGTTCGTGCCGTCCGGCGTGATCAGTTGTGCGAATAGCAGCGTGTGAGTGCACGTTCTGCCTGAAAACAATACCCTCGTATACTAGCTGCTTCTTTTTTTCATCAGACCTTTATACTCCACTGCTGGATATGGGCCTCTTGCGTTATAAAGAGAATTTGCCTTCATCAGGTGGATTGATGATTGCAAAACCAGACGTCTTGCACCATTGGCGGTGCTGCCTGTCGCCGCTCCCAGTAAATTACGTCTGGTATAAAACAGATGGTTACGACGCTATCAATCGGAAGCTTTTATCTTTCTATCATCGTTACAAGCCGACGCCTCTAAAGTGATTGCAAAACTTACGGAAATATAAATTTATATATAATACGAATATATTAATAATACTAATATATGAGCCGTGGTAGCTCAGTGGTTAACGCTCGCTGTAAATATAACAGAACGCGAGTAACCCGGGTTCGATCCCCGCCGGCACCAATGAAATTGTTAATTGCAATTTTAAGTGCTGATTTACCACGTGCTCGGCGGTGAAGGAAAACATCGTGAGGAAACCTGCATGTCTGAGGAATAAGAAAAAAAAATATTTCGAAGACATGTGAAGTTCGTCAACACGCATTTGGGCAGCGCGGCGGACACTTCCTTGCCCTAAACCCTCTCGGAAATGAGGGGCGGCCTGAGCCCAGCAGTGGGACGTATATAGGCTGTAACTTTACTTTTACTTTTTTTACTAATATATAATACAAATTTTGTCAGTCTAGAAAATATCTGATCAACTTACTCTAATTACTTTAAATTGAACAATGAAGTGTCAAAGATCAGAATATTTAATTCAGTTACGACTTGTTAACCAGAAAAATAGTCGAGAAGTCATTGTTTTATTGTTTCGTTTATTTTTATTCTGTTTTACATTTACATATAATTGATTGGGCTATTTTAAAAAAAAAAGATAGGTTTATTCTTATAAATCCGTAGTCTCAAATGTAAAAAAAAGTACCAGGTCTATTCTGTTGGCTAAGGGACGACTGTTGTAACAGCACCACGTTCTAGCCGCCTACTGATGACCGAAAGTAAATCAAAAAAATACTGAACCCAAGTTCCACAGGCGTTACCCATGCGATGGTCTTGACCGCCGTTCATCAACCCGCATAACTGACGTAATAATTACACCTTTGTTAGGAAATGTATGTATGCCTTACCTACTCTTGTACCAAACTAAACATTACATTAGCTATAATAGTATTGAGCCATTTGTCGGATTAGAACATAGATCATAGCTAATTATTTAACTTCTTCCCACTTTTATTCATTTCTTGATTTGAGTTGCCTTAAAAAGTTTCATCAGAAGCAGAAAAATATTAAATACAACAATTTTATCCTTACTAAAAAAACATAACAAGATATACATAAGAACAAAACCATTACCGTTATAGCCTATAAAAGCCCAGAGTTGAACACTGACCCCCCCCCCCCCCCCATAGATTGCCTCATAGTTAACACGCTTGGCACACGGGTTGGAAACAGTAGTTTTTTTATTTTTAGTCGTTGCCAGGAAGAAGCTGCTGACCATCACCAGATTTGTTTCCCTCTGTCGTCTCACACGACCCCCCACGGGATGATAATATAGGGTAATGGATACTCTTTTTTTACGTGGTAAAAAAAGAGCTGCAGCTATATTAGTAGTATAGTTGTAGCACGAATGAGTCGGCTCGACCGGGGAAGGACCACGCTCTCACGGAATACCAGCGTAAAATCGTAGCTAATTACTGCTGTGTTTCGTATAGTGAATGTAGAGAACCGGTGGCCCTTTTTACTGGAAATGAGGCATTCCATCTTAGTCCTCACGGATAACAACGCATCTGCATTTTGATTCGTAATCGAGGATAGATGCAGGTGGCTATCGGCCACAGCAACCACTTACTCAGGTGGACTGTGTGCTCGTTTGTCGTCACTATGCTATAAAATAAAAATCTTACACCGTCACTAAACGGTATATGAGTTACAAATCATGTTTTTTTTGTGTACAAAAACTAAATTAGGATAGTTCCAAATTGCATACCACGATAAAAATTCTCAAAAAGTTCATTGATTTTCTTAAATACCTGGATCGTCCAAGGGATATATGGATATTTTTGGTAAGACATTTCTGTGAAGTAATTAATTGCTTCAATCATTTGTAATTTCGTACCCAAAGACCAAAGGACGTGTCTAACAGTAAAGTAATAATAGAAATTAGAATGTTAAGGGGATATAGTAAGTCAGCTCAAATTCTAATCTCGTCCCCACTTCCCCGCGCGTCGTATGCTACGTACCGACATGTTTGTAATCACTAATACTGTAAGTAGAAAGGTCGTTAGACACTTATTTCAATTAGGTTTATCATATTTATGCCTGTTTCTTAACGCCAACCCAGTCGCTTCTTATTTTTATTACGGTTATTTCCCATTTTAATTTTACGTCGTCTTGTTGCGTAATGTATATTCTGATCGTAAGCGACACAACCTCCCCGTTCAAAGGCAGAAGCGAAGTGACCGTGCGGCAGGAATCACGCTTCAAGAGGCCGATAGTTTAGGTAATTTCTTTTTACAGTGAAAATAATGGTATTTAAAAAAGTAAATAACATAAGCCCTGCTTTATAGTTAGTTCAGTTAGTATGCATGTTTCATGATCTTATTTAAAGTATTTTATGAATAACAGCGGTTTATTGTTTATTTTGGAGGTAACTTTGGATTTTTTTCTATCGAGAAAATTTTACGAAATCGTGTTTTCGTCTAACATAATCCTTAACATTAATCCTCAATTTTATCATAATATATTTATTTCAAAATTAATGCTGCAATATTTTCGGCATGACGAAGGATCTTGCTAAGCCATTTGAGATTATATTTCCCCTTAAGGTTATAAAAACCCCTACTAAAAATATTTAAATAAGATTTTTATACTTATTATAAACCACTTATCTACATATTATAAAAATACTAATTTCAGGTCTGTACATTGTATATTTTTGTGACAAATATGAGTGAGAGTGACTAAAAGTAAGTAAATAAATACATTTATATCATTTTTAGAATTTTCTGTCTGTGTATATGTTTGTTTATAAACGCATCACGTCTAAGGTACCCTTTTTTTTAAAGAAAGTTAAAAATAATGATTTCTTATATTTACTTTCATTGATTAAAAAAAGTCCCCCGTGACCATGTGTACTGGAAAGCACCCGAAACGTCGGGAATTAATTTTTTTGTTAATTAAACGCGATAAAGTCCGTAAAAGTAGTTTTTAATCAAGAATCGTTAAAAAATCATAAAGCGTATAATATTCGAGTAATATTTATTCTTGTTTTTTTTTTAAATGAGTTTATTCCATCAAAAGATAAAATTTTTGAATTTTAGGCACGAATTTGTTCAATGGTGCCGCGTTGAGTCATTAAGATGAAGCAGATTTTTCCCGCTTTATAGGTGCGCAGAAAATCAATATGTTCTCATTAAAAACTACGAAATCACACGCGAATATATCGATACTGTTTAAAAATATCGATACGATATATTATATCGATATAGTTTTTCACTTGCCCATCCCTACTCGTCGCTATTGCCACATAAGTACGGAATATTGCTAGCAGCTAGCCGGACACACGAGAGACCCCGCGCGCCAACCGCATGCCCGCGTCTGCTTCACCCCCTTAAAACCTACGTGACCACGATATTATCTCAGAATTATGTTATATAAAATAACATTTTATAATGATATACCTATACCTAAAACACATTAAACAATATAAAAGAATATGTTTTCCTACAAAGATTAACATAATACCATCTTAGAAAAAAATTATCTAAACGTACTATCTACACTTACGTATTTATTATCTGAACATAACCCGTAGTGGCATTAATTACAGATAAAACTCTTTTTTTATTATACTACAAATTCTGTAAATAAGCTGGCTTCCCTTTGGCTTTTTTATTACTTCAACTATATTGATATTGACAGATGTCATTGCGGACATACACATTTCAGCGCGCTGGTAAAAAATATGCTCCTATGGTAGTCAAGGTACGTAGCATCAAAAGGAAGAATCATCAGAAGGAATCTGATCTGCATCTTAGTTATAAGAAGTCAAGTTGCAAGGTGGTAACGGTGGTAGCTAGTGAACTGCATTGAGATTACAGTGCACACCGTCTCGGCCAAGAAAAGCCAGTCTTCAGGTAGTAGTGGACCGCGTTGTGATTACAGTGCAGATCACGGATGTTTGTGAAATGCACTTTGATGGAGAGGAACTGCAACCGAAGTACTTAAAAATTTTCTTTCTTCCTTTTTTTGTCATTGGGTGGAGTTGATTTGACTCATTTTGAACATCTTCGAAATTTTCTTCCAGCTTAATAATTAAGCACGTTTGCTGTTTGCTGTTTCTAGAAGTCACGGCGTCGATAAATACTTGGTGTTTGGTTGCGTAAACGTCAATAAACCTTTGAAATCTAATAAACTCTTCAGAAGGACGGGTCTGTCCGTCCTTCTGAGACCAAAGGTCATGGTAAAGGAATTGAAATAAATTGAATGGAATTTCTATGGCAGTTCTGTACACGTTGGTAGAATTCACCGATATCTGCTGATACGCTTATACGAGGCCGATGGTGTTATATGGTGTTATATAGTGGATAGTGCTAAGTTTTGGCAAAATACCTTAAATAACTACCGGGACATCGACCTGGATTTGTTCGAGCAGTAAGTGTACGGTAATCTCTACATGGAGGCCATGGCGATGCACATGAGCGCTTGTATGGTCTTGCTGCCGCGGGCCATCTCTTCAAATTCTTTTTTCGCAGTAAGGAGTTTTTGAAGCCTAGACAATGTGAACGAAGAAGCTGGTGAAGCATCAGTAGTATTAACAATTTGCGCTGTAGCATGCTATACATTTCGGGGTGCTCCATGTCTTAAGAGATACCTGATGGTAAGTAGAAGTTGTCTGTGGAAGTGTGGATTAAGAATCAAAATGTGGATGCTGACAACGCGTCTACATTTTGATTCCGAAGCACTAATTTATAATGCCTTGTTACTTACTAGAAAAGAATCTCTTGTTCTCTACACGAAACTATCATACGAAACAAAGCAACATCAAGCTGATATTTCACGCTGGTATTCTGCGAGAGCGTGGTCCCTCCGGTCGAACCGTCCCGGTTATTCCCGATCAGTCACGCTGCAACTATATTATAGTTGCATCGTGACTCTGCCACGTTATCTTACTGATCGGAGTTGCGAGTTAATTCTCAGAGTAAAATGGAGCAATTAGTCAACGGGTCTCAGCACGCGTTGGTGGATTTCATATGTCCCCGATATATTTCTGTTCCTCAGACATGTTGATTTCTCCCCGAATTTTCCTTCAACGCCGAGTATGTGGTAAATTAGCACTTAAAAATGAAATTAACAATTACATTAGTGACAATTTCGTTATTGACGGCTCCTTCGCGCAATGGCTTAGCAATAAGTAACAGCGCTAAGGGCCACGGGTTCGAATCCCGCACGGAACAATTATTTGTATAGCCTACAAATAGTTGTTCAGGATGTGGATGTTTGTCCCTGTGAAATTTAAGTTTGTAAACTGCTCCCACGATACACGAAATCCTAGTGTGGAGGTAACGTTTTTATAAAGAGGAGGAGAGAGGAGATTAGTGTTGGCGAAGATCCAACACAGGTTGCCTACACGGCGTCAAAAATACACTAGAGGTGGTGTACTTATAGGGTTCGCAATAGTACACATTTTTTTTAAATATAAATTTCTAAATATAATTATTTTTAATTCATTTGAACCTTGTTGAAGTAATTAAAGCAGACATGTATAAATATGCTATAAGAAAATGGTAACTAGTAATTATTCAAAATAAAGCTGTTATTGTATTTTTAAACATTCCACGTAATGTAACGCTGCCGTACGAGCCCGTGCGCCCGGTGTGGACACGACTGTGGACACTACTTTATTTACTAGGCTGTACTAAAAGTATCGGGAATGGAATATTTCCACGGTTCATGTCATATTAAAATCTTTTTAATTGAAAACTCCTTGGTTTTAAAAATCGAATACCATTTATTTATTTAAAAAAAGATTCTCGGTCTTGTCACAAGGTTTTGTCAAACTTGTTTAGTCGTTGAGAAAATGGAATTGATTCGAGAAAATTCAAGAGCGGTGATTTATTATGACTTTCGAAGTGGTTTAACACAAAAACAGTGTGTTGACCGGATGATTTCTGCATTTGGTGATGAATCCTCATCCAAAACCACAATTTATCGCTGGTTTGCTGAATTTCAACAAACCAGCGTGTCAAGCTCAGTGATGATCCCCGTCAAGGTCGTCCAAAAACTCCAGTCACCCAAGAAAACGTTGATGCTGTGCGTAAGCTGATTGAGGAAGATCGACATGTGACATACCGCGAAATTCAGGCAACTTTAGACATTGGCATGAGTCAAATACAAATAATCTTGCATGAACAATTAGGTGTAAAAAAGTTGTTTTCCCAATGGATACCGCATTAAAGAGCAAAAAGCGGCTCGCGTTACTTGCTGCGTCAGAACTCTCGAAAGATTCCACGCAGGATCCTCAAATGCTGTATACAACATCGTATCAGATGACGAATCCTGGATATACGCGTACGAATCCGAAAGAAAAAACCAGTCACGAGTTTGGGTGTTCGAAAATGAGTTAAAGCCAACAAAAATTGTTCGTTCACGGAGTGTCGCAAAAAAAAATGGTGGCCACGTTTGTCTCCAAAACCGGCCATGTTACGACTATTCCTCTTGAGGGACAAAGAACGGTTAATGCAGAATGGTATGCTAGCATTTGTTTGCCACAGGTCGTTTCTGAACTCCGTAAAGAGAACTGCAACCGCCGCATCATCCTCCATCACGACAATGCGAGTTCTCACACCGCAAACAGAACAAAAGAGTTTTTAGAGCAAGAAAACATAGAATTATTAGACCATCCGCCGTACAGCCCCGACATAAGCTCTAATGATTTCTATACTTTCCCTAAAATAAAGAATAAATTGCGTGGATAGAGATTTTCATCACCTGAAGAAGCTGTGGAGGCCTAAAAAACGGCTATTTTGGAGACCCCAACTTCCGAATGGAATGGTTGTTTCAATGATTGGTTCCATCGTATGGAAAAATGTGTCAAATTTCGCGGAGAATACTTCGAAAAGCAATAAATACATTTTTAAATAGTAATGTTGTGTCACCTCCTTGAGTCCCGAAATTTTCAGTGCCGCCCTCGTAGGATATTATAGTTTATGCGATTTAAACGTCTTCTACAATATGTATTTGCCGGCATGGTAGAGCCATGAGCCTTTCTGCAGTGTAGGGATACAGCATAAATGAGTCGTGCTCGTCCGAGAAAGTACGACATAAATTTCACAAGGACAAACATCCAGACCAGGAAAAAATATAAGCAGATCATACTAATACGTGTCCCGTACGGGATTCGAACCCGAGGCCATCAGCGCTGCAACTTATTGAGAAGCCACTGCGCCAAGGAGGCGAAACTTATTAGTAAGCTTGGTTTAAAACATGCGGTGTCAAGAAAAACCAGCATTGTTTTCTTACTTGACTGTATCCAAATATATGATACTATAATATAGTTATTTTAAAAATAAAATCTTAATCTGAACAATTTTGCTTTTTATGTGATATCATAACTTATGTGTTAAATGTGCTCAGTAAAGGCTAAATAAACAAAAAATAAATAATTGCGAGATAAAGAATAGAAATCATTACAACATGGCCGCCTGATATCATAATTTATGTATTAAATGTAGGTACTCAGTCAAGGCTAAATAAACAAAAAAATAAAAAAAAATAATTGCGAGATATAGAATAGAAATTATTGCAACATGGCCGCGTCATATCATAATTTATGTATTATATGTAGGTGTGACTCAGGCAGGGCTAAATAAACAAAAAATAAATAAATAATTGCGAAATAAAGAATAGAAATTATTGCAACATGGCCGCGTGATATCATAATTTATTTATTAAATGTAGGTACTCAGTCAATCTAAATAAACAAAAGAATAAATAAATAATTGCGAGATAAAGAATAGAAATTATTGCAACATGGCCGCGTGATATCATAATTTATGTATTAAATGTAGGTACTCAGTCAAGGCTAAATAAACAAAAAATAAATAAATAATTGCGAGATAAAGAATAGAAATTATTGCAACATGGGTGCGTGATATCATAATTTGTGTATTAAATGTAGATACTTAGTCAAGGCTAAATAAACAATAAAAAAAATAATAATTGGGAGATAAAGAATAGAAATTATTGCAACATGGCCGCGTGATATCATAATTTATGTATTATATGTGGGTGTGACTCAGTCAAGGCTAAATAAACAAAAAAATAAATAAATAATTGCAAGATAAAGAATAGAAATTATTGCAACATGGCCGCGTGATATCATAATTTATGTCTTATGTAGGTGTGACTCAGTCAAGGCTAAATAAACCAATAAAAAATAATTGCGAGATAAGGAATAGAAATAATTGCAAGATGGCCGCCCGGCTATGGACTCATGCACCATTCATATTATACATTATCAATGGTGTAATAGCCCTTATCTGTTATATAATATACATGGATTTCATGACAGATTTAGGAGAGGTTGTCTAGGGTTTCTTTGTATTTATGAGTTTATCAATTTAAGATGAACATATGGAATCGTTTAATGTAATTCTGTAACATAAAAATAATGCCATCTCGTTTGCCTGTGCCTGTGTTTATTTTCGCATTCGCGTACATACATTAAAAAGTTGTCATGTTTTATTTTAAAACGTTTTACTTCCACAGTCCACACTAGGATTTTCTCCTGTATCGCGGCGGCAGTTTACAAACAAAAATTTCACAAGTACAAACATCCAGACCAGGAACAATTACCTGCAGGCCATACAAATGCTTGTTCTGTGCGGGATTCGAACCCGCGACCCTTAGCGCTGTAACTCATTGCCAAGCCACTGCGCCATGGAGCCGTCACGGAGCCGAATGTTATGATGAAACTTTCTGTTTTGTTTAGAGTACAATAAAAAGGCTATACCATCATCATCATCAGTCTGCGGCAGTCCACTGCTGGACACAAGCCTCTCCCAAGGCGCACCACTTAGCCCGATCTTCGGCTTCAAGCATCTAGTTGCCGCCAGCCGCCTTGCGCAGATCGTCGCTCCATCTAGCCAGGGGACATCCCACACTACGTTTACCTAAACGCGGTCTCCACTCTATGACAAGCCTACTCCAACGGTTATCGCTTCTGCGACGGATGTGACCAGCCCATTGCCACTTCAGCCTGCAAATATGGAAGGCTACGTCGGTAACCTTGGTTCTCCGGCGGATTCCTTCGTTACGAATCTTATCCGCCAGAGAAACTCCGAACATAGCTCTTTCCATTTACTTGACTTTTAGTTTGTGGAGTAGTCGTACCGAAAGTGTCCACGTTTCGGCACCACGCGAAATATGTATTTTATACTTATACAACGCTCCGATTTGTAGGATATTTGATTATGTAACGCCGATCTGGAACCCCTATTATAAAGTTCACAAAGACATCATTGAAGGCGTCCACCGTAATTTTACACGTTTCCCAGCATTAAAAGATTATTTTATACTATATATGTCCCAACCGCGATGATCATAATGCCAAAAAGAAAACGAGCCACAAAACCTGCGACCCTCTAATTTTACATAAATTTACAGTGAAATGATTGCATCTGTTTCTCGCATCATACCTAGATTTCTAATTACTACACTTTTAACTACAATTAAACTAAGACTAACTTGGAGAAATATGCTCATCTGAACACACACATTAGTAAACAATACCTATATTTTAAACAATCCAAAATAAATTTAAAACTTATGAGTATCCATATTAAATTCATAAGGTAGAGTGACTTATTCTGTTAATTTTATTTGAGTTTTAATTTCAGCTATTACGTGATTTTTTTACTCTTAGCGGTACGTCTTTCTATCAGTATTGAATAACATACAGTTGTCCTTCATTTATACAACTTAATATATGTGTTAATTGAGCATAACATTTAATTTTATATACTTAATGTTTAATTTTATATAAGTGTTAATTTTGTTTAACATGCTCTTAAATTAATGTTGTGTACACCTGTAAAGACGTACCACATACGAGTAGCATTAATGATTTTGTAAAACAAATTAACAATTGTACTGTTTTTTGCTGGGTGTATCAATCAATAAATAAATACTGCAAACGTTCTGCGAAGTTAAAATAAACCATTTCACGCAATTTCCCCGACCATTCTCGCTATGTTATGGTTAACACGTACAAATCAGAACACATCGGTCTACAAATCATAATGAAAGCAAATAATAAAATCCACACGGAAATTTTACCTAGATTACCAACCCAGCATTTAGCGGCCTCGAAGTCAGGCGTGTGTACGACAAACTCAAAGCGCTTCGGGTCATAGGTCGCGGTTGTGCGCATCAAGCGGGCATCAGAACCGTGCGCGATCTCAGTCAGCGCGAAACTGGCCAGTATCTGAAAGAAATAATGCAGATATACAGTCCCGAAATTATACATTCAGTCAACGAAGCATTCGACAATAGCTAGGCAATAGCATTTTAGTCCACAACTGGATATCTACAGAATTTAAGTGACGAACGAACTTAAAGTCGATCAGAAAATAAGTGGTTACTGTAGCACATGGAAACCTGCAACCAACTTCGAACGAAGAAGGCCACAGATGCGTTGCCACTTCCGAGGATCAAGATGATATGCCTCACAGCTTTTAATTGTACTGGATCTCTCTCTATATCCTTTAGACCGAAACATAAATAGCTAAGATAGACAAACTACTTAGGCAGAAGAGGAGTAGTTTATCAATAATAAAAATAATTAAGCTTCCTATTTGGAAGTCAGCCGGGGCCTTTGCGAGACGAACTTAATTCTTTTTGGCGCCGCACGTGCAGTATGCCGTATTATTGGCGCCAAGCTCCCTATGGTTGGATGTGCTACTAGACAAAGTAGCGCCATCTCAGCCTAAAGAATAAGAATTAAAAAACTTATCACTAAGGCTAGGGCCCTCATCGGCAGACTGATATGCTTCAGGTCAGGCAATAACAGGCCAAGAATTGTGCGCACCGTCAGGATGACGTTTGCTGTGACTGATGTCAGTTTGTACAAACCGGATATAACACAAAAACTGACGGAGCGCATTAACGACCTGAAGCAGAGAATCGCTGCTTGGGGAAAACGGATTCGGCTACATACCTCTCGGTATATCCGCTTCTATCAGAAATCCGATTCAAGCAGAATCTTCTCCTCCAGAGTGATCAGGAGAGGCTCTGTGAATCATTGGAGCGACCAATGGTACGTGGAACGGGCCCAGCACCAAATCAGGCCGACACTGTCGTGGCCTGTGGTCAGTACCCGTAAACCACAGCGAAAGCCCTTCGATGGAAGTTGTGGCGAGTGAGTGTGCGAGTTTTACGACCATGGACTCTGTCATCATGACGCTGGATGACCCCCCCCCCCGCCCCAGGCCGGCCCCGAACTGCAAAAGTCCGGGACTCGACGGACTGCATCACTACTGGCTGAAGGGATTCGTGTTGTGTCATGTTACGCTCGCCCGGCAGTTTCAAGAAGCTCTCGACCAAAAGTCACTCCCGAGCCTCTTCACAACTGGGATCACTCATTTGGTTCCTAAAGTATACCTTCGGCATTCTTAGATGGACTCAAACTGAACTTAACGCCCTGGATAGAAAAGTCCGTACTACTACGACGTTCCATAGGATGCATTACCCGAGATCGTCGATTATGAGGCTGTACTTGCCGCTAAAACATGGTGGGCATGGGTTTTGAGCGCGCTCACCATGCAGTATCGCGAAGTTTGCAGCCTCCGTAATGACTTTCTGACACGATCGGATGATTCATTTCATAGGTACGTAATTTTCATGTTATAAAGGGCTTACCCCTCTATCCTTAGCCAACGAGCAATGGCAAGACCCGGCAGTACAGAGCATTTCCAACCGTGAGACCGTATGGAATGAGAAGGAGCTTCATGGGAGGTTCTACAAGGATCTACAGGAGCCTTTCATACACAGTTGCCTCCCTTCACTAGCTACGTTTTGGTGACCTCTTTGGGGAAACCAGTTTTGTCTGTGCGATACAGGATCAGGTTATTAAGACTGAAAATCCTAAAGGATGGCACCGTCGACATCTGTCGAGCTTGTCGCTATCCCCGTGAGTCACATAGGCATGTTATCTTCGGTTTTTCGGCGCTTTCTAACTCTGAGTACTTGCACAGGCACAACCTAGTAGCCAGAATTCTGCACCAGGAGCTCGCTCTGAAATACGATCTCGTGTCTCGGTACGATACCGCTCGCATCGTCTGCCGGTTTCTATCCCTTTCCCTCTAACCCTCGGCTGTTTGGACTCCCCTGCTGAGGACTTCCATCTGGTTAGGTTTTTATTTATTTATGTATGTCGGTACCTGCGCCATTGCACGTGCAGCAGCGCCTCGGTAGCTAGTCGAAATTATTGTAAAGTGCCCATTACATTATCCAATTTGCAGAGCGCTAGGTGAACTAGCGTACTAAATTTGTATTGTGTAAAGGCAGTTAGACAGCTAGCGATCCAATCTAGTGAGATTGCATGGACTCTGCCGCGCTAGCTCATATCGTACACTAGCTAGCGCACTAAATAGCATGGTGTAAAGCGTTCTAGCGTGCTAAACACTAGCTATGCTAGATCAGTCAGTCAGTCGGCGTGCGCTCGAACAGGACGTATTTTTGGTATAAGATCAAAGTGACGTGGCGCAACCATCGACTAAAGAAAAGGAAGTGCTCTTAAATGGGAAATAATGAATTATACAAAACATGCCATTTCTTTGGGATAAAAAATATAAGGATTATAAAAACAAAGATATAATAAGAAATTATGGAAATAAAGTGCTTCTCGAAGTTTACAAAGGATTCACATTGTTCCTATTTGACCACAAACTAATAAGAGTACCAACCTAATATTTGGCAGTTTTTGTCTCAGCAATAAATATTCTTTCACCCAACATTTTTTGCGTTTTTTTTCTTCAAATTAATTATCATTAAACTTGACACCATTGCTAAAGCAATGCTAACTTTCTGGGGGTTTGATAGTACCATATTCGTTTAGCGTTTTTTGAAAGATGCTCTTTGGACGACGATCACACAAATGAAATACAGAAATGAAAGGAAATTAAACTAACTAACTTCGCTAGTTAGTCTAGTGTAATGAGTGAGTTCTTTTTATAGTTCGCTGCAGCACTAAATCTAGCGCTCTGCAAATTGGACAATGTAATGGTCGCTTAAACAACACGTACACCGCACACCTGCGCATTGCACCTGCAGTGGCGCTCGGGTAGCTACTTGTCTCGATTGTATAAAATGGACGGAGCGGCCGCCGTTAGGGCAGTCATGGCTCCGGCGTGGCACGGTTCACTTGTTGTATCCCGCTACTAGCTCATCCTAGAGTCATTCGGATAATTAATTAGTGGAAACGAAATTATTATCAGCTATTAAATTAGTCTCAGTACAATTTATAGTTGATTACCTATGATCCGTGTATTTTGTGATTGTAAATTAATTCTATTTAACTACCTTCCTACATGTATTTATTTTATTTTATTGATATTTATGTATATTTATAATTTTCATTTACAATTATATAATTATACAGCCAAACCAGATGAGAAAACCTATGGAGAAAATTATACTATAGATACCCCATAATAATAATAATTTTTATTTCAATAAACTGTAAAATTAATTTAAATAATGTCTTAATTTAAAATAGTCTACACTAACAGGCACCTGAACTAGGATAAACCTGTATCTCAAGTGTGTGTGCTAACAGATAAATTAACAAATATTTTCTATTTCTTTTAGATATAAAATGAATAATATACTAACTAATTAGGGTTAACATTAATTAATTTATGATATTAATTAACTTAAAACAATCGGCGACTTTTCCATATCATTGTATGACAAATTTTGTAACTCGCTTTTGAGTCCCGCAGCTTTTGGTACATATTTGGGATATAATGACATAAAATTTTATAAATAGCTTGATTATAGCGCCCAACTTTAGAACTCATAAGCATAGATATGAACCATTGTGACGACTCCATGGCGTAGTGGCTTAGCAATGAGTGGCTGCGCTGGGAGTCGCGGGTTCGAATCCCGCACGGTACAAGTATTTGTATGGCCTACAAGTAATTGTTCAGGGTCTGGATGTTTGTCCTTGTGCAATTCATGTTTGTAAACTGCTCCCACGATACAGGAGAAAATCCTAGTGTAGGGGTAACGTTTTTAAAAAAAAATTGTTTCGACAAAATAAATATATGTGTATGAATATGACCTCAACCGGTCCAGTGGTTTAGTAATTAAACCATAGAATTCTGTAATTCACAATAGAATGGCTGTCAACCTTATTTTGTCAAGGAAGACGTCGCCGGGAGCACACATACAAGCAATTACGGCGTAACTACAAACGCGATTCGCTGTGTTGACAGACGGATTTTAATACATATTTATTTGTAATTATGTATGTATTATAGTATTCTATGAGTTAAACGATCACTAACTGACGCTTCAACGACTATGTAGCTCCAGTGCTATAATATATATCGGACGACTTTACAGTAGGCGCCTTCTTTGGTAGTTAATATTTTCTTCATACTAATTCTTATTTAATACGCTACTCTATATAACTGGCCAGCGCGTTGCAGCCTGTTTGTTTAATTAGGAAATATAAAACGTTAAAGGAAATGTTATAACTGTTTAATTAGGAATGATAATACATTCATAGTTCCAGTTGAGGTTCAGGTATCTTGGTCACGTATTAAAGCCTTTTGTCAGTCATTTCACATCTGCAGTATACGGGTTAACTATACGCAGAGAGCCTACAATGCTCTTCGAGTACAATATAATAATGCTTTCAGCGTGCTGATGGGATTCAGTCGGTCAGTCGGTTCGTGGGAGCGCCAATATCATTCTGAGGGCAATATCTGATAAATTTGATTATCCCATCCTAGGGCACTGGATGCATATGCACTGGCTTGTACCTGGTGTCATGAGAATTGCCGAAAATAGTTGTGTGTTATCATTTAAAATTAACATAAAAGTAAAAAAGCGTATATATATTCGATATATATATATATATATATATATATATATATATATATATATATATGCATATACAATGTATCTTCGAAATTATTATTTTTTCTTATTTCTCAGACATGCAGGTTTCCTCATGAAGTTTCTGTCATCGCGTTTCGAGCACGTGGTAAATCAGTACTTAAAATTGCACTTAACAATTTCATTGGTGTCGGCGGGCATTGAATCTGGTTTGCTTGCGTACTGTGAAATTTACAGCGTGTGCTAACCATCTGAACTACCACGACTCTAACAACTAACATAGGTTAAACTAAGTCACTAACATAATTATGGGCTGTATGTGCGTCTAAAATAAATTATTATTATTATTAAAGTTGAATTATATATAACTTTCAAATAAATTTAACGGTACGATACACGAGGCACATACTATAAGTTAATTGTACCATGCATATACGAGGGGCACACTGAAATGATCGGGGATAAGAAAAACTAATTGCACGGTATAGCTAAATCTTATTTTCAACTTAATGCACTTTTCCATTTGTGCAAGCCAATCATTAAAACAGTAATTCCAGTCTGAAGCTAAAATTAAATTACAGCTGCTTCGGGGTCTTCAAACCGTTGACCGCGTAATAAATCATTCTAGGGAAACATCATTTCATTTCTGGCAAACAAACCATGATATACCACTCAGCGGTAACCTTTCTGCGTTTCTATAAAGGAGTTGTAGCAACATGCCCCTTTTTCGAGACAAGCGTAGCGACCATTTTCTTTGACTTTGCTGCGGGAGCGAACCACTTTCGTTGGTTTGACCTCGTCTTCGAAGACCCAAACTGCTGACTGATGTTTTATTTCAGGTTCATATGAATAAATCCATGATTCGTCACCTGAGACGATATTATAAACGGCATTTGACTTCCCTCCGTTGAAGCGTTGCAGAGTATTCCGGCACCGTACACGAGCCGCCTTTCGCTCTTCGGACAAATTGTGGGGAACCTAGCGGGAAACTAGCTTTCTTACACACACAGTTCATTATATAATATCGACTGAATTGCAGTCATTCCGATACTAATAACAGCACGAATCTGCTCGTATGTCACATGACGGTCATCTAATATAATAGTTCGCACAGCTGCGATGTTTTCAGGCGTGACCGCTGTTCTTGGTCGACCTGCAGAAGAAAAAGTGCTGAGCGGCACACGACCACGTCGGAACTCGACATACTAGCGGTATATTGTTGTTTGACTCGGTGCTTCAACATCCTAAATCGAAACAAGTTCGCTGAGACATTTATCTTGAGATAAGCCGCGACGAAAATTGTGATAAATTATGGCACGGAAATGTTCACGCGTGAGCTCCATTTCTGTTAACGACGTGTCAACTTTAAACCTACATAGTTATTGTTTTTAATTTTTTTTTTAAATGTTTGAATGTCGTTAAGATTCTAAGAGGCCAGTATTCAAATTCTAAAAAAGATTTTATCGTAACTCAATCCGAAATATTCTATTCCCGATAATTTTTTTTAATATATATAAATATAATAATTTCAGTGTGCCCCCTCGTAACCTTCGCACAAGTGCAAGCAATAAGTTGACAAAGTTTTGCCGCAATCTGATGAACGGTACGACGGCGCATAGAATACAAGGAAATATTGGATAGGTTTACGTTATCGTACTAAAATGCCTCGTTATCAATTTACAGAACTCTGGAGTTGGTTTAGACAAATCGTTTACACACAACCATTTAATCATGAAACCATGTAATCCTCCGAAATACGTAAGCAATAATATTGAAAATATTTTTGAAATGCATTTGCATTTAAGTACATAATCAAAACCTATTTATTAATTAATTACGTGGCATAAATCGTCCCAACTGGGTAAAACCATACTGTCGTTATTTAACAAATGCTGTCGGTTTTCCTTCGACTGCGGGTTTCCTGTCAAATAATCTAAATAGGCAAAGGCCAATCCAGCTTTTCCCCATAACTTACTATAATTCTATTTTGATTGGCAAAAGCAGACCACCAGCTGACATAGTTTATGGCTATGTAAACGGCATCCCCACATGTATTCTTTATAAAGATTCGCTGCATTAGCCACATCTAGAGCATACAGCTGCGAATCCCTATTGATTATAACGCAGAAACTATTTTCGCCTTAGCCAAAATCAGCATGGGTATTATTATTATTAGTGGCAATGTTGTTAGGGGAAAATGGTTGAACTAAATATTTAAAAGTTAAAGTTAAAGTACAGCTATATACACGTCCCACTGCTGGGCACAAGCCTCCCCTCTTTTCTGAGAGGGTTTTAGGGGGGTCTCCGTGTATAAATTTGGTTTAGATGTAAATGTTTAGGCGACGGGAGAAATATTTACTGAAGGTAAAATTCAATTAAAATATGTTACAAGAATACTCATTTTGTGAGAATAACTAATAACCCGTTATCACTGTCCGACGTTTGTGAACTTTGTAAAAAAAAAAAACTTTTAATTTTAGCTATCATCTTACTAAATTGCAATGTGGTTAAAATTAATTTATTTACTCATTTTATTTAGTGGTAGTGCGTAAGTTAGTAGAAATAATAACGGAACGGAAAAAAATACGAACTGCGTAACATCCATTTCCAAATATAGCAGCACTAGCATTAAAAATTAAATGCCGGTTTGTAGTACGAATAGATTTACTACGATAAGTGATTTGATTGATCCTTGGAGTATACATAAGCAAACTACCTTGTATCATTGAAGAGGACGGTCTCGTTCTTCATCTCACGCCCGCAGCAGTGATCAACCAATTACTGACACCCTTTCCTATACCACACTTCGTTAGGTTCGGAAGCAACGCGGTGGGCGTGACCCTTGATAAGATGTTCAACTTAGAACCTTAACCGTTCTCTCAAAAGAAAGTGGTTAAAGACTAAGATTACGGGCCCCTAAAGAATGGTCCCGGTCCAGACGTCGGTCGTGTTCTTCGTATCTTCTTACTTCCCTACTTTTAGGGTGGACACTGAGGTCTTCAAATTAAATACTGATGTCCGTAAATGCCCCTTGGAAATGTGATAACGAAATGTCACTTCTTTCACTTTACTTTCCCTTATTTCGTTTTCTTTCTTGATTTATATTTTTTTATAAAAAATTATTTACTGGAAACCAGTTACAGTTTCCAGTAAATAATTTTTTATTTACTGGAAACTGTAACTGGCCCCGAACTTCTTGGAATTCCCAAACAAATTGCGAATTAAGAGGGTTACTAACCTACCCCGAAAAATTATCGGTTTAGTCTTGCCTTTGCGTCTCCTTTGGAGAGTTGCGCGCGCAATGCCATATTGAATTAATTTAATCGATAATTTTCACCATCACATTTCCATATTATCCCATAACTGTATTTCCCATGACAACGTCACAAAACAATTTTATTTCACACAAAGTACAAATTAAACACAATATAAAACAATTAAAACATTCACAGCATAAAAATTATTAATAAAATATTTAACGAAATACTTACCACAATTTTACAGTAAATTTCGTTCAGTCGAGTCTTTTTTTTCTTTTGTCAATATAAACTTTATAATAAATACAATTCTCATTCCTAATGTCACATATACAATATAACAGTTTAATGCAAGAATTCAATCTTTTAAGCAAAATTAAAATCATTAATTTTATCACATATTTTTTTTAATATTTCGCTATTTTATTACTAAAATAAAACTCATTGACAATTTTATCATATATCATTATACAAAATCTATCCTAAACATTAATAAATCGTTATTACATGCATTTTCATAATTTATTAAAAATATTACTTTAATAAATATTATTAAAAACGGTTCGGACTTGTGTGTTTCTTTTTTACTACCTATGCTAGTTGACAAACTTATTTCTACACGACCCTCGGGATCCAAATAGGAGGTCTTGCCATTCCTCTGGTATTTATGAATGTCCCGGTCGCACATATACAATATTCCATCTAGCATTAAACTTTTCTTATCTTACGAGTATACTCTCTATATAATCTTGATACGTCTTATCAGTTCTTAAAACATTTATTAATTTAAATTAAATAACACTATTTTTAATATTTAATTCGCATTACAATACCGATTGCTATGCAACACAACTCTAAGTTAATGCAATTAATCTTTATTTTCTCAGAAATTAGCATTTTATAAAATAATCATGAATTCGACATTTATCTTGAGAAACAATGAATGATTTAGTGAGATGTTTATCTCGCGTCGCCAACAATCATAAATATGAAGTTTTTTTCAGAGTTAGGTTTAAAACGGTACATAATCCATAAGACATCGTTTTCGTGGCAATAGCCATTTGTCGAAAACTTTGGATCAACAGCACCGCTGTTGACCAGGTCTGTGGTAAAAATATGCTCTACCTAGTCTTAAACAATGCTGTATTATTCAGAGTTTTGTATTTGAAACCCAACAAAACTATTTTTTTATGATGGATCTTGTATAAATAATAAGTCATCCATGTGGAAGATATTTTAAATAAGTTGAATAAATTTACAATTATTTGCTTTGTAAAAGAATGTAGCCTGGCTCACCTCCTTAAAATGATTCGACAGAAAAAATATTCTCACACCTAGCAGAAGGACAACTTCCATTGTCTATATATTATCATAACTATTCATAATATATAACGTAACGTAATAATAACGTTTTATTCTATCTCTTAAGACCGATTTACACACAAGTACAGTAGCGAGTTAACTTGCGAACCTGGCGAGTTAAGTTTGAACCTCGTTTGAACGGCAATAAGCGAGTTAAGTAGCAAATTAACGATTAAGTTGAACGGGATAGCCGGCCGAGCTATTTTTCGGCGAGTTAAGTGCGAAGTGCTGCCCTCTCGCGCGTCTCCCGCCACCTGCAACTAAACTCGCCGCTCGTGTAAACGAGCGAGTTTAGTTCAGTGCATAAGTTGACAGGACGCAACGTTTGCGCGCCAAAACGTACAATTGTACTTTTATAATTAAACTCGCTACAAAGTTTGTGCAATACTGTTTATTGAATATTTATACGTTTTATACTGAGTTTTAATAATAAAATGGACGGAAGATATCACGTATAAATTTGTACAGGAGTATTTAGAACACGAATTTTTATATAATAGTAGAAGTTCAAATTGTAAAATTAAACCTGTTCGAGATGCTGCACTCATGAAAATTCTTAAAAACTTCTTTAACAACAACCATTAATACTCCTCTGACTGGATCATTTTAATTCTTGACGTAATCCCAGAACCATCTTAAACGAAAACCAGAAAAATTCTGTAGTCTTGAAACGTCATACTACAACGAACTCTATGAACTAATAATCCTTAACTAAACTCGCCACGAAAACATTGTTTGAACGCTACTGCCCACTTAACCGTTTAGTGTCTACTGCCCTGTAACTAAACTCGCTACTGTGCTTGTCGAAGTGTAAATCAATCTTAAAGACCGATTTACACTTCGACATACCTAAACCACCATAACTAAACATCTCATAAAAAAGCTTCAATTTATTTTAATAAAATTATGGCTATAACTATAGAAAAATAATTAATTCGTTAACATCGAATTCACAGGAAAGTACAGTTGTATATCTAAATTGACCGACACCAAAATAATTCGCATGGAAGGCAACTAGTGGAACGACCATCGCAAAAAAATCATTTCATTTCTGGCAAACAAACCATGATATACCACTCCTTCATCGACCTCCTCCTTCACGACCATCGCAAAAAAATGTCCAAAAATCTTACCTCTCTATTCACTATGGTTGCTTCGTAGAACTTGTGGTGACGCTCGGTGCCGAGGGAGAGCAGGGCATTGGAGAACAGATATATACCGATCGCCATTTTCACGGACACGCTAGGGTTCAGCGATTGCACCGCCTCATTGATGGTCATAATGGCACGAGTCTGTTGGCAAAAAATCAAATTTTGTATGACCGCACAGCATTTTAAAAAAAAACTATTATGAAAACATTTATTTATAGTAGTTTTTAAATTAACACAGTGCCAGTTATCGAATTCACATAAAAATTGAAACTGCATGTAGCATGAAAGCGAATGCCCGGTCTCCGAGCCATCATGGCTTTGATATTGTTAATTAAATAAAATTATACTGCATTGTATAGCAATGGCTGACTAACATCTCATCTCTTAAAACTAAGCGTTAAGTACGCAGGCCTGTACGGGAGCAGCGTTAAACATACGAGACGTCTGGTACTGTGACCATGAATCTGCCTGCCGAGAGTGATGATTAAAGAAAATATAATATATACGGGTAGGTATGGATAAGCATATTGCGTCCACGACAATGTGACTCAGAAGTAATGTTGATTCGTTTCGGGTGCTTTACAGCACCCATGGTCACGGTGGGGACTGACCCTATATTAAACGCGATAAAATCCGTAAAAATTAGTTCCATTTAATCAGAAGAAACGATTCAGTTGTAGGTCTAGCTTTCGAATCGCAGTCAAGCTGACTCCCGCGATATCTGCGTACTGCTTCTACTTCAATTTATTTATTTAAGTGTCACGTGACACGTCACGTGCCGGCGACAAAGGCTCTACATCCCATTTTATCCCATAGATGTCGTAAGAGACGTCTCAGCGATCCTCCGATAGATGGCGGTCTATCTCGATATTTCTCTTCTTCTTTCTACCTTACCCCAAGTTATGTCGTGTCGGCATAGCATGCCTTCCAATTCAATTCTCTATTAGCCGTCATTTTCTTACATACTACTCTCTTACGCATATCATCTCTGACACAGTCCATCTTTTCTTAGGCTTATACTCTTATATACATCAAATTTAATCACCAACATTCTTCTTAATATTGGTATAGATTACTTCAATTCACATGCCACACTGGCCTACTTCAGCCACTTTAAAACTTGGTGTTTATATCAGATTTAAAATGATCAGACCGGCAAGGGGAAGTAGAGTCAAAAGTGCGATTGTTACGTCCAAGCCTACAATTCATTGCCTATCCGCCAGTCAAGCATGCCCAATTACGGCAAATTCCTATTGTGGGAGAGGCCCGTGACGATTAGCACGAAAATGATCCAACACAACTTCGGTCAAACTTTATATTTAGTCTAAATAGCGCTTACGATTTATATTTTTATATAGTCAACACGATTTGAGCGAGGTCTCTGTCATTAAGAAACAAAAAATTACAAGCAAATGAACGATATGCATTATGTATATATTAACTAGATGGCATTATAAGTGGTAGAGCCACGCTACAGCTATATCATGGTTGTAACACGAATGGGTCACTCGACCGGGATAGGAGGACCACGCTCTCACATTATACCAGCGTAAAATAGCAGCTTAATTTCTATAAAAGGGCCTCACTATATTGCTTGATGAGATTAGTTATTTTGTTAGTCGCGTATGCACACAATTCATACCTAAACACCCTTATAACGCACACACGCGTTCTATAAAGTGGTTAGAATCAAGCGTAGCAACCATGGCAAATATGCCCTTATGAGGTATTCTATGGGGGACGCTTGTTTTTTTTCTTTTAAAAAACGTTACACTAGGATTTTCTCCTGTATCGTGGACGCAGTTTACAAACATAAATTTTACAAGGACAAACATCCAAACCCGGAACAATTATTTGTAGGTCATACAAATACTTGTTCCGTGCGGGATTTGAACCCGCGGCTGCCAGCGCAGCCCCTCATTTCTAAGCCACTGTGCCACGGAGCCATCGTGTTGTTATGTGAAATTAATTCAATGACAATTATTTTAAATTAGAGCTTTACACAACATAGTAACCATTTTAACTATGCATCTCGTTTATACGTTGAACACCCACACCGTAGAGGAGTAGCGTTAAAAATGCGACAAGCGTGAAAGTTGTGGTAAAACCGTCCATAAAATTTAACTAATCCAAGCATTATCTACATAACACGCCATTATTACAGCTTATCAAAAACCACTGTTGAACATAGGCCTCTCTCTAAGGAAGGATTTTGCCATAATTATGATTATTATTGTACATTTTATACGTGGTAGAGCCATGCTGTAGTTATATTAGTAGTATCGGTGTACGACGAATGGGTCGGCTCGACCGGAGAAGGACCATGCTCTCACAGAATACCATCGTAAAATAGTAGCTTAATGCTGCTGTGTTTCGTATGGTGAGTGTAGAGAACCGGAGACCCTTTTACTGCAAACGAGGCATTTCATCTTAGTCATTTTGATTTGTAATCGAGAATAGGTAGACGTCTATGGGCCGCAACAACCACTTACCATCAGGTGGACTATGTGCTAGTTTGTCACCTTATCCTATAAAAAATAGTTGCCACGCTTGACAACCAGGTTGGCAACCGCAGTTTTTTTTATTTTATTCAGCTGTAATCAGAAAAATGCTGCTATCTATATCTTGGTTTAATTTCCCCCCGTCGCCTCTTACGACACCCACGGAATGATATGAGGTAGTTGATATTTTGACTCCGATACTACACGATTAAATTGCATTAAATATAAGCAAATATACATGTTTCAATTAACAGCCTAGACATTGCATGGTCACTTTATTAATTTTATTAAACGCGACGGTCGCTGGTCTATGCCTAATTAGCGCTATGTGCTTTATTATATTGTTACGAGCTTGGGGTTCGTGACAGTTAAAACGGCCGATTGAATTACCCAATTTGACATTTTAATTACTGAACACCAATAACAACGTAAAACACACTAATAATAAATCACTTTAGTTCGCAACTATATCGCTTCGAAGTATTCGCTTGAGTTGCCAAATCAATACTGACTCGCTCGCGGTCTCAACGGTCTTATATAGGACCTCTTCCACTGAAATATCTAGAATGTTCGAGCACATACCGGTCCCGACCGACTAGACGTAGATAGTTCTAGTATGGGATTTTCTACAAAGATTAGTTCTACTACTCAATACTAGAAGGCGCTAGTGCCATATAACAGGAATTCATTAGGGCGCGCAACACTGCCCCCTCCTAAGACATTTTCGTCCCGAGCATTATCGGCCCCATAACAACGCGCCAGTCGATTCACATGGACGATCTGCCATTGATTCTTGTCACAATCCTGTATGGTCCGTCCCATTTAGCTTGAAGCTTACCCTTTGCTGCGAACTGGATTTTGCAACCACACTAGTGGACCTTCGTCGAATTCTTTGGTGTTCAATTTGCGATCATACCGGGTTTTCATCTTTTCAGGCATAAGCTGATCCGATTATCTGACGTGCTCATAAATGTCATTCATTTTGTTTCGTAAACCATTTGCATAATCGGTTATACCGCGTGGGGCATCAGGCAGTATTCCGGTGATCAGGTCTGCAGGCAGCCGTTATTCTCAAGGTAAGAAGTTGTTCTTGTTTTATGAGTACCCATAACTCGACAAGTTTCCTAAAATGTTTGAGACTCAAAATTCCTTCCTTGATCGCTCTGAATCCGCAAAGGTACTCCAAACGACAGAAGATTTCATGAAATAGTTTATCTGCAACTGTTGAAGCTTCTTGATTTGGAATGGCCACTGGCCACTTAGTGAAGTGAAGTAATCCATGAATTACTTGTTACCACTTTCACTTTCCGGAAACGGCCACGCCACATCAATGGCTATTCTCTTCCATGGTACACCAACATTGCACAACTTCAATGCACCTCTACTACGAGTCTAAGGTCCCTTTACAGCTGCACACTTGTATATTTGCGAAACCAGTCCTCGACATCGCCTCGACAATGGACGTATTAAAATCGTTCTCAGATCTTCAGTAGAGTTCGTTTAACTCCCAGATGGCCTCTTGAACAACCATTATGGTACAGCTGTAGAACATCCGATACTTAAGCTTTAGGGACAACCATTTGCAATTGCATTTGTTGGTTACCACGACCATTTTCTCATTTACGGCACAGAACTTCATCCTGAATCAGCAAGCTGTCCCATTGGGCCCAATAGCTTTTCGTGGTTGAACTCATCGCTGAGACGTGGCTCCACTTGGGCTTGGGAGCACTGGCCTTCGTCCATTCCAGAATCGGCTTGATGTCGAATCTTCCTGCTGTGCATGTCGTAGGCTGTCGTAGGCCTTCCATTCGTTGCTGAAGTGGTCTGTCCTGAACATCCTCATATATACCACTTCCTTACCCTCTTGCATAGTACAATGCTTGCAATCTTCAGGACAAGGTCTTCTTGACAATGCATCTGGGTTGCCATGCAATTTCCCGCTACGGTGTTCGATCGAAAAGTCGTATTCCTGCTGTTGCTGAATATTGCTGTTAGTCGCACTACCCTCTCGAGATCGATCACTTTACCTTTTTACAGTTCGCTTAGGGCAGCTGGATCAAAGATAGCCCCTTTCCCCACAGCCGTAGCACCTTGGGCTGTATCTTTTATTGCGGTCGCGAACTGTAACTGCTGCAACCTCCCTAACGCGAGGAGAACAATGATCCTGCCGCTGATGGACGGTGCTGTTAGCCGCACAACCATCTCGAGATAGATCACCTACCCTTTCTACAGTTCGCTTAGGGCAGCCGGATCGAACATGGCCCCTTTCACCACAGCCATAGCACCTAGAGCTGTATCCTCTATTGCGGTCGCGAACTGCAGGTGCTGCAACTTCCCTGATGCGATGGGACATGATCCTGCGCGGTTTTTAGCGGAAGGCGTCCTTAAGCGTCACGTGGTGTTCGAGCCTAATAGTAGCTCCGACTTCAAGGTCGCGGATGCCGTCTATGAATGTCTGCACTAGGTACCGAGAGTCCAAAGTAACTCTGCGGAGTAGTAAAACTAGTGTTACTAGCTCTTGTCTTTTACTGCTAGATGAAATGACATCCCTAATTTTCTATATTATCTAAACTAAAATGTTAAACACACTTAAAATACAGTCAAAATAAATGTAATGTTCTTACTCTTTTACTGTAGCTGGACTTGAACATTTCTTTGGTGACAAATTTGTATTCATTGATCTTCTTCAGTTGTAGCTGGGTAAGGCGCTTCTGTTCTTCTACCGAGGGTGTGACTTGATTGTGTGCAAACAAGGGGTCCCTCTCAAGCGTGCGCCAAATTTTGTACTGTAGGAAACATTTGTTACATTAGTTTGCTTACGTTACAGTCGTCAAAGTAGATGTGGAAGAGCCACGTTGCAGCTATATTATGGTTGTAGCACGAATGGGCCGGCTTGGACCACGTTCTCACAGAATACCAGCGTGAAATAGCAGCTTAACGCTGCTGTCTTTCATATGGTGAGTGTACAGAACCGGAGACCCTTCAACCCTTAGAGACCTGGAAACGAGGCATTCAATCTAATTCCACCCGGATTCCGACACCGAGGTACTCTTCAATCCAGGTAAGACACATCATTGTATTTAGTTAGCGGAAGGTTGCAAATTAATTAATATCTTTATTATAATAGATTTCCGCAAAGTAACGCCTGATTCTATCAATTAAATAAAATGTAGATCGTCGGCATAGTTAAAACTAACTTTGGAACTTTACTTATAAACATGCTATTTATGTAAAAAATAAATACCAGTCATCCTGCATATACATGAACAGACAGAATAATAATATAAAATTAACATTTAAAGAAAGGAAAAGACTTGACCTTCTTTTTTGAAGTTCCGATCCGATTACGGAGCGTAGCCCCGGGTTACTAACCACATACAAAATTTCATGGAAATCGGTCTAGCAGTTTTTGCGTGAATCCTGAATACACAGACGGACAGACAGACAGACAAAAATTCTAAAAACCACTAATTTAGCTTCAGTACTTTACTTAGTCCCCTGGACTTGTTATTTCAAGAATATATTATAATTAAAGACACAACTTTTCTAAAGATTTATTATATGTATAGATAATGGTCTAATCTGTTTGAAGCTTATAGCAATTATTTAAATTGTTAATTTTAACATATATCTTTTTGTTGTCTGCATACAGCATGAATGATATATATCATATAGATACGTATTATACAGGAGGGGCACTAAGTGAGACCCTTGTAGCACGCCAGCTGCGATTTTTACAAAATTTGATCTCTGTCCTCCTACAACTACTGCTTGAGAACGATTTTTAGCTAAGAATCAATCCATCTCAGAAGGTCACCGTGTATTCTACGTATTTTTAAATTACGGAGCAAGATGACGTGATCCAGTGACGTGACAGCTTAAAACCGACAAATGATGGAAGTAATGTTCTGCTATATCGAAATAACTGCATTCTATTAAGCTCATGGAGTTATTTAGATAACCATTTTTAAAATGTTTGCCTCTCTAATCTTGTAATCTAACACAATATACGAAAAATGTAAGAGTTTTTGATAAATCGAATATAATCGTTAAGTTAAATATCTTCAATTTTTGAAACATTTTCCTATACCGTATATACTCGTTGTTTTCCAGATAATGATAACTGGTATCAACGTAGGTTTTTCGATAAATGATCTACTTGTCCAAAGACCACTATTTCTACATAAGCGAGCAAGTTGCTCGGCGCCGTAGAACTGTTCCTGAGCAAGCACTGCGCTGAACCCATACAAGTACAACTTTGCGTCCGCAATCACTTCAACTTTATTGTAACCAGGCCGAAGTTGTAATGCGACGACATCTTATCATGCGAAATAATCCGCACAAAGACAAGTATTCTTGTGTGATTTTTATATCCACAATCAAAATGTGACCCGTGTAGTGGCGGGTAAGAATTCTTTATTTAGTTGTGGGCTCATCTTCAGTATCCTTCAAAATGTATTCAGAAAAGGACGCGTTATTATTGGCCAGTACGCTTTTGCTCGTATTATTACTATGGAGACGCCAATACATAAGAGTCTAGATGCGACCATTTTTTAAGGCCAGAGGTAGCTTTAATTCATCTATACGACATTTTAAATAGCGGTCGGTGAAGCGGTGCAGGTTCTGAAATAATCAAGCAGCTCGACCGACTTCGACTAATTAATTTTCACACCAATCGATGGCATCGATCGATCGGTGTGGTAGAAAATCGATAATTTCTACCACACCGATCGATCGATGTCATCGAGGTGGACTAATCCTTTCCACCATCGATCGACGATCGATCGATTAGGTGTGTTAACACCCTTATTCTATTCACATCGTTACTTACATATCGACGGTTCACAGCCAAAAAGGGATAACCGCCAATTTTTCCGAAATCGACTTATATATATGGCTAGAATCGTCTTTTTTTTCTGCGTCTTTTGGTCTGTCTCATGGCTCTATGACGTACTTTTTGTCGGTTAGGCAGTATATAAAATGAGGTCCTCAGCCTAATTTCTTTATCGTAAACGACACATATTTTGGTGATTTTTTTAATTTTGACGGTTAGCTGAAAAATGGTATTTTGAAACTGAGACTTACGTTATTAAGGCTTTTTTAAACATTTTTTTGTTTGGACGTTAACCGGTTTGGGCTAGAAATAATTTATGTATAAAGATACATTTATTACATTTTGCTTGGACATTTTATTATCTAAAACTACGTTTACGACATTATGTCAGTTTGTTTGAAAAATATTATTGTGGTTTAAGATATTTAGGCCAATATTTCCTTGACTTCGTTTGTCGTTTACAGTTATTATTCCTGTTGCTGTACCCATTAACGGAGGAGCTTAATACAAATTGTCCTAAAACTCACAAAACTTAAATTGTCGTTTATTACTTTTTTACCTCCCAATATTCGAACGAGTGTGGTGGTTAGATAAGCAGATAAAACTAAAATTTATACTTACACTTATTCAATGTCGCGGTATTTGTCGTGTAGCTAGTGCAACAAAATCTAAAAACGTCGCTTATTTCTTTCATTTGTTCGAAACAAAGAAGGTTACGGTCACACAGTGAACATTTACTGATCAGTCGACTACGGCACAAACGCCACGCACGCACATGAGTCATTTTGACACGCAGTTTCGAGCCTATTTCGACTATCCAGGTAAGCTATATTTTCTTAATGCTATATGCGTATGTAACTATTAACTCCCTATGTCATGAATAACGTTAGTGTATGTATAAATTTTTTGATGTTTATACTTGTCATAACTATACACAGCGATTATTAGTAAAAGATAAATAGTGTCATAGCAGTAATTTCGTGGCCACTTATGGTGAGGTGTCTGTACAACTTGACAATGATTTATTATTAATATTTCAGGATACCATTATGGCTCAAAACCAACGTGCATCTAATATTATCCACAATTCCAACATAAGCTTCCGCACTCAAAGAAAACTTAATTTTCATAATCCAGAACCACCAGCTGATGAGGTAAGAATGATTGTAACTGGCCACTATCATGAGAAATAAGGGGTATCTTATGTGTTTCTACAAGTAATTATTTATATTAAACCGTTTTTTTTTTTAATTTCTTTTCAGGAAATTAATCTATGGAATAAAAAAAATCACCATGCTTTGCTCCTAGTGAAACAGTCTACACAGGACTAAATGTACACAAAGAGAATTAAATTTGTGAACATCAAGATATTGCTAAAAAGGTATTGTTGGTAAATGAAAATAAAGAAGTAGAGCCCCCACCTCCAGTTGTAACCGAAATGACAAATGTAGTAGAGCCAAATGATTACGTTTTCGATAAGAAAAATGATAGCTATACTTTGTTCAACAACGACAAAGTTACTTGTCCAGAGCTGTCTGGTAGTCAATTAACAACCGAGGATGAAGACACACCAGCACAAACACCATATACTGCAGAAATTGAGATTACGTCATTACTTAAAACTCTGATTTATTGTGACGTGATATAACTTTTGCCTTCTACCGTCTACAGTGCAGTATTGCAGTCACAACTTATGTCACAATTAAAACAAAAATGTTAACCCATCAAGCAGAGGTAATGCGACACAACACAAAAAAAAATTATTTATCAGATGATGAAGATTTTACAGCAAATTTTGGAGATATTATTGCTTGCGGTACGTACACACCTTCTTCAGATTCGTCAGACTCTGATGAGAAAATAAATAATGCTAGTTAAAAAAAAACGAATGATGTCCAACAAAAGTAAAGAAAACATAAAAGAGCCAATGGATCAAATCGAACTTAATGTATTCGAAGAAAATGCAATGAAAAGGTAGCAAAAGAACGAAGTATTCTAAAACAATCTGGTCAAGCATACACTACGCAAGATGGGACTGAAAAATACCTGCTAAAGATATTAAACCTAACCCATGCAAAGAAAAAAATATAGCAATTATTGTGATTCTATCAAAAATGAGAAATAAAAAATATTTTTGACTATTTTTGAAGTCTATCATCGACATGATGCAAAGATTGGCTGGTATTTATGATACAGAAAACAGCTATAAAAAGAAAGAGAAACAAATAATCTGAGAAACGATCCTACACTTACAAATATTTTGTAACCGAAGGTGAGGGAAGAGGTAGAGTTTGTCTTCAATTTTGAACAGCTACTTTGGATGTTGGTTTAAAATTAATTTAATATTCCTTACAATAGCGTTTTGTATAAATTTATTTATTGGATTATTATATTGGACGATGGTTGCTGAAATGAACCCAAAGTAGATTTTTTCTTTTTTGTAACGTCTTATATTATTATGTTCTTAAGTACGAGAATGATCAACCTTAATCTCTTAGCTTATAATGATTGAATGTGCAATAGTTTAATTGTTAAATTTACCAGGTTGTAGCAATGTTTCAATTTCTTTAGGAATACTTTTATATTTTACTTTTAAGTAGTTTGAATAAATGTGATTAAAAGAGCCGAGAATTTGTGTTATTATAATTCCAAATAAAGACTGATTTGCCTATTTTTTTAATCCGACGTCTCCGAGATGACCTTTTTAGTGCTATTCAAACTATGAAACACATAACGTTATTTCGTAGTTTTCGTAAATGCTGAATATTTCTTAAAAAAATTGTTAACTTATCACAATTTTCTTGTTCATCTGTCATTAACTAATAACCGGTTATATCATATTGCCCCCTTTTGATGTACGAAAAAAATACAGTTATGTTATTTTTCTTCAATTTAAATAAAATGAAAGGTGCAGTTAAGTGATTTAGGCTGGAAGCGAATTAATTAGTGATTTTCATTTATGACCTCTTTCCTGCTTGTAAAAATAGGACCTTTTGGGGATAACCGACAGTAAACAGTATTAGAAGGCCTATTTATGTTAAGATAATGATTCCATTTTGTAAAGAAATAATTAAAACCTATATGTCTAAATTTTCAAGTTTTCGGAAGTTATAGAAGAATTTTTATGAATTTTTTTCGTTTATTCTGAACTTTAAACCACTCTCCTGTAAAGTTTGTAAAATGTCGCTTATCCTTTTTTGGCTGTGAAGCATCGATATTATTCTACAAAAAATACGTAATTTTTAATTAATATAATTGGTAGGTATAATAAAATAATATAAAGTAATTCTTCTTAAATTTACACGAACACTACACATTGAATAAAACTAAATTTACGGATTTTATCGCGTTTATTTCACTACTTTTACTTATTTTTAATTCCCGACGTTTCGGGTGCTTTACAGCAACCATGGTCACGGAGGAGTCCCCCTCTTATTCAATAAGGTAATTCTTACCAACTTTAACATATTTTTTTTTAATTTCACATAATAAGATAAAAAATAAAAATTACATAATTATACAAATGGCGACATTTAATGGATTAGTGTTATAGTAAAACAATAAAAGATTGAACTGTTGTTTAATATTGTATAAGTTATCAGTTGGAGTGGACAATTCAAACTTGATAAATTAAATATTTCACAAGGCTGTTTGTATCAAGGTCAATTAAAAAATTAGGTTTATCAAGCAAATGACACATATATTATTACTGTCTTATTGGGATTTTAAATAACTATTGATGGCAAAATTAATAACTGTGTGGAATTTATTGATTGCACAAATTTTTGTATTTTTTTATTTTTATCAAAAAAAAGACAAAAGATAAATACAGCCAATAAACCTTGCAAAACGTTTGTCGTTTTGCAAGGTGGTGTTGGATTATTGAACTTGTCAGACTATAGAGTACTGCCACAGCCCCCTGATAGTCTGGAACTTTTTAACCCTTAAACTACCACGATAAAAGAGGTACTGTAAGTGTAAAATTAAGTAACTCCGAGAAATAAAATTCATGTTTTACATTTACTATTGTGTATTACGTATTTACGTTTACTTGTGTCATATATAAAGCTAACAATATGTTTGTTCTCTAATCACTCTTAAATTCAAAATGCTGCAGTTATATTATAGTTGTAGCACGAACGAGTCAGCTCGACCGGGGAAGGACTATGTTCTCACAGAATATAGGCAGGGTAAAATAGTAGCTCAATGCTGCTGTGTTTCGTATGGTGAGTGTAGAGAACCAGAGATCCTTTTTACTGGAAATAAAGCATTGTATCTCAGTAATCGGAGGTGACAACGCATCTACATTTTGATTTTTAATTGAGGATAGATGTAGATGTCTGTGGGTCACAGCATCCACTTACCATCAGGTGAACTGTTCCTTTGTCTTCCTTATTCTATAAAATAAGACTCCAAATGCGAACTTTGCGATGGTTGTCATTTTATTAACATCCATAGCAATATGCACTAAGCCGAGCATTTTGCTAAAGTCGAGCGGAATATTATGCCTACCTAGACCCTTGGTAGCTTAGGGGTTAAACAAGAGTACCTTGTAATGTAATCCGACAGATTACATACCAAATATTATAAAAAATAAAAATGTCATGTGATGCACAATGCATACCCAAAATAGTAAAAAATGAATGCCCGCTAAGCCACAGAATAAATAATAGAACTACGTACAGAAGTTTTACTGAGAGTGAGCGCGCAATGTCATTCTCTGTTTTTCGCACACGTTACTTATTGGACCAAGTGGCTACGCCTCCTGAGATTTTGCATTTTTATAGAATATTTCTTAGCGCAATAATTTATAGTCTAATCTTTGTTGCATGAATGCTAGAGATATGTGTAGGCGAAATTATGTATTTATTGTTTGTCTATGTGTGATAGCTGCGTGAACCAGCGACACGCGTCCCGATATTAAAAGACAGTAGAAGGCATTTCTAGTACCTTATTATTTAGATTTCTGTGCCTCTACCATTGTTACATTTGAACTATGACAATACACATCAAGCTAGAATTGTGGTAACCCAAACTAATTGCAACATATTTGCGAAGGACACCTCCTCCCCTGGCGGATTCATAGCGCAACTCGACTCTACCTACAAGTTAAAGACACATCAGATTACAAGGGGAGACGGATTAGCCGGGGGCTGGATTACTGGGGGTCCACTGTATGCAATATTGATAATTCTTTTATATATAGCATAGAGGTATTTAGTTTATTTTTTCATTAACCATACAGTTAACTATATAATATGTTTTAATATTGTTATGATTGATTGTTAGAAATGTTTAAAAAGAAATACAAAAATGATGAAATAAATGTAGAATATGAAAATGGGTTTAATCTCTATATTATATAAAAATCAATTGTTGTCCATTAGTCTCCCTAAAACTCAGAAATGGCCCAAATGGTTTTGATGAAATTTTTTGTAAGCTTTTAACACTTCCTACACAAAGCATGCATTAAATGTTGCGAATTATAATGTTTGTTCATGTGCACTTTAGAATAGGAAAGTAACTTAAGAAAAACTTTGAAATTAAAGGTGTTTGATGCAGTATTTGGGTGAAATCTAACATCTAATTTCTATTAATTTCTTTTTATTCAGAAACCTTAATTTAAGCGATAATATTTCTTGTGCTCTGTCCTTAGGTGGTTTAGATTCCCGTTGTCGAGATCCATAAATTGCCCGTACAAAGCCAGAGTGGATGGCTAGTTTTAAAATAAATTACTTATTTGACAAACATATTTATATCTGAACTTTCCTAATCAGCTTGTGAAATAAACTGCTGGACTGGAGTGTTTTCAAGAACAAGCGAATACAAAGTTTCAGTGTTCGAAAACTCATAGTTTTCAAGTACATTAAAATCAAAATTACAATTTCTCTTCATTAATCTTGTTCATTTGACATTAATTGTTCACACTTGACATGTTGCATTTTATTATTGCAATTTATGTTGAAATTTTACATAAATTGAAATATTCTTATTTTGTACTTTGCCATTTAAAAAAATATATTAATTTGATTATAAAATATACATATCACAGGTTAACTATTTCCCAGTCAAAACAAGTTTTAATCAAGGAAAACAGTCAAAAGTATTTTTGATAAAAAAATATTTCTTTAAAGTATATTTTGACCATGACTGGCAGACCAGTAGAGAGAATATTTAGTTAGCAAACCTTTAAAATATGTTAAAAATGTTTACTGCCCATCGATTTTAGCCCAAACTAGTTTTCCATGAGCTCCTGTAGGGTAAATTAATGTGAGCAACAAGGTTGAGGCACGGCTGCTAAAATCCCTAAGGCGCCAGGTCAAGGTTAGTAAAAACTAGTTAAGCTTAGAAAAACTAATATATTATCCTAAAATCGTGTTTAGCCAGTAACAAAGACTTATTGAGTGCAGATTTATTCAATACTAGTTTTGACCCGAACTTCACTAAAAATATGCATTTTATAACTGTATAGATTTCTAACATTCTAATTGTTACATTGAGCTAGTGATATTTTTTACATCACTCAAATGGGTAAAAAATATAATTTTCAATAAAGTGACCTCAAAAACTAAATTATTAAAATGATTTCTACATAATTTTTTAAAAGAATTTAATACGGAATCTTACCTTAAGTTTCAATAACTCAATATCTCCTTCAATGGACAGTTTAAGGCGTTTCCAGTCGAAGGATGCAGTGTTTCTATAAACGTCCAAAGGCCCACTAAGTAGTTCCGGGATAAAACTAAGCTCTTCCATATCCTAAACAGAAAACACGCTCCTATGTAACCTACTACAGTTTCTTAAAAACGTATACTATGGCTACGCATTTAACAAGTGGTTTATAATAACTAATAAATGTAACAAAATGTATGTGTTCTCATAAATGAAATACCACTTATGAATAAGTTGGTATGGTAAAACTAATTAATAGAAATAATTTGTGTTTCACCTTAACGTTTATATTCCAAATAATATTATATGCTAACAGCGGTTTGTCGGTTAGACAAGACTGAAAATTAGCTTGAGTAGCAGGCCTTAAAAAGCGAAGAAACCACTGACACAGTGACAGTGACACTGACTAATCTGATAAGGTAATTTTTTTAACTGGCTCTACGGCTTTGGGTTCTAGCCCTTCTGAGCCTATCATTTCTTTCGTAATCTTCTTTTTTATATATTTTTTCTACACAATATGCTGATGCGTCGCATTTCGAAGTTTTTGGGAGTTTTTGACGACAGCTCAACCCTACGGACTGTTGATGATGACAACCACTCAAGTTCTTATGGCGCCCAAGCGATCAAAATAACTTGAGGTTTATATTAACATCAAATCACTTGTTTCGTCGTTTTCTCTAATAGTTCACACGTGTAGAAACTTAATTCACAAAATTGCATCACTTTTACGAATCAAAATCCACTTCAAACCATTATTCAAGCGACAATCCGTCGACGGCCAAGTTCCAGCCAAAACCCCCTCCGATAAGGTAAGTTGAATAGGCATAAATTAGGGGTGTTAAATATTAAAACATTGATGTTTCAACATAGCTGTTGCCACATGTCAAACATCGAAACATCGATGTCAATGAAACAATAAGCGATTAATAAGAACTTGTGAACAATACAAACCCGCGAAATCAATATCAACTAAATATTTCATCCCCTATTAAAGGTTTAAAAATTTTAATAATTCAAGATTCCTAAACGCATCAATCACCTAAAAAAATATCATGATGGTGTGTCAAACTCGCTGTCAAGTGTGTGTGTTTATACATTCTATGTCCGAAAAAGGTTGACAAACTCGTAATACAAAGCCTAGATTTTTATAAGCCTTTGCAACTATTGCCGAGATATGATCAGTCATCATCATTTTCGAATCAAAGACTACTCCGAGGTCTTTAGTTTTGTCAGTTTTTTCTAAAGGAAAGTTGTTCAAGTAGTATTGAGATATAAATTTTCTTCTTTTGCGAGTAAAACTAATATGGAAACATTTTGATACATTCACGCTAATACGGTTATCACGGCAGTAGCTGCAGAAACGGTATAAGTCGTTCTGTAGCTTAAAAGCATCTGCTTCAGATTTTACGTAAGCGTAAATTTTCATGTCATCAGCGTACATCAGAAACTTAGCAGAATGAACAGATGCCCACATCATATAATATATTTTATATTACATAAAATAATATTGAACCTTGTGGGATCAGCTTTTTCCTTTTCTATAGCTACTGTTCTTCTTGCAGTCTTCTTTGCCTCTTTGTATATTTCTTTATCTTCATCGGAGCATGTTTCTTGCTAAATTTTAAACAAACGTTTCTTTTCAGCAACACTGTGTTTGGTAGAGTCGTTCCACCATTTTGTATCTTTTGCATTGTGCAATCGTCCTTTGCTTATTCCTAGCTCACGTTTTGATGTAGTGATACATAGTTTCTCAAAGTCTGTACATGTTTCTCCAAGAGTCTAATCTCGAAGGGGGTTTTGCTTATGTAATCCACAACATGCTTTCCTAGGGTACTCCCTTTATCCGTTTTTAGTTCATGCCATTTGATTCTCTCCATTTAACTCTTTTTATCTTAATGGCTGTTTTAAGTTTCAGGGCTGTTAGTAGTAGCCCATGTTGGGAGGTGAGGGTTTCCCCAGGAATAACTTTGCAGTCCTTAATTTGTTTCAAGTACCGTTAATCTATTAAGATATAGTCTATCTGCGTCTTCGATTTTCCACTCTTATAGGTTATTAAATGTTCATCCTTCTTTTGAAAGAACGTATTTGCTACTGCAAGATATTGAGAAGCTGCGAATTCTAAAATTGTTTCACATTCACTGTTTTGCTTTCCATATCCGAAACCACCATTATAACTCTCAAAACTATCCCTGTCTATCCCCACATGACCGTTCTAGTCTCCACATACGAGTCTTTGTTCACTTAGGTGTACTGTTGTTAGATGATTCTGCAGGTCTTCTCAGAATTCTTGTTTTTCTGTATCAGAGCAATTTATAAATTGATATTCAAATTATTAGTCTTTTCCCTTGTTGTCTACACCCACATAATTTTGAAACAATATGTATCTACACAATTCAATTATATTAAGCTGTTTTTTGAGGTTAGGATAACAAGTTTATTGTTTGCTTGAAGCGGCTTGAAGTTTATGAAGGTAAATCACAGGACGAACGTGAGCATAGACGATTTCACTGCATAGTGCATTCGACTGTGTATTTTATAAACAGCTGTGGATACTTATTGCTTGGGCTGTTCTATTCCACAGAGAGGTCGTAGGCGGAAGAAAACTCCCAGTGAAACGTACAGTGGTGGACCGTCAAGCATCCAGATGGTGTGGATGGTATCGGGACGTTAGCCGCGTAGTACGTTCATGAAATTTGGCGGCTGGGATCAATCCAAATAATTCCTCAGAGCACTCCCCGTGGTATATGCGAAAGAAAATGCAAAGAGATGCAACATCTCTTCGCAACGCCAGAGAATCGAGCTGATCAGAAAGCACTCGGTCGTCGACGATTCGAGCCGCTCTGCGCTGGATGCGGTCAAATGGAAGGAGCTGGCACTGGGGAGCCCAATCCCATAGATGGGAACATTATTCCATGTGCGGCCGAACCTGCGCCTTGTAAAGTTTCAGGCGTCGGCATGAAATACGGTCCCGCTCTGCTGAGCACGCCAAACTTTTTAGAGGCCAATTTGGCTTTCTCTTCTATGTGACCATGAAAATGCACGTCACTCGATATGTCGACGTCGAGGAATCCGATACTGGCTGAGTGCAACATGGGGAGTGCCTTGAAATTGAGGAGAAACGACAAAGGGGTTCTTTTTAGCGGTTAACGCGCGAACTTGTGTCTTCTGAGGGTTAAACTGGACTTTATTCAACAAAGATTCGACTTCAGACACAAGTTTGTCCCTGTACTCGGAGAAGTTTTCCCGATAAATATTGTCATGGCCGGTGTACAGAGCGTCACAAGTGCTATCATCTGCATAACAATGAATATTACCGGTTTTTATGCATATGCAGAACAAACAGCGTTGGTGATAGCAAGCAGCCTTGTAGAACGCCAGCATTAATAGGCTTGTAATCGGAGCTTGTAGCATTTACAACAAATCAAGGTCGTGAAAGCTGGTGAAGCCCATAGAAAGGGAGCTTCGAAAGAAGCGCTTTGACCTAAACCCGATCAAAGGCCATCGCAATGTCCAAACTAACGGCCAATGCCTCCCCTTTGGCTTTACCGCCTTCGCCCATCTATGAGTCAGGTAGACCAGAAGATCTCCAGCTGATCGACCACGACGAAAACTGTGATCACTAATTAACTGGTGATTCTCAAGGTACCTCATGAGCTAGCAGTTTACAATTGATTCCATTGTTTTGAAGAACAAGGAGAGATGATGGCGATTGACTCCATTGTTTTAGAGAACAACGAGAGGTGAGGTGATGGAGAGGTTATGGCAATAGGCCTGTAGTTTAACGGATCAGAGCGGTCAACATTTTAGGGATCAGGTGGACGAAAGCCATCTTCCATGATTTTGGGACTACGCCTACGGAGTAGGAGTACCGGAAAAGACGCGTTAGAACCGGTGCCAACTCTGAAGCACACGTCCTCTGCACAATTGGAGGGATTCCGTCAGGCCCACTCGACTTGTGGACATCCAGGGAGTAAAGTGCTTTGCGAACCGAGCGCTGTGTGAACCGCACCTCTGTCATGGAGCACTCACACCGCGGGATGGTCGGCGGCGTACTCCCCCCGTTATCGAGAGTCAAGTTGGACGCAAAGAAAGAGCATAGCAGATCGGCTTTCACCTTTGCGGCAAGGGCCAGTGAGTCGTCCTCCCTGTGCAGAGATGGAAGGGACGGCTGAAAGAAATTCCCTTGGACAGCCTTGGCGAGAGACCAGAATGCACGGGTTCCAGAAGGAAGGAGAATTAGTTTCTCGCCAATCTGCCTATGTGCTACTCCTTGACTTTGCCTTAGCAATGACATTTTTGAAGGACCAAGTCAGCCCAGACCCGGTAGCACTCCTGCTTATAGCATGATGCTATTTTACTTGAACGACTAAACCGTGACTGAGATTTACCTCTGATGGGCACCACAGAGGAAGGAATAAAAAGTTCCACACCCTGAAGTACTACATCAGCGCCAGAATCACCAACAAAGCTGGGGTCGTCCAGCGAGAAGCAAACCCACCCCCAAGGGGAGGATGCAAAGAAAGACCGCATCCGACCCAATCGGCTGACCTATAGTGGCAAACACGGTGGCATCCTGCAGAATGCAACCGCAGTTTCAGCGTGAGTGGCACCACACTCCGGACAAGACAATCGTCCGAGGAACCTAAAGGGGCGTCGAGGGAAATCTGATATCCGGCCGGATAAGAGGTCAGTAGAAGGTCCAACAGGGAAGGTGCATGATCCTCTACATCTGGAATCCGCGTAGGCGAAGTAACCATATACCAAGGCAAAATCATGAACAGATCTCCCCGCATGATCGGTTAAACGTGATCCAAGCCACTCGGCGTGGTGGGCGTTAACCTCCTACCAATTTATATATATTATTACTCAGAAGTTCTAAGACCGCATACCATCCCGTGAGTATGGTAAAAGACGACAAAGAAAAATGAAATGTGAGATAGACAACTATATCTCTCAAAATAATAAAAACTTGCGATTTCTAATCCACTTATAAGAAAGGGAACCATGGCAAATGTTCTTCCTACGTTCAGCTGCGCACTTTTGATTGGCTATATTTAATTACTGGATGATGGATAGTATGATTCTTGATGGAGCAGAGAGAAAAACGGGTAATACGTTCGTAATCGATTTATTGGTAGTTGTGATCTAGCGACAAAAGAGAAAGCAGACCGCGGTCGTGCTATTTTTATACCGCTATAACACTTTACGTGGTAGAGCCACGCTGCAGTTATAATAGTTGTAGCACGAATAGGTTGGCTCGACCAGGACCACGCTCTCACAGAATAACTGCGTAAAAAGCAGCTCAAGCCTGGTGTTTAGTGTGGAGAACCGGTGGCCCCCTCAACGCATCTGCATTTTGATTCTTAATCGAGGATAAAAGTGGATGTCTATGGGCCACAGCATCCACTTACCATCAGGTGGACTGTATGCTCGTTGTCACCCTCATTCTATAAAAAAAATTAAAAATCGATAGATATATCACACAACAAAAAGAGGAATGGAATTAAATGCTCGATTGGCGTTCTAAAAACGTTATTTTATTTTGCCGGTTGTCAATAAAGATTCCCTCTCGATTATTTATTTAGACTATAATAGATTCCCTCTCGATTCTTTAGTTGGACTATAACAGATTCCCTCTCGATTCTTTAGTTGGCATTAATTGGGCGGGTTGGTTGGAATTCAAAGACGAACTCAACAATTTGCAGCAAAAATGTTCTTGAAAAACATAAATGAAAAAGCAGAATAAAAACAATTTTATTAAAAGAAGCCGTTTCTACGTTATTTGTACCAGCCGAGCTAGCCTGGGCAGGAGACAAAAATTTTATCCCCCGATTATATCCGCTGACAAGAGATAGAATTATCTCTAGCCAGAGTACAATCGGGGGAAATTTTTTTCTCCTGCCCATGCTCGCAGGCTGTTTAAAATTGAGCAAGGGACAAAAATTTTATCCTCTCCCCGTGAACATATTGTCTCCTGCCCATGCTAGCCCGATAGTAAGTGTAATATTGTTACAGTTAAATTTCAAAAAATGAACTTATTTATTAGAGACAGATTTTTATACATTGTAAAACTGTAGTATATTAAAAATAAAAAATCTTGAGATTACCTTATTTACGCCATTATGAACTATCAACTATCTATATATCAACCAAAATTTTAGCGTAGTTTATTAAAGCTCCTTTATACTTGGTAGTACCACGCTGCAGCTACTATGGTTGTAGCATGAATGGGTCGGCTCAACCGGGGAAGGACCACGCTCTCACAGAATACCAGCGTAATGATGTGTTTCGTATGGTGACTGTAGAGAACCGGAGACCCGTTTCACAGGAATTAAGGCATTCCATCTTAGTCCTCAAAACCGACAACGCATCTGTATTTTGATTCTTAATCGAGGTTAAATGTAGATGCAACAGAATCCACTTATCATCAGGTGGACTGTGCGCTCGTTTGTCACCCTTATCCTATAAAAAAAGTGCCGTTAAACTCTCGCACATGAGATGCGCGGTTCAGTTTTAATAGTATAAATAATCCATATTATCCGTATAAATTCCATAGTATTTGATACTCATAACGCTCAACGCCCGATTCATGCTTGATGCCCGACGACAGTGTACCGAGTGTTTTTAAAATTCATGTAGCTAAAATGATGATAAGTTTATTCTTCTTCATTCTTTCATTTGCCCTGAAAAATATTTCTTTATATTTTTCAGGGACAGAAGAAAGATATTTACCTCATAAACATATTGACCCTTAAACAGAGCAATCTTATTTAATTCATGCCTACGAGTTTAAATGTTAGACTAACGGAATTAAATGTTAGAATACCCCATGAGGGTATCACCGTATACGGTACCAGCACTCCTGGAGAATCCCTCGCTAAGCATCCACAACCAAGTTACTGCATTTCTGAGCGTGGATACTCGGGCTGCCACGCGTATTCTGGTGGGGGGAGACAAAATTCTGCTCAAGAAAATAACTGCTCGGGGCAAGCTGACCAACAAGACCAAGGCGACCCCTGCCACGCTATCCGTCAATTTCTGCAATATCAGGGTCTTCACTCTAACCTAAACGCCGTTCATCTACCATTTGAAAGAAAGAAAGAAAGAAAGAAAAAAACATTTATTCACGGTCTAACCACAATAGATACAAAACAAATCAAGAAATTGGAATTAAACAGAAAATAAAACAATATTTCCCTAAATTAACAAAAATGTAAAAATGATATAAAATGAGTCTGTGTAGCAGCATAAGACCGTGAAATGGACAGGACTCAGTAAAAATCGAGATACAGAAACACGAATTGCTCTGATCCCGACACTGGTTTTCGAGACGGCGAGGCCGGCTCTGCTCTTTCCGACCGGGACGCAGGTGTCCTCTTCGGCTAATGCTTCGTATCTCTCCTACCCGGGGTACAAACTGTAACACTCCTTTGTGCCTCGGGCTATAGTTTGCGTATACGTCAGTGAGGACATCTGTTCTCGACGCCTCGGCAGTCTTGAAGGTTTGGACCTGTCCATCCTTTGGCTACGCGTAGACAGTGACGACCAACCATGCGTCTACGGGTGCCTCTATAGAATAATCGACATCGTTTAACTTATTTTCGTTTAGTTATTTATTTTTATTACTTTATATGCCTAAAATATTTAATATAAATAGGAATAGACATATTATTAATCGAACTATCAAGTATATTGTTTTCTAAATCAAATGATGATGATCATTATATTACATTTTAAATATTCGTTTCGCAAACTTTAAAAACTAATCATTAGTAGAGAAGTATCAATACTAAGCATAGAGTAGAGTAATATATACAGAATCGCTCTTCGGGGATTGCCCATGTAAATAACTGGATTGGATGCAACATGGTGGCAAGAAGTGAAACAATCAGTATTGACCTGTACGGAAGCAATGCAGTTGTTAAAACGGACTTATGGTCTCCGTCTTACACCACATAAAATATATAGAGAACTGTTTAGTAAGGAGCAAGGAGATGAAAGTACGAATGTATTTGTTTGTACAGCAAGAGACTTGCTAGCACAATTACCACCAGGAACGTTAGTTGAGAATCCTGTACAGTTAGACATGGTTTATGGACTGCTGCATAGGAGAATACGTGAAAAGGTAGTCAGATCCTCCTTTATGACATTTTCATAGTTTCTTGAGAAAGCACGTGCTGTATAGGAACTTTTTGAAGAAGGCCGAATGAGACCACACATGCGTCAGCAAATTTCCTCTAATAGATCATTAAATGTATCTTAATAATAAGGGAATAGTTGTCGATCTAAACATAAATAGATTTTCATTAAGAGAAGTAACAGGAACATATTTTTCGTTAGTTTTCGAAAATGATGGTAAGTCTCTAGCGTGTTCGTCAATAGCTCTTCGTGGTAACGAAGGCACAATGCTTAACGATTCTGAACGTGAAATGATGGTAAGTCTCTAGCGTGTTCGTCAATAGCTCTTCGTGGTAACGAAGGCACAATGCTTAACGATTCTGAACGTGAAATGATGGTAAGTCTCTAGCGTGTTCATCAATAGCTCTTCGTGGTAATGAAGGCACAATGCTTAACGATTCTGAACGTGAAATGATGGTAAGTCTCTAGCGTGTTCGTCAATAGCTCTTCGTGGTAACGAAGGCACAATGCTTAACGATTCTGAACGTGAAATGATGGTAAGTCTCTAGCGTGTTCGTCAATAGCTCTTCGTGGTAACGAAGGCACGATGCTTAACGATTCTGAACGTGAAATGATGGTAAGTCTCTAGCGTGTTCGTCAATAGCTCTTCGTGGTAACGAAGGCACGATGCTTAACGATTCTGAACGTGAAATGATGGTAATTCTTTAGGCACGATGCTTAACGATTCTGAACGTGAAATGATGGTAAGTCTCTAGCGTGTTCGTCAATAGCTCTTCGTGGTAACGAAGGCACAATGCTTAACGATTCTGAACGTGAAATGATGGTAAGTCTCTAGCGTGTTCGTCAATAGCTCTTCGTGATAACGAAGGCACGATGCTTAACGATTCTGAACGTGAAATGATGGTAAGGCACAATGCTTAACGATTCTGAACGTGAAATGATGGTAAGTCTCTAGCGTGTTCGTCAATAGCTCTTCGTGGTAGCGAAGGCACAATGCTTAACGATTCTGAACGTGAAATGATGGTATACAATAATCTTTATGACTTTTAAACATATTTAGATAAAAATTTTAATTGTTCTAAGAACTGAACTAAACAAGATTCACCAATCTTAAGCTCACAAAACACTTTTTTCTCACTTAAACCAACTTGTAAACTCCTTAGATCGCTACGAACTGTCAAAGTTGTTTAGCAAAGTATAATTTGCTAAATAAAAAAACCAGCACGGAGAAAGGGACAAACAATCACACCGCTCTGTCTCATTTTTATGCAAGACGTATGCATAAATCTATCTTTTTCGTGTGCGAATGTGAAACAAGGCGTCAATTTGTCTATAGGTTTCTCTGTCTACGAATAAAACCTAAAATTTAAGGAGTACAGACACTGTATAAAAAAGGAAAGCTTTAAGTAAGGGTGGCGCCACTGTAGCTACAGTCTAAATTTTAAAGAACTTTTTATAATTCTTTTATTGCACAGACTTTCACAATAATTCTTTTTACAATAACTATTTTATTGCTTTCAGAATTTTTATTTTCAAAATCACTCTCAACGTATTTTACGGCTATTTATCATACCCTGTAGCTACTCGAGCGCTGTTATTTACTGCTAACAGACGGACACATTTTCAACTATTCTCCTATTGTAGTGGTGTTCTATAGAACGAAAAAACACAACACAAAACGCCATAAAAGAATAGAACAAACGTTTTATTGTCCAAAATTGACAACAGTTAAAGGAAAACATTACAAAATAGGTTCTATTATAATTAACTTTCTAGGCTTAAAATAATTATGAGAAAAATAAAGTTGCTTGCAAGTTCCGACATTTTGTATTATATTACTTTTGTGCAACTGGGCAGTATAATCATAGACCGCAGAGTATCTATATGGAAGTTACAAACCCGCGAATTATTGTCTCAAACTACAGCGCCCTCTAGAGCGTACTTTATACGACGTTATCAATATATCGACTCGGCACACGAATGGACCTACCAGTCCGAGTAATAAATGATCGAGGAGATATGCACGCTACATCCTCCCCTTCCAAGTCACTATTCCGTCTCGGTTGTGACTTGATTGCTTGCGATTCTCCACCATAAGGTTTTATCGAGCTAGTATGGTATTTATCACGAATTCGACCTTCATTGTCTTCTACCTCGTAGGTGGTAGCAGATAGCTTGATTTTAAATGTTCCTATACGGTGAGGTGTGAACTTCTTCGAAAACCCCTTGGAGTATTGATTCTGGGCATTTTTAGTAATCAAGACAAGGTCTCCTGCCTGGTAAGGTTAGGCTTCTCGCCTCCCATGATCAGCAACTTACTTTCGAAGATCTTGCTGATGTTCTTGTCTCTATTTAATCTCTTCTTCTAGATTTGAATGAGTGGCAAATATTGCAAGCCTTTAAATACTGGGTAACGAACTGACGCATCTGCGGGAAGAAGTAACTTTCTCCGATTTTCCTCAGAGTTCGTTCTACACCCAGGTGACTGGTAGTCGGTGCATCATGAAGTTCTTTCATAAGCTTGCCTCTTAGCGATCGCGGGACCACAAGTTGTAGTTCTTCAATCTCCTTGCGCAACATAATACCCCCTGTCAGTCCAACGGGTCAACTTCATGTCCTCGATTTCTTTTTCTCTCAGATCTAATGTCGACATAATACAATTGGCTTTTGTTGAGGATACCAATTCATTGATAAGCGGGAGTGGGTATTTATCTGTGCGGGTCACCGAATTCAATTTCTGATAGTCAACACAAAATCGTGTTTCCCCATTTTTCTTGGGCACTAACACGACCGGTGAAGCCCATTCAGATTCTACTTCTTCAATGATCTCTTGTTCTAGCATCTTATCCAGTTCTGCGCGTACTATTTCCTTTTACGCAGGAGTCAATCGATAAGGCAGCACTGCAATTGGTGCATTGTCTCCGATGTACCGCAAATTTAGTGGCTTCTCCCCCTAGAGTGAACATATCTTTATTTTCTATTAACATAGACGAAATCATTTCACGTTCAGAATCGTTAAGCATTGTGCCTTCGCTACCATGAAGAGCAATTGACGAACACGCTAGAGACTTACCATCATTTCACGTTCAGAATCGTTAAGCATTGTGCCTTCGCTACCACGAAGAGCTATTGACGAACACGCTAGAGACTTACCATCATTTCACGTTCAGAATCGTTAAGCATTGTGCCTTCGTTACCACGAAGAGCTATTGACGAACACGCTAGAGACTTACCATTACTTCACGTTCAGAATCGTTAAGCATTGTGCCTTCGCTACCATGAAGAGCAATTGACGAACACGCTAGAGACTTACCATCATTTCACGTTCAGAATCGTTAAGCATTGTGCCTTCGCTACCACGAAGAGCTATTGACGAACACGCTAGAGACTTACCATCATTTCACGTTCAGAATCGTTAAGCATTGTGCCTTCGTTACCACAAAGAGCTATTGACGAACACGCTAGAGACTTACCATCATTTCACGTTCAGAATCGTTAAGCATTGTGCCTTCGCTACCACGAAGAGCTATTGACGAACACGCTAGAGACTTACCATCATTTCACGTTCAGAATCGTTAAGCATTGTGCCTTCGTTACCACAAAGAGCTATTGACCAACACGCTAGAGACTTACCATCGTTTCACGTTCAGAATCGTTAAGCATTGTGCCTTCGCTACCACGAAGAGCTATTGACGAACACGCTAGAGACTTACCATCATTTCACGTTCAGAATCGTTAAGCATTGTGCCCTCGTTACCACGAAGAGCTATTGACGAACACGCTAGAGACTTACCATTACTTCACGTTCAGAATCGTTAAGCATTGTGCCTTCGCTACCATGAAGAGCAATTGACGAACACGCTAGAGACTTACCATCATTTCACGTTCAGAATCGTTAAGCATTGTGCCTTCGTTACCACGAAGAGCAATTGACGAACACGCTAGAGACTTACCATCATTTCACGTTCAGAATCGTTAAGCATTGTGCCTTCGTTACCACGAAGAGCTATTGACGAACACGCTAGAGACTTACCATTACTTCACGTTCAGAATCGTTAAGCATTGTGCCTTCGCTACCATGAAGAGCAATTGACGAACACGCTAGAGACTTACCATCATTTCACGTTCAGAATCGTTAAGCATTGTGCCTTCGTTACCACGAAGAGCTATTGACGAACACGCTAGAGACTTACCATCATTTCACGTTCAGAATCGTTAAGCATTGTGCCTTCGTTACCACGAAGAGCTATTGACGAACACGCTAGAGACTTACCATCATTTCACGTTCAGAATCGTTAAGCATTGTGCCTTCGCTACCACGAAGAGCAATTGACCAACACGCTAGAGACTTACCATCATTTCACGTTCAGAATCGTTAAGCATTGTGCCTTCGCTACCACGAAGAGCTATTGACGAACACGCTAGAGACTTACCATCATTTCACGTTCAGAATCGTTAAGCATTGTGCCTTCGTTACCACAAAGAGCTATTGACCAACACGCTAGAGACTTACCATCGTTTCACGTTCAGAATCATTTAGCATTGTGCCTTCGTTACCACGAAGAGCTATTGACGAATACGCTAGAGACTTACCATCATTTCACGTTCAGAATCGTTAAGCATTGTGCCTTCGTTACCACGAAGAGCTATTGACGAACACGCTAGAGACTTACCATCATTTCACGTTCAGAATCGTTAAGCATTGTGCCTTCGTTACCACGAAGAGCTATTGACGAACACGGTAGAGACTTACCATCATTTCACGTTCAGAATCGTTAAGCATTGTGCCTTCGTTACTACGAAGAGCTATTGACCAACACGCTAGAGACTTACCATCTTTTCACGTTCAGAATCGTTAAGCATTGTGCCTTCGTTACCACGAAGAGCTATTGACGAACACGCTAGAGACTTACCATCATTTTCGAAAACTAACGAAAAATATGTTCCTGTTACATCTTTAAATGAAAATCTATTTAAGTTTAGATCGACAACTATTCCCTTATTATGACGATACATCTAATGATCTATTAGAGGAAATTTGCTGACGCACATGTGGTCTCATTCGTCCTTCTTCAAAAAGGTCCTATACAGCACGTGCTTTCTCAAGAAACTATTAAAATGTCATAAAGGAGGATCTGACTACCTTTTCACGTATTCTCCTATGCAGCAGTCCATAAACCATGTCTAACTGTACAGGATTCTCAACTAACGTTCCTGGTGGTAATTGTGCTAGCAAGGCTCTTGGTTTACAAACAAATACATCCGTACTTTCATCTCCTTGCTCCTTACTAAACAGTTCTCTATATATTTTATGTGGTGTAAGACGGAGACCACAAGTCCGTTTTAACAACTGCATTGCTTCCGTTCAGGTCAATACTGATTGTTTCACTTCTTGCCACCATATTGCAGCCAATCCAGTTAATAACATGGGCAATCCCCGAAGAGCGATTCTGTATATATTACTCTACTCTATGCTTAGTATTGATACTTTTCTACTAATTATTAGTTTTTAAAGTTTGCGAAACGAATATTTAAAATGTAATATAATGATCATCATCACTTGATTTAGAATACAATATACTTGATAGTTCGATTAGTAATATGTCTATTCCTATTTATATTAAATATTAAAGGCATATAATAGTAATAAAAATAAATAACTAAACGAAAATAAGTACAACGATGTCGATTATCCTATAGAGGCACCCGTAGACGCACGGATGGTCGTCACTGTCTACGCGTAGCGAAAGGATGGACAGGTCCGAACCTTCAAGACTGCCGAGGCGTCGCGAACAAATGTCCTCACTGACGTATACGCAAACTATAGCCCGAGGCACAAAGGAGTGTTCCAGTTTGTACCCCGGGTAGGAGAGATACGAAGCATTAGCCGAAGAGGACACCTGCGTCCCGGTCAGAAAGAGCAGAGCCGGCCTCGCCGTCTCGAAATGGTAGGTGAACGGCGTTTAGGTTAGAGTGAAGACCCTGATATTGCAGAAATTGACGGATAGCGTGGCAGGGGTCGCCTTGTTCTTGTTGGTCAGCTTGCCCCGAGCAGTTATTTTCTTGAGCAGAATTTTGTCTCCTCCCCACCCCCAGAATACGCGTGGCAGCCCGAGCACCCACGCTCAGAAATGCAGTAACTTGGTTGTGCATGCTTAGTGAGGGATTCTCCAGGAGTGCTGGCTACCCTCATGGGGTAGTCTAACATTTAATTCCGTTAGTCTAACATTTAAACTCCTAGGCATCAATTAAATAAGATTGCTCTGTTTAAGGGTCAATATGTTTATGAGGTAAATATCTTTCTTATGTCCCTGAAAAATACAAAGAAATATTTTTCAGGGCAGATGAAAGAATGAAGAAGAATAAACTTATCATCATTTTAGCTGCATGAATTTTAAAAACACTCGGTATACTGTCGTCGGGTATCAAGCATGAATCGGGCGTTGAGCGTTATGAGTATCAAATACTATGGAATTAATACTATCGTGGATTATTTATACTATTAAAACTGAACCGCGAATCTCATGCGCGAGAGTTTAACGGCACTTTTTTTATAGGATAAGGGTGACATACGAGCACACAGTCCACCTGATTGTAAGTGGATTCTGTTGCATCTACATTTAACCTCGATTAAGAATCAAAATACAGATGCGTTGTCGGCCTTGAGGACTAAGATGGAATGCCTTAATTCCTGTGAAACGGGTCTCCGGTTCTCTACAGTCACCATACGAAACACAGCATTACGCTGGTATTCTATGAGAGCGTGGTCCTTCCCCGGTTGAGCCGACCCATTCATGCTACAATCATAGTAGCTGCAGCGTGGTACTACCACGTATAAAGGAGCTTTAATAAACTACGCTAAAATTTTGGTTGATATATAGTTAGTCGATAGTTCGTAATGGCGTAAATAAGGTAATCTCAAGATTTTTTATTTTTAATATACTACAGTTTTATAATGTATAAAAATCTATCTCTAATAAATAAGTTCATTTTTTGAAATTTACCTGTAACAATATTATACTTACTATCGGGCTAGCATGACGTAGGCGCGGGATCTGAAGCTTGTTGTCTTGCAACACTTGCTTGACATGCTGCAGCTCGGCGGCCAGATGTTTTCTGTCACGGATCCCTCGTGCTCTCTGAAACAAAGATTTACCCACGGTAGCTAACTGTGAAGGATGATGGTGAGATTCACTATTTAAATATCGGTTGGTATGGGTCTTTTTTTCTATACACAGTGTGACCAATAGTGTTATCAGGATTTCGAATTACTAAAACATCTAGGAAAGCTAATGAATTATTTGCCTCTAACTCCATTGTGAATTGTATTTTAGAGTTTATAAAATTAAGGTAGTTTAAAATGCAGTTACTTTGTCAGATCGTAAAATTGTGAAGGTGTCGTCTACGTACCGCTTGTAGAATCTTAGATTTACAGGAGCAGTAAGAAGGGCTTTCTCCTCGAAGTCTTCCATAAATATGTCGGCGACTATGGGAGATACAGGTGAGCCCATCGCCACACCATCTACTTGCTTGTAGAACTCTTCCTTCCACAATAGATAGCCAGATGTAAGGCAATGTTTGAGTAATACTGCATATTCAGCAGGCATGTTGTTATCTTCTACCTTCCTAGTTACAATTGAGATGCAGTCTTTAATAGGTAGGCGTGTGAATAGTGACTAAACATCAAAACTGACCATAGTTTCATTGTCAGCGAAATGTAGGTCTTTTATCTCACTAACAAAATGGTATGAATCCTTTGTGTGTGCTCTGGTATGTCCTCTCAATGGTGACAGTATTTTTGCCAAGTGTTGTGCCAGCTTATAATTTGGTGAATCGATCTGGCTCATTATAGGACGTAGTGGAGCGTTTGGTTTGTGTATCTTCGCTAACCCATACAACCTTGGTGGTTTGGTACATGATGGTATTAGCGAATTCACGTCGAGATTTATTTTTTCGGAGTATTTCTTTAATAAATCGCTAGTTGCTTTAAGCGTGTTAGTTGTGGGGTCTGTTTTGACCTATTTATATGTACTTTCGTCCGATAAAAGCTGTAGTATTTTAAAACTATACTCTGACGTGTCCATTATTACCGTAGCGTTTCCTTTATCCGCGCGGAGGATCGTTAGCTCTGGTCTGATCCGTAAGTTAATCAACGCTGTAAATCGCAAGCCTGCGAGCATGGGCAAAAGAAAAAAAATTTCCCCCGATTGTACTCTGGCTAGAGATAATTCTATCTCTTGTCAGCGGATATAATCGGGGGATAAAATTTTTTTCTCCTGCCCATGTTAGCTCGGCTGGTACAAATAACGTAGAAACGGCTCCTTTTAATAAAATTGTTTTTATTCTGCTTTTTCATTTATGTTTTTCAAGAACATTTTTGCTGCAAATTGTTGAGTTCTTCTTTGAATTCCAACCAACCCGCCCAATTAATGCCAGCTAAAGAATCGAGAGGGAATCTGTTATAGTCCAACTAAAGAATCGAGAGGTAATCTATTATAGTCTAAATAAATAATCGAGAGGGAATCTTTATTGACAACCTGCAAAATAAAATAACGTTTTTAGAACGCCAATCGAGCATTTAATTTCATTCCTCTTTTTGTTGTGTGATATATCTATCGAATTTTAATATATTTTTTTATAGAATGAGGGTGACAACGAGCATACAGTCCACCTGATCGTAAGTGGATGCTGTCAAGACATCCACTTTTATCCTCGATTAAGAATCAAAATGCAGATGCGTTGAGGGGGCCACCGGTTCTCTACACTAAACACCAGCCGTGAGCTGCTTTTTACACAGTTATTCTGTGAGAGCGTGGTCCTGGTCGAGCCAACCTATTCGCGCTACAACTATTATAACTGCAGCGTGTCTCTACCACGTAAAGTGTAAGCGGTATAAAAGCGGTCTTCTTTTGTTCTAGATCACAACTACCAATAAATCGATTACGAACGTATTACCCGTTTTTCTCTCTGCTCCATCAAGAATCATACTATCCATCATCCAGTAATTAAATATAGCCAATCAAAAGTGCGCAGCTGAACGTAGGAAGAACATTTGCCATGGTTCCCTCTCTTATAAATGGATTAGAAATCGCAAGTTTTTATTATTTTGAGAGATATAGTTGTCTATCTCACATTTCATTTTTCTTTGTCGTCTTTTACCATACTCACGGGATGGTATGCGGTCTTAGAACTTCTGAGTAATAATATATATAAATTGGTAGGAGGTTAACGCCCACCACGCCGAGTGGCTTGGATCACGTTTAACCGATCATGCGGGGAGATCTGTTCATAATTTTGCCTTGGTATATGGTTACTTCGCCTACGCAGATTCCAGATGTAGAGGATCATGCACCTTCCCTGTTGGACCTTCTACTGACCTCTTATCCGGACGGATATCAGATTTCCCTCGACGCCCCTTTAGGTTCCTCGGACGATTGTCTTGTCCGGAGTGTGGTGCCACTCACGCTGAAACTGCGGTTGCATTCTGCAGGATGCCACCGTGTTTGGCACTATAGGTCAGCCGATTGGGTCGGATGCGGTCTTTCTTTGCATCCTCCCCTTGGGGGTGGGTTTGCTTCTCGCTGGACGATCCCAGCGTTGTTGGTGATTCTGTCGCTGATGTAGTACTTCAGGGTATGGAAATTTTTATTCCTTCCTCTGTGGTGCCCATCAGAGGTAAATCTCAGTCACGGTTTAGTCGTTCAAGTAAAATAGCATCATGCTATAAGCAGGAGTGCTACCGGGTCTGGGCTGACTTGGTCCTTCAAAAATGTCATTGCTAAGGCAAAGTCAGAGGAGCACATAGGCAGAATTGGCGAGAAACTAATTCTCCTTCCTTCTGGAACCCGTGCATTCTGGTCTCTCGCCAAGGCTGTCCAAGGGAATTTCTGTCAGCCGTCCCTTCCATCTCTGCACAGGGAGGACGACTCACTGGCCCTGCCGCAAAGGTGAAAGCCGATCTGCTATGCTCTTTCTTTGCGTCCAACTTGATTCTCGATAACGGGGGGAGTACGCCGCCGACCATCCCGCGGTGTGAGTGCTCCAGACAGACGTGCGGTTCACACAGCGCTCGGTTCGCAAAGCACTCCTCTCCCTGGATGTCCACAAGTCGAGTGGGCCTGACGGAATCCCCCCAATCGTGCAGAGGACGTGTGCTCCAGAGTTGGCACCGGTTCTAACGCGTCTTTTCCGGTACTCCTACTCCGTAGGCGTAGTCCCAAAATCATGGAAGACGGCTTTCGTCCACCTGATCCCTAAAAATGTGACCGCTCTGATCCGTTAAACTACAGGCCTATTGCCATCACCTCTCCATCACCTCACCTCTCCTTATTCTTTAAAACAATGGAATCAATTGTAAACTGCTAGCTCATGAGGTACCTTGAGAATCACCAGCTAATTAGTGATCACAGTTTTCGTCGTGGTCGATCAGCTGGAGATCTTTTGGTCTACCTGACTCATAGATGGGCGAAGGCAGTAAAGCCAAGGGGGAGGCATTGGCCGTTAGTTTGGACATTGTGATGGCCTTTGATCGGGTTTGGTTCAAAGCGCTTCTTTCGAAGCTCCCTTTCTATGGGCTTCACCAGCTTTCACGACCTTGATTCGTTGTAAATGGTACAAGCTCCGATTACAAGCCTATTAATGCTGGCGTTGTACAAGGCTGCGTGCTATCACCAACGCTGTTTCTTCTGCATATCAATGGTATGTTGCAAACCGGTAATATTCATTGTTATGCAGATGATAGCACTTGTGATGCTCTGTACACCGGCCGTGGCAATATTTCTCGGGAAAACTTCTCCAAGTAGAGGGACAAACTTGTGTCTGAAGTCGAATCTTTGTTGCGCAAAGTCCAGTTTAACCAACAGAAGACACAAGTTTGCGCGTTAACCGCTAAAAAGAACCCCTTTGTCGTTTCTCCTCATGTTGCACTCAGCCAGTAACGGATTCCTCGGCGTTGAAATATCGAGTGACATGCAGTTTCATGGTTACATAGAAGAGAAAGCCAAATTGGCCTCTAAAAAGTTTGGCGTGCTCAGCAGAGCGGGACCGTATTTCCTGCCGACGCCTGAAACTTTACAAGGCGCAGGTTCAGCCGCACATGGAATAATGTTCCCATCTGTGGAATGAGGCTCCCCAGTGCCAGCTCCTTCCACTTGACCGCATCCAGCGCAGAGCGGCTCGAATCGTCGACGACCGAGTGCTTTCTGATCGGCTCGATTCTCTGGCGTTGCGAAGAGATGTTGCATCTCTCTGCATTTTCTTTCGCATATACCACGGGGAGTGCTCTGAGTAATAGTTTGGATTGATCCCAGCCGCCAAATTTCATGAACGTACTACGCGGCTAACCTCCCGATACCATCCACATCATCTGGATGCTTGACGGTCCACCACTGTACGTTTCACTGGGAGTTTTCTTCCGCGTACGACCTCTCTGTGGAACTCTTGTTCTATAGAAGCCGAAAAGCCGGGCTTGCCTTGTCAAACTGAATCAATTAATAATATCAATCAATAATATCAACTAATAAAATAACTCGTAAACTGTTTCAAACTATTTCTAATTTCCCGCGCACTTCACTGTTCGACACAGGTCGACCGATGACTTCGTATTGCCTTAGCGATACTGCTGCTATCATAAAAAATGAGTTTTTATAGAGCGATTACTTGTCTCCCTCGCTCGCGTGGGCTTTTTACGGGGCTTTCGAGAAGACGTTCGCTCTCTTTCTAACCTATGGCAAAATATTCTATAATGAAATATAACTACGATCGTATATATTATAGCAATTAGTATAGAGAGTTAATGCCAGGCTTTTGGAATGAAGTTGTCGAGAGCGCAGGCGCGCGGGCAATACGTTTGCAAGTTCATTTCACATTTCAATGTTTATTTACTCTGTGTGTTTAGCGTAAGCGATTTTAATATTGCGAGTTGAAAATTAATGCCTTTTTAAAGATTTTTTGTGAAAATGGAGGATACTAGTGTTCCTTGTGATACATTTAAGTGTGTTAAAGTGCTAATCGGAGAGGAAAAGGTTAACAAAGTTTAAAGAAAAATCTTTAAACTTTGTTATACACAAGGTCAAAAGTGTATTTCAGACTTGTCAATTATCGCAATTAAAAAACAGTTATTGGTATAATTAAGACGTTCATCAACATTTTACGTGGACGTAATTAAATCTTTCCTTAAGAAAGACGATTCCATTTAGAATGTAAATAATATGTTTTTTTTTTCATTTTGTACATTGTACTTTGTTCATGTTTTACTTTTGTTCATGTATTGTATTGTATATAAATATCTTTTTCTTTCGTTCAAACAAACCCAAACGGCTTTCTTCAAAGCCATCGAAGCTATGCAATTACTGATATGTAATACAATCTATCTAGCAGTAGTATGCCTTCTGTGTGCATTGTTAAACACGTCCTTGACAGCACTGAATATGAAACTGAAGAGTCAAGATTGGTGTATTTTTATAAAACTGCTAAAAACAACAGTATAAATTATTATCAATTTATATCTTGCGCTTGTCCTAGTTTGGAGCTCTAGCTTCGCCACTGCTGTGGAATAGTTTAACACCGGCGATTTTTCCAGAACGATACGACTTAGGGACCTTCAAGAAAAGAGCTTACTCCTTTCCGGCAATGGACCTGCAAATCCCCTGGTGTTGCAGTTGTTCATGGGCGGCGGTAGTCATTTAACATCAGGTGAACCGTATGCTCGTTTGCCCCCTCTTCTATAAAAGAGACTACTATTAGCAACCGGGATAACCCATTCATTCCCCTTAAGGGAGGATTTTATAAGGGTGGTAAGATTATCGACTGCGGTGTCTATGTTTCCCGTGCTGTCGAGGACGTCGGAAGAGAGGGTGATGAGAAAGTATGGAGAGCCCATAGGCGAGGCTAGCGACTCCCTCTTCCAGTTGGTGTAGGTTTTGGAAGAGGGAGACGGAGGGGGTGGCTGATGGCCAAGGATGAGGGATACAGGACGGTATTCGGATCATAGATCATCGAGAGTCTCGATTCATCTAAGGTTAAGGGAAAGTCCTCTTACTGGCGCAAAGTCTAGCACGTTAGGAGCATGGTCGACAATGTCGGGATAGTGGGTGACAGCGAGGGGGCTGAGGTACACAGTCAGGTCGAGAGACTGAGTGATATCAAGTCCAAACATAATGACTGAATTGCCTAATGCAAGGATGGCTTCGAAATCGTACTATAATGGGAGGTTTCCGCTAGGGATATAGATGGAGGCTATGATGATAGACCGGTGTCCAGTCAAGGCTATCTTACTTATTGTGACTTCCATATTGGTAAGCAACGGAGTGAGGATGTGGGAGCAACGAAGTGACTTCTTATAGTAAATGGCAGTACCGCCGCCTTTGCGGTCGGGTCTGTCATCATGTAGAATAGAGTACTTATTGATAGAGAGGCCGTTGAGGACATTTGGCTTGAGGTGGGTCTCTTGGAGGAGAAGGAGGTTGGCTGAGCGATCTCGAAGACAGAGCTAAAGCTCTGGGAGGTTATTACGCAAACCGCGGATGTTAAAAGATACAAGCGACAATCTCTGACATTATGTTGTTTTACAACGAACACAAGAGGTTGTGATGCTCAACAAGAGCAAGGAGACGGTCCTGAGGGGACCGAGCAGCGTGCAGTTTGTGTGCTAGGTTGGCAATTTCCCCTATGTCGATGCTCCCAATAGCAGTATAAACTGTATTCAGGTCATCAGCCAGAGAGGACTGTGCCTTGGGTAGGGCGGTGAAAATCCGCGTGGGGTCAGCCTTTTTGGTGCCCTAAGCGATGAGCGGGGCCGGTGAGGGCAAGTGTGGCGATAGAGAAAGCATTTTCAAAGCCCAAAAGCGTAAGAAACAATAATAATACAATACTTTTAATTATGATACGGTAATAACTATTATATTCATAATTATTTAATTAAAAATATATTTCATATATATTAAATCTATTTATAATTAATTGGTAGTGTTGTAAAGAAATAAATTTTAATTTAATATTTGCATGCCAAAATTGTAGAATGCTAGATTCTACGGAACTTTTATGTACTCTGCCAATATTATATCGTGAACTACATTCAAGGCAAATAAGTAATTATTATTATTATTATCCCGGGTATTCATAGAGTATTCTCATCTGGTTGGGCTGAATAAATATATAAAAGGAAATGATAAATATATATTTAATATACTAACATAAAAAAATAAATAATACCACCAACCAGATGGAAGCCCTCAGCAGAAAATGAAAGAAACCGGCGCGGCGGACGATGCAGGCGGTATTGAGGAGCACCGCCTTCTGCATTTGAGCACGGAGCGGTCCGTCACGGAGTCCCAGCCGCCTCATGACTCGAGAGGCTGACTGGGATTAGCCCGTTTGCAGAAACGATTACAGAAATAATTTCGGTCGGCAGACCACCCCACAAGTCGGTCACCCGGTGAGCCAGATCCAGATATTTTCATTGCTTATCTGTTTCACCTTTCACGAGGTTCTCGTCATCCGGAATGATAATGTCGACCAAAAATATCCTTGACAGTGCCCGGTCCACCAGCACAATATCAGGCTTATTCGCAAGAAAAGTCCTAACTGTGATGATGGCCCAGTTGAACCTGGCGCAGTCGTTTATGAGCACGGCTTCCGGCAACTATTTGTAACACGGCAATTTTCAGTCCTCGAGATCGTATTTCAAAGCAAGCTCCTGGCGTTGGCTACTAGGTTATGCCTGTGCAAGTGCTTAGAGTTAGAAAGCGCCGAAAACCGGAGATAATATGCCTAAGTGACTCACCGGGATGCCGACAAACTCGACAGATGTCGATGCTGCCATTCTTTATAGTTGTTGGTCTGAATAAGCTGATCCTGTATTACACGGACGAAACCATCGGTTTCCGTGCATAAAACACGTCGCAAACTGATTGTTTCATACCAGCCTGATCGATACCGATGTTCTGTGACATACCCAGGTGTAGATATGTTTCAGTATCGGAAAGGGTCTTAAAGTTAACGGGCATAAATAAATCTATGCCATCAGAGTTAGCAACCCTTCCCCTTTCAACATGTAGGACCGCACACTTATCCGTTCCCAGCTCCATTCTATTAGAAAGAGATTGCTGAATTCACAAGTGATGTTTAGCAGTTTCACAAGATGGGAGCGACTGGAGGTGAATAATTTAAGGTTATCCATATAGAAAAGGTGGGTCAATTTTGTACCTTCCTTCCGAAGCTGAAATCCCCTACCGGTGCCCATCAGTAAAGTACTAATAGGGTTCAAAGAGAGGCAGAATCAGATTGGAATCAGAAAGTCGCCCTGAAAGATACACCGTGCTCCACTGCCACACAGTTCATCTTGTATAGCTCGAAGACTGTTTAGCCATGTATGGGGAACCGAGTCGAATGCCTTTCTATATTCCGACGGTTGCGTTTCACCACTTTGTCAATGAGGAGTGGTTCTTAGGTTCCACGACCACCGCCCCAACATCCATTTTGAGCGCGCGTCATCACCTGATTTGAGTCCAGGTGAGGAGTGATTTTCGCGCTCAAAATGGATGTTAGTGTCTTGTATATGGTCGTGATGGAGTGATATGAGATAAAATAAAATGAATGATTTTTATTCAATATAGATTATTGTATAATGCTAATTGAAAGTCATTATTTTATTTACCACTGGTTCCCATAAAAACCTCTGTCCTGGTAAAAACCAGCAAGAAACCCAATGGGCTTATTTTTAAACATATTTCAATTTGGCCAAACCAGCATGGTGGCGATCACCTCATTCCCAGGGGCTATTTTCGTTTATGTATTCATTGATATTATAATAACCCTATTTGTACAATTTTTCTTTAATAAAACACTTAAACTTGTTCGTTTAATGACAAATTTGTACATTTTCTGGGATTTTATTGTAAAAGCATATACATTGCCTCATAAATGAATTACTAATTCTGTGGAGTCTAGTAACTGGTATTACAAGCTTATGTTTGTTGCTATTGTTTAAAGTATGAACATCTTGATTTCTTATATTTACGCGAACACTACACATTGAAATAATACTAGTTTTTACGGATTTTATCGCGTATATTTAACTATAAATACCCGATTTGTTTCTTATAGTGAGTGTAGAGAACCGGAGCTTCGGAGACCCTTTTTTTACTGGAAATGAGGCATTCCATCTTAGTCCTCAGGGGTGACAACGCATCTGCGTTTCGATTCTTAATCAAGGATAAATTTGGATGTCTATGGGCCATAAGATCCACCTACCATCAGATGGACTGTGTGCTCGTTTGTCACCCTTATTCTATAAAAAATGTATCGACCAAATAGGCGATATATTGAAGATGTTACCCAACCATGGTACCCACCTTACCCAACAAGAATGTATAGTATATTTGGATTTGAAGGAGCGATAATGGTGTGTCAGAAACAGAAACATGCCAAATTGAAGTCCGAAGTCTAAAATAACACACATATATTAAAAATAACACACTATCATAGGCACACAATATCTTCATAAATTGTTATATAATGATTTCTTATATTTACGCGAACACTACACATTGAAATAATACCGCGTTTTATCGCGTATATTTAACTATAAATACCCAACGTTTCGAGCGCTTTACAGCACCCATGGTCACGGGGAGGACTGTGATGTTCAACGTCCAAATGTCATAGTTAACCGCGGTTACCATAGATTAAAAATTAAGTTTTGTTCCGATCTACACAGTATGAACTTACGGTATCTTGAAGTCTTGCAGTTGTATGCTTGGGTTGGGATTTAATTTTATTTATTATAGGATCTCAAGCAGATGGTAGCACCCAGCCATCTTCTCTATTGAATTTAATTTATAATTAAATATTATAAATTAAAATATATATTATGAATAAAATTAAATATTGGAGATCGGAACAAAAGTTAAATTTTTATCTATGGTAACCGCTGTTAACTATGACATTTGGGCGTTGAACATCTCAGTCCTCCCCGTGACCACGGGTGCTGTAAAGCGCTTTTTTTTTTGCGCCCGAAGCAATTAAAAGGCTACCCTATACGTAGGGAGGCGGAAAATGCATTACGCATACCACGATAGCCGGTCTATCGTGGTTATGAGGGGCTCACTGTCCTACCGGGGACCCTAAGTGATACCCTCTAAAAACCGCCTTTGGGGACAGGCAGCCGGCTGATTAAGCTGTATTGTGCCTTATCATGAGCGACCCTCTTTTGGGAAAAGAGGGCGCAGGCGGCTAAGTGCCGCTGAGGGAGTGCCTACGAAGGCAAATTAAAGTTGGTTAATACAATAATTTAATTTAATTAGAGTTGGCCTGAGCCGCCAGGAGACAGTTCAGGTCGTTTGAAAGTTTATTAGGCGGGTCCAAGAGAGAGTTTCTCGGCCTGCGGACACGATAGCGAGAGGGGGGTGGGGCTGCATAAGAAGCTGCCTCACGAATTAATTGGTTTGGGTGCGACTCTGAGGCTTTGAAGAAGTTCTCAGAGAGTTTTTTAAGAAATTGTTGAATTGTTGGGAGCTCTAAGTCCCGATGAAGGTCGGCATTACGGACGTACCAAGGTGCGTTCGCAGCTCGACGACAGAAGAGGTTCTGAACTATTTGGAGTTCATTTATAATATTAGGGTTTGCGTGGGCAAAGACGGGGCCCGCGTAGGACATGACTGGTCGTATACAGACCTTGTAAAGGGTACGCTTGTTTCGAAGGGACATTTTACTGTGTCGGCCCAACATACTGTTGAGCCTACTCAGATAAAACCGTGCGTGACGGGTTACTCTTTTGACGTGGGGCCTGAAAGTGAGCCCTGTGTCTAGCTAGAGTGACACCTAAATATTTGGCGGACGTATGCCACGGGACAGGGGTCCCTAGCATACGTATTGGTGGAGTGTTTTTGAGACGGCGTCGTTTATAATCGAAGTGAACGGCGGAGCTCTTCTCCGGGTTCACATCGATGTGCCATTTTTTGAACCAAGCTCCTAGGTCATCAGTGTAAAGCGCTCGAAACGTCGGGTATTTATAGTTAAATATACGCGATAAAATCCGTAAAAACTAGTATTATTTCAATAGGAACATCTTTATTCTTATGAAAGCTATTTATGTTTTTATGTACATACATTATATTTTCATATATATATTGCGTCCCCAAGTCTATGACGACAGAACTGCTGAATTCACAAGTGACTTTCAGCAATTCTATATGTTGGGAGCGCTTGAAGGCGAACAACTTGAGGTCATCCATATAGAAAATGTAGGTCACTTTTGCACCTCCTTTCCGAAGCTGAAATCCCCTCCCGGAGCCCTCCAGTAATGTACTGAGAGGATTCAAAGAGAGGCAGAACCAGATTGGACTCAGACAATCGCCCTGGAAGATACCCCTTCTTATCCTTATGCGGCTTTCCGCAGCCGTCATCCGCTCACCCAGATGACAAAGGATCGTACTCTACTGCCCCACACACTGCTCGAACTCTCTCACTGTACAGTCAATCTTGTACAGCTCGAGAACCCTCTTTAGCCATGTATGGGGAACCGAGTCGAATGTCTTTCTGTAGTCTATCCAGGCGGCAGAGAAGTTTCGATGGTTACGTTTCAGCACTTTGCCAATAGCCGCGTCGATGAGGAGTGGTTCCTTGGTCCCACAACCACTGCCCCGACATCCATTTTGAGCACGTGAAATCACCTGATTTGAGTTCAGGTGACGAGTGATTCTCGCGCTCAAAATGGATTTTAGTGTCTTGTATAAGGTCGGTTGACACGTGATGGGGCGGTATTTGCTCGAGTTTGTGGTATCCCGGTCCTTAGGAACCAAATGAGTGATCCCAGTAGTGAAGAGGCTCGGGAGCGACTTCTAGTTGAGAGCCTCTTAAAACTGTGTGTTTTTTTTTTTGTATCCATACATGTCATAAATAAGTGCATTTTTCCTCAATCGACATTTTTGTTTCTAGCTCGAAATGGCGCGGTAATGACGTAGGTTTTTTCTATTTCCTTTTTTATTTAATTAAATTAAAAAAAATATTTCTAATAAAAACATAACGTACTTGTAAACAAGATATCCTGAACAACCCAAAACCATTGATTTATATGTTTTGTACATAACTCAATGCCCAAAATTGTATAATACTTAGGTATATTTCTTTGAAGAACTTAAAAGATATTTTAAGTTTAACTTCCATAATGAGTAATCTAATTAATACGAAATTATCGAAGTGCATAGTTTGAGTGTTATTTTGTATATCTAAAACTGATAATTTTTTTAACTATATAACAGCCTTTATTATTGTATCAAACAATCAAAACGGTTTCAGTAACACGACTTTTGTCCGAACCATTTTTGAGATGAAACGCACGCCGATTGGTCCCATAGTGGGGCGGCCTGGTAAGTTACGTAGGGATCGATGTATGCAGGTGACTTAAGACCATATATAAATAAATATGCAGCAAGTTTAGGACCGTATTCAGTTGTATTCCTTTTGGGACGGCCGTAATTACGTTGGTCATAAAAAATTAAAAATAGAATTAAAAATGTCTGTACAAACTTCAAAGCGGAAGATCGACCATGATGTAGGCAATAAGTTTAGTTTTTTGGTGTATCCCAATTATTTTTAACTATTATTCTTGTTTCATTTATTAATCTTGGCATAGTAAAATATTGTCCTTACGATTTCAATTATCTGGTTAGACTGTATTGGGTGTTGTTTACCGTTTAGCGCCTGCTTACAATTAATAGCAAAACTCGTAAACTCGTAAAATATTGCACGGGAAACATTTATTACATCTTTTATTGAAACTTCTGTACATTAATAAAAATCCAACAAACTTATTTTCACAGCAAATAATTCATTATTTATTGAGAGGAAGTATATTATATGATCATATTACATGATGTTTTAATAAGTAAGGTTGCTAGAATCAGTAAGTGAATACCTAACGACACGGTAGTGGCAGTAGACTGGATGAGACTAAAAGAGAGATTAAAAGTAGAAATAAGTTTCTTGCGCTTAGCCTAAAAGGAAAAGGAAATTAAAGGGTTGTAGGGATTAGAATACTAGTTCTAGGTCAATAGGTACAAGATTTTTTTATGGAAGTTGTCACAATCCACCTGACGTTAAGTAGGTAATTGCTACGAGCAATTAGACCACCGCGCTGCACCTGTATGGCTTATTTAACCTTAAAGAAAAGTAAGCAAATACCAATCGATAAGGTCAGCGGGGGTGTTAGAAAAGAAAGTTAGTAAAAGGGAAAGAGGTCCCTCATTTCCCAGATCCCTCTACATTGCCTTGTCTCCGACCGTGTTGGTGAACTTCACAGTTCACATCATGTTCTCGAAGTATTTTAATTTCGCAGACATGCAAGTTTCTTCACGAAGCGTAACCCTAGCAGGTGGTAAACTCAATTTCTTCGCAAAATTAACGTAAAAACATTTTAAAATACCCTTAGCTGGAAAACTTTCGACTTTTCGAAGAAATAAATAAATGTAGATAGGTATATAAAAAAGAGGATATATATATATATATATATATTATATTTTTTTTTTATGTTACGTGTTGTATATATTAAATCGTTTAACTCAAAATCTATTTGATCGATAACCATGAAAATTGGTTTATATGGATATGTATTTTTTGGAGAAAGTTTATAAACTATACTTGTTTATAAACTAAAAAAATAGAAAACAAACAAATTTAAAATTTTTGATTTTATCTGCTTTTTTGCAATCAAGCGCAGTAATTAATGAATTAAATTACAGATTCAGCTAGTATCATTATATTATTATTACATTTTAAAGCAAATAAAAGTAAATCTAAATAATGCACTAACATTTTGGTTATCATATTAAAATATATAAATCTGTTTTGTGATAACGCCATCTAGTGACAAGAATATAAAATAATACGTGAACGTAATTTCATTTAAATTTTAGAGCGATGATTAGACTTTCAAACTAAATGTTGAAAAACTCTCAATAGATGTCAGGAAGATAACTTACATAAGCTTATAACATGAGTAACAAGGATAGAATGTCGTATGGCCTGATTAAAAATGAGATGGGTATAGCCACTACTACATTGATAGTTACTACCACATTGAAATTCTATTACACGACATGACAAGAAAAGAGAAGTTGTAAAACAACAACTTTGTTCGCCGCTTGTACTATGGTTGGTTTTCTATCAGATGTAAAATGGACGGGCGGTCGTGTAGAGGTGCGCTCGGAAATTCCGCGTGTTTGTTATAATATCGATGTTTATTTTGACGTGAAAACGAATATTGTTTACACGATTGTTCGACTTCTTCGGTGTTCGATTCTCAAAGAAGATTGTGTAGTGCGTGTGTTTTTATTTGACGATATCGTTCAATTTACTTGCAGTGATTTTGCTGATAGCTCACTCACCGGTGGGTGCGCGCGTGAAAAACTACGTGTTCGGTTTTTAATGAGAAGCCGAATAGGCATCTAGTGTTAGTGATTTTCAGTACCATCATGCTGTGTACGGTGACATAGTGAACGTAAAGATAAACCCTGACCTCTGACAAACATGTCTGGGCGCTCGGATTGCAGAAAATTTGCACCGAACATCTTCAATAAGAGCAAGTGCACCAATTGCTTCAGGCAAAAGGAGGAGCATAGTGCTGAGGCCTTGGAATCTAATCGGGTAAGGCTATTCAAACAAGCTGTCGTTGAACATCAAAAATCTACTATGTTAGTGACTAGTTATGTAGTGGTTACTTGTGGCATGTATGTGTGTAGGTAGACCTTCTCTTTTTCTAAAGTGTTGATCTAACGGAATTCTTAAAAAGAAAAAGTTTAAAAAGTGAAGAACAATGTGGATACTTCTCTCTGTTGAGAAAAGTACATACCTGTGGGATGATGGCTTTACAATTTTTATTCAGAATATCTTTCAGAAAATTTAAAATATTGCTACCTGTTAGCCTGTTCGTGTATAAAATACAAACCTTGACATGTTCTGAATTTAGTTATGTACATAAATATTTACTATTTTTAATTCTAGTTTATTATAAATAATTGTTAGAGATTGTTTATTGCTTTTAATCAAATCAAAAACAAGATTTAGGAACTCGCTATATTGCTGCAATAAGATGTTGAATTGAACAGACCCAAGTCCGTGTTAGGCACCTGTCATGTAGGGTTTCTTAGTATTGATTATTTTTAATATTTTTCAATAAATGTAACAGTATTCGTAATGTTACAAGTTCGTCGAAAGTATTTAGTTAAAGATAAATTAAAGATGATTTTTTATAATTTGAGTTTTGAGAACATTGGAGGCTACTTTGAAACATGATATCTTGATTTTGATTAAAGACGCCGGAAATAATCGTTAGTGACCATTTTTCGGGCCAAAAAGCCGGGTAAACTAAGGTTTAAGTACTGATAAGTACTTAAGTGTAAGTATTTTTTTACGTGGTAGAGCCAGTTATATTATGGTTGCAGCACGAATGGGTCGGCACTCGGAAGTCGGAAACGACCACGCTCTCACAGAATACCAGCGTCAAATCAATGTTGCTGTGTTTCGTATGGTGAGTGTAGAGAACCGGAGACCCTTATTACTGGAAATGGGGCATTACGAACTCAGGGGTGACAATGCATTTGCATTTATTGAGGATGGATGTAGATGTCTATGGGCCACAGCATCCACTTACCATCAGGTGGACTGTGTGCTTGTTTGTTACCCTTATTCTATAAAATAAAAATAATAACTAGTTCTTCGGGACTTTCCCGTAATAATTACTCATTACACTAAACTGCTTTGTTCTGAGCACGGTGTCCTCCAGGATATATTTTGAAGGAAGTGTGGAGGAACAGTATTATTTAATTCTCAAATCCCTTCCAATCACTTGGACAATAAGACGACGCACGGCGTGTTTCCATCCTTTAGTTGCGAATATATCTAAGATTTGGAAGATGTGTTCAAATTTAACGTGTACATTGCGTACATCAAAGGATTGAAATGATATACCAGCATCAGACTCCTCGCCCGAGTTTAACATAGATGTCTTCGAAATAATAGTTAATAGGTTTTTTCTAATGTATTACAGTACATAAATATTCAACACTGCATTTAGGAGAGGTGGGGATGGGGTCGTAATTAAGCACAAGTTTATAATTTATGAAAAAGACTACAGCGGCACTTTAACAATATGTCTTGCTATACCTAGTTCAGGGGTGGCGAACCTTTATGTATCAACGTTCAACGTGCCATTTTTCTAAAGAAATGTTTAATTAGGTAATAGACGTAACGTAAAATAATTTTGACTTCGTGATAATTGGGAAACTAATAGTACTAAACACTATCGACTCAAAACTCTTTATTTACTACAAAAAATAGAGTTTTGAATTGAGGCATTTATTTAATATACAACGCAAAATACATTTTGCAATGTATAATAATAAATGTTTCAGTTATACCTACGCGTAATTCAAACTAAAGTAACATTAGAGTGATTTCTGCTGTTGCGGATTATATAACAAGTAACTTATATTGGGGTTGTAAAATCATAAATATAACACAAATAAACTTTTAAATACAGTTGTGTCAACAAAATTGACTATTATGCTACGCGTAAAGGAAATATGCATTCCTTGGGGGAGGCGTAGATTTGTGAAGGGCTGTAATGATGACGATGATGAAACGAACAGCTATGCAAATAGTAGTCCACGATGTAACTAGAATCACTCACATTAGTTGGTAATATAGTCTCCAAAAATTGCCAAAATCATCATTACGTAATTAATGGATGGCTCCTTAACAGAAAAACTCAATAAATATTTTGGCACGACCCGGGGTTCGAACCAGCAAACAGACAACACAGATCGCTAGTTAAAAATGTTATTAATTGATTATCTTCACATCTTTTATAATTACTTATATAAACGTATTATTTCAATTGAATTGGAAATATCTACAAATATACTCAACGAAATGATCTAGTAAGTAAAAGAATACTTACGCAAGACTTGTTAACTTATAGTTGTCGTATGAAAATGATGAAGTAACTGTTCTCAACAGGATTGCCCTACAAGTGAAGTGGTCTTGTGTATCTTGTCATTTAATAAAAACTTAGACGCACCATGAAAAGGCAGTGCAGTTCGTTTTCTGACATGTTGCGCGGGCGCGGCTTCGATGTATGCAATAAATGTTTATGAAAGAAAAATAATAATACTTTTTTTATAATCTAATTATACTCATGCTTATGATGCGAATAAAAAGCGACAAATATCACAAATAGATTATGAGAAAAATATAGAAATATCATAAATAGATATGTTTTTATAATATTTCTTTTATTGTAGGTCATGTACTGCGATTAATAAATCTGCAAGGTCTTACTAAGCAAGTACAAGAGTAATGTTATTATCAAACTGACATTTCTATAAAATATCAAAATAAAATCATTTTACAAATATATTTTTTTATTAAAATAAAATATCTATATAAAAATAATCTCAATGTCCTACGTGTTACGACGGTATCAGAATTGATCTGTTAAAATATAATGAAGACTATTTTTCGGTTGTCATTTATTTTCTTAGACCATTTATTTTACTCGAATTTATTTACTCTTCGAATGTAAAAAGCTGATAAAGACTGCACCGATAAAGAACCTGTTTTGATAGCATTGATGTAATATGTACTACGTAAGTACTTCAATGTTCGATATTGCTTTTGGATGCATTCTGTTCGCTCATTTTTAACAGTAAAATGGAAATGGATTACTTTATAAGCACACACAGTTGACTTTTGTCAAGTATACTTTAATTAAAAGAATAAAACATTGTAAGAGTGATAATAAACGAGCACGCATTTCACCAGATGGTAAATGGATACTATGGTCCAACTACACCTTCATCTATCATCGAATAAGTACGTAGATGTGTTGCCCCTGAGCACTAATATTTGTTATCAGTAATAAGTCTCCTGTGCTCTTTATGAAACGCAACAGCATTATGCTGCTAATTTGCGCTGGTACCTATTCTGTGAGAGCGTTTCCCGTCCGCCCGGTCTTTACGAATCATTCGTGTTATAATGATAATATAGCTGTAACGTGACTCTACCACACATAGCGTACATAAAAAACACGCGTACACAAACACATACACAAAAAACATAACTGCCAGGCGTCCTGATAAAGCCGGACACAGTCAGGCTTTTTGGTTACGTGTCCGGCAAAATTGGACAGTGTCCGGCCTGTTCGGCTTTTGTTAGACTTTTTAAATTTGACCATTATGTTAAATTTTTCATGTACTTACATACATACTATAGCAATTATTGTAATGATTTTTGAATTATTAATAATAAAGTAGACTTATGTATTAAATTGTGGTTATTTCATTAGAATTTAAGATTTTATGGTAAATGATAAAAGCATTGTTTTATTTAAAAACAATGTCGTTTTACTAAGACTGAAAAATTAAGACGGTCTGGCCTTTTTACTGACTAAGCTCACTGGTCTGTCCGGTTTTAAGACCTGGCAATCCTAACCACGTATAACAAACACCACCATACCTATGATGTTGATGTGACAATTACAGTAATGGTAATAACTGTTTATTGTATTTTATGTAACTATAATTATACCTTAATTTAATATTGTTCTCGTACATAAAACAAACTTTAACGTAATCTATTAGTGTTGAATACATCTAAGTTATTTTTAATCCTTTCATTTACTGAAAAAAAAACGTTTCATTTCTTAAAATAAAAACATATTCTAAAGATATGTTATTCTACATTAAGTACACGGAAATAGCTACGACATGTGTTGAGAATACACACGTTACGTTATCAGCGTTAGGTAATTAGCGTGTTATCAGATAAGATAAGACTTCGAGAAATATACGTTGACGTAAATTTAAACAATGTTATGTTACGTTCATGTTGTTGTAAGTATGTATTCAGTTTTAAAACGATAATTTTTATGCCTTCAGAAATGACGGCCCCACCTATCGTATTTTCATTAAAAAAAACAGTATATTATTAAGTATAACAATTTATTGAAATAATACTAGTTTTTACGGATTTTATCGCGTATATTTAACTATAAATACCCGACGCTTCGAACGCTTTACACCACCCATGTTCACGGGGGGGACTGAGATGTTCAACGTCCAAATATCATAGTTAACAGCGGTTACCGTAGATAAAAATTAACTTTTGTTCCGATCAACACAGTATGAACTTATGGTATTATGGTCGAAGTCTGCAGTCTGTGAACACGTACAGGATCGCCCCCGTCACTACATCAGATTTGATAGACCACAAATCCTCGCTAAAGAACATCGATTCCTTCCAAGAATGATTCGCGAGGCTATTGAAATCAAAAAACATCCTAATTTCAATAGAGAAGATGGCTGGGTGCTACCATCTGCTTGGGATCCTATAATAAATAAAATTAAATCCCAACCCAAGCATACAACTGCAAGACTTCAAGATACCGTAAGTTTATACTGTGTAGATCGGAACAAAACTTAATTTTTATCTATGGTAACCGCTGTTAACTATGACATTTGGACGTTGAACATCTCAGTCCCTCCCGTGACCATGGGTGCTGTAAAGCGCTCGAAACGTCGGGTATTTATAGTTAAATATATGCGATAAAATCCGTAAAAACTAGTATTATTTCAATGTGTAGTGTTCGCATAAATATAAGAAATCATTATATAACAATTTATGAAGATTCGGCAATGAAGATGTTGTATGCCTATGATAGTGTGTTATTTTTAATATATGTGTGTTATTTTAGACTTCGGACTTCAATTTGGCATGTTTCTGTTTCTGACACACCATTATCGCTCCTTCAAATCCAAATATACTATACATTCTTGTTGGGTAAGGGTACTCATCATTTGGCACATCTTCAATATATCGCCTATTTGGTCGATACATTTTTTATAGAATAAGGGTGACAAACGAGCACACAGTCCATCTGATGGTAGGTGGATCTTATGGCCCATAGACATCCAAATTTATCCTTGATTAAGAATCGAAACGCAGATGCGTTGTCACCCCTGAGGACTAAGATGGAATGCCTCATTTCCAGTAAAAAAAGGGTCTCCGGAGCTCCGGATCTCTACACTCACTATACGAAATACATCGGGTATTTATAGTTAAATATACGCGATAAAATCCGTAAAAACCAGTATTATTTCAATGTGTAGTGTTCGCGTAAATATAAGAAATCAAGATGTTCATACTTTAAACACTAGCAACAAACATAAGCTTGTAATACCAGTTACTAGACTCCACAGAATTAGTAATTCATTTATGAGGCAATGTATACGCTTTTACGAGTACAATAAAATCTCATAAAATTTTAATGTAAAAAAAAGGTCTCCGGAGCTCCGGATCTCTACACTCACTATACGAAACACAGCGGTATTAAGCTTCTATTTTACTCTGGTATTCTGTGAGAGTGTGATCCTTCCCCAGTCGAGCCGACCCATTCGTGCTACAACTATAATATAGCTGTAGCGTAGCTCTACCACGTATAAACTTACTTCCATCTAGGGCATCCTTTTCCGACTCCACTACTCATTTCTGCAGCATAAATTCTAAAGATCCTTTGTCACTCTTTCTTAATTTAAGATATTTCAATTAATTCACCATTCGCAGCTAAATGCATGCAGCCATTGTTTTCCATCCCAGGCTCAGTATAAAAGAGTTGAACTATCTTTTGATAATTTTTTTTTAATGTTTTATGCGCTAGATAAGTTAGCTGGTTTTAATTGAAAAAAAGGCCTGATCGTATTTTGTGATATCAGTAGCATATTTTTATAAAAAAAAACTTGTGTTCAAACATTAAGCTTACCCACGTTATGAAACTGTCAGCGAGGATTCAATTCATTGGCAGCGACGAGATTGAATTTCAAAATTTTGTGATGCCAAAAAAGTAAAAAATTTACGTGTGTAACATAATCTATATCTAATGAGTAACGAGTTAATCTTTTTTAAAGTTGTTAAGCTGTATATTGTAGTTAACTCCTTGTAATTACATATAGGTAATATCTATAAAACTAATGGTTTTTTTATATTTACGTGAACACTACACATTGAATAAAAATATTTGTATGGATTTTATTTATTTTAGACATTATAAATAATTAAAATTAAATGCGATAAAATAGTTTTCGATAGAAAACTATTACGTATTTTATATTACTTACGTATATTATAATACAATTATTATCATTCCTAATTAAACGATATAACTCTTCCAAATGCAAAACGATATTTCTAAAATTATTTCCTCTGCGACAGCAATGTGCCGGGTACCATCTAGCAAGATATAAAAAAAAATATAAATGAAGTTAGTTCCCCGTACGAGCAATGGCGGTGCTTCAAATCGGCACAAACATTTTGTAGGGTATAGTCAGTCCAGCGGGATAATTATAGAGGTCAGGTGAAATAACGTGATAGGTGCCAAAACTAGAAAGAACAGTAAAATAGGTTATGCATTAACCAATAACAGTATTATGCACTAAAACTATAAATATACGGTGACTTTGAAACAATTTAACAAGAAATTTAACGTCAAATGCCGCGTCGCGGGTATACCTTGTTCAAGGCGGCGCGGCGGTCAGTGTGTGTTTCTTGCTTGATTTCGGCGTCACTTAAAATATGCTTATGCAGCGCACCGTTTATCCTTTTTCTTTGGTCTGGGGCCGAAAGTGATAAAATACACTAGATTAGCCTTTTCACAATAGGTTTAAAATAGTTCCACTGTGAATATCTTCATTTTGACTTTACTGCAGATAAGGGACAGCGATAGAAGTATTTACAAGAGTGACATGGGAGGCGTGACTCATCAGTCAATTTGAATCGAGCTCATAATCAGGTAATAAGTCGGAGTTACTCTAGTGTGTTTTGCACCTGTTTAAACATCTAAACGGTAATAGTACTGTTGAGGCCCGTTTACGTTGAAAACAACGTAAATATTAATTGAATAAACTACAATAAAAATAGTAAATAAGCCGTCAATAGAGTTGATTAACAAATTCTTGTTCACGCTTTCGGGTGTCGTACGAGGATGCTAAGAGAAATGCCTGTCGTATGTACCTATGAGGGAATAGCTTCCGATAGATAACGCTATGATCATCACTATTAGCTTGAGTATCGTGCTGTAAAACTGTTTTTAGATATACTATATACCAGTAAACAGAAACAGTACAAATGTCGGTTAAATTAACAATCTTAATTGTTAAAACAGTAATGAAAAAACCCTACTGCATTAAAAGGTATATTGAAAAAAAACTTTCCCTTCCATTTTGTGCTTTTGCAGCTGCAATACGAGTATATAAATATTATGTATAGCCTGTGACATTACAACATTAAAACGAACTTGACGCACCTCATGTATGTATTAAAATACATAAAGCCGTTTAGGCTACAGAGCTTGCTAAAAATAGACATACATACACACCATAGCATATACATATATACATACACTCGAAAAACATAACCCTCCCTCTAAGGCAGTCGCAGTTTATTTATTATAAAATTTTACCCTTTAAAAATTGTCTTCAATCATTAAAACTAAATAAATAATATATAAAATTCAACTAATCAACTTCATATAAATTTGATCGAAGGACACTTACACGTAAGTTACTTTGATCAAATAATTATATTTGTTGACGCCTCCTCTGTGTTTGTACACTATGTAGATGTTTAAAGATTTGATTGCTTCATTTTAATTATTTACTGTCATAAATTATCATAATTAACAATTTACAACAAAACAAACAATAAGCATAATATATAATTATTATATAATTTAATATTTTAATTGTATAATTTAGATAATACAATTTCCCATTATGAATTATTGTTTATTTATACTATACTTTTCAAATGCTCTTAATTAATAATGGCCTCTTATAATAAACAGAAAAAGTTTTGGATGTAAGATTGTTGTCTTTCTAACACTTTCAATATCTTCAATACCACTTCTAGGACGAGAAGGGAATGAATGCCTGGTACTATGTACAGTAAAAAGTAATGTATTTTCTTGTTAAAATACTTTACCCAACTATCTTATCATGTTTGATTTATTGCAGGGATATTAAGCAGTTTTCAAAATTAACAACTAAATTTCTTACAGTTTAGTTACATACAAGTGATATTGTGAGGTAACTGATACAGGTGGCAAAATTAAAAACTTTGCACAACCGACTTAAATAAAATGAGAAGATCATCAATGTATTCAAAGTCAATCAAATACGCATTATTAAGGACAATTTAAAAACCACTGGTCAGATCCCGATTAAATCTACATGGTATCATGCTTGAAGCACTAGCTTTCAAATAAAAAAAATATTCACCAAAATCGGCTCACCCAGAGAAAAGCTATGAGGCAACATTTTATTCTATTCGATTATATTCGATTGTATTCTAGCTTTTATTTTTCTTCCTATAAACACCAGAAAAGTAATGTTTAACTTCACAGTATGAACCCAAATCATAATAGGAAGAACAATGAGTAAAATTCTTACTTTATCTACCAGGACTTTAAACAATAGACATATTGTATATACAGACAAGGGCTTATGCTTTACATACATAAATACCTCTTTGACAGCACTGCCACAGCAAGGTAAGTTTAGATCAAAGGAGATGTTACATAAGAATTGTTGACCGGGGTAATAATTTTAATAAGTAGTTTTTTTAACAATGATTTAGTAACAGGCTTATGAAGACTAGAAGGTTATTCCTTCTTCTGTATTCCGTTTGAAGATTGTGGAGGGCTAACTTAAGGTAGACCTATGAATTTTATGCGTTTATATTTTTCTAATAGCAAATGCATGAACCTTAAGTTTATCTATTAATTTTGGTCAAATTCTTATAGACAATCTTTTTATAGGTTTAGGAATTTGCTTCCCATTTTATTTTGCCATTAGTTTTCCTGGATTCTTGGCATACGAGAGAATTACAAAAATTTATTTTTTTTGTTTTTTGTTTTTTTTTTAGTTTTTTTTTTTTAATTTAATTCAAAATTATTCTCTTTTGATACATTTTATTTGTTTTGTATACATTTACCCATAAAAGATAGCTGGACAAACAGATATTAATTTGTCTATTAAATTAGTAAATTTCCTATATGATTGTAGTGGATTGTAATTGAATAACTGACTTATCATTCATGTGAAATATTTGTATTTCACTTCAGGTATGAAAATGCTATAATTTTATATGTTAAGACCGAGTTATTTAAATGTACTTTAAGGTATTGATTTTTTGAATTAACTTTATGATCCAATGAACAGCAATTTTAAAATTTCCACTTTTTATTTTCTAAATCTCTTCATCTATGTATATATCATATCATGGTATTTACCAATAAGTAAAAACAAAATTATGACTAGTCTTGTTTTAATTAATTTTACAGCTGTATTAAATACAATATTTTCTAACATACTAAACTAGAAAAAAAAGCATTCGAATATACATGTGAAATAAAGTCTAATGCCTCATGCGGCATTCCCTCGTCGCACCGCAAAGCAGATATGTAATGTATAGACTCGTTTTGTCTCAAACATAGATTTTATATTACGTTTTAATTACAACTTATATAAAATGTAAGCAGTTATGTTATACATATTTTGGTAGTAAATATAAATGTAGGAATATTCATATAAAGTAGAATTAAATGTCTCGTATGCCCTATGGTGGCACCGTAATACAGATAATATGTAATGTACCGACTTTTGCTCTGTTTCATACATTGAATTTGTATTGCTGTTTTATTAATCTACCCTACAGGTTTTTTTAAATACTTATGCAATATAAGTATTCAATACATAAATACAATATACATATTAAGTTTATTGAAAAATTATGTACTTACAGATGCTCCTTCTGTTTCAAATATAGATTTCACATTTCGCGTTATAGTTAATCTACCCTACAAGTTATTTAAATGCAAAAATTACATACATTGCAATCCTCCAAAACGTTTATGAGTGTTAAGCAAGTAAGTTTTCACATGTTGCTAATAATAAAATTAATAACTTTCACTTAAAAACGAATTTTAAACTTTTTAATTTGAAGATGCGACTCGCTGATTCGGCACAAAAATTCACAATGACATGAAGTGTATAGTGTTGCCAGTGGGAGTTCATATAGTTTGGGATACCAGTAAAAATATTATATTTTCCCCAGAAGGTTAAAACTCGTGTGATTCGGTCCGTCAATTCATGACTACATAGTATACAATCACAGAGGAAGCGTCAACAAATATAATAAATGTTCTTTTTGTGAAACTGGTTTTACATAAATTACACTTTTACTAAAATAAATACGCGAAACGAAAGTTGAATAATATGTTGCAAAAACTTGGTACAAAAGTGACAAGTTGGAGTTTTTAGTAGTTGCTTTCTTAATTTATTACGAACTAAACTGTGCAGGTCAACATTGTGGTTGTTAACTCTCATTTGCATGTGTATTAAACAATATAACGCACTCCAAAATAATTCCTTTCGACTTTCGTATAGTTAGCGTAGTCGTAGACTAAGACTAATTAACTGTTTAGGAACACCAAAACGTCTCGTTTTGACTACGTGGCTAGATGTCATAGCTAAGCAAAGACAAAGCTATTATAACCGATTACATTTTGGACTTCTGATGTCAATATGTGTCTTATGTCGTTGCAATAAGATGGAAGCGACGCGCAGTGCTTAAGATATGAGTGCTATTTATAATATACGGAAACGTCGATGGCTCAAATGGCTCCGTTCGGACAATCTGGACAAATGCCCCACTAACGAGCGCGCCATGTTGGATGCGCGCACGCGAGGTGACGCGGCGCGAAGATGTTAACGATCCACACAATACCTAGCTGCCTAACCTGGCCACCGCACTAAAGAGATGCTAATTTTTTTCTTCTTACTTATACCCATGCTGTATTGCCGCGGCGGTGAAAGTTAGCTTATTAAACAAAGTGTTCTTGAACCGATCGCTGAGATGTGTGATTTGGCGTTTAATATGCACCTCATGGTACTCAATCTTTTTGATGAACGAACTTGGACATAGTTAATGTAGATTTTTAGTTATCTGTGGGTGACGCGTTCATGTTTGTGAGGTTTATTACAATTATTTATAGATATGTAGTACAAATCACGTACTTTATTACAGGTATCAGTATTTATCAAGTATCAGGTATTTCGTAGAACCTTGTTTAAGTATTGATTATGCTTCTGTTTGGTTTTAGTAATTTTCGAAATTTTACAAAAGTGGTTTGTAATTGTTATAATATCTGATATAACAGTAAAAGATATTGAACTATTAACTTTATTGAAATGGTTATAATTATTCTTCGACGACCTTGGTATATTTACTGATGTAATTGAAACATTATATTGCCTTATTTGTACTATGATGATTACGGTGTAGAGATACACACTTTCTTGCATACATTCTTTTTTTTTGCTTTTGATAGAAAGATTTGATTGCAGTAACACGGTGATATGACGGACTACTTCCTCTACTTGTTGTTCTTTGACTCAAATCTAAACCATAACCCGATTTCTATAAGTTGTACAGTCACTTTGCCTATGTCAATTACAAAACGATTACGCGTTTGTTTGGTCGAAACGAGAATAATTAGTGTTCCCACTATCAAGTGTTAGTGGGGCGCACACATGTGTTTGTTTAATAAAAATAATACATTTACCAAACAGGTTTAGAATGTTTTCGTTACGGCGGCGTGGCGTCGACACAAACTCACTTTTGCGGTTAATGCGTAAGCGCAGTACCCACAAGCGCGTATTTAGTACTTTGACACACATTTCGTCTTGTACTGTGGCTTAACAGCTTTTTAACAGCAAATTAACGTGCGTATTTTTAACTTTCCACTTCTCTAATTTCATCTATAACTATACTTGAACGCTTGGCGTTCCCAATAAGGAAGAGTCAATTGGAAATCAATCAATTCGCACTCACTCGCTAATTCTCTCCAGTATTCAAACTATTTGAAAGGCGTCATAAATCTATCGTGAAAACAACTGGAATTTGCTTCGTAAATATTGATTCTACAGTCGCGTAGAGTTTCAACCCCGTTTTTGAGATGTGATAATTTAAATTGAAAAGGAAGAGATACAGATGCATTCCATCGCGAAGATAGCTAGTCAGAGAGGGCCTTTCGGATCGTTTCACTGTCAGCTTCCACAGTTTATCAGCTACCTAGTGCGGAAGGGGAGTAGCTCTGTTTAGAGTGGTCGGGTTGAACTAGTAGAGTAATATAAAAAGGAGTGCGTGAGGAATGCGCCGGCGAGATCGCCAGGTGCAACGGCCGGGGGCCCCGCCCCTACACACATTTTTGTATGTACACGTTTTATTGTCATGATTTGGCTAGCCCAGTCTTAAATCAGTCAGAGACAGTTGACTTTATCATTTGAATTAATTTATTAAGTTACAAAACAGCTATTGGTAAGTGTTAGCCATATAAAATTAGATGACACTTTTAATAAAATGAATTGTGTTCCTTTATATGCGATTTTTAAGATCTAATGTACAACTTAGCCCATCAAATGAAATTCGGTATATATTGGTATTTTAAATTTTTAATCTGATAATATGTCATCAATGACATCATTAAATCCATTTTCATGTAAAAAATTAGATATCAATATACATATTGTTCCAACGAGCAAAAAAATGATCGTACAGCTCAAGATTAACTTGTTTGATTGAGGCGAGTTTACACCGTGCTATCTGACTCCAAGTGGTACCTACCGCCGGACCGTTAACAATACAATGGATCGGCAGTATTAAACAACGATATTATGTGGGTCGCGGAACCGAAAGAGACACCGGATAATGTGAACAATTAAAGTCAAAACAACCTGGCCGTTTTGTCAGACGCTCGACCGTGGTGTGCGAATCGGAACTGTAAATTATATAGTTTAGTTTTTGCATGTGAACGCCATTCTTATTTAAAAAGTAAGGTTTTTATTTAACGAAAAACACATTTAGTCAAGTTGTAGATGGAAATAATATGAAATTTTGTACTTAGATATCGACGACGGGCAGTAGCGTCCAAGATGTCCGCAGCTGCAACTGTTCTGCTTGTAAAAGTCCTTTGGAGATGTGAGTGCGCAACGGTTAAGGCACATCTTCAAAGGAGTATTACGTGCGTATGTCGGTTATGAATGAAAACATGATCATATTATACTATTTTCGTTTTTGTACTTGGTAGAGCCTCGCTGCAGCTATATTATGATTGCAGCACTAATGGGTCGGTTCGACCGGGGGGGGGCGGGGGGGGGGGGGGGGCAAGCTTTCACAGTATACAAACGTGAAAAAAATAGCTTAATGTTGTGTTTCGTATGGTGAGTGTAGAGAAATTTCATATTTGTTTTTTTTTCTTGGGGTTGTGCGTTTTTTTGTTTTTTTTTTTTTTCTCTTTTTTTGAAAGTTTGTTTGCACTTTCATTGCTATTATCTGCCTTGAAACTTAGTTAATATGCGGAAAAACGGCGTCAAGAACTGTCATAACACTACTACAATAAAAGCGTCATTATGGGGATAGAGTAAGTCAGCTCAAATTCTAATTTCGTCCCCGCTTGCCCGCGCGTCGTATGCTATGTACCGATATGTTTGTAATCACTAATACTGTAAGTGGAAAGGTCGTTAGACACTTATTTCATTAGGTTTATCATATTTATGCCTGTTTCTTAACGCCAACCCAGTCGCTTCTTATGTTTATCACGGTTATTTCCCATTTTAATTTTACGTCGTCCTGTTGCGTAATGTATATTCTGATCGTAAGCGACATAACCTCCCCGTTCAAAGGCCAAAGCGAAGTGACCGTGCGGCAGGAAATCAGGAATCACGCTTCAAAAGGCCGATAGTTTAGGTAATTTCTTTTTACAGTGAAAATAATGGTATTTAAAAGAAAAGTAAATAACATAAGCACTGCTTTATAGTTAATTCAGTTAGTATGCAAAGTTTCATGATCTTATTTAAAATATTTTATGAATAACAGCGGTTTATTGTTTGTTTTGGTAAATTTGGATTTTTTTCTACCGAGAAAATTTTACGAAATCGTGTTTTCGTCTAACATAATCCTTAACATTAATTCTCAACTTTACCATATATTTATTTCAAAATTAATGCTGCAATATTTTCGGCATAACGAAGGATCTTGCTAAGCCATTTGAGATTATATTTCCCCTTAAGTAAATATGATACGTCTATATAAACACTTCGGTAATCGTCCGGAATACACCGAGTGGCCCTTGATCTACTTTGCACGTGCTTATGTAGGTATAAAGGAAATTCACGTCTTAGATAAGCATGAACTTGTGGCGTTATTTATTCTACCTACTTGGATACAATATCAACGAACGTGTGTTGTGTTAGTGAATGGAGTATTATAAGAGCGATTTCGCACTGCATTCGAAACGGTTTTTGTGAATGCATATTTTCAAGTGCCTTTGACCTTTCGATGTCCTTTTACGATAACCTGATACGTAAACCAGTGCCGCGGTGACGTAACATACTTATAATAATACGCGGGAAAATTCAAATGCTGTTTGTTCGCTGCTGCCGTCACGTAGAGTCCACTAACGAGAGATAAATCTTGATAATCTATTTCGCTTTGCGACGTGTCTTTGTGTTATGGTAGTTACAAGTTGTTTTTTTTATGTCTAATAAACAACTCGAGTATGTTTGTTGTCAATTATTGTAATTTTACGCCACTTATGCCTCGTGGAGCTGTGATATAACTTGCGCTCGCCTATACATTAAGTTCGATCCCCGTCGAAACTGATGGAAAAAATGAAGGAAATAATAGGACATCTGTAGGTTTAATAACTAAAAAACTCGTATAATGATTTCTTAAAGTTACGCGAACACTACACATTGAATAAAACTAAATTTACGGATTTTATCGCGTTTATTTCATTACTTTTACTTATTTTTAATTCCCGATGTATCGGGTGCTTTACAGCACCCATGGTCACGGGGGAGACTGAGATGTTTGACGTCCCAATGTCATATTTAGTCCGGCTACCTTCATTAATATTTTTATATTATTAATATTCAAAACCCCAACTACGAGACTTCAAGATACCATAAGTTCATACTGCATAGATCGGAACAAAAGTTACATTTTAATCTATGATAACCGCGGTTTACTATGACATATGGACGTTGGACATCTCAGTCCCGCCCGTGACCATGACTGCTGTAAAGCGTTCGAAACGTCGGGTATTTAAAAAGTTAAATATACGCGATAAATTCCGTAAAAACTAGTATTATTTCAAATGTAGTGTTCGCGTAAATATAAGAAATCATTAAAAAAACTCATTTTTATAGAATCAGGGTGACAAACGAGCACACAATCCACCTGATGGTAAGTGGATGCTGTGGCCCAAGACATCTACATTTATTCTCGATTAAGAATCAAAACGTAGATGCGCTTTAACACAGCAGTATTAAGCTGCTATTTTACGCTGGTATTCTGTGAGAACGTGGTTCTTCCCCGGTCGAGCCGACCCATTCGTGCTACAAACATAATACAGCTGGAGCGTGGCTCTACCTCGTAAAATTGGGTGACGGATTTTTCATAATTTCATAGACTTAATGTTTTAGTTCAAATAAAGAATGTGTTAAATGAATTAATATCTTCTAGATTGATACCTGGAATAGGTTCCTATACAATAAAAATTAAAAACACATTTATAATATTACTATTAGTATACAATGAAACGTAGATATTTCACAATTACCTATATGTATTTAAATTTGTTTACTTATCACTCTTACTAATATAGCACTTTTATGGGCAATACTCATCGATCAGTGCATTCATACCAAGCTGTTGTTTTCTTAACATTTAAATATCATATCATAGTAACTATATATCTATATAATATCTATCAACAATTAGTGTAAGTGAGGAGTTACACAATTAAAATAACCGGAACCATGAGGACCGCCAAGCTGATAAATATAGTAAAGTATTTTTGACTTATGCCCGATTCATATATTCAAGAAACGTTACGTTCTCCATAACATACAATCATTTCAATTTTATTACATACAATTGCTTTGTTTTCTTTTACGAGCCGTTTTGCAGTAAGTGAAGAACATGAATACCTATTTACGAACCGTTTAAAGTTTTGTCATTTTAAGTAATATTAAATTGCTGAGTGAATAATTTATAATATAAGCTGTTTTTACATGTACCTCTTAAGGTGCATTTAAAAACAGCTTCTTCATTTACTGCAAAACGGTTCGTAAAAAAAAACGAAGCGATTTTTAAGGGGAAATATAATGTCAAATGGCTTAGCAAGATCCTTCGTTATGCCGAAAATATTGCAGCATTAATTTTGAAATAAATATATGGTAAAGTTGAGGATTAATGTTAGTGATTATGTTAGACGAAAACACGATTTCGTAAAATTTTCTCGATAGAAAAAAAATCCAAAGTTACCTCCAAAATAAACAATAAACCGCTGTTATTCATAAAATACTTTAAATAAGATCATGAAACTTTGCATACTAACTGAACTAACTTTAAAGCAGTGCTTATGTTATTTACTTTTTTTAAAATACCATTATTTTCACTGTAAAAAGAAATTACCTAAACTATCGGCGTCTTGAGCTTGATTCCCGTCGTTCCGTTAGTATCGCTTAGGCTTTTGAAGGAAGAAGTTGTGTCGCTTACGATCAGAATATACATTACGCAACAGTACGACGTAAAATTAGAATGAGAAATAACCGTGATAAAAATAAGAAGCGGCTGGCTTGGCTTTAAGAAACAGGCATAAATATGATAAACCTAATGAAATAAGTGTCTAACGACCTTTCTACTTACAGTATTAGTGATTACAAATATTTCGGTACATAGCATATGACGCGCGGGGAAGTGGAGGCGAAATTAGAATTTGAGCTGACTTACTCTAACCTCTCCCGGCATTAGACAGTTCAGTTTCCATTAGAATGCAGATCGCACATGCGTATCTAAGCCCACGTTCTTAGTCTAATGACAATCCTTTATTCACGTTCTCTAGGCACACTATTACGTTACACAACAGTAAATCTCCGAGACGATAATGTATGCGTCGAATTAAAGTTTACGAGCCGCCCTGTCTAAGACCGTTGCGCTGTCACATATCAAATTCATATAGAAACCCGTTCCCACGACTGCACCTGTCGGATTAATTCCGGATACACATCTGTAATATGCAACTTTAAAAAATTATGGGTCGAAAATAAAATACACAATCGGACGACGTTGAGCCCCATAAAGGTCATAGATGAGACATAAAAACTTCGCTAACACCCGTGTTAGTTACGTATATAACGTTTCTCCAGCCGTATTCACTACGGCAGGGGTTCCCAAACTTTAACAGTTTGCGGCTCACCGCGCACCGCAATTACAGGTTTAGTATTTTGTCTCGGCGCGCCGAACGGCGCCCTAGCTAGTCGAAATAGGGTATAATGATACAAGGTCGCAAAAATTAAAACATTCATAATATGAAGCCGAGTATTCGTATTTATATTGACATACAGGAATACAGTTATTATTTAAGAAAAATAGGAAATAAAATACAATGTCAACGTGTCAGCTTGGTGATCTCCACTCCACACATTTTTTCAAAGCGTGGGATGAGGCTTGACACCGCTACTCTCATTTATTGCTCTAGGTTGATCTTTTGAGCGATATTTGCTCTTTATTTTGTCCTCGCCAATAAATAAGTTTAGTTACCGGATAATGGTAAACAAGAGCGCTTCTTGGCGCCCCTCTTTACTCCCTACGGCGCACACTTTGGGAACCCCTACACTACGGCTTTATTCACTGGATGGGACGCGGCTCGCTAACGAGTATTAATTTACTTACGTTATCTGGGAAACGTTTTATGAGTCACGATGCTTTTTATTCGCATGCATATTCATGATCTAGACGACAGTATTGGCGCCATGATAAAAGTGAATCCCTAATTAATACATGAAAACCACAATTTGCTTGTTCGCCGCTTGACATACACAAATGAGCGTTGAATACGTCATGGTTTGCATGCGCTTAATTGGCGTGTTTTTAGTTACTCCCCCGTGGAGTCGAGACGGGTGAGGAATGGAAACTCTCTCTTCGTGTGGCCCTTCGTGGCAAAGGTTCGTGATTTCACCTTCTTTCTGTCTCCTGAAGCATCTCTGAGGCCTGGTTTCATATTTTTTGCTTCTAAATATAAATAAATTACTTAAGTTTATAAATGGAGTTGTACATACGCATCGATTTTAATTTTTAATAAAATAAATGTTTCTTTAGACGCTATGTACTTATGTGGTAGAGCCAAGCTGCAGCTTTTATGGATGTAGCACGAATGAATCGGTAAGACCAGGGAGGGACCACGCTCTCATAGAATATCAGCGGAAAATAGCAGCTTAATGATGCTGTGTTTCATATGCGTGTAAAAATCTGGAGACCCTTTTACTTTAAACGAGGTATTTCATCTTAGTCCTCAGAAGTGAGAACACATCCGCATTTTGATTTTTAGTCGAAGAATGTAGATGTCTATAGGCCCCAGCATACACTTACCATCAGGTGGACTATGTGCCCGTTTTTTATCCTTATTGAAATAAAAATATGCTTCATTATCCTGTGTCGAAATGTCATTACACTGTGTTAATGCGGTTGAAATAATGAACATAAATTTTCACTCATTTTTATTACTTAGGTTTACAACTCGCTACTCAGCTAAGAAAGTTAGCACTCTGATCACTGGACCATACCGCGTCTATGTAGGTAGTATAACATTAGTCCGTCAGAGAGCGGCGTCCGGTTCCACGCGACTGGTCGCATCGGACTCGTACCGTTAAAATATGCGACCAATAAAATTGTAGCCGCACTCGCAAATGGTGATTTAGTAATTGCGTGTTTATTTGTTTACTGTAGCTTTCCTCAACCGCGGAGTGTTTCAGACGATCATTTGAGGGACGTGTTTATAAATCGTTTAAACTGTCCAGCTTCAACAGGAATCGTAACGTTGGAGACACATGCAAATACTCTACAGAGTAATGGCCGGCAGCGTGCACTGAGGTATTCGTTGCGTTGATTTAAACATTGTCTTCTGAAAGTAAACAAGATAATTGCCAGGTTCGGTAAGCTGGGTAACAGTCTCAGGTTCAAGCAGTCCCGCCATGTTATTAAGGTACTTGTCAGAGTTGAGACAGGCCGGCTATTGGCTATGGTCGTGTAACTTTTGGAAGTTTTAATTTCCTCGAACTTTTAACAAATATAGTTTTTTTACGTCATATTAAATCAAATGGCGTATGCTTAAAATCTAAGATGCGCTGAATAGATATGGTTTTTTTGTGAAAAATATTAAATTAACTTACTTTTAATTCGATATAATATATGTCATATATAGAATATATGTGATATATAGAATTTTAGTTTTTAAAGCTTCACCTAACTTTACAGCGTCATCTGGTATTACTGCTTTATCTGAATTTTGTCAGTTCAGTGGTTGAATAGGTTGGTATACACCCATGTCAAATATTATATACTTTTTGTATCGAAATAAAATTTTCCTAAAGCTATTTTATAGAAACGATAATTGAGGATTCTGTTACTCCCTTAACTGACGTGCCTTGACATTGGCTGTTTTTTGTGTAGAGCCTTAAAATAAAAAAAGAAGTATAACAGTATTAAGGTTTAGCTTATATTAGACAATGAAGTGCTCTAGCATGTTCTCCGCTAATAATGAAACACCATCCTTATCCAATTGAAATGGAGTTGTAAATAGTACTTCAACTTGAGGATATCGAGTTATCTAGAGAGCACTGTGTCAGCCAAGTACAGCAAAAGGGTGACGCACAGGCATTGTGTATATTTACACGAACCGTTTCGTCCTACTCTAAAATCCCCTATAACTCAAAAACTATTAGACCTACACACTTGTTATATATATGCATACCTAATGAGGGCCATTAACACCTAGGATCTCAAATTTATGGATAAACCATTTATAGTTATCTAGTTTATTCTTATGGCCAACAAGCTTAATTAATACCTTATGGTAAGCGAGGAAAACCGAGAATCTTTACAAATACCGGTCAAATCCGCGCAACACTTTCAGCGTGATTTTCAATAAGTAATTTCTCTAGTACTGATAGTTTATAACGCAAATATTTTTATTGGTCAATCAACGAATTTACATAAAAGTTGATACTCTGTTTAGATTTGCCTTACGTGAGATTTCCATTATTAAGAGTCCAATTGCGTTTTGCGTTCGTGAGATATCGGCATTAAAAATGCTCACGCATGTTTTTGTAGTAATGCTTGCCGGAACCTATAGTACATTTGCGGTTTGTACATATTATGTAATACATAGTGCAGTGGTTTAGCAAGGGAGGAGACGGTACCGTGCACGCGGGCGGCGACATTTTGAGAAGAAAACTGTATCCACCGCCTTAATTTTTAAAATGATGCCTAAAAATCGCTCTCAATCAATACTATAGATGGTAACAGTTTACTGTTGGTTATAGGCCTCACTCACAGTAAGAAGGATATGGTGTAATCCTTACGCTTGGTAATTTCAACTGGTAAGCCGTGGTAACTTAGCGGCTAGGCGCTCGCCATCAACTTTACAGTACCTACTCGAGCAACCGGAGTAGAATCCTTCCTGGTACCAGTGAAATTGATAATTGCAATTTTAAGTACTGATAATATTATGTGCTCGTGAAGAAAAACATTGAGAGGATCCTGCCTGCACCTATGAAACAAAATATCCATTAACATGTGAAGACTGAAAATATGCACAGCATGGTTAATAAATTTATAATAATCACAATAATTAGAAGTTTCAACTTCAGCACAATAGAACTGGTTTGACTGACAAATTATGTGGCGTAGATTCTGATTTTAAGAAAATAATGCTGTGTCAGGCCGTTCTTCCATATCAATATCGTATATATTATATTATATACATTATGAAATATATATTACAAAGAAAAACTTACAGTCTAAAAGGGAGTATTTACAGTTTTTTTCCCTCTGATTATAATATTTGTTTATGGATGCGAATGCGTGTGTGTGTGTGCGCGCGCGCGCGCGTTTGTGTGTGTGTGTGTGTGTGTGTACACATACGTGTGTGTACTATTTTACTGTGTGTAAAAGATAAAAGCAGCTCAGTGTCATAATTAAGTGACTCTAACCAATTATGTACTACTTTTACATTCGATATATTGTTTCGAATAAATATCTAGTTCTTTATTGCATTTATTATAAATTTGAGACGAACGACTATTATATTGAGTACTAGCAAACTTAGTTTTGGTTTGGGGTACTGTGGCTACATTATTTTTTCTTCTTTTTCCTTTTTTACTTGCATCGTGTTCATTTAGTGTGATTTGTTTTATATACAGCATCCTTACTGAAAGTAGCCACTATCGAGATTAAGCCTTTCCGTGGGGTATCTAATATTTTTAAAGTTCATAACTTTAATAAGCGCACGTTGTGCTCTCTCAACCTCTAATTATTTCGTAACACTTTCAAATAAAAAGATCCCTGTGCCCAGCTATGGGACGTGTATATAAGCTGTAACTTATGCCAGTGCCTAGCTGTATTTAGGCTATGATATTTACATTAACATTAAATATGAGATTCTAATATTGTAGGTCTTCGTAGGTCGTCGATTCTTAATACACAGGACGAAATAGGTTGATTGATACTCTCATACCAGCCCCACAAAGCATTTATGTATAAAAATAGAAAGACACATTATGTTTTCCTTAATGTCGTAAACTACAAAATAAAAGTAAGTAGGTATCTATTTTATTTTCTTCTGTAACCTAGCCCTTATTCTACTTTTTATCGTATCAAATGCATCTAGAGAATAATGCGTTCCATCAACGACATTATAATTACATTCGCCGCAGCAATAAAGAACTTAATGGCACCGGGAAATAAACGAGCTCTGAAAAGCGGCCGAACAGGGCTGGGGATGTGATGCGAACGTGTAAGCGATAATTGAGTCCGGAGCCCCGATCTAATGTCCGCAGCTCAACATTCACACTTTCGAAATTGAATCCGCGCTTAAGGCGAGGATTCCTCCCTTTGCTGCATGCATATTTGTCCAGCATGGAGTAAGCGTGCGCCGTTCGGTGGACAAAAAGTTACTTTTCATACCCTGATGATGCCGTGAGGCGAAACCGGTCAGTTCATATATTTCGTGAATTAATAATTCAAAGTATTGTATTTGAAACGTTTTTTCTTATTATATAGGAAAAAAATATAAATAAAAATGTACCCGATGAAGACATAATTAATTATCATGCTTTCATATTATCAAAAATATTATATGGTTATTACGCAAAAAGACAAGTACTCGAACGTCAAAGTTTTCTCTCTGTGGTACCCATCGGAGACAGACCTCAGCCTAGGTTTGACCGCTCCTGTAAGAGTGCATTACGCACTAAGCAGGAACGTTTCTGATGACGACGTTCCTGGGGACCTTTAAGAAAAGTGTTTACTCCTTTTCTAAAGGGCCGGCAACGCACCTGCAATTCCCCTGGTGTTGCGGTTGTTCATGGGCGGCGGTAGTCACTTAACATCAGGTGAACCGTATGCTCGTTTGCCCCCTCTTCTATAAAAAAAAACGTGTGCTCCAGAGTTTGCACCGGTTCTAACGCGTCTTTTTCCGAACTGCTACTCCCTAGGCGTAGTCCCAAAATCATGGAAGACAACTTTGCACCCGATCCCTAAAAAAGTAACCGCTCTGATCCATCCAATTACAGGCCTATCGCCATTATCTCCTTGTTCGCGAAAATAATGGAGTCCATTAATAACTGCTAGCACATGCGGTACCTTGAGGGACACCAGCTGACTACTGACCGCCAATACCTACAGTTTCCGTCGGAGTCGCTAAGCTGGTGATCTTCTTGTTTACCTAACACACCGATAGGCGCAGGCGGTTGAGTCCAAGGGGGAAGCCTTGGTGGTCAGTTTGGACATAGGTAAGCCCTTCGGATTTCTCAAAAGGCGCTTATTTCGAAGCGTCCATCTTATGTGCTTCCAGAGAAATTGCGCAATTGAATCACCAGTTTTCTCTCAGAACGGAGTATTAAGATCATAGTCGACTGTACATGTTCTGACTCTAGACCTGTGAGTGCTGGTGTTCCACAAGGCTGTGTGCTATCATCTATCCTGTTCCTTCTGCATATCAACGATATGTTACAAACCAGTAACATTCATTGTTATGAAGATGACAACACGTCGTCTAGTGCCGGAATAAACTTGTGTCTGAAGTCGAGTCGTTGAAGTGGTTGAACAAAATCTTGAATTGGGGGTGACGTCACATGGAATACTGTTTTTATCTCTGGGTTGGGGCACTCCAGTGTCAGCTCCTTCCTCTTGATCGCACCCAGCGCTGAGCGGTTCCGACCGTTCTCTTTCTGATCGGCTTGGCCACTGGTGCTGCAAAGAGATGTGGGGAGTGCTTGGAGAAATTGTTCGGATTAATTTTAGCCGCCCAATTTCACCATCGCTCATCGCGACTAAACTCGCGGTACCATACATACCATCTAGATATTTGGCGGTCCACCACTGTGCGATTAACAAGAGATTTTCTTCCTCGCACAAATTTCGTGTGGAATCGCCTACCACCAGCGATTTTTCCGGACCGATATATCATATTCTATTTCAAGAAGTATCGTGGTAGAGCCACGCTGTAGCTATATCATTTTTTTAGCACAAATGAGTCGGCTCGACCGGGGTAGGGCCAAACTTTCACAGAATGCGCGTAAAATAGCAGCTCGTTGTTGCTGTGTTTCGTATGGTGAGTGTAGAGAACCGGAGAACCTTTTTACTGGCGAGACGTTCTATCTTATTCCTCAAGGGTGACAAAGCTTCTGCATTTTAAATTGTTATGGAGGGTAAATGTCTATGGGCCACAGCATCCACTTACCATCAGGTGTACTGCGTGTTCGTTTGTCACGCTTACTCTATAAAATAAAATAAACGCGTGTCAAAATCGTGTCCAAAATACGATATTTTGTCTAACCTAGCCTTAAGGAGCAGTACCGCGATGAAACAAATGAAAATTGTATACAATTACGACTCGGATCGAGTTGGATGGCGACGTGGCGCCGCAGTCGCTTCTGAAGACCACGCGAATGTTTAATTAAGCAGTAATTTACTGCTAACTCGTATACTGAATGGAGTTGAGTTTACTCGCTTCAGTACTCGCCCGAGGCGCCGCGGCCGGCTCTATGCATAATCTTAGCCTTTGAATTGATTGATGGCAGGCTGCCCACCCGGTTAAAGACTAGGAAGTTTTTCAACGAGACATTCTCATTTTTGTCTATCAAAATGAGGGTCGTGTTCCGGTTAAGTTTTTATTAACAGAAACTTTATTAGCTTGAGGCTACAATTGCAAAAAAGAAATCAATTTAATGTCGTAAAAGTTGAAGCTTAATTTTCTCTTCTATATTTTTTAAAATAATTATTTATTGATGAAGTGCAACTTAATTTTTTTTTAAATTATACAGTCTGCTTGCACTATATTGACGTTGTATTCGCCTTTGAACACTGTAATACTTTATGAGTCCTCAGACGTTCACTGTTAGCACAGGATCTGACTTAGTTGTGTGCCTCGCAGCACGATTGACGACCGCAGTCAATGTGTATCGAATATTCATTTTAATAATAATTTCAGAATACATCAAGTCTTCATAATTGTGATGCATTTCCAGCATAAAGCGAGTTTAATCAGATACGGATGCCATCAATTTGTATTCAGTATTAGTTTAGTTTATTAATACCGGTTACTGCAGTAAATTTTCTCCTTACTTCCTGTATATTCTCAACAGAAGTAAAATAACTTTACAGTTGCTATTACGAAACAAATGAACTTCCGTTGTAGTTTCGTTTTGAAATTAAAACGTTTTAACACGCGTCTTTCAGTGGTCGTTACTCATTACTGTTCCGTGCGTAGTCGAGAGTCCTAAAATTCTACAGCAGTTCCAGTTTAGCAAGCAAGCACGCTTGGTGCCAAAAATTACGTACTATTCTAATTGAGTTATTACTACTACGTAATATAGTTCGATGACTATTTCCAACATCCAAAATATAAAAGTAATATACAATAACCCTTTAGTAAAACCACGCACGGTTTGATAGTTTGAGGTCCATTAAATATAAATAACTTATGGTAAATTTATAATCTTTTTAACAAATCACCATATTAATAAATTTATAAATCACTAGGTAACACACACATCAAATCATGTAATATAAAGTAAATTAACTTATCATCTAATATACTATAATATATTCAAATTGTCTATAATATTCTATGTTATATATATACTAGTATATTATATTATTTAGGTACCTATACATATATAGATACAGTATATTTCTCAGATTTTTTGTCATTCGCTGTTTTCCCATAAGCTCAAGGGTAAAGTCTACAAGACTATCATAAGACCTGTCGTATTGTATGAACCTGAGTGGTGGGCTATGCATGAGATAACTGTAAGGAGAGTATATGTGGCTGTAATATGAATGTTAAGATGAATGTGTGGGGTGACGATATTAGATAAAGTCAATATGAATTAATCGTTGGCAGTTTGAAAGTGACCCAGTCACGAAAAGGTTGAGAAGTTTTAGGCTAGGGCTAGGCTTACGTTGTATAGTCATATCCGATCCGAAGGGAACTAAACCTTGTAACAAAAAGAATGTTGGCTATGAGAGTAGAAGAAGGCCTCAGAGATCATGGATGGATTGAATTAGGTATGATATGCGTTAGAAAGAAGTGAGTGAAGAGATTACGGCTAATAGAGGAGAATGGAAGTGAAAGATACGGCAAAAGATCTTGACAACTATAGCTATGGAGTCCTATGTACTGCAATGGATTTTTATTGGCTGTATCAACATTTACATTTACATGTTTAAATGTCTCAGTGTGTATGTAATTCCCCGTGGTAATTATATATATAATGTTTATTACCATTGGTTCTATTGGTAAAAGTTACAACTGGCAACTGGAGGATTCACATCGATGTCACTAACGTGTGGCATGTAAATGTAGTAACTGGCGGTAATACATATTCTGTTAGGTACTATCTCATCTTAAAACAAATCAAACATCTTTAACTTTGTATTCGTGTTAATGATAATGTTAATGAAAATATATTATAAAATATTTATATTAATTAATATCTTTTGCGATGCAAATCTACAACAATCACTTACGTAAAAAGATATTTTATCGTAATAATAACTATATTACTTTCAGTCGGGTGTAAACACAAACCTTTAACAGGTAATTTCTATTCAGTGTGATTGGTTTGTATCGTTTTAATTTACTGAACCTATAAATTTTGTGTAACAGTTTGTATAATCACGGAATTAATTGCGAAACTTACTCTGCGCAGGCAATTTAAGTGCGAGATGTTTCTATATTACCATCCCACAATGTTGCAAGGCATTCATTTAAACATAATAATTCTCTATCAGTTGCGGGTAGTTTTAAAATACGTAAGCCCGTGCGATGACTTAATAAAGTAATAAACATTTCGATGAATCGTCTAAACTGTTGTGATTGTTGCAGTTAGATCTTATTTAATAGTTTATATAAGAGTACTAGGTTTTAATAAGAACTAATAAGGGGCTATAGTTAGCTCAAATTCTAATTTCGCCCCCACTTCCCCGCGCGTCGTATGCTGTGTACCGACATGTTTGTAATCACTAATACTGTAAGTAGATAGGTCGTTAGACACTTATTTCATTAGGTTTATCATATTTATGCCTGTTTCTTAACGCCAAGCCAGTCGCTTCTTATTTTTATTACGGTTATTTCCCATTTCAAATTTTACGTCGTCCTGTTGCGTAATGTGTATTCTGATCGTAAGCAACACAACCTCCCCCTTCAAAGGCCGAAGCGAAACTGTCCGGGTGGCAGGAATCACGCTTCAAGAGGCCGATAGTTTAGGTAATTTCTTTTTACAGTGAAAATAATGGTAATTAAAAAAGTAAATAACATAAGCACTGCTTTATAGTTAGTTCTGTTAGTATGCAAAGTTTCATGATCTTATTTAAAGTATTTTATGAATAACAGTGGTTTATTGTTTATTTTGGAGGTAACTTTGGATTTTTTTTCTATCGAGAAAATTTTACGGAATCGTGTTTTCATTTAACATTAATCCTCAATTTTACCATATATTTATTTCAAAATTAATGCTGCAATACTTTCGTCATAACGGAGGATCTTGCTAAGCCATTTGAGGTTATATTACCCCTTAAGTGAAATCCTCCAATAAATCACGTGATAGACAGTTAATGTTTAATAAAAACCAGCCAAGTGCAAGTCGGACTTGCGCATGAAGGGTTCCGTACCATCGTACAAGATTTAATCTATATGTAGTAGGTACTTTTTAAATACTTTTGTAAAAGAAACAAGTAAGGTACTATAACAATATTAATTGTATGTCATACATGTATTTATTACGATAATTTGACCGTAATACAGAAATTTATGAAAGAATATTTTGAATAGTTGAATTAGGTATATTTTATTTATTAGACATTTGTAGGTATTGCCATTATTATAATCAATTAGCGTGTCGTTAAAGTAGAGCAATAACTAAAAAAACATGTACCCTATATGGGGACCCCCTTTAATTTTTAAATATAATTTTATTTTATTATAATTTTTTAAGCGAATATAGCAATCCAAACTCTGTTAGCATTTAAAGCATTCACTTGTCATTATTAAAAACGAGCAAAAAAAACCCAAAAAAAAACTCGTTTCCATTAGGGGAGCCCCCTTTAGTTTTTAATTTATTTTAACCGACTACAATATAAAATGTAAGGATAAAGAGATACAACTCGCTGACAGACATACGGACGGACGGACTGAAAGCGGAGGCTTAGTATTGGGGTCTCGTTTGTTACCTTTCGGGTACGGAGACCTAAAAAGTCATAAAAACCGGCTTAAAAAACTAAAAAGAATAAAACGATTTCCACACCATAGGTTCTGAAGTCGTCGTTGAAACTTAGACATTGTGTATCGAAGATTTAAATTCCCGACTTCAGTAGCTGTGATGTGGAAATTTTATTATTTTTAGTATTTGAAGTTGATTTTAGTTTTTTATTAAAAATTAAATTTTTTATGTAGTTATTAAATTTTTAAGGTTTAATATAGTAAGTTCAAGGTTACAACTAGAATGTCGATAATAAGGAATGTTTCGGTCGTTTGGAAGATTTTTTCGTAGAAAGAACGCATGATGAGGAAATAGTATCAATGAAAGTTTATACTGTGGAAATGAGTAGCAGAGTCGCCAACAGCTGGCCAACGGAGTCGCCAACAGCTCGCCAACGGAGTCGCCAAAGGCTGCACTGATTTAAATTATCAGCTTTTGACAGATCCCTTAAAATCAATCAATTTTAAGGCGCTACCTCAGATCTGTCAAGGTTCAATAGTATAAAATGTATCGTATTTTTTAAAATTATGGTGATAGATTTTTTCACATATTTTTTTACGAATGCTAATTGTTCCAATGAATGGACCATTGTATTTAGCTGTCTCAATACGTTATTGTATTTTGCGTTTATTTTCGTTATATCGTTATATATTAGATCATAATTATCGGGCTATAAGTAAACAATCAAAGAATTAAATACCTGATGATTATAGATTAATAAACCTTCAAACTTTGGAAGCTTTGTCAAAATTGTCAATCGAAGGAGTTAAGTACCTTTAACCGACGAGTATGTATGCTTTAATATATTATATGAGTGTGAAGAAGCGATAGAGGTGTCTAAGGAGCGTGCCAAATTTTACTTCATCCGTATCCGTAAGTCCGTAGTCTCTGCCTACTCCACTGGATGACAGACGTGAGTGTTTACGATTATGAATTCACATATCGTCTAAATTGTAATATTGAAGATCTATAAAACCTGAGAAATGAAAATGTTATTTATTTATTTATTGCGTAATTATGTCAGTAGCATACTAGGGCAGTATGTCGTTGCAAACACTGACATAGGTACATAAACGTACTGTAATTTAACGCCCCTATGAAATTGACATTTTTTGGCTTTATTTTGGTAGAACCCTCTTAAATAAATATAGTCTGCTTTTAAGGGTCGATTGGTGCTGTATGTATGTACGAGTTATTATAAAAAGGTACTTGCTAATCTAGTGTAATAAGTAATAATAGTCGTAGTGTAATACTATCGCCTTCATCCGTCACATCGCCGCGTCCGCCAGCCGGCCATAACGGATAGCTCAGCTGAAATTGGCCTTGTGTTTACAACTGACGTAGGATATTTGGCACAGTAAACATTTGCAATAGTTCATTATTAATTGATGCGTTGGAGTTTTTGTTGTGACTATTGCCATTCATTAAGATGGCAATTATTCAATCAATTTAATCAAATAATTTTTTTTATAAATATAATTATAAAAGCTAGTATAATGACTAATGATTTATTATATGTACGCGAACACTATACATTGATTAAAACTACTTTTTGACGTAGAAATTCATAGATATGAACGCCTAGTGCCTTATTAGAAAATATAACAACTATTCAATCATCATCATCATCAATCACTATAGCGAATCACAAGCCAACCGCCGAACACTAACGAACATCTCTCATAGAACGGCTTCTACAAACACCACATTAATAATAATAATAATAGTCTTTATTTGCATAAAACATGGTAATTACCTAAATACACAGATATTTCAGTTTTATTATGCCCACATGTTTTGCTATTATATAATATAGCATGCAACCTAAATTTAAATCAGAATAACCTATAGTATTAAAATTAACAAATTAAACATTTTTATTTAAATTATATTTTTTACAATGTCAAAATGTAGTTTACAATGTCAGAATGTCTTTAAAGTCATAAATATTTTTGTCAATTAACCAATGGTACAATCTTTTTTTTTTTTTAATAAATTCATATTATGTGGTGTTTTAATTTAGTCAGCTATTTTGTTGTATATATACGTACACACGTGGATAAACAGCATTACACACATTGATAAACATTCTTGACTCAACTAAATAAATTTCCGTGTACCTTCATATTCATAATGTTTGCACAAATTACGAATTTTAGTATGTTACAATTAATAATTGGTTCCGTGCAAGCAATATTTAATTACAATGGTCAGTTAATATTAATAGCAAAGCCGCATACGTCTACCGCAAAAGTATGTTCAAGGCACACTTTCCTGTTTCAACAGTTCGTAATCTCTAAACCAGAGATTTGCGCTTTACAAACACAAGTCTATACCTAAAATTAAATGGAGCAAGGTCGCAAATGGAGTAGAAAATCGGTTCCCTTTAAGCAAGTGCACGTGAGTTACAACTAAAATGACTCGGTTTACGCACACAGCAGCGATTATGATGGATAGGCTGCGCGTGGGCATTGCGACCGGCGGGTATGCTAATTCCTCATGCACCAGGGAGGTAACGCTGTGTACAACATTCGATTGTTCGCGCTAGAAAATGCAAACTCGCAATTACATCTTTCTTGGCGCAGCATTTTGGCCTTTGGTCTAGGTCTAAGTAAGATATTCTTGTGTTGACTACATTTGCCCAGTGATAAATTTGTTCTGTTCTTGCTCTAGGAGATTATGGCAGTAATGCTAGAAAGATCTTTAGTCAAACAGTGGGCGGCAGTATTATAGGCGTAAAATACCCAAACCAGCGTTAAAGGTGCGTTACATCTGGTACTACCGTTATGAAGCGCTTGTCAAGCGTAAGAATTAAGGCAAATCATCTCTTAGACGGCAAAGGGCCTGTGATCGGCAGTAGACCTTTACGAGCTGATGTCGCTAAAAATCTCTGTTAGTGCAGCTTCCTTTAACATTTAGTAATACTTACGTGATAGAGCCATGCTGCCATATTACTATTATATTTGTAATACGAGTGGATCGGCTCGACCGGGGAAGAACCACGATCTCACAGCTTACCAGCGTAAAATAGCAGCTTAACGTTGCTGTATTTTGTAGTGCGAGTGTAGCCTTTTTACTGTCCTCACGGGGATATCGATCGAGATGTAGATGTCTACGGGTCACAGCAACCACTTACTATCAAGTGGACTGTGTGTTCGTTTGTTACCTTTATCTTATATATAAAAATGTATTATTATACAACACGCGTACGAAGGAAATTGTCGTTTGGGGAGAGAAGATTGATCTTTATGATACATCAGGCTTAGTTTGTTTTTAAAGACCAGGGGCTAATCCATTGAAGTATACAATATATAGCTTCATAGATAATATCTCAATGTTCTAACCTAAAATTAAAATAAAATGTTAGGCATTATTTACTCTGTGATGTCATATAGCGTTTACATAACAAAATTTTTTGGATTTTTATGAAGTATTATGAACTATTAAAGTTATCGGGGTTAGATTAAAATATGCATAGACAAAAGTTATTGACAAAATATTTCCGCTTACGTATTTTTAATTGTAATTTGAATGTTAAATTCAAAATTAAATGTATGTCGCTCATTGTAATCCAATAAAAAATATTCTCGCTTAAATTTAGCCACAATGCGATTGATAAAGTGAGACGTGGATGTCTCTTCCCAAAAAGTTACATACCGTTGGAAACGTCGAAGCAAAAAAAGCTTGCAAGAGAGAAGTCAATGCCCGCCACGAGACCGTTGATTAGATCGAAGCGATGAAAGGGAAGCATGTGTGCAAATTTATAAATATAAAACGTTACTAATTATTAGATATATCAATTAATGTAAATTGCGTCTTAAATGTTTTACATAAGTAGTGGAAAAATTCTACTAGTTGTTATTAGGACCCTCTTCTGCCTAGAACTCCGTCTGGGCAGGTTTTTTTTTATAGAATAAGGTTGGCAAAAGCGCTCACAGTCCACCTGATGGTAAGTGGTTGATGTGGCCCATAGACATCTACATCTATCCTCGATTAAGAATCAAAACGCAGATACGTTGCCATCCGTGAGGTCTAAGATGGAATGCCTCGTTCCCAGTAAAAAAGGGTCTCCGGATCTCTGCACTCACCATACGAAACACAGCAGTATTAAGCTGCTATTTATTTGACGCTGGTATTCTGTGAGAGCGTGGTCCTTCCCCGGTCGAGCTGACCCATTCGTGCTACAACCATAATATAGCTGCAGCGTGGCTCTACCGCGTATAAAAGTTGTTAGGACCCTGTTCTGCCTAGACCTCGTCGAGGTAGGTACTACACATTACCTATTTCTACCACTATGTAAACAGTGCTCGCGGTGTTGTGTTGGTCTGACGAGTATGGGGAGCCAGTAGGCGTACAGGCTCAGAGGTGACAACGCATCTGTAATGCTGCTTGGTTTAAAGCTGGTTGCAACTCCGGGTGTCCCTGGACTGCAGTAGCCACTTACCATCAGGTGGTCCGTGAGTTCGTTTATAGATGATCTTTCTGGTTCAAATCTATTTTTATTAAGCTATTTCTTATTAGGGATGCATCCGATACCGGTACCGATGCCGATATATCGGCGATTCTCGAAATTTGATTTGATTCTCGATATATCGGCATCGGCGATATTTTTAATGTAAACGCGCCTTGTCTTGTCTATTTCCTTGCAAACGTGGCACGAACTCACTAACTCACTATGCTCGGGGAAACCCCGCGCTTTACTCAGTGTCTTGTTTCCTTGTTTCCCCTGTCTGCTCTGAGGTGTAATTCTCTCAAAGAAGTCGAGAGATATCTAAGGTCTTTTAATATATCGAGAGGCGCAGAGATCCGTTCGTTTTCTGGCGCAATGACGTCTTTTACCCAGAAAAATGGCGCAGAAGTACTTTAGTTTCCAAATGAGTTCTGTCGCATCTGAGAGACTATTTTCCATCGCAAGTCTTATTCAAACATATTTGCGAAATCGCTTTTCTCCGCAAAACTTAGGAATATTTTTTTTTTTTTTTTTAACAAAAATCTCATTAATGTTAATTTTAATTACTAAAACTATTAACTAATCTCAACAATCAATAGACAATATAGGTTTAAACGGCTATATTTAGTTTATCCTGTTATTTATTCTTTTTATATTAATAAAAAAATAACCTGACTTGTGTTTTATTTATTTTACCTTCATTTTTGAATTCATTTATTAAAAACTCTTATAAAAACATCGGCGATACCGATACGAATTTAAATTATTCGTATCGGTATCGCCGCTATTTTTATAAGAGCATCGGTATCGGTATCGTATCGGCAAAAAGGCGTATCGAGGCACTCATATTTTTTATTTAATATTATGTAATAATTGTGTAACATCTTTGAGTATTAAACCAAACTCAAAGTGTAACATAATATATTATTATAAACTTTTTTTGCCGCTGTTTCATGCCGTTTCTTCCCAGGACAGACGTATTTTCCGAACCATTGGTAAATAAAATATAAGAGTGGCTTTAACTAATTTAATAAGTATTAAGTATTTATAATTTATATTGAATAAAAAATTCTATTGCTATTTCCATTTAATTTTAATTTAAAAGTTCTTAAAATTTGACTGCCTCTCTCAAACTAGACTGCATGGCAGTGAAATGCATTGGGCATCTGGTTTCGTCACCAACCTGCCTAAGAGAGGCATGTAATTAATTAGCAGCCTTACCACCTACCATAAAGTAAAACGTATTCTTCTTAATTTATACTTATTTGCATAGAATTTGTTCGAATAGTGTCTATTATATAAAATTAAAATAAAACACTAATTGACATAAATTTCATATATGTATATCGATACAAACATAACAGATTGTCTAACGTTTCATCGCAAACGATTTTGTATACGCGACGCTCCGAACGTAAACGTATCCGTCAAACATACATAAACAATTCTGTAACAAGAACGAACAATGAAAAATAAACGCGATCGTTGCCTGGAAATCTTTTACAATGGTGTTTACAGACGACGTGACGAAATGCGATCCCGGCGCATCCAAACATTGGGTGGCACAATGGTTGCCGATTCCCGCGCTTTTACAGTCAGACAGAACAAATAACAGGCACATTTCGCAACTTACCTATTCAAAAGAGGCTGTGTTCGTACCCATGAATAGATTATCGGTTTCTTAATCTGTACTCGAACCTTATTTTGTTTCTAGTAAAATACTTGAGAAATATTTAATGATGACGATCATAAAGCATCAAGATCGTAGCTAAGCCATTAATCCTGAGAAGCAAAATATTTGAATGCCTTACTTAAGGGGATATAGTAAGTCAGCTCAAATTCTAATTTCGTCCCCACTTCCCCGCGCGTCGTATGCTATGTACCGACATGTTTGTAATCACTAATACTGTAAGTAGATAGGTCGCTAGACACTTATTTCATTAGGTTTATCATATTTATGCCTGTTTCTTAACGCCAAGCCAGTCGCTTCTTATTTTTATTACGGTTATTTCCCATTTTAATTTTACGTCGTCCTGTTGCGTAATGTGTATTCTGATCGTAAGCGACACAACCTCCCCCTTCAAAGGCCGAAGCGAAACTGATCGGGCGGCAGGAATCACGCTTAAGAGCCCTATAGTTTAGGTAATTTCTTTTTACAGTGAAAATAATGGTATTTAAAAAAAGTAAATAACATAAGCACTGCATTATAGTTAGTTCAGTTAGTATGCAAAGTTTCATGATCTTGTTTAAAGTATTTTATGAATAACAGCGGTTTATTGTTTATTTTCGAGGTAACTTTGGATTTTTTTCTATCCAGAAAATTTTACGGAATCGTGTTTTCGTCTAACATAATCCTTAACATTAATCCTCAACTTTACCATATATTTATTTCAAAATTAATGCAGCAATATTTTCGGCATAACGGAGGATCTTGCTAAGCTACTTTAGGTTATATTTCCCCTTGAAGTATCTAATTTACGGGGAGACGAAATTCTGTTGCGTCGCCACGGCCTGCTCTAGTTGTTGCAGGTGCAATTACTGATAATGAGATTCCGGGTTCGAATCTCGAATCAGGCTAAAATGAGTTTTTTTATGACAAGACATTCTTAGGAGTAACCAGGACTCAGGTAGTTGGCGGTGTTTTACTCCCGTGCCTTGGAAATCACGTCAAACCGTTGGTCCTGCGCCTGATCTTTCTCAAGTCGGATTGCCGTTCCATCGGACTCTGAAAGTGCACGTGTTCTTGCGAATATGCTAGTGCACTAAAATCTTGTCGCAGATAGCAAGTCCCCGTTGAGTAATCGAAATTCAGGACATTATAAAATAATTTTTTAAAACGTAAAACAAAAATGATTAAAAGTGCAATGCGATAATGTTACGTTATTGTTTTAGAAGGCTTTACTGACCTTGTCATAATGTTGAAATTAAAACACAAATCTAACATTATATGAAAACATCGATACGACAAAATCTGACATTTAAACGAACAAAGAATCGGTCCATTAAAAGATTAAAACATTTCGAATGTAATGACTATCGCCAAATCCAATTACATCATGAGTCACTAACGGGACATGAATGCAGTCAAACTTGAAACGAAGTACGTCTAAATAAGTACTAAATACAGAGATAAAACCTTTTGATTATTAGTTACTTCCTTCATAACTCTAATTGCCACACAGTGATACAATCTAAATAAACGAATTTGTACTTCAGTCTGTACTACATAAAATTCATTTTTATACACAATGTACCTGTTGTAAAAACTTCGTTTTCCGGGTACTAGGCCGTTTGACGGTAGACACTGTTATCTTCGAAGTTCACATAAAATCCAAGTATTTCAGGTAATTATCTAATAATTTAGTGACTTATCTATTGATTATACTAATTATGATGTTTATTATACAAATGCTCGAAAGTCGTGATTAGCTTATATTATGCTATTATGCATCTATCGTTCTTGATATTACTAGGTAGTTTTTAAATAAAACACCATTAATTATTCATCAGAAAACACTACGGCGGAATAACCATTTAATGAAGAAATAAGAGAAATATTGTTTGAGCTACGGGAGACGCTAATGAGTTTACTTACTTGTATTATTGATTACTGCTTACTTAAATATTTTGATTTAGTAAAAAGAGATAGCCACAATAAGCATTTCTTAAACCGACATAGTTTTTTTTCAGTAAGACCTTATATAATAAAAACCATAAAATTTACAGAAGCTTCAGAGGTCTGATCGCTTGGTACAGGATTCCCCACATTTTGGAGAAGGACAAGGAAATATTCTCATAAAGGGTTTATTGGAGTTCAATTTGCATTTCATTGCTCTATCTTTTTTATATAAGTAAGGATAAAAGCGAGCACACGGTCTACCTGATGGTTAGTGGATGCTGTGGCCCATAGACATATACATATATATCAATGATTAAGAATCAAAATGCAGATGCGTTGTCACCCCTGAGGACTAAGATGATATGCCTCGTTTTCAGTAAAAAGGCTTCCAGTTCTCTACACTCTCCTTACGTAACGCAGCATTAAGCTGTTATTTTATGTTGGTATTCTGTGAGAGGGTGGTCCTACTCCAGTCGTGCTGACCCATTCGTGCTACAGCCATATTATTATGGCTGCAGCGTGGTTCTACTAGGTATAAACGATGATACGATGATAATAAGAGAATGCTGTGGCCAGTAAACATCATCAATCAATAATCAACAATCAAAATGCAGAAGGTATTAACTATCACCCCTGAGAACTGAGATTGAATACCTCCTGCATTGTGCTGCATTTTATTTGTTAGTATTCTGTAAGAGCATTCAAATTATATTTTAAGTTATTTTTATTATAATAGGTTTCGAGCACGTATCCCCCCCCCCTCCCCCCATGAAGACGGGTTTTGCAGGGTACTCGAAATAATAACATTAAAATTCTTTAAAGTCGTAAAATTTTATCTATGCCGTAAATGACATTGGCGTTAACAAAGGAAATTATTATCTCGGATTAACTTTATGCATAAGAAAGTTAATAGATTATTAGCCTTTAAAATGTTCATAAAACAGGTTTTTCACGTGCTGCTATTACAAAAACAGCCTGAGCATTTAGTATCTCGTTAAATAGTCTCAGAGATAAGGCGCTTACGCAGACAACCTGTAAGATAAACCCGGAGAAATTTCGTAGAACTCCTTTATCTTGTCTAGGGTCAAATTAATAACTACGGCATACCAAGTTCCTGATACACGATAAGAGAACGGCCGCTGTCATATATTGTTTGAAACTACGTACCAACATTATAATTAAATCATGTTTTATATTGCGGTCTTCTTAATTCTTTAACTCGATTTTATTATTATGTATACTTTTCAGACCTAGAATTGTATCAATTAAAATTGAATGAACAATATTGTTACGAGCTTGAGGTTCGTGACAATAAAAATTGCCGATAAAATTACCTAAATAAACACTTTAATTTACTTTACACTAATTAAAGTTAAAAACACTAATAATTAATCACACTGATTCACTTTATTCTGCTCCGAAGCTTCGCTTGTCTCGCCAACTTCAATACTTCCCCGATCGCATCTTGCAGCGCCTATAAATATAAATTAGCAGCGAAATATCCAGAATATTCAAGTAAACACGCGCAAGGTACCGAGAGTTCGAGTTTCAACTTCAAGAAGTTTAGTTCTTCGGTTCGACACTAGATGGCGATAGTGCCGTCGACTTTGGCGCGTAACAATATTACTAAGTACATTTATTTCTAAGTATACCATATAATATCCCTGAAGCATTCCTACAGCTGGATGAATTGATTAAGGTGGTATTGATTCGTCTAAACTCTAAACCTCACGATGGCTATAGGCTAAGTTGTTTTATAAAACCAAAATGGCGGAAAAATTACGTGTCGCGTTGAGTGGCATATCTAAATAGGTAATTCAATATGATGTTTCTTTGATTATTTTACAGCCACAAGCGCCGTTTTAAAATAATATGACTCGATTATTTCTTGTCTTAAATTTGTATATGCATGTATTATGTGTAGTACCTGGATGACCGAGCTTGTGTGTGTTGTGTGTTTTGGAAATTATATTTAGATACAAATTACATGCTGTTGAAACATGAATAATATTTTTTGATCTTATTGACATAATAGAAAAAACTGAACTGGTTATTTGAATAAAAAATCATGAGTGTAATTAGTTTAATTTAAATTTTCGTATTTAAAAAAATACTAAAAGAGGGCTCGCAATAATAGATTTTCTCACAAAAGAAGGCAACTTGAAAAAAAAAGGAAAAAAGTCGGACCGAAGACAGGACGCGAACCAGGCCACTACGATTTCGCGACCGCCCGATATCCACTTAAACTATTACGATCATTAACACAATGTCAAAATTTACCTCCTTATATTGTAGCAGTTTTTCATTGCGTGAAAACACAGACAAAATGACATTTTCTAAAAATGAATCCTCGCTAGATCGATTTATTGCCCCCGACACTAGATATTATGAAAATCGTTGGAGCCGTTTCCGAGATTCAGATTATATATATACAAGAATTGCTCGTTTAAAGGTATAGGATTTTACCAAAGGTACCGGCATTATATTAGTGCTGCGGCAATTTTTCTGCAAGATTTCCACTTGAAACGAGGCATCTTTTTCCTTTTTCCCCCCGGACCGCTGAGTAGTGCGCACGTATACAGTTACGTGTTAAACAAAATTAACTAAATTAAATAAAGTTCTTATATCAAAAACCTCACGCAAAAATAGGAGTGCATAAAAACACAGGAGTAAAAGGATTGTTAACTACGAGACAACGCATATAACACGACGGATTGCATCAATTTTGCCAAATAAGTACGTACAATAAACCTACTCAAATAATACATAAATAGTAAAGTGAATAAGCGAGATAACCTCTATTTATCATACCCGCTTTGAGGACAACAGCAACGTCAAGGGACTTGCTTTGAGCGGTGGCTCGCCTAGTATTACATCGTGTCATCTAACAATACTTTCGTCACTACAGAAGCGTGCTTGTGCTCATCGAAGAATTAAATTTTTATTCTTCGGACATTTTGGCAAAACGATACCTCACTGTGTTTCTGTTATCCTAGTACAATTCTGTTGCATATGGAATGACATTAAGTACAAACAACAGGTACAAAAAACTAAAATATCTTACAATATCTGTTCTCCTTGTGCCCCTTTTGGAATATTATTGATAAACGTCGCCGATTATTCATTATACCTAAACATATCCCGAGATTTTTACTTCAAATATACCAACTTAAATATCTGTGCTCCTAGTGTCTGAGTGTGTCACTTCTTAAGATTCTTCTAATTTTTCTCCTATAAGTGAGTTTCTTTCTACGAGGTGTTCTTCAAATAATCTTCTGACGGTTTTACTTACTATCGCCAAGACCGCTTTCACCTATGCCTAAAATGCTTAGATCACCGCCTTGTGATACTTTGCGAACTGCCTCTAACCCTGAATTAGCATCTTATAATATCACACAAAGAGAAAATAAACGGCGCCGAACTAGCGACGCTGATAACGAAACCGAAATAGTCTCTACGGATACTACTAAAGAGCTCAAGACAATACTGGAAACCTTTGTTAATAATCAAAATGCAAGATTAGACAATATAGAAAAAAACTAGCACTTGTCACAAATCAAAATGTAATCATACAACAAACCAATTCGGAAATAGAAAAGTCCATAAATTTCGTCTCTGACAGAATAGATAACCTGCAAAAAGATGTCTCCAACATAGAAAAGGATCGTAAAGCTCTTGAGCCACAAATAAACAATAAATACCAAATTCGACGCCTTGGAGAAATACATTCGCAAGACGAGTATTGAGATACGTAATGTTCCGAAAATAAGATGTGGAAATAGGGAGACTTTTTTAAATATGCACACACCCTAATCACGAACTTAAATGTATTTATGGAACAAAATAATCTTCGTGATGTTTATCGTCTGCCAAGCAAGGCTGATGCAACATCCTCCACAATAGTAGCTGAGTTAGGGAGTAGTCTACATAAGAGTCAGGTAATTGATGCAGTAAAACGCTATATTAAAGACAATCCTAAAGATTTACTTAACTGTAATCATATGGGAATTATGAATTTTAAATCATCAATTTACGTAAGTGAACATCTGACAACAAAATCTGAAAGACTACACTTTCTTGCAAGAGATATAGCCAAAAGTATGGGTTACTCATGTTGTTGGACGTCAAACGACAATGTGTACTTGCGCCGTAAAGAAGGAGATCCACACATTCTCATAAGAAACGAATCCCAGCTCTCCGAATTTAGAAATACTAAGTGACTAGATGTAAGATGTTTTATAATATTAGTTATCCTAGAATACTCTTATGTTAAATTAGTTAAGTTTAAGAAAATATACACTAAGCTATCCTCTTTTTTAATAAACATAACCTACACTATTTCATATACACTCCCACACATAACTCACAATCATTTAATGCATACCACAACTTGTTTACTTAAGATCAAACTTAACAATCACAATTTACTCACTTTCTTACTAAACAAAGACTATATACAACACAAATTATATTAAGTCTCACAGTTTTTATATTGTCAAGAACTGTAAAAGAATGATATTGCATAAAATAACTTGTTACTATTTGATTATTTATACGTTAGGATTTAAAATAGTTTATCATAACCTTAACAATAAGATGCGGCATAAAATATTAGGCCATCTTAATACTAATAGTATGACGTGATTGCAATCATTTCGTCACCTATTAATAAATATACATAAAAGGCGCTAACATAAAATGAAATATCAAATAATCTAGATGATATTACAAATTCAGAATTTTATATTTGCAATCCTGAGGATGTATGCCCTATAATAAGTTAACTAAAAAACTACACAATATTCTACGTCAAAATATTCGAAGCATAAAACGAAACTTTGATGATTTAACTGTGCTTATAAAAAGGATGCATGTAGATTTTGATCTAATTATCCTAACTGAATGTTGGCTGACCTGCTCTGGTCCAATACCTTTATTAGAATCGTATTTTTCTCATGCCACGAAAAAAACTTCCAATCAGAACGACGGAGTGCTGATCTATATTAAAGATAACTTGAAATGCACCGTTGAAGAGCCTACTTTCTAAGAAGCTAACTGCTTGATAATTAAATTTGGAACACATACAGTAGTGGTAGGGATTTATCGTCCATACTGCTTTAAAAACGATGCAACAAAATTTTTTTCATCCTTGAACCAACTTCTCACTGAACTAAAATGCTTCAAAAATATCGTTCTAATGGGCGATATTAATATAGATATCTCCCCTGATAACCAACCAATCAACCAGCAAGCCGAACAATATTTAAATTTAACAGCATCCCATGGACTTCTTTCAGCTTTTACGTCGTCAAATCGAATATTCACATGTATTGATCATTTATTACTCAAAACACGTCAGCCTGCTAAATCATTTGTTATACAAACTTGTTTAACTGATCATGAAGCTGTAAGCTTTAGTCTTAAAATCAAACAACCTAAATGCTATTTTAACAGATTTATTCGAAAAATTGATCACGTTGGTCTTAGCAGTTTTTATTAGACGCAAATTTTAGTCAAATATATGGCAATAATAATCCTGAAGAAGTAGCAAATTTCTTAGTAGAAACTTTATCAAAAGCACTGGAAAACAACACTAAAATATAAGATTGTCCCATCGTAAAGCCACATTCAAGCCATGGATAATTCCTGGCATCTTAAGATGCATGAGAAATCGTGATAAACTACATAAGAAACTTAAACTAACACCCGATAATGAAACCCTAAAAATAACATATCGTAGATATCGCAATTTCTGTAATGATATTCTTAAAAAACTTAAAATACAGTATCAAAGCAGTGAAAAAGCAGCTTCAAAAAGCCGGCAATAACAGTAAAAAAAATATGGGAAGTTGTAAAAAGTGTAACACATCTCAATAAGCATAGTTTAGAGGCAAACGATTTGTTGGGACACCTTTCCACTCCGGTAGAATCTGTTAATGAAGTTAATAAATATTATACTAACGTCGGTGTAAAATTAGCTAACAAAATTTTGCTAAGTTATTACAATAAACCCGATATAAATCAAACTACAAATAAATCATTTATTATACTAGATACTGATTACGAGGAGGTACATAATCTCATTATATCATTAAAAAACAATTGTGCTACAGGATGGGACGGTATATCAGGTGACTTGCTAAAGACCTACAGAGACATACTTGTTCTACCGATAACATACCTATGCAACATCTGCCTTTCTACTGGCATCTTTCCTCGCGCTTTTAAGAGAAGTATTATCGGTCCCATTTTCAAAAGTGGTGATAGAGGCATTGTTTCAAACTACCGACCCATATCAATTTTAACATCTCTATAAAAAATTCTGGAACGTGTTATTAACAAAAGACTTGTGAACTACCTTGAAACAAACAAGCTTCTTTCAGAGCAACAATATGGTCTTCGTGCTGGTAGGTCTACAGATGATGCGGTTCACGAGCTCATAGATCGTATAGTTCGGGGGGTGGATGACGGCAAAGAGTGTCTTGCGATATTCCTCGACTTAGCTAAGGCGTTTGACACTGTCTCTGTCCCAATTTTGATAAATAAACTTGAGGGGCTTGGTGTCAGGAATTTACAGCTAGATCTGTTTAAAAGTTATCTCACAGGTAGAACACAATGCGTTAAAATAGGAGAGCATTCCAGTGATGAAGAAACAATAACGTACGGAATACCTCAAGCTAGTATACTAGGTCCGACTTTATTTTTGGTTTACATCAATGATCTGTGTTCCATGAATGTATCTAATGGGAGAATTTTGTCCTTTGCGGATGATACAACTTTGGTTTTCAGCGGCGATAATTGGGAAGATACGTTTGCTTGTGCACAATCTGGATTAAATAGAGTTCTTAAGTGGCTAAGTGGGAACTTGCTAACGATTAATATCGATAAAACTAAATATGTATCATTTGCAATCCGTAATGTCTCTCTCCCCTTAGATCAAAACCTTTCGCTTATAGCTCATACCTGCGATCTGGTAAATGCATGTAGTTGTACCGGATTAGAAACTGTTGACAAAATTAGATACCTGGGAATAATTATTGACCAGAACCTATCTTTTAGGCCTCATATTGAGCAACTTAGGGCTCGTGCACGTAAACTCATATACGTCTTTAGAATACTTCGCCAAATTGCTGAATATAAAATTATACGCGCCGTATATTTCGCCCTTTGTCAATCCATATTCACATACTGTATTTCTGTATGGGGAGGTGCAGCTAAATCCTATGTAATGTCCCTGGAGGTGGCCCAAAGAGCCATCCTAAAGGTGGCAAAGTTTCACCAATTCCTTTTCCCGACCAGGGATTTATACAAGGAATGGAATGTACTAACGGTTCGTCAACTCTTTATATTGTACACTGTCCTAAAACAACATTCTAACATTCTAATGACCCTTCGACACAACGTGTACGGAGAAAGGATATTGTTTGTGTCCACCAAAAATTTAGAACAGCATTTGCAAAGAGGTTTTTTTGTTATATTGCACCTTTACTATATAATAGAGTAAATCGTATACTGGGTATATACCCTTTAACAAGAGCAAACTGTAAATTTACTACGCACTCACGCACGCACGCACGCACGCACGCACGCGCGCATGCATACACACATTTTGTTGTTTTTTTTTCTCTTTTAAGAACCGTAGACCCTTTTGACCCTTTAGAATGCAAGGAGGCATTCAATATTTGTGAGGTGACAATACATCTGCATTTTGATTCTTAATCGGGGATAATTGTAGATGTCTATGGGCCACTGCTTCCACTTATCGTCAGGCGGACTCTGTAGTGTGTACTCGTTTGACACTCTTATATTATACAAAAGTTAGATCACTACGGTCTGGTTTTTGATTTGTGTTTAAAAATAATTTGCTTTCGGGTCGGGTATTTATAGTTAAATATACGCGATAAAATCCGTAAAAACTAGTATTATTTCAATGTGTAGTGTTCGCGTAAATATAAGAAATCAATAATTTGCTTGTTTATTCATTTAGTTCGTTTTAGTTATAATAAGGATTATTGCGTTGTATTGCTTGGTATGTAAACGGAATTCACAATTGAGCTCTCCATTTACATTCTGCCACGAAAGCTATTAAGTTATCGACGTTATATGTGCTAATTGCACCAGTTCTCACCGATTACGTATCTGTCGTACGTTCAATGATTATAAACCAGAAAATTTTAGACATTCAAAGTTTTTACTTCCTTCGATTACAAAATAAGTACAGAACTATTAAAATGAAATGCTTAAGGCAGGTTCCTTCATACTAGGTGTTAACTATATACATGCCTAATATATGTAAAATTAAAGCTACAGCTCATAGCCTCCGACTGCTGGGCACAGTCCTCTCGTTTCTGAGAGAGATTAAGAGTAAAGAAATACCGCGCTCTATCAGTGCGTGTTGGCTGACTTCACTTGTCTTCGAAATATATTTTAAATTTCATCATCAGTCATATAGGTTTACTCGTGATATTTGCCGTCACCGTCAAACACTTGCTAATTCAACGCTTAAAATTAATTGCCGTCGTCGGAGATATAACTCACGTTGCTCGTTTGGCATGGTGGAGTGGCTCTCACACATGTTTATATAATAATTTGTATATGTAACATAAAACACATTATATCTTCAACTATAATGTGATAAAATGGATGTGTAAAACTTCACGCAAATTTTTTTCTTTTTCATTATTAAACGTTGCAATTTAACGTATGAATAAAATTTAAAAGTAATTTTGACGCCAATATATTGATATTATCTGTAAATTTAAAACCATTACCGTTGACAGATTTTGTTCATTAATATTTATATGCCGCAGCAACACTAACGGTTTCATAGGGTCATTTCAGTTTTCACTTCACTTAAAATTATGCACGTCAAATAAATTGTTCCCGACGTCGCCGGTTCTTTTACAGCGTCCAATAAAAATCGATTTTATTCTTTCGTCCGAGCTCTCGTTTCATTTAATTAATCGGTTTTTTCTTCTTTTTCAGGTGAGTTAATGTTATCTGTCGTTTGCTGGAAGTTTTGGTGCTTAAAAAAGTCATTATTGGTCCTGCGAATCTGATCAGTGCTCGTAAAGGACGAAGTAAGTGGATTTTTAAACGTGTTATTGTTATTTTGAGAGAGTTAATCGTAAGTTTCACGACATGTAGGTTCATTTGGCGCATGTTTCAGTAATGAGATCTCCCACCTATATCGCGATTGGGAAATTGGTCAGTTACACAGGTCGTGGCATATGTCGAACTTACCTTACCCTTTAATTTATGAGCTTTATTATTTATAATATTAAATCTAAATAATCACAATTTTCTTATAAACCTATAATATGTCTAGATAGGGACATTAGTCAGGTACACAGTTCCCGGCATATGTCCCACTTCGTTACGCATATGTTCATTTCATGCGTTTGGATAATGTAAATGATGACATCATTTAAAGTATGCGATCTGAAAAATCACAATTTTCTTATGAGCTTAACAGTAAATTTCTTTCAATATTTTCTACAGCGCAGAATACGTGGTAAATCAGCGCGTTAGCGATCCCTGCGGGAACCGTACCAAAAAGACTTCAACATAAAACCATGGTAATTAAATTTTGTAGGACTCGAGAAATATTTTAATTTATTACCGATGAATTCAATACAGTTCAAACAGCCAGCAAGTTAACTCAAAGAACCAAGCTTAGATCGACGTCAGTAATAAATAATGTTTTAAATTATCTTTCAACTGTACTTTCGTTTTTATTACCGTTCACTATTCAGCTATTCAGCCACTCAAGCTTTATTAATGGCATTTTTCTGTGTGCGGAAGTTGAATGGTCTTGTATTAACATCGTGGTGTTGCTATTTATATTACTCACTTGTTTAAATCTTACTACCATAAGTAGTTGGAATATTTTCGACTATTATTAATGCGGTAGTTCATCACCATAACATTTGTAAGACAGTAGTCTTAGAGGGGTAGGCCTTGATAAGTACATGATGGCTGGCTGCATTTTTTGAAAGAGTTTAACGGTCACTAAGATGGACAGGTAAATAAAACTCGAGAGGCGGGCTGCGGTCCAGTCTGAGGATTTAGTATCGATTTGATGGATTTTTCGCCATCTACCTATAAACTTTCAGACGAGTCTGATGAATCGTTCGTTAGTCAAGACATGTTTAGAACAGTTCGCATAATCTCTCTTAAATCCTGAGTTTTGTCCAAGTGAACTTTATGCAGCGTAGTATTAGAACACTGTTTTCCACCACTGATATGATATTTTAATTTTGTCTGTTGAGTTAGTTATTCATTTTACTAGTGCGATGTTGATGTTAGATTTTTTGATAGTAATTTAACTTAAGTTAACTAAACTTAAGTCAACTTTACACACATAAATAACTGGACTAATCACGTTAGAGACTATAGACGATGTAGACTTTGAACTAAAGTAATTTATCTTCTGCTAAGATTTTACAATAACAGTCAATAACATGGGTAGGTTAGACCCAAAATGGCTGTCAATATTTTAATTTTTCTAGTAAATATATTTCGTAATTACTTATAGTAAAAAGTAGTTTGTCATATATAAATCAAAGTCAAATTACAGACAAATATTTAAAAATAAAATCTTAGTTATTATGCTTATTATAAATGTTTAGTAAAAGCTTGTTTTTAAAGGTCGAATAGAAAGGTCGGAAAAAGACCATATTAATTAAGTGATAAATGGTCCCGGTTCATAATATTTAAATGTTTGAGGTCAATCTAACTGTTTAATATGAAATAAATTTTGGCGATGGTTTCGTGTTTAATATAGAGAAAGAACTTTTAAAACGTGTAGAATGAAAAATGTATTGGAAAATGTAATATGCTCAGAGGGATATTGAATGTATGTTTGTAATCATAACCGTAACAGCCTATCAAACTGCTGAAAGTAGGTCTCCCCCCATGGATTACTTCAAAGGTAGGATATTTGCTACAAGCTAGATAGTCGGGTTAGTAACCGTAGTTTTTCTAATATTTTTAGTCGTTATTCGGAGGACGCTGGTGAGCCATCTCCTGGTTTGTTTCCATCTGTCTCATAGAGAATAGTGCTTATATAGTCTTTGGTCTGTCACCACTTACGACACCCACACAGTGAAGGTTTCTTTACAAAGAGGCAGTGTCATTTGACGTTTCACAGTTCGCGAACCTACCTCTGTGAATACGAATATTAATGTAAACTAGTATCGCTAGTGGCTTAATGCTGCTGTGTTTCGTATGGTGAGTGTAGAGAACCGGAGACACTTTTTACTGGAAACGAGGCCCTCCAACTTAGTCCTCACGGGTGACAACGCATCTGCATTTTGATTCGTAATCGAATATATGTGTCCACTTACCATCAAGAGGACTGTGTGCTCGTTTGTCACCCTTCTCCTATCAAAAAAGATACAATTTTCAATATCAATTATTTTATTATCATTCATGTATTCGATATGTAATGACTTTTTGCATACATTTTTTGTTGTACTTTTATTTGTTAGATACAATAGACAAATATTTTAAATTTTCTTGAATTACTGTCCCTGTAAAGTCGAGTAACCGACATTACAAGCGAATGTTTTTAAATCATTCGGAAGCAGACATATTGTATATTACGTAGGTGTATTGCTTTAGATTGCATGTAATTACAGAGCTTTGACATTGAGTCCGCTCTGTATAGCAGTTTAATGCGCGCGGGGGCGTGCTTATGTCACCATGGTGATAAAACCTACCGGTAACGGTTCACTTGAGCGCGGAGTCATTCGGTTAAGTGGACCATTTGGGTTACTGTTAGAATTTCCCTACGTTATGTTATGCCTAATAAGCCATTTTTTTCACTAGCAACATATTTTTATTTATTTACAAGCTGTCGTGTCACGCGTTGCTGTTCAAAAAGTTTTTCAAAAAGTATTTAAAAACGCGCGAATTCTAATGAAATGTTGTGTTAAAATTTCAAATCAAACGATGAATAACTTTTGGAGATTGAAGATTTTGAACAAACTAACAATTACATTTTTATTTAAATAGATTTCTTGTTTAGGCATCTAAAAAAGGATTGCCTCATAGGAGGGCCTATTTGACTATTTGTCCCGTTTCGCAGGCAGGTTTGTATCCGCAGCTTTTATTATCTTGAGCTTTTAACAAGAAGTCGCTGCTAACAACTTTAACATAACATGGCATAACATAAACACTTACGCCTGTCACCCAGAGGGGTAGGCAGAGACTACAGACTTCCATTTGGCACGATCCTGACACAACTCACTCGCCTCCTCCACATCCTTATACCTACGCAAACATGCTTGTCGGTTAGGGGTACACTTAATTTGGCCCATTTTCAATGTAACGCCAATTAGGTCGATGAACTTTCGCCTAGGGCGTCCTTTTCCCACTCGTCCGTTCACTTCTGCAACACAAATTTGCCTTGTCACTCTTTGGTCATTTATTTTATTTTATTTATTTATTGTTTATTGCATCCTTAAAACAAAAGAATACAAATTCTCATTCATTCTTTCCACATGACCAAACCACCAAAACATTCCTTTCTTAGTCCTCGTCACAACATCATCTTGCAAACCACACTCTTCTCTTATCACACAATTTCTCACCACACAATGACAGATTCATATTCAGCCCTAGCATACTCCTTAAAGACATGCGGTCTTCTCATTCATCTACTGCGTTTATTCTACTCTCGTGCTTCTTCTGCCACACCCAACTTTCACTACCATACGTTAATGTAGGGACTCACGTCATACGTTAATGTAGGGACCAGTAAGAATTCGCTGTGTTAGTACACAGCATTGTGAATTTCCTTACGTGCTTTTTGATACATTATACTTCATTTATACCCATCTGCTGATTCATTATCCGTCTGTCGACTTTCACAATACCCCACTGAATATGGATCGATGATATGGGGTAGTGGATTCTATTACGTCGTCATCACACGTTGGATATTCACATCCATATATAAATACATATAATAAAAGTAAACTGCAGTTGTCAACGTTTCTAACACTGATTCATCGTGTCATTCATATGATAAATAACGAAGACGTATTTTGTTTTTCATATACCAGAGAATATCAGAATAAATATAAGTTTCTATAAAATGTGTCTACTTATTCAGTTAGAGAGTTTAAGATTGAGACAAGTTTCTTCACCTCACCGTAATTTGCGAAGACCCGTGTTTAGCATAAGCCCTCCACTTAGCTTGACAATAAGCCAATTAGCGCACCTCGAGGAAGATAATTGTTATAAACGCCTGACGTGGTGATTAGAAAAATAGTCTTCCCTGAATTCCTAGAACAGTGGGTTTAACAGGAATGTTCAAATCGTCATACCTTCATTGCTATTTCAAAATTGGTGAACTGGAATGTTACTGCCCATGCAATGTATGTACATGGTTACTTTCATATTGGATCGTCACAAGTATAAGGTACAGGCGTGGTAACTCAGGGGCTAGGCACCCGCTGTAAATTTCACAGTACGCAAAATTTCCGGGTTCGATCCCCGACAGTACCAATGAATTTGTTAATTTTAAGGTTGATTTATTACCACGTAATCAGCGATAAAAACATCGTAAGGAAACCTGGATGTCTAATAAATTAATAAAAATATTTCGAAAACATGTGAGGTCAACCAACATGCTTTGGGGCAGCGTGGCGGGCATTTCCTAAGACTAAAACCTCTCAGGAATAAGAGGAGTCCTATGTCCCAACAGTGGGACATATATAGACTTTAACTTAGTTACTTTTACTTTACTTTATGTATAACTTTGATTCTCCGACGAAAGAGTATTACTACCGCGACCGCCATAATCCTTGTACTCCTTATTTTAGTGATTTTTTAACATTAAATACTCTATCAAAACTCTATGTACTCACGTTTGCCACTCTAACTAACCATTACCCTTAATCAATCGTGCCCTTAATCGCTAAACTACTCTCCGTTTATTTCAGTTATAAGTGTATATTATTTTCTGTTTTCTAACCTCATTGCTTTTGAGTTGTGGAGCGCCGAAACGAACTAATAGTTTTAAAACGTTGATGTTACCGATTACAATCACCATAATATAAATACTGGCAACCATAATATAATTAATAGAAGTTAATGAATAAATATTCATAATTGTGCGAGACCACTCGATTGTTATCGCTTAAAACCGTTAACCGCTAATAGTAGCAAGTTCGTGCGTTGTAAAACTTACAAGAAATCATATTTCCGAACACTATCTCATATAGCTATACTGTTTGCGTCTTTTATTATTATTCTTATAACCTACATACAAACAGAATTACTGGCGCGAATGCTTTTAACCGTTGCAAGACCAACTTCATTAAAAAGTTATGAGACACTTGTGAATAAGTATTAATAAAAAATTCCAATCTTTGTTTCTGTCGTTGAAAATTTTATTTGCGTAAGTCAATACATAAATAAAATATTTAAATATCATTGCAGCCAAGTTTACATGTAACAACTTCGTAAGCTGACATATCTTCACTTCAATAATATACGGGTACGGGTTATTTTTCAGAGTAGCCAAATTTTAAACATAAGTTCAAATAAGTATAAATAATGATATACCGTTATTGGTTTTTTTTTTTGAAAATACGAGTAAATGGCTTCTTCTTTTATTTGAAGTTATCCCAAATTGAATGTGATTTATGGGCAACAACGTTTTTGCGAACCGATCGACCCTTACGAATGTGTGCGTGCAGCAGTAAAATCAGTTAAAATAATGAATAATATGTAATATAATATGAAAATAAATTTAAATTCAAAAGGCGTGGTAGCCTTTTGAATTTAAATTTAAACGATAAAAAGGACAGAATGGTTGAGATTTTCTCTAATTAATTTTTCTTCAACATTTGCCCATATTATTTACTCTGAACCTTAGCATATTTGGCCGGTTATTGCAAAATAACCCTGTATAGGCGTTTTACAACTCTTCTTGGCCAAAATAAAGTATGAAACCTTTGTATTATTTCGCCATAAAGCTGAGAGTATGTTTATTTTACCAATATATTCTGGAACCGCTTAATCAATTGAATATAGCAATAGCTTAAGTTTAGTAAAAATGGTAAACCCCCGGAGATGTGCAATAGCGTTTTCCTATTAACAATTAGAAAATATGAAACTGCGGTTTCCAATCCACCTGTCAAGCGTGGCAACTATGGCAAATGAGGCAGTTTTAGAAGAGGCCTGTGTTCAGCAAGGGACTTTGAGACTTTTATATATGATATAAATAAAAAATTTACTTAGAGACCTTGAATGAATGAGAATTTATGCAAAGATAGTACCTCTATTTTGTTATTTACATTAATGAACAGTCTTTGTTAACCCACTGCTATGTTCACAGGAATATTAGTTTAAGAACGCGTCTAATCGTTGAACTTTCGCATATTCATCATGCCGGACTCGATGAGAAATCTTGAAATTCTTTGTGTTAAAAATATTTTATTCAATTTATTTCATTTAGCCCCACTTTTGCACAAATCGAACGCGAAGCGGAGTTTTTTTTGAATACGGGTGACAAACTAGCACACAGTCCACCTAATGGTAAAGAGACGCTGTGGCCCATAGACATCTACTTTTATCCTCGATTAAGAATGGAATGGAATTGAATTTTTGGTTCTCTACACTCACCAAACGTACACAGCAGCATTAAGCTGCTATTTTACGCTGGTATTAGGTGAAAGCGTGGTCCTTCCACGGTCGAGCAGGCCCGTTCGTGCTACAGCCGTAATATAGCTGCAGCGTGACTTTACAACGAAATAAGTAGTGCTCTACTGTCATCAAATCAAAAAATCCCGATAAACTCAACTTAAATCACATTCATCAGCTTTATATTGCACTTACATAATAAAAAAGTACACCAATAGCAAGATCAGATTTCAATTAATAGTTCTTGCGTAGTTATAAGATTATTAAAAAAAAGTTAATTGAAAATAATTTCAGTTGGATCACAGTTGGCCGGTGTGAATGTGAACAAGATATCTTTAGAAAAACTGAACTGATCATTTTGATTTTTTTTTATTAGCTTTAAATTTTAATACTTGGGAAGCCTTTTGAATTTCACTATTGTTAACCATCCTGTTCATTAATACATTGTTGACAATTTTTTTTTCGGTAATAAAATACATATCACAGGTTCACCGGTATCAAGCAGTCAAAATAAATTTCAACAACAATTTTTTGGTAGATTTAAACGTAATACGTGTTTCGATAATAAATAAAAGTAAATTGATTATTCGCATACATGAGCGTTCTTGGTGTGTACTTTTGGAGTTTTAAAATTCAAATTTGCTGAAAGTTGTCAGGATCTGTCTATTCATCGGATTGCAAGGTGTCTTCAAGGCAAGAGTGAATAGGCTCTTGTAAAGTCGATCCGCTTTACCTTCTTCGGCTGCATTACCACGTACTATTACATGCGACGGTACTCAAGCATTAGCTTAAAAAACGTCAGCAGAAGAGGAAAACAGCATCCAGCTACTTACATAAACACTCACGCCTGTCACCCAGAGGGGTAGGCAGAGACTACAGACTTCCATTTGGCACGATCCTGACACACCTCTCTTGCCTCCTTCACATCCATACACCTACGCATACATGCTCGTCGGTTAAGGGTACTCCTAATTTGGTCCGTTTTCAATAAGTCGCCAATTTGATCGATAAATTTTCGCCTAAGTCCCTTTCCGACTCTGCCATTCACTTCTGCAACATAAATTTTCTTTGTCACTCTTTCCTCATTCATTCTTTCCACATGACCAAACCACCGAAGCATTCCTTTCTTAATCCTGGTCACAACATCATCTTGCAAACCACACTCTTCTCTTATTCATTGTCATTCAGATTCAGCCCTAACATACTCCTTAACGATCGAATTTCTACTGCGTTCATTCTACTCTCGTGCTTCTTCTGCCACACCCAACTTTCACTACCATACGTTAAAGTAGGGACCAACACAGCATTGTGAATTGCCATACGTGCCTTTTTCGACACATTTTGACTCTTCACAATAGAGTGCAAGGCCCCATTTACTCTATTTCCCGCATTCACTCGTCGTTCTATATCCTTATCATATCTCCCATCCCTGCTAAATACGCAGAGCAAACTTATTTAACGCAGCTACTTACAATCTTATTTAACTCAGTATTTGAAATCATCAATGTCCAGCAGTGGACATTTTTTATTTATTTTTACAAAATTTAGTTATTAAATAACATCCGACAGTACAAATAAACTTACAAAAGTTTTTCCATGTACCGCCGATTCGTAACTTCGACCATGTTTAATCGGTTAGCGTTATGACAACATAATGATAGCAAAATGTTTTTTTTTGATCTAGGTTTGTAGCAAAACATAGTTAGTGAGTATGATAAATACAATTAGCAATTGAGATGTTAATGTTACAATTGTGTGTATCTATGTACGTATTTATTTATTAGTAGATTTGTATTTGTGTATATTATGTGTGTTAGTAGATATAGTTTTACTTTTACTATAAATTATTAGTAGGTGTCGTTAGCAATTTGTCGATAAAATACTGTTTAAGCTTATATTTAATATTTTTTAGTTCATTTTTTAATGGTTTTGGAATTTGGTTCAAAAGAGCGGGAACTTGATATTCTAACCTAACTTTGCCATACATATTTTTATATTTTGGTATAGTCATATATGGATTTAAGGGCTTATCAAGTAAGCTTTGTATAGACTAATTAACAAGATATACGACTAATTTTTAATTCTTCCTTTCAATTATTTCCTTTATAATTCTTTCTTTTCAATTTATAGTGATAAAGTTATTGGTCTATATTTTTTTAAAATTTTCGTTGATTACATCTGAAAGCATATGTAAGGTTTGCAAAAGCGTGTGAAGTCCTATGTCTCTTTTTATTGTAAGTTCATGCCAATTTATCCTTTTTTCATTAACATTAATTTTCATTTTCTACAAGCGAGATAACGTCAGCACATGTGGGCAAGATAGACGACCATTAAGCACTGAGTGGGTCACCGTGCCGTGTTTGGTTAGTTCGTCGCGGTTGTGTAACGTTTACTACAGAAATGGAGACATCGTTGCACTTTAAGTATATTCCAATACAATGTGGAATTTATTACACTAGATAATTCTTTCGGTTTATCTGAAGAATGGAATATCGTGCTGGCTTTTTAAGGCCAGTGGGACACTGGCAATAACTTAGCGTGGACAGACCGAGGGAACGTCGCTAATTAATGTTATTTTGCGTGTAAACAATTTGTGAGTGTTTATTTCAAGAGTGTTTGGTATTAACGCGCGCTGCACACCTAAAAAGGCCTGTCGGGAAATTGCAGCATCGTAAATAATTCACGTAAGATTGCGCAATCGTGCGCAACGTTGAATCTTTCAGCGGGATTATTTTATTTATTAATATGGGTTCAGTTTGTTCCTGGGTATATTTTTTTCTGCGCTCATTGTCCTGTCTGTTTTAATCGGAATACACGCGGTAAAATCACTCACAAGCGAAATAATACGGGTGTATGCACCAACCTGACTACTGTCCGGCGCTTTTGTCTGCGGATATTTTCCGACGCAGATTCGACTTGCGCATAATATGCTTTCTTTTTTATTTGTGTATCCGTATGCACATCTCATTGTGACCATACTGCCTCGACACAAAGTACACCAAGGAAATGTTTCCGACATTTACATATTGCATATATATATATATCAAGATATATATATATATATATATATATATATATATATATATATATATATATATATCTCTTGAGCATTGTCTCCTGCTGATTTCAGTAACTAATACAATTCCATATAATATGTTCATATATTCTAACGATAAATTGTATTTTGACTGCGGAAATTAACAAATAATAAAAAAGTCTCATACGTATATTACATAAGTATATACTTTAAAAAAAGTTTTAGGCAGTAAACGAATTCGTTCTTGACTTCTATCGTAAATATTCCTAAAACTGAAACACCTTTATAATAGTAATCTAAATATATGGTGTAAGAAAATAAACTTTTAACTGAATGGTAACTATAATGACGATTCAACAATGTGATGTAAAATATACTGCCTTTAGAATAACTGAAAGCTTTTCGACACAAAATAGCTACAATTTTGTTTATTATATTAATTAAAAAGATATTCCCTACGGCATACTATGGCATGTTTTCTTGTTTTCAAGAAATTTGCGTAGTTTATTCTGAAGTTACAAAATCAGAACGTGGAACCGAAACTACGAGTATTATAGTAGCAGTTTAACCACAGAAATTTAAATAATAAGGCAATGTTATTTAGATTTTTGTGAGTTTATCCCATGGCCTTGATGTGGCCATTTGTCATCACAAAGCCAATTCGGTGGAGGACGATTTGGACATGTCAATTACCGAAACAGTAATCCCACATGGAGCTCTTTCGTAAGTTTGTGGGTTGAAGTTTCAAGTTTGATATCGTAACGGTGTTTTATAGCGTCATAGTGACCCGGCGAAAAAGAGCAGAACTGCGGACCGGTCACGCCGTCACAGGTGCCTGCCTGCCTTCACTTTCAGTCGAGCCTGTGTCATTAATTTATCTCATTTTTTGTAGCTTTTAAAGTTTTCATGGGGTCAATAGGTCTATTAATCAATTTATTTTTATTTCGATCATATAGTCTGATATTTATTTCTTACGGTATCTAGAAAAATGTGAATTAAATTATAACTTAAAAGTGTAAAAGTTTTATTCAAGAAAACTTTTAGTATATGGTATAGTTTATACTTATAGGGGTACTTAATTTTAGGTCCTTTTTAGGTTTGAGTAATTTTTTTTTTGAATAATTACTTTTTTCACTATTGCCCCTAAATTACAGTCTTGTGTTTTTAGATATTTTGAAATGATTTGTAAGATTAAAGTTAATGTTCATGTGTAATGTAACTTATTTTTAAAATTGATCGTACGCTTGGACAATTTTGTAGTAATATATTTTAGTGAATCTGTATGTTTTCGTATTTATTAAAAAAATGTTTTCCGTAGCCATTTTTTTAATATTTCGTGATTTTGGTAAAACTTGTTTTCTTTTTAGGCCATTTTAAACTTGATTTCTATCAAAGTATCATATTATGCTCCACATGATCCTAAATCTAGTGAAACAGTAAAGCACAGAAAAACAAAACCTAATTAGTGACCGGTTATATGTAGAGTGGACCGTTTTTTACAAATTCTGCTACTTTTATCTCGTCGTTCGATGTCTATAAATTATAATGTTTGTGTAATGAACCTAACGAACCTTTGCACTATCAGTATTGATAGGAGGTGTCTATCGTTTTAATATTGCATTCAAAAGAAACACATTTTTTAAATTTTTGATCATTATGTACGTATGTTTGTTATTCTTTTGTTTTAAAAATGTAAATACGGCTGTCGTACGGTAAACACTAAGTTTACACATTACCTTCGCGATTCATATCAGACGTTAAAATAACAAACATTCAACACAATGATATTGATGATATGTGTGGTATATAAAATAACGCTAAACGGCTGTTTGTCACCCGCCCACAGCCGACACGAATTAACTAAATTCTGACAAGTTTACTATCTTATAATACTATAAGCAATTATTCTATTTAATTTCTTCTTAATTGTGACTATCATTAAATTCCTCTTTTTTCACAGTACTCGTATTTAAAGTTTGATACGAAATCTACGTATTAAGCCTCACTATTATAAATAGTAATACAACTAATCGTGTGGAAGATAAAAAAGAGATAAAGAAAAGAAAGAGATGTCTTGGTACCGCGCAGTGACGGTGTAAAAATATCCACTACCCCATATCCTCCCGTGGGTGTCGTAAGAGGCGCATCTGCAACTCCCCGGGTTTTGCAGCTGTTGATGGGCGGCGGTAATCACTTACCATCAGGTGAGCCGTAAGCTCGTTTGCTCCCTCTCCTATAAAAAGAGGGAAATTGAACGGGCAGCAGCATCTTCCTGATACCAACTCAAAGTAATAAAATACTGCGCTTGGCAACCCGCTCGCAAGGCTTGTGAGACCTTCTATGGGGGAAGCTTATGTTCTGCTGTGGACGTTGATAAGCTGTAATGGATGAATGGACTCTAAGCAATTCTTGTATTTAAGCTTATAATATGTAACTGGTTTTTTGGAGACGGCCCTAACGATTGGGATGAAAGTGTGTATTATTTTTATATATAGAATAGGGTGACAAACGAGCACATAGTCCACCTGATGGTAAGTGGATTCTGTGGCCCATAGACATATACATTTATCCTGGAATAAGAATCAAAATGCAAATGCGTTGTCACCCTTGAGGACTAAGATGAAATGCCTCGTTTCCAGTAAAAAGGGTCTCCGTTTCTCTGCACTCACCATACGAAACACAGCAGCATGAAGCTGCCATTTTACGTTGGTCATATTATTGCAGTATTCTGTGAGAGCGTGGTCTTACTCCGGTCGAGCCGACCCGTTCGTGCGACAACTATAATATGGTTGCAGAGTGGCTCTACCACGTAAGAGTATTTAGGTAATGTTCTACATACTTTACAAGTACATAATAATTTATTATATTTATTTATAGTTTATGCGGAATTTATTAAACATTAACCATTTCCATTATAACCACTTAAAGTTCACTGCTAAAAATAGGCCTCCTCCTCCTTCTCCATCGATTGCTTCATAGAGAGTTAATTATCCATAGCTGCCACGATTGGTAAGTGGGTTGGCAACCGCAGTTTTTTTTAATTCAGCTTTTATAAGGAATATGCTGTTGTCCATATCCTGTCTCATAATGACTTCTCTGTTCTTCTCTTTCGCTTCTTACGGCTCCGACGGAATGATATGGGCTAATGGATATATTTGGTACATACACAGCCACTACACTGTTAATATTATTAATATAGCGGAAGGAAAAATCCAAATATGAACAATATATGCGTTAGCCTCGTAAAGGTAGTAAATACCGGCAGAACTAACAATTTACTACGAAATTCGTAACAGATTTCTTTCTTCCGCGCTTCAAAATTGTCTTCCGCGTGTGGTCTGAATGTTTTTTGTTTGTGTCAGTGGTCTAAACGGCAAATTTACTGTTTGTTTAACTGTAGATAGATTTGATATTTTTTTGTATGATCAATTCTTCCATTGATTACTTTTTATTTTTAACAAATCTTTTTACAAGCCACAATAGCCTATGAAAGGCTATTAGACTAACTGCACTGCGGGACTTGAATCAATGAGTAACTTAGCACCGGCATTTGGAGATTACTTGAAGTGTAATGATTTGTTGTTACGTGAATACTACTTAAAATATACCAAAGCTAAAGGTAACCCGAGTGAAGCATTACATCAGAACTTCAAACACCTCAGTCCCCGCCGTGTTGTAAAGCTCCAGAAACGTTGGGTATTAAAAAGGCTAAATTAACGCGATAAAGTCCTTAAAATCAGTTTTATTCAATTTTGATGTAGTGGTTGAGGGGAAAATGCTGCTAAAAGAATAAGGTATTTTAACCGAATTCAATAAAAGAAGGAATATATTTTTATTATGTTCAACCATAATTCATTACCATTTTGTCCGATTTCAATGATTATTTTTTTGTGCGAAAGAAGGTATCTCAGGATTTCAGTATAGTTTGTTCGAGATCTGGTGATGAGATTCATAAGAAAATGGTCAAAGTCTTCAAGTTGCAAAGGTATCACGACATATAGGCGAATAGTTCTTTACCACGTTAACCGATATCGATTATTATATTTTCTTTAGTCAGGTCTGTTTTTACTTTTTAAGTTAATAAAATAACTGTCTTACTGTAACTTAACGTTGCTTGTGAAGTTTCACGTTACTCACGTTACACGTCACTTCGCTTTGCTGCAGTGTATTACGGTTAAAGCAAAAAAAAATGATTTTGAAACAATTGTATTGTATACTCGGTTGCTAACTGCAAGTCGTCAGCGTTATTTGTCATGGTGTGGCATGTCATATATCTGAATATCTTAGGTTTTTTTTAGAATTTTTTCATGTTGTTCCTGTCATAAACATTGATAAATAACGGATCATTACGAAATTTTATTACGAAACTTTACCTCCACTCTTACGGTCATGCGGATTCATTGAGACAACGTTATCTTTGCAGCGGCGCGTCTTATCGATCGGTGCCATCGCAATCACAAGCAAATATACCTTATAGATAGCCTTCAAAACATAAATTCCTATTAAAAGCCTAGCCTACGTAGTTTCTTGAATGCTATGGTTAATGTTAGTGTTTATTTAACGTTTGCCGATGGAGCCCCTTCATAACTTAATGATTATGACGTGCATATCTTGAATTTGGTCTTAAAACTAGCTCGATATACTAAAATAAATAAAAAAATTGTTATCTAGATATATTCAAATAGGACAATTATTTGATCATAAAACTATGACGTCGTTATATCTGCTGATTTGCATAATTATAATTTCTGTTGAAATTGTTGTTTTGACAACATAATTTAATAACATTACTTAAGCGATTTTTTATTTTTCGTTTGATCACCACATCTGTTTAAGCAACTAAGAGGGCAAGTTAACCTGTATTTTTTATTTAAAATTAAAATGACAGGCAAGCTTTCCGTCTGCCTGATGGTAAGTGATAGCGATATCAAAAATTACCAGATTTTAAGTGTATTCCGACATTATTTAACACCGAATATAAAATATTTGTTAGACTTGCTGGACTTTAATATCGCGTTCCTAAGCGTCCCCATATCGCAGTGATGTCAATTTACATCTTTACCTTTGATAATAAGATGTGTATGTTCCTGTTCAAGTTCTATGAGTTTCTTATACATTAAATATTAATATAGGGTGATTTTTAAGTGTTTATGAGTGTGTATTTATTTTTTTAATTTTATATTGAATATGCATATTTAATATCTTCTTTTCAGTTTGCGTTATTGGTACTATAATAATGACATTTGATTTTACATGACTATAGTGTAGATTAAATACAATAATTATATCTGATTTAGAAGGAAAAAAGATGTACACATTACTTTTCTTTAAGTTATGTTTTACAGAAATATCAACTTCATATAACTACTTTATTTACTAAACAAAAATATGTACTAAAAGCTTTTTTTTCTTTTATACATGTATTAAAGTTGGTTCTTATGCACGTTCAATTATATTTTAAAACTTTATTTCTATTCTTATGGTAGATTTTTCTATTTAATGATAAACAGCAAGATTCCGCTTCGCGTTCAGTACTTCACGCTTGGGTTCAAGGTTAGAAGTTTAAAATAGAGCGCATGATTTAAGTTATAAGAGACGATTTTGAAGGAAGTGCTAGTCACCCTACATGCAGTAATGCATTATACATAGACAAATTAATACGTACCTCCTAGAAACAACAAAGAAAGATACCTACAGGAAGCGCTGTGTACATATTATGTGATGCCGAAACCATGGTCATTCCTCAACTTCTAAACACTTAAATTGAGCATGGTTTTGGCTTGGTTTACCTGAATTGAGTTTTTTCGGTTTTAAATCCCATAGAGTTACGGAGTAAAAGTTTAAGAGTTGATTCTTTTTGTAGATTTATGAGGTGAAATTTTACTTAGTAAATAGACTGACTAGCATAAGTTTATTTTAATTACAAGTATAGGAAACTATTACGTGTTTTAGGAAAGTGGGTTTCAAAGTTATAACATTAATAGTTACGTAGTACAAAGTATGTATACTTAAGCTTAAACTAACCTCATTTTATCATAGTTTAGCGGTAATTTTGTTTTCATTTTACACTAACAGACGAAGAAAAGAAAATTGTTAAAAGGGTTAAAACGCTGATCATCGCTTACATCTAAAGCAATCAGCTCCGGAATATTCGGGAATAAACAGATATCGCATTCAATTATTGTCATTTCACGATATCAAAGCGGTTTCCCTTCAGGCGTAATTTACTTTTCCTTTTCATCCGACCGTCTATTTGCATCGAGGCCATCAATCTCGGCTGTGCCCTTTCCCCCCTTCCCGTTTCCTCCCCCCTTGTAAGCTGCACCTGCGCCAGTGCATTATTATTAGACGTCGCGACGCCTCGGCCGTTGACCCCTGCGACCTGTTTACCGAAATATACAATGCACGCATGCCTAGACGGCGCTTTGTCAAAGTGATTGGAAATAGCACTGCATTTGGAATTTTCATAGCTCTGCAAGCGGTTGAGGCGCGCAAGCAAGGAATGGCGTAAAAGTGACATTCGAATTGGAATGTAGCCTTATAAACAATACTTGACTGTATTCTCTTATATTCAAGAAACGTTTCGTTCTCCGTAACGATCCATTTTAGTAAAGGTACATATAACTATGTAAAATAAAAACTTTAAAACGATTGATCAATAGCTGAGCCGGTATTCATTTGAAAGAAACCCGGCATAAATTCTGCATCGCAAATCTTTAGTTCTGATCTTATTCGGGGCGAAAAGTTATTTTGAAGACGATTAGAATAAATCTAAATGGAATAATTTGTATTCAATATAAATTACAAGAATATTCAGTCATTTATGCTATTACATTCATCTCGCGACCAGATTTATAAAAGTAGCAGATATATGTAAAAACGGTCCACCCTACATATAACCGGTCACTAATTAGGTTTGGTTTTCTGTGCTTTACTGTTTCACTAGATTTGAATTTATCTAGCGCAGATTTGACGCTTTAATAAAAATCCAGTTTTATTTGACCTGAAAAGAAAAGAAAAAACTACCAAAATCACGAAACGTTGAAATAGATGTAGATTTTTTAACTATGTTTAATTAACTATTGGATCGGAAAATACGTCCTGGGAAGGATCAGCAAGAATCCCATCGGGTCTTTTTTAACCATTAATGTACAATATTATATGTAATGCAATTAAATACGAAAACACTTAGAAACAGAGATCGCTACCATGCTCGATTTCATTATTTATAACGATTGATTGTAAATCATGTACTCTTTACTAATATAATAACCCGTAAGACACAATTTTTGATTAATAAGATTTTTAAAGTTTTTAATAGATTGTTATTTGGAATATGCAGATTTTCTTATCCCCATTAAAGAATTACTGACCCTTTGCAATTGAGTAACTGGTATTACTAGCATGTACATTCATTACATGTTCGTAAATTTAATTTCTGTTTTGAAATATAATTATGGGGATTACTGAATAAAGTGTTGTGATGGCAGAAAAACTGACAGTCAATGCAACAAATTCGACCTCACTGATTTTTTTTTTTGATGGTACAGTTTTATCGGCTACCGCCAGAGATTTTCCGGACCGATACGACTTAGCGACCTTTAAGAAAAGCGCTTACTCTTTTTAAAATGCAATGCACCTGCAATGGTGGTGCAGTTTTTAGTTTGTTCAACAAAAAGAAAGAAACAAGTCCTATTTTATATTTTTTATAAAGTAGGTAACTAATGAATAACGAATATAGTACAGATGTTGAAAAGCCAGTGTGATTTCATGTGGGAACGATCCCATTAACCGTAACATTCCCATGATGACGCGACTCTAAACGAGAGCTCTCCACTAAAGTCTTATTTAAATGTGTTGCCTTTTATTTTAAAAGGCCTAAGCGGACATTTTATTTCCTCGTAAACGAAACCGTATTATAGCTTTGTATTTATGGCTTTAGAATAGGTCCGTACCGGAGCGAAATTGTTTCATGGCCCTTCGTGTTTTTCTAAATTCTACGAGTAAAACGATCAGTAATGCTTTTATATAAATTGATAGTATTTTCAAACTTTACTGTAATATCACAGTTTTTATTATTGTATTTTTAAAAAAATAAGCACACAATCGAAATGGTAAGTGGGAATATGTTGTGGCCCATAGACATCTACATCTATACTTGATTAAGAATCAAAATACATATGCGTTGTAACTCCTGAGAACTAAGATGGAATGCCTCGTTCCTTGTGAGAAAGGTTTCCGGTTCTCTACAATCACCATACAAAACACAGCAGCATTAAATTGCTATTTTACGCTGATATTCTGTAAGAGCGTTTTTCTTCTAGACGATTTTTTTTTTCATAATCATAACTTAAGGCGTAATTTTATAGACGTTAAAATCATTTTAAATTTATCCAAGTAGAAATAACGTAAGTAAAGAGCTTCGAAGGCTTTTTAAAGTTGATTTGATGTGATTGACACAGCAGCGCCTTGAGTGATTCCAGCTACTAATTGTGTTTGTTGTGTTTTCTTGACCTTGCCCTCGACCTTTTAATACTTCATTAATATCTTCTGATTCTGCTGATCATGCATTAGCTTACCTACATTTGCTAATAAATATATAATCAGTTGTCTATCTAACATAATCCTGTTTCGTGATAACTGCAAAGCCCCAATCGAAGTATCAATTTTAAAATGTCAACGTAGTCAATAACAAAGCAATATGGTTTTGACCTTTTGTCATGAACCAGCCTGCAAGAGACTTGTTTGAAAATCATAATTTGTTTTATTTAGATTTCGTGTCTTTGCCAATACATAATGTAATTTTAATAAATTTATAACCCGTATTATAAATACGTGTATTTACAAACCGTAGATTATTCGTTAAGTAGGTCTATGTGTACAATGTCGTTATTTTCTATACGTATCTTTTATTACTTGTGGCGGTATAAGAATATCCACTATCCCATATCATCCCGTGGGTGTCGTAGAGGCGACAGAGGAAAGCCAACCGGGAGATGAGCAGCAGCTTCTTACTAATAATATCTAAAACATAAAAAATAAACCATGGTTGCCAACCCAATAGGTCCTGTTTCACCAGGGTTCAGTTATTTTTGTTTATAATTACAGACTTAAAGATTTTACTAAGATCCCGCTTGCTGGTAAACGGTGATGCAATTTTGAGTGGTAAAATGAGTTTAAAATGGGCAATCATTCGCAAGAAGCTGTGTTTACGTGTTCTTTGTAGGTGATGAATCATAATTATGTTTCATTCAGTAACAAGATACTCATTTAAACAATGCAGTTTGTTGCAACCTTTTATATACATTCAAATAATGCAGCCAGACGTACAGATACTATACGTTTACTATAGGTACGTCTGGGTGCATTATACCTGTGAACTATGTTTGCATTCGACCCGATCAATAAAACAGTGTAGACAGCACTCGCACTGCTCTATTTATTTTTGTCTGGCTTTCAATGTGGGCGTATACTGTCGAGTGAAAATGGTTAGGAATTTAATTAACGTCTTTTTTACTTCTACATTGTCAGATAGGTAGTAACTTCGGTGTTTATTACACTTTCTATCACAAATTGTACGCGGATTCGAGAAGAAGTTTTATTGGCATGCACATAACCTCCTCAGCTTAATATAAAGTAGTGCATATCGTTTGCTAATATATCGGCATCGGTGATATGTTTACTGCCAATATAACGATTTTTTTTCAATTTCAAGATTCCCTAATATATCAAGAAACGCAGATCCGCAGATCCGCTTGATGCAACCCTTGAATGTGTATGAAAATAAAGAATAATAATATAATATTATGTATATATTTATATATGGCATCTATTTAAGTAGATTTATTTATTTGTGTACGCCTGTGTTTATATATTTATATTATTATGTATGATATATGTACACAATACCTTATATATTATATACTATTTTTTTTTTGCTGCACTACCTCCCATATTATGTTTATGCCTTAACCTTATAGCCTTAGCCTATTTATTGGTTGACTGAGAGCGAATGCCTTAAGGCATTAAATACGCCATATGTACGATTTTAGTTTATGTGCATAAAAGTTTTAGTAAATAAATAATAATATAGTTTTAGTAAACACGTTTTTTTGTGTAATATAATAAACATAATACAAGTGTCAACAAAATATGTAATCGTAAATGTTAAAAAAGAGCATTTCTTTATATTACTGTTTGTCCTATGATGGTCTGGAATTTATAGGTCCCATGTTTTATGGGACTTAGAAAATGCATCTGGCAACTGTGTTGCTTTGCTTACCTTGCATTTCGTAAAAGACGAAAAGTGGAATATTTGGTTTCTGATTGTGTAGGCAATGGTCTGAAATTTCTTTAAAAATTTTCAATTCTAAACCTACACTTTTTGGCTAAATGTAATCCGAGGGCACAGTGCTCTTTGGATTCTGTTTACCCCTCGGGTATAACGGGCGTGAGTCTATGTATTTGTTCTTTATAATATTAAAAGACATTGTTCTGCGTCCATACAATGTTCGCCTAAGAACCAACAGTAACAAAAATACCTTAAGTCCGAAATTATACACAATTGTATGTAAGAACAATAACTCTTGACGGACACTTCCGAAAACAGAGATATTAGCAGTTATCGTAGACATTTTGAGGTTATCTTTTATTTTTATGAAATTTTACTATGTTATTGCTAATGTAAGCACTTACCCTAGTTACTTATCCTAGCACTTATACGGTAAATAAAACTCATAACGTAAACACTCACGCCTGTCACCCAGAGGGGTAGGCAGAGACTACAGATTTCCATTTGGCACGATCCTGACACACCTCTCTCGCCTCCTTCACATCCATACACCTACGCTTACATGCTCGTCGGTTAAGGGTACTCCTAATTTGGCCCGTTTCCAATAAATCGCCAATTTGGTCGATAAATTTTCGCCTAGGACGTCCCTTTCCGACTCTGCCATTCACTTCTGCAACATAAATTTTCTTTGTCACTCTTTCCTCATTCATTCTTTCCACATGACCAAACCACCGAAGCATTCCTTTCTTAATCCTGGTCACAACATCATCTTCCAAACCACACTCTTCTCTTATTACATAATTTCTTACCCTGTCATTCAGATTCAGCCTAACATACTCCTTAACGACCGCATTTCTACTGCGTTTATTCTACTCTCGTGCTTCTTCTGCCACACCCAACTTTCACTACCATACGTTAAAGTAGGCCAACCACCAACACAGCATTGTGAATTGCCATACGTGCCTTTTTCGACACATTTTGACTCTTCACAATAGAGTGCAAGGCCCCATTTACTCTATTTCCCGCATTCACTCGTCGTTCTATATCATATATCTCCCATCCCTGTTAAATACGCAGCCCAAATATACAAACTCATCTACTTGCTCGATCAACTCCCCTTCTATTCTTATTTCACAAATCGTTTTACTTTCTTCTCTTTCAAAAACCATAACCTTCGTCTTACTTGCGTTCACTTTCATACCCCTTTCTTTTAATGATCCGTTCATTAATGTAACCATCATTTGCAACTCGGCCGCCGACGACGCAAGAATGACTTGATCATCGGCGTACAAAAGGCATTTGACGGTTAACTCACCCATTCTTAATCCGCATTCTTCAACTTTCAAATTTTGCAAACAACTGTCCATAAATAGGTTGAACAGCCACGGGGAAGCCACACAGCCCTGTCTGACACCTTTATGGATGTCAAACCAGTCCGAGTAGACCCCGTTGATCCTAACACAAGCACTAGAGTCCCTATAAAGAGACTCCAATGCCTGTATCAAGCCAGCGCTCAACCCAAATGAGTTCAGTGTTTGCCATAGCAAATCCCTATCCACTCTGTCATAGGCCTTTTTCAAGTCCATGAACGAACAAAAAACCTTTTGGTTTTTGGCCAGAAACTTCTCCGCGATCATGCGCATGGAAAAGACTTGATCTGTACATCCCATTTTCCCTTACTCATAAATCCCGCTTGCATAAATTTTTCCTTCAGTTTCTTTCAACCCTTTCAACTCAGTACCTTAGCGTACAGTTCCACAATGTAAAAGGCTGTCACGGTTGTGATTATTTATTTGTTTTATTTCATACCAATTAGTAAATACAATTTATACACTCATTTGGTAACCAAAGTAATGATTGATACCATCAACCATCATTACTTTCGAGCAAAATATTATTCAGGAATTGAGCAGGGGGTTGATATTTTCTTGGTATCGGGCTCAACTTAAATACTATAATATTATAATCATAACATGGGCGCAGCAACCTATAGTTCTGGGCCCAACAACACAATTACAACGATATTTTTTTATTGCTTCCCTCCCAATTTCTGACTCATCAACCAAAATGTATACAAAATAAGTTTTACTACTAATATGGCGGCTATGTGTTCTCCCTCTCAAGAGCCATACATTTTCAGAATGTAGTAAATGTAATTCACTAATCAGTAATCAACTCCTGTTCGACCTATATGCAAACTTGACTGACGCCTATCTATTTTATCGTCTTGTCATCTGTCAACATAAAATTTTTTTTGCGTGGCACAATGTTGATTGGCCAATAAGAGTACAATAGTATTGTTGTTTTTAATGAATACACATGATTTTACTGTATTTCAGTTCCTTGTGGTATATACTAATCTTAGGTATATTTTAAATTATTAACGTTTTCATAATATATTTGAGTTTATGAAAACTTTTGAAATACTGTTAAATGTAAGGGGTATTGTGCGATTGGCCAAATCACTGGAGTCCAGACGCAGCAAATTAATAAAAAATACGTACAAAGCTTAAAATCTAAAAAGTCCTTTTTATTTTGACTCCATAGTTCAGAGTGTCAGTTACATTAATGAATGTTATCTAATGCATAATTAAGGATAAGAATTTAGTAATGTCATTGTTCTTAGGCGAGATTTAACAATGTCCTTTGCCCGATTTACATTTTGGGAAGTGGTAAGTGCAAGTGGCAAGTGCAACTGACAAATGACAAGCCCTTGTCATTTGTCAGTTGCACAATCAGTTGCACAGTGCGTGTGAACAAGCAGTGACAGGTGATAAGTGGGAATAAAATACGCACTTGTCATTTGTCAGTTACACTTGCCACTCGCACTTCTCACTTCTCGAAATGTAAACCGGGCCTTATATAAACTTCAATGAATAAAGTTCGAAGTTTCATAGGCAGTGTGTTTGAAATAGTTCAGTTAGCAGCCGTTGCTCGGTGCTCACACTATCTTTTTTACGAGTGTTCCCGGTAGACTGCACATGCGGACGGTTCGCGGAATAGCTGTTTATTGCATGCTCGACCATATGGCACGATATAGGCTGTCGACTCACCAGCGTGTTTCATATTTTAAACAGCATCAATATCGTCTCCTATGAATGGATATCAGTCATATCATCACGTATCGGTCTTTAATAGAATCAGTATTAAACATTTATTTTAAACAATTTTAAACAGAACTGTTGATTTTAGTATGTTGCTTATTTTAGGGTGATACGTGTTTCCTTTTCTTCACTAGATGATTGGATTACCTTTCTGTTGAGGAGTCCATCTCGGCAGGTACCACCAGAAGTATTTATTTCTACTGACCAATGGAAGTGCTTGCACTGCAGTGTTCTGGTCTGGATGGTATAGACACTGTAAGGCATTTCATCTAAGTACTCAAAAGTACATCGTAATCCATAGACTGCATTAGGCACTTACCATCAGGTAGACAATTAGTTCGTTCATCACTTAAGCGTTTCATTTTAGCCTTCAGTAAATTTCTTTTACCTAACGAATGTAGTCTATTATATTATATTTATTTCATAGTATGTTGTACATTGTAGTCGTATTATAGCGGTTTTAGATTTTATTCACTTTTGTTTCTTCCAACCGTCTTTTAAGGTATTCTATTCAATGTCTGCGTAAATATATCCCCAGGAATCCAAGTGACTTCCGCAATCCGCAATTACGATTAAGGTAATATGGACGAGAAGGGATATATTTGTTTCTTACAAACTAATGGCAGCTTATCTATACACATATTAGATTTTAGACATTTACATAGATATGTTACTTAATTAGCGTCAGTCGGAACTAATATAAATAATATTCCATTACAATAACACAGCTAGTAAGTCAAATTTTGTATTTTTTTAACTATATTAGAGTTAATAGGGTTCAGTATTCTAAATACATTTTGTATTAATGAGGGTTACAATAGAGCAAATAGTTAACTTAAAGAATTGTTTGGCCCATATACATCTACATTATATCCTCTATTTAAATCCAGATTTAGATGCGTTTACCTTTTCACACTCTAAATACTAAGATCAAAAAAAGTGTTTCCGGTTCTTGTCATTCATCGCATAAATCAGCAGTATGCTCCTACAGTTATGCTCCTAGTTTATCCCAGTATTTAGATTTTTTATTTCCACTGGGAATTTATTTTTCGTGAAGGCGGTTTACTTAAATAAATTGCGACAAACGTCCAGACCGAAATCCATTATTTATAGGCCATACAATCACTTGTTTTGTTCGGAATTCGATCCCGCAATCCTGCAATATCGGATCCAAATGCTCATCCACTGTACATGCATGTCGTCAAAATTATCGAATAGGATAATTTAGTGATAAAAAATAAGATATTGTCAATGCAGTACGTAAAAGTTGCCTAGTTTTTATTATTATAAAAAATGCACATATTTTTTAATATCAATACAGACGTATTTATATAAACCGTAATAAATCAGGCTTTGGAAATATTTGTAGCTTAACTGATGCAAACAAAACGAGTATATTAAATGATCTTTAAAATTTTTGATGGCGGTTGAATGAGATAGGAAATGATGGGAAGAGAATCGCGTGCGATCTAAACAGACCTCTTTGATTCGCCGTGGTCTATTTCCCCGCAATGGTCGATATACTGCGCAATTTATTCAACAGATCAGCGGTGCCAAGGAGCGTGGAATATACAGTACGGCCAAGTAACTGTGTTAAGAAGCAAAGCAAATCAAAATGAATAGTTTTTTTAATACGCTGTGAAATATTGAGTTTAAAGTTGTGATGGACGGCGAAGATTATGAGTTTTTGTAGATGTTTGGTAGTTGTTATACGAGTATATACTATATTGAAATTATTAAAGCAGAATTTTTTACGTACGTTTCATTATATTCCCGATGATACATGTTGCTGTTTCATTATTTATTGTTCATGACAGCCATTCAGTGATACATGTTGCGGTGTTTCATCATTTATTTTTCATGACAGCCATTCAAAAGTCAACTGTTGAACGTACGCCTCTCCCTAGGAATACTAAATATGAAATAACATTCAAATTCAAATTTAAATTTATTTATTTGTGAATAAAGTAAAATGGTCATCAGGTTAATATGGTCACTTCTTTATGACCTAAAAAACTACAGTCTTGTTTGCATAGATGGCTTTGTGATACGATAGCTCTTCATCGATCAATCAAATAATAAAGAGTCAAAAGGGCGCTGCTTTACCGACGCCATTTTGATAGTTAACAGTATAGTAAATATTTTAGTCAATTTTAGTATGGTGTAGTGTAGTTAGTTTTTTAAGTAGATTTTTCGAAGTATTCCTAATTATTGCTAAAGCTTGCTTGGTAGTTTTTTTCTTAATATATTAGTTATAGCCTACGACTTTGTGTTTTTATCTCTGTCCTTCTACTAGTTTTGGTTTTTATAGGACGGCAAAGCCATATTACCCTCAAGTACCTTACAGATAATGAGACAGAATAGATATTTGACATGAATGAACAAACCGGTGTATTAAGATATTATTGATCATAAATATATCCATGTCGGTAAGAAGATGCTGTTGCCCATAGATACAAAAATCTATCAATCTCTTAAGAATCAAGTGCATACCTATGCGTTGTCACCACTAATGACTTAAGACGTCATTATTCAAAAACAATAAACAGGGTTTTAAGTTATCTACGCGCATATGAAACGCAACAGAATTACACTGTAGTTTCACACTGGTATTCTGTGAGAGCGTGGTCTTTGTTTCTTAACGGCATGTAAAATTTGAATTAGTAAGCGTGCAAGAACAATATTTAAGGATTACTACAACATATAGTTAAAAATACGTTTTTTCTCCCAACACAGTGCAGGGTGAACGGTAATTAATAGAAGGTCGTGTTTGCGCCGTTAGATGCGCCTGCGCATCTTGACTTATATAGCGAGTCGGCGTCCGGCTGCGCTTTATATAGCGAACGCCGGTTTTAACGCGCGGAAAGGGGAAGAAGGTTGTTTTGATTTACATTTACTCTGTTGTTGCACTTTTCATCCGACTATACGTGGTAGAGTTACCTATATTATGGTTGTCGCACAAATGGGTCGCCTCGAGTGGGGAAAAACTACGCCGTCACAGAATAAAAGCCTATTATATATTTTAGTCCCCAAGGGTGGCAACATTTCTGCATTCATCTGTATTTCGATCCTTAATCGAAGATAGACGAAGGTCAGAAGTTATAGCATTCACTTACTGTCAGATAGACTGCGTGTTCGTTTGTTACCCTTATTCTATAAAAAATACTGCACTGAAAAGAAAGTTATGACGGATATTAAAGAGAGAGGTGTCGTTACACTCTATGCAGTGACAGCTGAGAAGATTAAATACAATATCACACGCACACACACACACACACACAATACACACACACACACTACTCAGATGCACGCACGCACGTACGCACGCACGCACGCACGCATGCACGCACGAACGCACGCACGCACGCGCACGCACGCACTCAAGCACAACGCACAAGCTCACACACAAGCTCACACACACACACGTGCGCACACTCTGTTCTGATGCCGTCTAAATGAGGTAAAATATATTGCTTTTTTATTATAATTTTGTAATATTTTACATAATAACATAAATACATAAACACTCACGCCTGTCACCCAGAGGGGTAGGCAGAGACTACAGACTTCCATTTGGCACGATCCTGACACACCTCTCTCGCCTCCTTCATATCCATACACCTACGCATACATGCTCGTCGGTTAAGAGTACTCCTAATTTGGCCCGTTTTCAATAAATCGCCAATTTGGTCGATAAATTTTCGCCTAGGACGTCCCTTTCTGATTCTGCCACTCACTTCTGCAACATAAATTTTCTTTGTCACTCTTTCCTCATTCATTCTTTCCACATGCCTAAACCACCGAAGCATTCCTTTCTTAATCATGTTAACAACATCATTTTGCAAACCACACTCTTCTCTTATTACATAATTTCTTACCCTGTCATTCAGATTCAGCCCTAACATACTCCTTAACGACCGCATTTCTACTGCGTTCATTCTACTCTCGTGCTTCTTCTGTCACACCCAACTTTCACTACCATACGTTAAAGTAGGGCCCAACACAGCATTGTGAATTGCCATACGTGCCTTTTTCGACACATTTTGACTCTTCACAATAGAGTGCAAGGCCCCATTTACTCTATTTCCCGCATTCACTCGTCGTTCTATATCCTTATCATATCTCCCATCCCTGCTAAATACGGAGCCTAAATATACAAACTCATCTACTTGCTCGATCAACTCCCCTCCTATTTTTCTTTATGTAATATTTTATATTTAAAAAATTCAATATTATGTAAATAAAATATGTATGTCAATAAAATGGACATTAGAGGTTTCTTTCTGCACTACACCTCCGAACTACACAATTTTTTTCCATTTATATAATATACTGCGCTACTAACAAACTCGATGCTGATTGCTCAAAATTCCAACGTCAACAATAATGTATTTGAATATAAAGGTGAGAATTATTGAAATCATTTATCGGGCGAGGCCGTTAAAGGAAGCAGTTATATGAATAGCGGTGTAGTGAACGAAAACTGAATTGTTATAAGTTCATAGCAGTTGTTTCTATAGATAATAACATGTTTCTTTTGAAGGACAAAATGATGAACTAATTATTTTATGTGCCAATTAATCGTTTTTTATAAAACTTAAGTGAATAACAAACTTACAGCACAACTGCATTCTATGAACACCTGTCCTCAAGCAAAGAAGACTATAGATGTGTTGTCCACCTTTGAGGACTAAAGATGAAATGCCTGTTATTATACTGGCTCTATTAGATTTTTGTCTCTATTATATTTCTTCTCTCTATTAGATTTCTTCTCTCTATTAGATTTCTTCTCTCTATTCGATTTCTTCTCTCTATTATATTTTTTCTCTCTATTAGATTTCTTCCCTTTATTAGATTTCTTCTCTCTATTATATTTCTTCTCTCTACTAGATTTCTTTTTTCTATTAGATTTCTTCTATCTATTAGATTTATTCTCTCTATTAGATTTCTTCTCTCTATTAGATTCTCTCTATAGACCATTGATATTTGGGTGAAGAATTGGTTGAGAGTACATACCCAGACGGACCCCTAAGCAGAAATATAATATTCGTGTTATTATTATATTATTTTAAAAGATTCACCAGACCTGTATGTATAACTCGAACGTAACAGAACATAATCAGGATTATGTCATACGGAGGAATTACGACTCCTTCAGGCTTCCCCATAAATTGCCTCATAGAGGTAATTTTTGTCTTAGTTGCCACGCTCTGTCGCCTCTTACGAATCCCACGGGACAATATGCAGAAGTGGATATTCTTACACCGCCACTACACCGGTCAATAAGGTAAGGCGTATACATAACTTAAATGCAACTAGCAATTTATCTGTCCTTGTTTAAGTGTCTGGATGTACTAATTATTCTTCAACCATCGTCCTATTCATTTCATTTTAAAACTAAATAAACCTTATACGTTCTGAATGCAACTGTTACTGACCACGACATGATTAAACTATCCAATATAAAAGAAGAAACTAATTACACTACAATAAGGACCTCGATCAACCATCTACAAGCAATCGAATCCTTTAAGGGTTTGGATCTTCATGACTTGCTACTACATATTAATCCCACTAATCTTAGTGATTTTATAATTAATAAATTGAGGCAATGTATTTTAACAATTTTACTGTAAATTTTTGCACCAGAAATAATATCTAGTTATCAATCCATAAGTGTCTCTGAGGTCACACTTGTGACACAATTATTATTCACATCATAATTCAATCGTTAATTTTACATTTCAAGGTGAAATTACGCACGACTAAGTCCCAAGTTTACGTGTACTGCGTTGCCAATCCGTCTGCTGAACTTAATTATTATAGGAATTACTCCCATTTTGCACTAGGTTCACGTGATAAATGCTAAATAAGGAGTTTTTTTTTACTATACTAAGCCTTTTGTGTGTGCTTAATTACTATCCCGCCATTGTAATCGGATGGAAAAACAGATCCACGCAAGTTACTCCACTCCCTTTCGCATGATATTTTAGTAAATTTCCAATTAGGCCTTTGAAGCAGGTTATCTACTTAGATTTAACCTGTATTTTTCAATGTATAGCTATAAACTTTGAATCAGGCGTTAAATAAGTATTATGAATCAAAGCCGCTACATTGTGATGTCCTATCCAGCAGGCTAGGTGTCGATACGTTGTTGGACCGTTATGCCGCTAATTAGTGATGTTACGTGTCGACATGGTCTATAAAATTTATTGGCGCTAATATCATTTAACGCGATTTGTTAATCGATCAAAGTGCCGCAATTATAGAATTCTTTTTATAGTTTTTTTTTTATAACTGTTCTTTAATTGAGCAATCGTCCTTTGTATTTCAAAGTTCATATTTGCTTACAATTTGTCGACTTATTTACAATATTTTTTGTACCTATAATTATTACACATAACTAATTTACTAGTTGTTTTATTTTAATATGAGTGAGTTTTTTTCAACATATTCAGTTTTTTTAATTATGTGTTTACTGTGAAGGATTGTGTAATTAGAATAACATGTTAAATTGTATCCATTTATAAAATAAATAAATAAAAATACTTACGCATAAAATAATATAATGCTAGAGTAATAGCTTATAAATGCCAATTCTGAGTGGGTAATTCAAAGAAGTATACGCTAGGCTGTCATGTTAAAGAATGACGGACTATAGGTACATGTCGCCGATTATTTGATTTCATTTTTTTTTATAGTTTACCCTTAGCGTTATCGATTATAGAACGCTAGCGTTTACGACAGTTATAAAATGTATTTACTTAATACGATGCTTAGTTTAAAATGAGGCAACGCACCTTAGATTTCTAGTAGTTAAAATTGAAGCACTTCATACTTTTTTCAATATTAATTTTAAATTAATGTACACATGTAACATGCCATGTATTTTTTATGTTATATAAAGTTTGATTTCTATCGAGCTTAAAGTTGGAAGCGCAATTGCTATCCCATCTGCATCTGTAATCGGGGCGCTCCGATGCATGGGTGTTACCGCCTAAGGTTGCCGACACCGGTAGTTATTTTAGGAATTTCTCTTACACTAGTGCCTTTACTGTTACTACGTCATATCTCTTAAGCTTTATATTGTTACGATAATTAGTAGACTTATTACGAAACTTACCGTTAATCTATTCGAAGGTCTAGTTGGCATTATTTAATGTTTACATACTTTTTTTTCTTTACATAAACGTTACCCTTACACTATTTATATAATATTTTTTTAGAGAATAGGGTGACAAACTAGCACACAGTACACCTGATGGTAAATGAATGCTGTGGCCCATAGACACCTGCATTTATACTGAATAAGAATCAAAATAAAGATGCGTTGTCACCCCTGAGGACTAAGATGGAACGCCTCGTTTCCAGTAAAATGGTCTCCGGTTCTCTACACTCACCATACGAAACACAACAGCATTAAGCTGCTATTCATGAGATTGTGGTGTGATTTGTGAGGTGAGAGCGTGGTCCTGCCCCGGTCCAGCCGACCTAATCGTGCTACAACTATAATATAGCTGCAGCGTGGCTCTACACGTAAACCAGTTATTTATATGCAAAAATCAGTTATTGCGTTTTTCCGTCAAGAAATTCTCATAACTGCCCGGAGTCAGGAAGTTGGCGGTGACTCACCCCTGTGCTTCGGAAGAGCACGAAAAGCCGTAGGTCCTGCGTCTTACTCTCTCTCCGGTCGTGTCGGTTTAACGTTCCATCGGACTATGAGGGAATACAGAGTAAACCTGTGCTTGCGCATACCCTTGAGTGCGCAGATGCGAGGCGAGGCTAGCCGCCGTGATCGAAATTCAGTCCGGATGGTATAATACTTCATCACCATCATCATCATTACAGCCCTTCACAAGTCCACTGCTGAACATAGGCCTCCCCCGAGTAACGCACAAAGCACGGTCCTGAGCCACCTGCATCAATCGACTTCCTGCATGTCTTACCAGTTCGTCACTCCATCTAGTGGGGGTCGCCCTACATTACGCCTACCGGTACGAGGCTGCCACTCAAGAACCTTTCTTCGCCATCGGTTACCGGTTCTTCGAGCTATATGGCCGGCCCATTGTCTCTTCAGCTTACTAATCCGTTGGGCTATGTCGGTCACTCTGGTTTTACTGCGGATATCCTCATTTCTGAGTCTATCATGCAGAGAAACTCCGAGCATAGCCCTCTCCATAGCTCGCTGAGCGACCTTGAGCGTCCTCATACGGCCAGCAGTGAAGGACCACGTCTCAGATCCGTAAGTCATCACTGGCAACATGCACTGGTTATACACTTTAGTTTTCAGAGATTGAGGTATACCTGACGAGAAGATGTGTCGTAATTTCCCGAACGATGCTCAGCCGAGTTGAATCAGTCGATTGACCTCTCGGTCGAAGTTGGACTTACCTAGTCGGACTATTTGTCCCAGGTAAACGTACTCGTCAACAACTTCGTATAATACTTATTAATATATAAATACTCCTGTATCGTCGACGCGGTTAACATACATAAGTTGCACATGGACAAATATACGGACCTGGAACTATTATTTGTAGCCCTCGCGCCACAGCAAAACGCTCTGATACTGCTTTACTGTGCCGCAGGGAGCGTAATGAATGTGTGCTTCCTTGCAAAGTACCTACAGTTATTTTTACGTTTATTAAAAAGAAATAAAATGTAACTGTTTACTGTTAAGAGTGAATGATAATACCATTTTTATAAATGTCATGGGTTATTTTTCTTTTAATCGATATACATTTCTTTAAAGAAACGTACGCACAACTCTGGTCGTATCGATCCTACCTTCTTATGTGATAATAAGCCTAAGTTAATTTAATAACGTTTCGCAGTCTTCAATGCAGTCTTACACTAGAGTGATTGATCATTTGCCCTTAAAATCCGGACATCTTTGTTTTGTGTGAAAAACTGTGTTTTGTATTTATTCGAAAATTACTAAATGATAATTACTACTACCCAACTTTTAGAAAATTTTGGTTTTTCTATAGAATAAGTGACAAATGAGGAAACTGCAAGTGGACTCTCATTAGCTGGAGTATTTATTAGCTATTGTAGCTCGTGGACGCCTAATTCTAAAAAGATAGACACAGATGCGTCGTCGAACATAAGGTCTAAGATTTCTCCTATTTCTGTTCATTATGGTCTACTTTTACCCACTATACTTTAACACGAGGGGGCGCAATGCTAATAATAATTAATCAAAGAAATATGCACAAGGGTAGTACCAACCAGACGGAGTGCTTGACAGAAAAGGTGCTAGTCTTACGTATAATAAGTTAACATCGTGTAACAAAGTAGCCAGGTAATTAATAAAAAGCAATATCTAGATTGCATAACATGTAGAGCATAATCATTATCAAACAAAAAGCGCTGTGATATGATAACAATAGATACGAACTGCGGACATAATATAACGCATCTAGAACATTTTGTAGCATTGCTATGTTAAATTTCAAGTTTAAAGTTTCAGTAGCTTCTTTTTAACCGGGTGACAAAAATTCGAAAATTGCTGCTCGGTGTATTGTGTATTATTATAACATACTAGAGATCCGCCCCGGCATCACACGGATATTTTCTGGATTTTGATAACAGCGCCATCTACCCAGTACTATTGTAAACTTAGCCATCCAGCCAACCAACTCAAGCACACACAAAAATTTCATTAAAATTGATTCAGCTATTTAGGAGGAATTCTATGACAAACATAGAAGGAGTTATATATAGGTATAAAGAAGATAACTAAAGTAAAAAATTGTGCGTCTAATTGTGTACACACGTACGAAGTGAAACTTCCTTACGACATTTTATTGTTGTTTTATTTAAATTTTACATAAGTAGGTTTTTTTTAATATAATTAGAGTGACAAACGAGCACACAGTCCACCTGATGGTAAGTGGATGCTGTGTTAGTTGAATTAACCTTATTTTGTTATTAAAGTTTTCTTTATGAGCAGTGGAAAGTAATAATTGCTATCAGCACTAATGTGTACTGAGCCTTGTTGAATTTATAAAACCCTGTGTCGAAGGGCAGGTGCAATGGAAAGTGCATTTCACGACGCGCTCGTGATCGAATGACGATCGCGAGGTCACTGCGCACTTCACTTGCTGGCGCACGATGAAACAGTAATTACTTATGCTGATTGTTCTTAATGTTAAAACGCAATGTATAATGTTTTTATAATAAGAATTGAGGATATTATTACTACAGTACTTTAGAATTAGCTAGTTCCTTTGTACAATTTTCCCTTATTAATGATTTTTTAAGGGAAGCAGGGGCTATATATGGAAAGCAAGATACCCAATATTCATCGGTTTGAAACTCCTACTACAAAGAAACTAAATTAATGTTACTGTGGCCGTAGAAGGAAAAGGGGAGATCTCCCGCCGGGCAAGGGGTTATGCCCGGGGAGCGGCCAACGCTCCATGTGATAGTTCGGAGATGTTCTATATATGCTGTTTCTGATTCGGAATGTTGATAGCGTGATTTAGGCTGTGGCTGTTTAGGGTGTTTTTCGCTTGCGGCTCGATGACAGCGCCGCCACATTACTGTTGTTCGAGTCTAGTGGAAGATGTTTCAAAATATTATGGAAAATATTAGTGCGTTTGTACGAAATAATTGTATAATTGTTTTCTTATCTTTTGGTGTACTTAAAAATAAAAAATATACGTTTTTAACTAAAATTCTACACGCCTCGGCTTCGCGTAGTGTATATATTCTTTGCCTCGGCTTAGCATGCGTCCGATTCCAGTGTCGTGTTCTTTTGTAACTTCTATAGGAAATCCTAAAACTTCTCTATTATCTTTACTAAAATATAACTCATAATCACTTTTCTTAACAAAATAAGTGGTGATGAAAACAACATCAAATCCAGCAAGTATGCTTAAAATTTAAGCGAACACACAGACAGACGCTGACCACTTGAATGATAGTAATGATTGATTGTTTTTTTTTCTTCTTTTTTTCCGGGTTAAGAATAAAAATGCCAGATCAGTAAAAGTCTCGTTGACTACACTCATCTTATGAGATGCAGCAATATTCATAGGAAGTTATAATTTTTTCAGCGTATATTTCAACTTATCTTTACGGATATTTTCACCTTGTAAATAATAAATAGTTAAAAAATTCCATGTTGTATTTTTAGCCTCGTAATGATTGTTTTTATAATTCAAGCAACAAGTATTGACTGAACCATTCTATACAATCTCAATCCATGCTTATAATATAAAGCCCTCGTGTTAAAAACGTGTTTATTTTATAATTACGTTCGTTGTGTGCGGAACTCTTTCAAGCGTTATCAAAACACTGAGCAGGCGCTAAACGCATCCCGTGAGAATAAACAAGGGGTTCGTTTTGATCGTGACGCGTGTTGACCTTTTGTCTGTGTGCTTATGATTCCATTGCTATTCAGGGCGACACAATCCGCCATTTTTGTTTTGACGTTAGCACATAGTTATGAAATGATGTGTGTGAACTGTAGATAAATTATTCCGGTCCTCAATTTAGAAAGGAACATTTGGGAGTTTGTATAATATTTACTACTTAAAATAATCATTCTAAATTAAACAAAAAATATGCAATATTGCAGATGTGAACGGCAAAGTCGAAAAGGGGCGCCATAGACGAAAAAATGGGCCAGATTAGACGATCCAAGGCCATGTATGCGTAGGCATATGGATGTAAAGGAGGCGAAAGAAGTGTGTCAGGATCGTGCCGAATGGAAGTCTGTAGTTCATGCCTACCCTCTGGGTGACAGGCGTGAGGGTTTATGTATGTGTGTAAAACTAAAAGACATTCCATTGCTGGGCCCAGACGTCCTCCTCATTTTTGAGAGTTGAGAGGGCTTAAGGCTAAAGGACACCGTCGGTCTGCCGCGCAGGCCCGATGCGTGTGGGCAGGCTTTATATGCCCTCGGATTTTTTTTCTTTCTCGTCAGGGAACTACGTCAAGAGGGAACCTGTATGTCTAATGCAGGTTCCCTCTCGATGTTTTCCTTCAACGATAGCGCGTGGTAAAGCAACACTTAAAATTGAAATTAAGTAATTGAAATTGAAGTATTTCTGTGGTACCAGCATGAGTCGAACTCGGTATGGCGACTACGACTTTTAAGGCTTGCGCTTATTACTAAAACCACCACCGCTCATCTAAGCTATACGGGCTTTTTCCTAATTGCGTTCGTAAAAACAAATTTTCTGTTTTTCCTTACATAGTAAAATCTGATTTTATACACCAACTGTCAATAGTTCGGCATAACTTAATAAGATACAGTTAATTAATAGATAATGTGCGATCATTTGTTTTACCTATTATAGTACTCGTAATAAACCTGTCTTTATGTACAGCATTGAGCTTGCCTTAAAGAATATTTTCCCTTTGTCCAATTCATTTCTTATGCAAATGGTGACGGAATCAGCAGGACCTCTGCTCGGTAAACACGATACCTACTAAAGACAAAATTCAACAAGCTTTCAAATAAACCAAAAGGTATTCAATGCGTGAATACTGGATTTGCTGTAAACAAGGGAGATGCTTTGAGTACAAATGAGTAAACATGTGGTACAAGATTGGAAATTTATTTAAGGAAACATAAATATATAATTAAAGCGACAGTGGGCTAATGGTAGGGTTCGTACTGCGAATACAGAAAGTTGTGGGTTTGAATCCGACATTCAACTACTGTAGCGGACCACTGTTAATCCAAACATTTTGAGTTTACTAACAGTACGTTTGCACTGAGAAACGTCCAACACGTAATGTTTTGAAACAAATCGCATAAAATAAATCACACAACATGTTTTGTTGATGCTGGCGTCCGCACTCACAAAAACTGTGTAAAATTTTCAACAGATATTCAAGCTTATCTTTGAATATGACAATATTTCTACAAATTTGTGTTCAAACATTTTGTTTCTGTAGTTTTAAAGATATAATATAATTAAAATATGTAATTTACAATAAACTGTCAAACATGTTTCACAACAACATGTTCTTTGACTATGCAAACGCTTTTTGATACATTGACAGAAAACGGTGCTTAATATATGTTTTTTGTGAAAATCGCGTCAGTGCAAACTCACGGTAAGAGTGATTAACGTGAGTATTCGTAATGTTATTAGCGTTAATAGTATTCGTTATTAAATAAAATAAAAAAAACTCACACAGTTTTATGATTATTAAAATGTTTGCGACTTAGGGTGACAACCTCAGAATGTCTAGATCCTGTGGCCCATAGACGCCAACAACTTGTATTACTAAATGTTAAATACAAAATGAAGTTACGTAGTCATCCTCGAGGACTAAAAGGGAATGTCTCGGTAGCAGTAAAAAGGGTGTCCGGACCTCGTTACTTACCATACGAAACACAGCAGCGTTATGCTGCTATTTTTGTGAGCACCTGGTTCTCATCATGTGGATCAAGCTGACCCATACGTGCTACGACGTGGCTTTTGTACGTATAAAAATGATTTAATTTAACAATGAGCGCAGATACTTAGGATAGTATTCAGAGACAATCTTAAGCTTAAACTTAAACTTCACAATGTTAAAATTTGTGTAAATAGTTTGCACCCCAAATTTTGACAATGTGGATTTTGAGCTTAAACTTGATATTACCTCTGAATACCTGCCTATTTTAAAAGAATCAAAGGGAAAATATATTTATTTCATTTTTTGCATAAAATGAGTAGACCTTTATTTAAAACAGTGTTAAATTTCGTCTCTTGCATCGAGATGTATATAAATGGCAAACTAACCTAAAAAAGTTTTTTTCACAGCCGCTCTGTGTCCATTACTTGGGTCCCACGCAGCGAACCGAACGCAGAATCAAACATACAAGCACGTAAACCAACATCGCCGAGAGTGCCAAAGTAAATTGAACAAAACCATAGAGCTATGTCTACTGTTTGCAAAAGCGCACTTTGCGTGGAAATGGACGACGATTTCTTTGAGGCGAGGGGAAACATTATTTGCATTCGTACTTTGTTAGGTACGAGGACACGTGCATTTTAATATTTAATATTTTTCTATAAAACTGAAATGACATAGGAATTTACCGTCCATCTGATGGTAAAGAGGAAGGCTGCGGATGTGTTGTCACCTTCTAAAATGATATACGAGGAGTATTTCATTTTACTCACCCTATAATCCTAATGACCTCTTTGTAGCCTTAAGATAGGAACATAGTCGTGGAGTCACTGATAATTGCTAGCAGAAATAGGTTATACCTACCAGACTGACTCCTAGGAAAAGAAGTGGTTATGCTACTGAAATAATTTTTGCAAATGCATTGTATTATCTTTACTATCGTAATCAATTGAAAAGCATTGACGTACCTGCTAATTACGTATCGGATAGTAAATATTATCACTAGTTAATTATGATTAATCTGTTTCTTTTACTTATTTTATTAAATTTTTCTAAAATTATATATGTGAGTTTCTATGTTTGAAGGTTCAATCACGTTTTAAGTGGTGATCGAATTTCATTTAAGTATAGCTTTAGAAAATTTTAATTTATTCTATTCCAAAAATGTACAGTCTTGGATATTTCTTGGACAGTCTTTATACTTTTACATGGGTCAACTTCACGCAGGCGGGAAAAAGCAAGTAATATATTTTAAGGGGAAATATAACCTCAAATGGCTTAGCAAGATCCTCCGTTATGCCGAAAATATTGCAGCATTAATTTTGAAATAAATATATGGTAAAGTTGAGGATTAATGTTAAGGTTTATGTTAGACGAAAACACGATTCCGTAAAATTTTCTCGATAGAAAAAAAAATCCAAAGTTACCTCCAAACTGAACAATAAACCGCTGCTATTCATAAAATACTTTAAATAAGATCACGAAACTTTGCATACTAACTGAACTAACTATAAAGCAGTGCTTATGTTATTTACTTTTTTTAAAATACCATTATTTTCACTGTAAAAAGAAATTACCTAAACTATCGGCGCGTAAGCTTGATTCCTGTCGCTCCGTTAGTATTGCTCCGGCTTTTGAAGGTAGAAGTTGTGTCGCTTACGATCAGAAAACACATTACGCAACAGGAAGACGTAAAATTAAAATGGGAAATAACCGTTATAAAAATAAGAAGCGACTGGGTTGGCGTTAAGAAACAGGCATATATATGATAAAGCTAATGAAATAAGTATCTAACGACCTATTCTACTTAGAGTATTAGTGATTACAAACATGTCGGTACATAGCATACGACGCGCGGGGAAGTGGGGGCGAAATTAGAATTGGAGCTGACTTACTCTCACCTCTTAAGAAAGAACGAAATAAATAATAACCTTAAAATAAAAGTGATATTCACACTGGATGGCAGCACCAACTCGGCATAGTGCTACATCAACAGAGTTACCGCAGCGTTGATATTCTGTCGAAGCCGCATAAGGCGACACACAAGCAATCGCCGTGCAAAATCAATTGAAAATATCAATAATTAAACAGTCATATATGCAAGCTTTTTAAATCTATATTTATAAGAGTTTTTGTAATTCATTTTTCATTACATTATTGCTAAATGTTACATTATATTTTATATGGTGCCTATGGTCTAAGGTAAATATTTTATCTATAGTATCTACGAATATATTTAACCTAAAAAAACATTTATGTTATAAGAAAAAAATTCTTCTATTGTGTAATAATAATAATTCACTATCTAGGCCATGCTTCGTTCTAAAAATGAAAAGTTATAACTTAATTTATATTATGTCAATTTTTTATTTCGCCATCTTCGAAGTTGTACGCCGTAATGGTTGAAGTTCTGTATGGTGTTTTATTTAGCAATACCCAAGATAAATACTGACATTGGGTCTAGTAGTTAAACATTTCATAAACTCGTTTGTTGCACGCAGAACATTTTACTTACATTTATTTTGTGTATTTACGCTTGTTTTAACTTGTACTTGACTCTTTAGTACTTGATGCCATGACATTTTCGTTTAAGCAAGGTTGTTTCACAGCCATCTCACTGATAAGTTTTAAGTACAACAAGATATTATATACCTATATATTTTTAATTTATTTGTTTAACCGTGTAGTGGCGGTTTAAGAACAACACTACTCTATGTCGTCCTGTTTGCGTAAGAGGCGACAGAGGGAAGCAAACCAAGAGATGAGCAGCAGGGTTTTCCTAATAACAATAAAATAAAAACTGTGGTTAACGTCCAACCTTCAAATAATAGCAACCCTAAATTACACTATATGATGTTCATCGGGATCGATTTCCTTTTGGTTCCATCATTAAGGTATCGTTAGTACTATCGTCTGTCTTCGTTTTCGGGAGCGTTTCACAAACACCCGTTATAAGTACTAAAAATAAATTATATCGTGACTGAATATAATAGTTAAAATGTTCAAATAATACATTCATACAACTGAGAGTTTTAATTTGTACAATATTATGTTGCATTTTATGAACTTTTGTTCAGCACAGAAACAAACAGAACTTTTGTTTTGCAAAGCACGGTCCTGAGCCACCTGCATCCATCGACTTCCTGCATGTCTTACCAGGTCGTCACTCCATCTAGTGGGGGGTCGCCCTACACTACGCCTGCCGGTACGAGGCTGCCACTGGAGAACCTTTCTTCCCCATCGGTTATCGGTTCTTCGAGCTATATGGCCGGCCCATTGCCACTTTAGCTTACTAATCCATTAGGCTATGTCGGTCACTCTGGTTTTACTGCGGATATCCTCATTTCTGAGTCTATCACGCAGAGAAACTCCGAGCATAGCCCTCTCCATAGCTCGCTGAGTGATCTTGAGCGTCCTCATACGGCCAGCAGTGAAGAACCACGTCTCAGATCCGTAAGTCATCACTGGCAACACTGGTTGTACACTTTAGTTTTCAGAGATTGAGGTATACCTGACGAGAAGATGTGTCGTAATTTCCCGAACGCTGCCCAGTCGAGTTGAATCCGTCGATTGAGCTCTCGGTCGAAGTTGGACTTACTTAGTCGAACTATTTGTCCCAGGTAAACGTACTCGTCAACAACTTCGAGCATAGTGCTCCCAACATCTACCGGCATAGGTGTGACATGGACATTAACCATGATCTTTGTTTTGCCCATGTTCATCTTAAGACCTATCCGTTGGGAGCCACTATTGAGGTCATTGAGCATAGTGCTAAGGTCCTCCAGCGATTCTGCCATAAGGACTATATCGTCGGCAAATCGAAGGTGAGTGATGTACTCGCCGTTGATGTTAATACCGTATCCTTTCCAGTCCAGTATCTTGAAAACCTCTTCCAACGCAGCGATGAAGTTTCGGGGATATAACGTCACCCTGTCTTACACCTCTCTGCAGTTGGATAGGTTTCGAACTCTGGTTCTGTACTCGGATAGCCATCGTAGTCCTACTGTACAAACACTTCAGCACCTTCGATATACCGACAGTCAACTTGGCAAAGCTGAAGGGACTGTAGCACCGCCCAAATTTCGACGGAATCAAAAGCTTTCTCATTGTCCACATACGCCAGGCAAAGTGGATTGTACTCTTCGGTCTTCTGTACAATCTGCCGCAGCATTATTTTCACTGTAAAAAGAAATTACCTAAACTTCCTGCCGCCCGGTTCCAAGCTTCAGGACGCCGATGGTTTAGGTAATTTCTTTTTACAGTGAAAATAATGGTAGTTTAAAAAAAATAATCCCTGCATTATAGATAGTTCAGTTAGTATGCAAAGTTTCATTATCTTATTTAAAGTATTTTATGAATAACAGCGGTTTATTGTTCAGATTGGAGGTAACTTTGTATTTTTTTTTTTCTATTGAGAAAATTTTACGGAATCATGTTTTCGTCTAACATAGTAATTAACATTAATCCTCAACTTTACCATATATTTATTTCAAAATTAATGCTTCAATATTTTCGATATAACGGAGGATCTTGCTAAGCCATTTGAGGTTTTATTCCCCTTTAATTATTTAAATTTAATGAACTTTAACTAACGTGTATATTATAACTAACGTATATATTTAAAGACATACGTAATTTTAATCGTATTATGATGAGTTGACAAGATTTTTCAATTAAGGCCTAGGGTTTAAATTAAAAGACAACTTCCAATTAATTGTGTTATAAAAATTTATTGTTATAATAAAATTCATTCTAATTAACAAAATTTCCGGTGAACAAAATCGAGTCGTAACTTGGCCGGGCAAAAGTAATTGATTGTAAGCCGTAACCGCCACTAATACAGTTATATAAAGTTAATGGGGATATAAACAAAATCTTTTTTATACGGTTTAAACACATCTATGAACGTAAATCTTTTGATTTATTGTCTGATTATTGAGAAAAATAATATTTAAAGTTAGTTAAAATTCTTACGGTCAATATTATATATATATTGTTTTCGGTTAGTACAAGTAATATGCTAGCATGCATACTGCTATGTTTAGGTCTTTTAAGTTTTTAAGACTGCGAAGTGTTCGAAATGATGCCTCAAGGCGTGTGTATTATTTATTTCTTAGACGTAGTAATGTTAATCAATACTGAAAATTGGAGTTCACAATTTTGTGCTCGTTGGTCGGTTGTTCGCGTATCTAAATAATTTAAGATTAATGGTCAGCAACTGTACCAGTCTAAAAAGAGGCAAGTAATGTCTTTAAGAAATCGCTACGGTTGGAAGGCGCATTGGCGATTGACAACTATGGCAATTCAATTAGTGTTCCGTACTTGAGAACATGGTTACTATGGAGGTCTATGTCCAGCTTTGGACTAGGCCATGATAAATTATATAAGAATCTTTACATTATTTACCTGCTTTCAATTAATAATCTACACACTGTTTAATTGTTGTGTTTTTATTTTGTTTATAATTTTTATTATAAAAACATATATTTAATATACCGTAGATTGCCTCATCATGTACATGGCATGCCATTGTTGCCACGCTCGGCAGGCGAGTATTATTTATTATTTTCAGTTTTTATCAGGAAGATTTTGCTGCCCATCTCCTTTTTCAGTTTCTCTCTATCGCCTGTTATGATATCTATGGGATGATAGGAATGTGGATTTTTTTTCTTGTTTTTTTTTTGTAGAATAAGGGTGACAAACGAGTCCACCTGATAGTAAGTGGATGCTGTAGCTCATAGACATCTACATTTATCCTCGATTAAGAATCAAAATGCAAAATGCATTTTCACCCCTGAGGACTAAGATGGAATGCCTCGTTTCCAGTAAAAAGGGTCTCCGGTTCTCTACACTCACCATACGAAACACAGCAGCATTAAGCTACTATTTTACGCTGGTATTGTGCGAGAGCGTGGTCCTTCCCCGGTCGAGCCGACCCATTCGTGCTACAACTATACTACTAATATAACTGCAGCGTGGCTCTACCACGTAAACTTATTACTAAATTGTATTGTACTTTAACGTACAGTTCATAGCTTATAATAAGATGCGCGAAAATAGTTTCGAAAGGATCTAAAATTACATTATAAACTTGTTCCACAATACGGTTAACGCCGTCGCCGTAGTAGATCATTATCGCGATGTCGAAATATTTGTAAACGGTATCGATACTCCAATCGATTCCGACCTGATCGATCGATATCGCCTGTCGGGCTGAGAACGCACTGATAATAAAGAGTCCGATGCGCAATCATCGGACTTCGGGCGATTAATTTGATTGTATATTGTTATTTAACGTGATGTAACCGCGTATAAGATAGTTTCAAACTTTTCTATCAATGAAATGAAATGAAATATCTCTCTTTGACGTAAGTTAGTAAAATTTTGCTTATATACTGTCAATTTTAAATTCTACTAACGTTTCGAAATGAGGTTCCTGTGACCTGAGAAGAACCCATCGGTAACTGAAGCATCTTCTATTGTAAATTAAAATCAGAACCCTAAATATGGCAAACCCGAACAGACCAGCTCCCACAAGCAGCACCTGTTCACAAGTATGACGCATGTGCCAGCCATCGCTCTCGCCCAGTAAAAAAAGTAAAGTAAAGTTACAGCATATATACGTCCCACTGCTGGGCACAGGCCTCCCCTCATTTCTGAGAGGGTTTCAGGGCAAGGAAGGGTCCGCCGCGCTGCCCCAATGCGTGTTGGCGAACTTCACATGTCTTCGAAATATTTTTACCTTATTCCTCAGACATGCCGGTTTCCTCACGATGTTTTCCTTCACCGCCGAGCACGTGGTAAATCAGCACTTAAAATTGCAATTAAAAATTTCATTGGTGCCGGCGGGGATCGAACCCGGGTTACTCACGTTCTGTTATATTTACAGCGAGCGTTAACCATCTGAGCTACCACGGCTCGCCCAGTATTATTGTTTAATATGCCTCTTTACTAATGGAAGCGTTATCAATGAAAAGATTAAGTCCAAGTACCGGCCTTAGAATTCAAAACAGTCATTATAATGCTTCAATTCATTTCCAAAAGTATGTTTAACAATTAGATGGTGATTAAACACTTTGATATTTTCGAGTAGCTTTTTATTACATTTTGCATTATCAGCATGATTTCAATTTAAACACTTATTCCAAGAAACGGTAACAGATATTGTAGTAAAATAATATCTTCGTTTGTTCTTTTTTAAGGAGGTCATAATTATAATTTAATAAATTTAAATGTGTCAAATGTATGCAAAGAATAATCAAAACATTTTAACCGTGTCAGTGCTTTATTGGAAAATTATTGACTCCTATTAATATTTTTAATTCTTATTAAATATTAATACTTGCCAACTAAAGGATCGTTAAAATCGTTTACAAATTAGTATGAGTCTTTGAATGAGTTGGAAATTAAAATTGTAATGAAGAGAGATGACGAGCCAAATCGTATGCAACGCGCAAAGATGGACGACGCGACTATGAATATTAATTGCTTGTTTTTAAAAGCTAACAAAGTTAATTGATTTAAAACTTTATTAAATTGTTAATTTTGCAAATAACATCCTTTCATTTGACGGGTGATTTATTTGAAAATGTTTCTAATTGGCAAATTAAAATGAAATTTGTATATTTATAACTGTCATCAGTTATTAACCTAATTTATTAACTATTTTTACGTGATAGAGCCACGTTAGCAGCTATATTATAACAGTTGTAGCACGAGTGGGTCGGCTGCACCGGGGCAGGGCCATGCTCTCACAGAATGCCAGGGTAAAATAGCAGCTTAATGCTGCTGTGTTTCGTATGGTGAGTGCAGAGAACCGGAGACCCCTATTACTGGAATCTAGGTATTCCATCTTAGTCCTCAGTGGTGATAACGCATTTTCGTTTTGATATTTAATTGATGTCTAATGTGGATGTCTATGGGCCACAACACACACTTACCATCAGGTGGACTGTGCGCTCGTTTGTCACTACTATAAAAAAAAACAACAAAGAACCAGTTTTGTTGAGGAACGTCCTAAACGGCGTTTCTAAATATAGTTTTTTTTTTTGTAAAATTGAAAAAATTCTTATTAAAGGAAGCGTAATGTTTCTACGGATCGTCCTTGTTCTCATTTTATTGTATCTTATGTATCGCCTTAGCTACAACAATGAAAAGTGTTATATATTGATACATAAAAATGGGATTAACCTCATTCATAATTCAAGTCTTTACATAAAATATGATGTTAATCAATATTAAATTTAGTAAAGTTACTATATACACACACACACATATATATATATATATATATATATATATATATATATATATATATATATATATATATATATAATTTTGACCCAACTTCTGCTGGGAGTCACAGGCCTCCTCCAATGTCATTTCTGGGAGAGAGTTTTGGGGAAACGTCTGCCGCGCTGGCCAAATGCGCGTTGGCGGACTTCATATGACTTCACATGACATGCAGCTTTCTTCTTATTGTTTTTCTTTGACACCGAACTCGTAAATCAGCACTTTAAATTACAATAACAATTTTATTGGTGCTGGCGGGGATCGAACCCGGGTTGTTCGCGTTCTGTGAAATTTACGCAAGTTTTTAACTCCTGAGTTAACACGGTTTTTCATTATTTACTAAAATACTCAAAGAATCAAATCGTGACATAACGGTTAGTGGTTCTAATTTTATGACGCCAATTAAAGATTAAAAAAAACTACGAAGGGCATTCGAACCGCGTATCGAAGTGACCCGACAGGTGGTAATGGTGCGTAGGGATTGTTGTGGTTTTATGAACTTATCGATATTCTTTTGACACTATATTGCTATTGTAATATCTATGTGTCAGATATTTTATGATTTATAGTAAAGTTTATCGGTTTTTATAGTATTCGATAGCCGGTTTAATAAGTGCTGTGGAATTTATCAACAAACCTTACAAGGATTTACAAGAAACTTTTAACTTTGGTTTCGGATTTTATTCGAGACACAAGAGTTGTATTCAACCATCCATCCGTTACAGCCTGTAAGAGTCCACTAAGAGGACATTTTTTAATTATTATTTAGACGACAGTACTAGTTGTTACCTTGATATTGTGATATTTCTTACCATTACCGTTACCGTTACAGCCTATTAAAGTCCACTGCTGAACATAAGCCCACGGATTGCCTCATGGAGAAATTTTGTCACAGTTGCCATGCTTGGCAAGCGGGTTGGCAACCGCAGTGTTTTATTATTTTGAGTTGTAATCAGGAAGTTGTTGCTGCCCATCTACTGTTTCATTTTCCCTCTGTTTCCTCTTACGACACTGGGACGATATGGGATAGTGGATATCCTTACACCGCCCGCTTTTTATTGTCTAACTTTAAATACGAGTATTGCGAATAAAGAGATTCAATGATGGTCACACCATTAAAACACGTATTGTAATAAACGATTTTATACATCGTAATGGTATATTCCAGTTACCTCTTTCTATTCCTTCCAACGCTTCAAACAAAAATAAAATATCAATAACTTTGAGTTGATATTATATGTGTAGCGCTTACATGTATAGTTTGGGTTTACTAGTCATAAAACTAAGAAATGTATCATCGATAAGTGATATCTACTGATTAAAACATTTTGTTGCGTAACGCGTCACAAGAACGTACCTCTGGTATCTTTAGGCAACGGTCCATTGCCCTAAACCGTTTGGATTTGCGCAATACAATAACCGCTAACGGTTCTGCCGGTTTATGGCGAACTGTGAAAAATTCCTCTTATTTGTGCGCAATATGTAGGCCAATTTACTTTTTTCACAAATCCCCGCGACAGGTTTTTGATAGTGAAGACGTGTTCGTCAAACAAAAAAACGTTAGCGCTCTCGGCCATTGCTAGTTTTGTGGAATTCGTGATGGTTGTTTTGTTGTTTTATCGATGTTTTTACTTTTTAATCGGCGTCAACGCCACGACACTAGTTATCCTCGTTCGGAATCAAGACACCTTTGGCCTAGTATTTTATCCTTTACCGCTTTTAGAAATTTTTATTCCAAATATGTTGACTATAAAAGTGATTTAAGAATTATAGTTCAACTTAATGTATAAACCTAATTTGGTGTTGATTTCTCGTTTTAAATGCAGAAAAAGCGCACGATATTTGGATTATAGATGTATTAACTTTCTGTAACAAGTATTAAAAAAAATATATAGGTATGTTTAATTAAGAATGCGTGACTTATACGTATATTAATTTTTAGCCTGCTTAACGTATACGAACTATGTATTTATCACAAATCCACCTTGAATACACAAAATTAACGGTTAACACCTTGATTATAAAACCCTACCTGGCCTCAACGTATCACAATTTCATCATTAAAACACTTTACGGTACAGCCACTTGCCCCTGTTCATAATTGAACATTGCAGCAACAAGGCTGCCGACATGATACCCTCGAAAAAACCTCATTTCCGTGTGGTGTATCAAGTGCCCGTGTCGAGTTACTCTTGCCGTCGGTCATCGATACTTGAAAAGGTAGCCCGTCAAGGGTCAACCTTGTCTTTTCTTCGACGAATTTTATTTTAAAAAGGTTATTTCAACATTTCAACCTCATGCTTATATATATGTAATTTAATTATTCTGTGCGTGTGTTTGTCACAGAAGTCTTCCTAAACGATTGGACCGATTTTGATAAATTTTTTTGTGTCTGAGCGCGTTGGTCTGGATTCCTGGATTCTGGTTGATCTAGATTCACAATTGGACCTTGTAGGTGGTGCTGTTGTTGAGAGAAATCACCTAGAAATAACCCGATTCCGATTTGAAGCCGGGACGGTTTGCTAGTTTCTATAAACGTTATTTTAATTCAAAAACGAAATTTGCAATCTGATTAATCATATATTTTATTAAAGATAGTAAGTCTATGTTTCTTTGGTTGCCAAAGAATCTACAATATTCTTAATTACAAACTTATTTATTGTATGTGTTTATTATCTTTGATAAGTAGAAATTTAAAGTATCTATTAATATTTTCTTGATCGGGCTTTTGTAATGGTCATAAATCTACAACGTTACCGAATGAGAAAAGATTTGTTCCCCATCAAACTAGAACGTCAGATGAATGTTGCGAAATGACTTCTTAAGCCATATACGATTGCACGAGATACGAGACAAGTCACCGTTGCCAATTAGTTTTGCGCAGTCATTAGCCGCCTGCGTTGAGATATATTTTTGTACTTTCTTCTTTTTTTACCTTTCGTCACAGCCGGGAAAGAAAGATACATAGAGTTTTCCTTATGTATGGTTATATTATCAAATCAGATTAAGCCTGCAAATATGTACATTGACGTAGACGTATTAAGTAGGTTTGTAGATATTAAAATATATTAGATAACATTTGTTACTCGGTTTGTTTGAAGTTATCGTTTGATTTACGTTTTAGCAAATGTTAATTTTGACGTTACATATATTTTCTGTCATTAAATATTTGTATCTCTGAGAGGTAGAATTGTAAGTTGTTGTTGTCTATTACTAGTATCTATTACTCGTATATTGTACTTGTATAAAATTATTTTATTGGAAAAGAACTTCTAATTATACCTCCCAGAGGTACAAATGTCTTATGTCGGAAAATAAGTAATTTGGAAATTAATATTTACTAAAGCGTAAAACAGACGTAATATCAAGAACCAAATCCAGATGATAATCATATGTTGTGGACGTATAGACAGACACCTAGGTACATGGTGAACACAGCTGCGTCTAATAAGAATCAATGCAGATGGGTTGTCGCCTTTAAACACTAAAATAGAATGCCTCGATACCAGTATAAAGAGTGTCTGTTTACTGTGATTAAGACTATACGAAACAACAGCATTACACTATTTTATGCTTACGTGGTAGAGCCACGCTGCAGCTATATTAGTAGTATAGCTGTAGCACGAATCGATCAGTGAAAGACCAAGCTCTCACAGAATACCAGAGTAAAGAGTAAAATAGCAGCTTAAGGGGAAATATAACCTCAAATGGCTTAGCAAGATCCTCCGTTATGCCGAAAATATTGCAGCATTAATTTTGAAATAAATATATGGTAAAGTTGAGAATTAATGTTAAGGACTATGTTAGACGAAAACACGATTCCGTAAAATTTTCTCGATAGAAAAAAAAATCCAAAGTTACCTCCAAAATAAACAATAAATCGCTGTTATTCATAAAATACTTTAAATAAGATCATGAAACTTTGCATACTAACTGAACTAACGATAAAGCAGCGCTTATGTTATTTACTTTTTTTAAAATACCATTATTTTCACTGTAAAAAGAAATTACCTAAACTATCGGCTTCTTGAAGCTTGATTCCTGCCGCCCGGTCAGTTTCGCTTCGGCCTTTGAAGGGGGAAGTTGTATCGCTTACGATCAGAATACGTAAAATTAAAATGGGAAATAACCGTAATAAAAATAAGAAGCAACTAGGTTGGCGTTAAGAAATAGGCATAAATATGATAAACCTAATGAAATAAGTATCTAACGACCTATGTACTTACATTATTAGTGATTACAAACATGTCGGTACATAGTATACGACACGCGGGGAATTGGGGGCGAAATTAGAATTTGAGCTGACTTACTATATCCTCTTAACGCTGCTGTGTTTCGTATGGTGAGTGTCGAGAACCGGAGGCCCTTTTTACTAGAAACGAGGCATTCCATCTTAATCCTCACGGGTGACAACGCATCTGCAATTTAATTTGCAATCGAGGATAGATGAAGATCTCTATGGGCCACAGCAAGCATCAGGTGGTCTGTGTGCTCGTTTGTCAGCTTTATCCTATAAATAAGCTGGTATTCTGTGAGAGCGTGATTAATTAAATCAGGTATATGACTGTCGTATTAAGTCACAATTTGAATTAATGGAGAGCCTTGAAACAACTTTTGGTATAAGCCGCTAATTAGCTCATTCATAAAACACACACAATGCACCTCCATTTTCGTAACGGAAGCGCGTCCACGTGCTCGGGCGCACGTGGGCGGAGCGGAGGTCACTTGTAGTGAAACTTTTGAGTTCAGTATGTGGACTACTATAATGGTGTACTTGTTAAAGAAATAACGGATATATATAAATTTTATCAAGATTAAAATTTCATTCGTTTTCTAAGTCGATTATAAAACATTGACTAAGTCTGGGACAAACGAAATTAGTTTCTATTTTACGAGTTTACATGTCTACTTCTGAACATCTTCCTTCCATAAGGAATGCCATACTACACTAACCTGAGCGTTGAGCGACCTGCATCGATCAACGACTACCAAAACGTTTGTATTGTATTTATAATTATGTTAGAATTCTGTAGTCAAGTTAAACTAGTTTTTAGTAGTTGTACTAATACATACATTTTTAAAAATGTTACTTCATACGATACTTCCACAATATTGTTGATAGTTGAGGAGGAAACAGACATATGATTAATTACTATATTCATAAAACCACCACGTTTCAATAAGCAGAACTTAATGACTTAGCAGTAATGCAAACACACGAGCTATCTACGACAGGCAATATTAATGATGTGCACTAAAAACATTCATATACGTACTACGCAGTTCAAATGTCTAGTGCAGAGGTCAGGGCAAAATCTAACGCTAACTTCGTACAAAAAAATATTTGTAATTACTATGTTTGCTAATTAAAAGAATCTTTAATTATTTTTCGAATTTAAAAATTCTTTATGTTAAGGAAATTTATTAGTTAAAATATATTTTACAGCGTACAAAATCCTTATTTTTCAATGATATATATAGGTATAGATTTTTATGTGACGTGTTTAACCAGTACATCTAAAGCAATATTAAATATTCATCCCTAAATATAATTTGTTATGAACCCAAGTTGTTGGCCCCAGAAAAACGTCTGCGTTTTTTTTAAAAATGAGTCTTGTTTACCGTTATAAAAATTTATACAAAAGAGCGATAGTTGTTATGCGAGTCCTCGATACGCCTCTATTGACATATATATGCTTTTTACTATTGCCTCCACTCATTTCACACTCAATTCCGTATGCTTTTACAGTTTTGCGCGAGATAAGTGTCAATCTCGCGTTACCGCGGCGACTATAGACATTGGTAGAGCAACAAGAGTAGTTAATTTCATGCAGATAATTACGCCTAGACTGGGTTACCAACTTTTTAATTAAAGATATTGTTTTATATTTAATTCTCATATAGGTTTTATAAACAATAATATTTACATGGTTGTTTTCTTAACTCTCTGAAATTTAATTTGTTTTACGAGGCATTTTAGCGATTTATTGAAAACGGTCCAAATTAGGAGTACCCTTAACCGACGAGCATGTATGGTCAGGATCGTGCCAAATGGAAGTCTATAGACTCTGCCTACCCCTCTGGGTGACAGGCATAAGTGTTTATGTTATTTATGTTTTTATGTATTTTAGCATTTTAATTAAAGTTTCATGTGGTATGTATGAAGAAAATGTAGAGTCCTTTGATTATGATATTCCTCATTTACGATTTTACGAGTTTATTTATTAGATAATTTTTGATGGGGATAATTTATATTGCTATACGAGGACTGTCTCGTTGTTTCTTAGAAGTTAGACAGCTTTAGCTACCGTTGTGCGGTCGCGCTCGGAACTCGATTGTTCGACCTCAATACTACACATAATATAGGTCAGTCGGTATTCGGTGTCCGTATAGATGTTTGATGAATTAGAAACAAGTTTTTATAATCAATAACCGAGTTGATTTATTGCACAAAACAACTAAACGTGTTTATTCTGCAAAGTTCGAAACTTGCAAACGTATGTCTGCCTCAAAGTGTGAATTTCTTAATTAATTTACATTATAAAATATTTAATGATGAAGAATTTAGATTTTAGATATTTTGCTATGCTACGCATTTTTAGTTTTGTTGCTTAAATCCTTTTTTTCAAAAAGTTTTTTTTCTGTTTCTTAGTTCAACTCTAGATCTGAGGTTCTGAGGTTAATTTTCAACATAGGATTGAATAAAGTCATAAAAATTGTAAACAATTGTTTTTCACTACTCGTCTGTAACATACAGTGTGCAACAGAACAGATAACTTCTAAAATTTCATCATCAGTATGTACTGATGATGAAATTTTAGAAGTTATCTGTTACAATTTTAGTATAAGTGCTTTGAATAACTAAATATGTAATACTTTCGGCGTTCCATCTTATTGCTCGGGGCTGATAAGGTATCAGTATTTTGATTCCTAATAATTGAGGATCGAGTATACGTATAGGCCATAGAATTCATCATGTGGATTTTGAGCTCGTTTGTCACTTGCATAAAATGTGTTAATAAAATGCAGGTTAACTTCGGTTTGATTTATTTGATCGATTTTGAACTAACTTTCTGAGCTAGCAAGGCAACTTGAAACTATAAACGTAAGCTAAAACGTAGTTATAAAATATGTTCTCAATTTTGAATTTTTATTATTAATATCCATTTACAAAACGTACAAATGAATAACATACGTAGCAAGTGAGGATATTTCGAAGCAGTTATAATTTTTTGCCGCGTTCATTTTACTGTTTCGCGGTTGGATGGTTTGATTTGCTAAGTAGCATGTGCCTGCAGTTAATGTGATGGTTTTTGTAATGATTCGTTTGTCTGACTGTAAGTAAGCTAGGGTGACAAGGACAAATCTTTAAGGAATAATATCATCATCATAATAATATAACTTTAAAAGTTCAATGCCGGACGTAGGTCTTTTCAAGCAATACCATAAAACAAGATTCTCATCCGCCTGTATACATCAACCTACTGCATGTCCGAACAAGGTGTCCCTCCATCTATTGGAGGCCGTCCTATACTCCACCTGCTGGTACTAGGCTGCCTCTCTATTCAAAAAAAAACCTTTCATCCTCATCGTTTGTCACTTTTTCGAGCTATATGGCCAGCCCATTGCCACTTCAGCTTACTATGTTCAGTTGGGCTATATCGGTTACTCTAAATCTGCTGCGGACATCACCGTTAAGGATTCTTGTCCCTCTATATCTCTATAATATACCGATATAAAATTATCAGATGTAATTTCAATTTCACTCTGTCGTTTTTTACGACATCAACTATTTATTAATATTAACTATCTATTAATTCTCTTACGTCATCAATACATTCAAAAACTAAAAATTATTCATTACACATAATGGTAATACTTTGACCTCTGTTTTTGCCTAGGTTTCTGCTTATATTGGTAGGACCCCCTTTTCTATTTTTGCTGTCCAGCAGCAGAGCATCCATTACCGTATCCTATTACTTCATGTATAAGAGAGCCAGCATAATCACATGCTAAAATATATTTATTCCATCATAGTCTCCAGAGGTTTTTTTTATAGAATAACGGTGACAAACGAGCACACAGTCCAGCTGATGGTAAGTGGATGCTGTGGCTCAGACATCTACATTTATCCTCGATTGAGAATCAAAACATAGGTGCGTTGTCACCCCTGAGGACTAAGATGGAATGCCTCGTTTCCATTAAAAAAGAGTCTCCGGATCTCTACACTCACCATACGAAATACAGCAGTATTAAGCTGCTATTTTACGCTCGTATTCTGTGAGAGCCCGGTCGACCCGACACGTTCCACCACGTATAAAGTGTCTCTCTCTCTCTCTCTCTCTTTCTGGTGTTTTTTGTTTATAGGGATTTCAGTTGTCCATGGGCTGCAGATACTACTATCCAGTTGATTGTTAAATTGTTTGTCACTAAAATGTAAATAAAATATTGTCATCAAAGTATAAATTTCACTTTTTTGTATTTTCGTAATAAAAAAGCAAAAGTTATACCAAGCAATAAAGTAACACATTCGCAAATCATGGGCATATTAATTTTATTCGTATATTTATTGGCGCATCTCTAACGCTGTTCTCTTTGGAATGTGAAACCAGTTGAATATTTATGTTAACGCTTAGTCCAATGGCAGCGGTAATGCATTCTTGAGAACACAATCACGCGTACGATCTACATTTTGCTGATTTTTGTGCAGAAAAACTCTCATGCACGTATATGGAAAGAGATCGACCTCATCTTAATACAGACAAGAGAAACTGGCAACTCTAAACGCTGATGCCACTTTTCACGATTTTTAAACTAAATTGCTTTTATAAATTGATAAATTTTGCTGTAGTTCCTACTACAAATCGTTTTAAACTAAATCAGCCACCAGCTTTTCATGCTTTAATGCAAAGATAGTTTTGATGAAAAATTGTAGGTAACTCTATTACGCCTACATTCCTCTTTCCTTTTTGTTATGGAGCAAAAGTTTATTATTAAAATGACAAATTAATACTATAAAAAACAACTAAAAAAACGAATCGAAATTCTCTCGTTACTCGATTAAAATCGGAAACTGTAAGCATAAAGCGCATCATGGTCACCGTAGCTGATGTGCGCGTGCCCCAAAAATTAGCCGCGGCTTTTTGTGAATGAGCCATCGATCGACAGGTTCTGTTATCTGTTAGAGCAAATTTAACGGTACGTGGCCGCCATACAAGTTTTTTAACCGCTGTACACCTGTCAAGCTTCTGCTGTCAGTTATTCCTTAGGGCGTGACTGATGGTCTGACTGTCACTGCCGCAACTGGCAAAGATTGATGTTAAAAATAGGAATTATGTTATTAGAAAATGTATTTAATAGAGCAGCACAGAAAGATGGAGAATGTAATTTGTATAAATGATGAAATAATATACGTTCCTCATTTCTTCTTGCCGTTTATCCCAAGTTTGTATGCAGACCGCATATCATATCTTCATTTTTCATTCTCCTCTATTTTCATCTTCTCACACATTCCTTTTTTACGCATATCATCAACAAATCATCGCATCAGACACAGTCCATCCATATTTTCTAAGGTCTCCCTCTACTCATATGAATTGATTGAATAAAGACGACAAACGACCACACAATCCACCTGATGGTGGGCGGATTGACATCTACATCTATCTTTGCTTAAAAATCAAAATGCAGATGCATTTTCATCCATGGGCACTAAGGTGGAATACTTTTTTACCAGTAAAAATGGTCTTCGGTTCTCTACACTGACCACACGAAACGTAACAGTTCTCGAGCTGATTCATTCGTGCTGCAACCATAATATTTTTTTAGCCTGGCTCTACCATATTTTATACTCCTCTAATTTTTGAGGAATCTATGGCGCGGTAATGAAAACGCCATTACTCTAATATATTTGACATACGTTGATAGATACCACCTTTAAATGGAATTCATATGAGCTCAAAATTTTGTTTCGTGCACGTCTATCACGATATTGCTCTCCATCCATGAGCAAACAGTAAATTTACGTAGAATTTTTTTAAATTATGTCGATAGTCAGAGGGTTCAACTCTCGTGTGGATGCTTACTATCAATTTTTTAGGGCATATTTTGATTTTATCATTCATATTCGTAAAATTAACCAAATTATAACGTTTTAAAGTGAATGAAGCTGTATAAATGATTTGTTTGGTCGAGAGCTGCTTTTAAAATTTAATTATTTAAAGAAGGTACTGAGTACGCTCACGTCGTTGGTTTATCCACATTCTTCATATATATTTGCTTACCTACATTTAAATGTGTCACGGGAACTGTTTAGTTAATGCATGATGGTGTTTTACGGTTTTTATATTCATGTGTGGATATTCCCATTGCCAGCTTTGATTACTATCACCACTTCCATCGACTAGCATCTAGAAACTCCTAAATGCTGGTCGAAAAACTATACCCGACACAGAGTTACTCTATACCCTCCTTCAGATGATAAGTTATAAAAAATCCTTGTATAGCACAAAAAGGGTTTCTCCAGAGAAAAGTGCGTCCACGACATTTATATGTATTAGATACAGTACTAGTCTTTAACAGTACGTTTAAAAACCGACCAACTAATATGTTTGTATACGAATTAGTTTCGAACTCAAGACCTATCGTCCACGTGAGAGTTGGATACACTATCACACTATCCGCAGATCCTTCCTATAGTTTAAAACTTAAGATAAACTTCGCCTTTTCATAACTCTAAATTCTAAACTTTTTGTACTCCACGAGGATTCATGGTTTACGATTTACCAATGCTAACGTCTGAGAGTGCCTGAGCTAGTGAGGTTCATGTGATGTAGTTACTGAGGTCGGTGTGACCCAAGACCATTGTAAACAACATAACAAATAAATATAATATTTCTTTTTTTGTTTCCAGGTACGTTGTTCCAGTGAGTGGTGATGTTCCGTATGTATAAAACTAAAATAATATATATTAATAAATAATATAAATATAGATATTGGGTAGTGGATATTTTACACCGCCATTTATTTATACTTAACAGTTAATTTTTCACGTTTTGCTTAACTAATTAGCTCAATGACCTTCATTTTATTGCAGCTACAAGTATTTTCATATGCTATAATTTACAACGCATTTAGGTCCTTGAGAGGTATAATTTTATTTATATATGTATATATGCTCTATAAAGGTGTTACCACATCAAATTCGAGACGCGTTATTGTTCGCCAGTACGTCATTTCTCTTATTATAATTTCGGAGACGCAAACACAGAAGTCTCTGGATGCGACCGTTTTTTAAGATCAGGACATTTTAAATAGCGGTCGATGGAGTGATAGACGATCCCACCACCGACCGATCGATCAGTGTAGTAGAAACTATCGATCGGCGTCGACTAATTCATTCCGCTCGATTGATTGATTGGTGTGATAACATCCTGAAACATTATTATAATAGAATCTTTTTCGGGATATTCTGTTTTTTGTCAGTGTTAACTTCATTTGAAATTTCGTTAAAAACCAGACAAATACCGATCATCTGGCAAACCCCTTACGGAATTAATAACTTCTGACAACATTCTGAAAATATCGCCGTGTAGCTCTAGTATGTTGTTTTATAATATAAGAAACATTAGGTTTGGAACCACTTACATTTATCTCATTTTTAAAGTATGATTTGAAAGTCTTAGTTTACCGTCTTAACTTAATTTTTAAAGTATGAAGAGTTATGATTATGAGTGATTTACCTAAAAGTACAAAATTCTTGCTCCGTTTCGATTTCCCGTATAGTTTTGTTTATAAAATAAAATTATCGGAACCCGTAGTGATGTCCATCGCAATGTCTCTAAATTAGTAGCCGTTGACGGATAATATCCGTGATCGTCTCCGGCGTTATAAATATAAGAACGCTAATTCGCTTACTTACTGGTCGTTTGTCGACTGTGTGCTCGGGGCTTCGCTATCGGTTGTTGAACAGCCGTCGGAGCTTGCTTTCGATGTGACAGGATTTCACACCGTTATAGACATTATATCCTCGTCGTTTTGAGCTATGTTTGCTTGTCTGCTTGTGATCTACAGTGGCCATTTAATTTAACGATTGTACGTTATGGTAGAATAAAGTAAATTTTAAGTTGCATTTACTTTTAAAAGCTAGGAGTTTGTTGTCGATGATGTTCGTGATATTGATTAATTTGACTGATAAAGGAACAACGGTTCAGTGAAGAGTTGATCAAGTTCGGAAAATAATTTCGTTTAAAAAAATAAAGAAAAGGGCTTTAAAACTAATGATTTTCTATATAGATATGTATCAGGTAGAATAGTTAACATGAATTAAATATACAGGTTTAAAGCAGATATGAATGTATATTATTTCAATATAATAAACATATTATAGGGGTGTGGAGATTTTAAATTAAATTTTGTTGATAGTCACATTTTCTGGACAATGTTATATTCGTAAATCATTTCGTGTTTTTCAAAAGCAATAGAATAAAGTAAGCAAAAGCTTCAAAACATGAAAGAATTACTTAGATATGTTAGAATCTACCCTCTACGTCTTAAATAGACTATATTAAATAGATCTATGGATCTATGACTTAAATAAATTAGACAAGGAAAGATCAATTCCATTATGTTATAAAATATAAAAATTTATACGCTGTAAAGTGGAATTCCACGACGCTGCTTCGAGAGTAATTTGTGATCGAGTTGAGGCGCAAGGTGAATAGGTGGATCGGTGTAATTGTTTTACACACGGCCACAACTCTTTGTCGGTTGTATATCGAATAAATCATTCCCATCGATTGACGGCTTGTAAATCGATTTGTTCGTGATCGAAAGCCGGCGTTCCTACGACGTTTTATGCTTATGTAAAAATTATTTCCACAGTATTGGCATCGCCACGTTAGTTTTGATATCCATGAGTATGGTTATATAAAATCAACATTCTTAACGTGTGTAATGTGTACGATACTTTCCATTTCATTTAATGATCAAATAATAATGATGATTTATTATTAGTATAATGATTTATTGCTTTAAAACAAGTAGTAAGTTTTTACAGTATTGTTGGGTGCCCCCTCTTTTAGGTAAATGGAGATACCTGTAGTAAAGAGCCCCGCTTTTCCGCAATATAATTATATTACTACTTTAAATATATTATTACTATTTTAAATTTAACGGTAAATTATTTTGATTGGTAAATTTTTAATGAAATTCGGGTTTTCACGTCTCTTCCTTGCTCCTACGTGGCAGAGTCTCGTAAGGGCCTATACTACCTCAGCCCAAATTCTAATTTCGCCCCCACTTCACCGCCCGTCGTATGCTATATACCGACATGTTTGTAATCACTAATACTGTAAGTAGATAGGTCGTTAGATACGTCGTCCTGTTGCGTAATGTGTATTCTGATGGTAAGCGACACAGCTTTCCCGTTCGAAAGCCGAAGCAAGACTGACCGCGCGACAGGAAACAAGCTTCAAGACGCCGATAATTTAGGTAATTTCTTTATACAGTGGAAATAATGGTAATTAAAAAAAAACATAAGCCCTGCTTTATAGTTAGTTTAGTTAATATGCAAAGTTTCATGATCAAATTTAAAGTGTTTTATGAATACCAGCGGTTTATTGTTCAGTTTGAAGATAACTTTGGATTTTTTTTCTATTGAGAAAATTTTACGGAATCGTGTTTTCGTCTAACATAGTACTTAACATTAATCCTCAACTTCGTATAATTATTTCAAAATTAATGCTGCAATATTTTGGCATAACGGAGGATCTTGCTAAGCCATTTGAGGTAGTATAGGCCCTCGGATAGGTCGGTCGGCTCTATCGGGGTAGGACCACGCTCTCACAAAATACCAACGTAAAATAGCAGCTCTATGCTGCTATGTTTCGTATGGTGAGTGTAGAGAACCGGAGACCCTTTTCACTGGAAACGAGACATCCCATCTTAGTCCTCACGGGTTAAAACGCATCTGAATTTTAATTCTTAATCGAGGATAAATGTAGATGTCTATGGGCTACAGCATCCACTTACCATCAGATGGACTGTGTGCTCGTAAAAATACCACAAAGCCTGTAGACGAGTCTCCTGTAGTAAACTGTATGTACTCAACTTGCTGTCGAAACTTGGATACTAACGGAACTACTACTTAACAAGATCAAAATCGCTTAGCGCATTTAAAAGAGCTGTGGTCTTAGTTTTCTCTTTGGTAAAGTCGTGCTTCGTAATGAGGAATGTACTGGTCTGGGTTGCACTTTGTTGGGACAACTGATTAAGTCCTCCTGTTATAGAGTGAAAAGCACTGGCTGAATGGAGGGTAACAAATGGATGTGTGAAACCTAAGATATGGCTAAGTGGCGCGTTTTAGGATATACCTGTGTCCTGCAGTACACTAACTGCCACAGGCTGAGAATGGTAATGAAAATATTCAGTACAGTAACTTCATTTTATTTTTTGAGAATTTGATATCAAAAATTATAATAATGGGGGTATTTTTTTTAAACAGGTTGTTGAACAGCCGTCGGAGCTTATGTTTTATACGTGGTACAGCCATGTTGCAGTTATATTAGTAGAATAGTTGTAGTACGAATGGGTCGACTCGGCCGGGGAAGGACCGCGCTCTCACAGAATACCAACGTAAAATAACTGTGTTTCGTATGGGGGAGTGTAGAGAACCGGAGACCCTTTTTACTGGAAACGATGCATTCCATCTTAGTCCTCATAGGTGACAACCCATCTGCATTTTGATTCGTAATCGAGGATAGATGTAGATATATATATATACAACAATCATATTTAAAAAAAAATTTCACTGCAAACGAATATACGTATTTCCGTAATTTGACGCAATGCAGGGAATAAAGTAAATGGGGTTCTACACTCTATTGTGAAAAGTCAGAATTTATCAAAAAAGGCACGTATGGCAATTCACAATGCTGTATTAGTCCCTACTTTAACGTATGGTAGTGAAAGTTAGGTGTGGCAGAAGAAGCAGGAGAGTAGAATAAATGCACTAGAAATGCGGTCGCTAAGGAGTATGTTAAGGCTGAATCTGAGTGACAGGGTGAGAAACAGTGTGATAAAAGAAGAGTGTGGTTTGCAAGATGATGCGGTGACCAGGATTAAGAACGGAATGCTGCGGTGGTTCGTTCATGTAGAAAGAACAAATGAGGAAAGACTGACAAAGCAAATATATGTTGCAGAAGTGAATGGAAGAGTCGGAAAGTGACGTCCTAGGCGAAAGTTTGTCTACCAAATTGAAGATATATTAAAAATGGGCCAAATTAAGAGTACCCTTAACCGATGAGCATGTATGCGTAGGGTATATGGGTGTGGAGGAGGCGAGAGAGGTGTGTCAGGATCGTGCTAAATGGAAGTTTGTAATCTCTGACTACCCCTCTGGGTGACAGGTGTGAGTGTTTATTACAAGTATGTATGTTGACGTAATATCAAAATCAATTGTTTTACGGTTTACTTCTGATGCAGGACATTGGTTATTGCTTTGCGAAAATATTTGAGCACTATTTAATATTGCGGAAGCCAAGTGCGTTATTTGAAACAAACATTCAAATCAATTAGTGCCGGATACTGGTCTTTTGTTAGTGATCTAGACGCCATACTGATTTTGTTTATTAATTTTATTCACTAGCCTTAATAACTTTGTTAAATTAAATCCTGCACGAAATGTTTTATGGCCTACAAATAATTGTTCCGGGTCTGGATGTTTGTCCTTGTGCAATTTATGTATGTAAAACGCATTCATGATAAATGAGAAAATCCTAGTTTGGGAGTAATTTAAAAAAAGTATATATACATGTTACAGTCAAAACTCTTAACCAGTCAAAACCACTTTTGACTGAAAAAATCAGGTAAAAGTAGTTTTAACTAAGAACGTTGGTCAAAACCATTTTTAACTGCAAAAAGCTGCTGGTAAAAGCATATATTAATAATTTTCTATTAGTCATCGATGTTTAATAGTTATTTTGACCAAATTTTATCGGTTAAAAGGGGTTTTGACTAAGAATGTTAGTCAAAGCTATTTTTGACTTATAATTTTTGAAATTAAAAAAATAAATTTTAAAATTATATTTTACATCACTATAATGTACGCGGCTTTAGGGTGGCCCAAGGCCAATCCCAGCCGCACCTTGACCTACTGTCACTAAGTTTAAATCAGGCAAAACCATGTTTGACTAAAACATTAATTAAAACTGTTTTTGACTAAGGGCCTCGGTCAAAACCATTTTTGCCTGATTTTCACAGTTAAAAGTGATTTTGACTGGTTGTGAATTTTGACTGTGACAGACATAAATATAACAGAATAGGCAATTTTGTATGAAACTCTACTCAGGTGGAGAGTTCTTTAGTGATTATCCAAGATAAACACAAATAACCTTTTCAACTTATTACTCTTCGACTATGAATTCCAGGGCTAGTCTACGGAAGTAACAGCGAATCTGTTTTGAAATTCTTATCGAGAATGGATGGGCTACAGCAACCACTTAGTATCAAGTGAACTGTGTGCTCCCTTATTACACTAATAAAATATACAACATTCTTCACTTGTTAGTGACAAAATTTATTATGATGTAAGTTTTAAAAATATTCATTGGAATATTTGTACGCTCGTAGAAATCAACTTGATGTTATCTATGTAATTGATTGTTAATCGTTGGAGGTAACGACAGGCTGCAGGCATGTGGCTCACTTTTAAATATATTTATAGCTAGTAAAATATCTCTATTGTACAAAGTCATTATAATTTAAACCTAAAAAATTACTGACATGATAGATTTACTGACATAATAAATAATAGGTATGCATATATGCGTAATATATACTTAATATTAATATGTACTACTGTTGTGATGCCTTATAAATAAATGAATGGGACGGTGACTGAGGCTTGGACTTGAATTTTTCTTTTTTTTTTACGGCGCGGCATTTATTGATTGGAATAAAGATTTTTTAATGATTTTAAGAATCTGTTAGTGGCTTTTTTAAATTAATGGTTATTGGCTTAATGTTTGCTTATATCAGTAAACCTTTTTGTTCAACCATGTTGCTTCGTTATCAACCTTCAAAGGCAAACCTTAATTCCATAAAGCGTCATTATAAATTGCAATTTGTGAAGACGATAACACCGAGCAACATAAAATGTAAGACAAATACCCGTAGGCTGTCCATACAAAGTTGCCAGTGCCTGTAGTATTGATTTAAGTGTATCATAGATAAGGGAACTGGTCTCTGATTGGCCAGTGTTGCCCTCTCTTAATTGTGCGCTGCGCCTGCGCAGTATCGTGGCGACAGTGATGACAGCTTTGAAATGAAATAGGGCTCCTAGAGTGTGGCCACAATGGCACAGTATATACACTTAGTTTTGTTTATCGACCTATACAAATCTTTATTTAACGTAGTTTATTGATTCTGGAATAATCACATATAATAATTCCATTTTAAGTTATAATTACAATCTATAAAAAAGGGTAGTCTTGGTTAATTATGATATCAGGGCGATATTTACCACAGTCGCCCTGCATTCACGAATGCTGCAAAGCTTTTGAAATGTTAAGATTTCAGATTAACATTAAATATATGAAATGCATGTAACAACATGTAACAGATGATATGGTGGTACACTTCAGACGTGTGCTTGTGTGAATGATGTTTCGGGTGGGTACTAGTGGGTGTAGCACTTAAGAGAGTGTCACAATTTCCTACCTTGGCCACATAGTTAATGAAGATTTAGATGATGACGATGATATATAGGGAGAGCGAAAAGCGTTGTCGCGAAAAGAGAAGTGAGAAGAAAATTAGCCTATGGGTTAGACATACGCGGCAGGCCTACAATGGTTTTCGTGTGCAATTTAATAATGCATTTAGGGTGTTGTTGGAGCTTCATCGACTCTGTAGTGCGTCAGACATGTTTGCTAAAGCGAAAACGGAAACGGACAGCTTTCAGGCTTTCTACGGAAAACAACAGCATCCCTGATGCGCAGGCTTCGGTAGAGCACCAACAGCATCCTGAGAGTTATTGTGGAGAAACCAGACTGCCCGTTCCTGCAGCAATGGACACGTATGCACTGCTGCGGGACTGGTGCTGTGAGGACAGGGCAGAGCTATATGAATTAATTTAATTATAAAATTATTTGTGAACTTCGTTTATAAATTCTAATTATTATGTGAAACGTAAATATTCAAATATATAACACACATAGTAAACTGTCACTTGTTCAGATCAGCTTATTATTTAGACACATGAATAAAATATTTAATAGTTAACTTTAGCCTAATAGCAGCAGGGCTTCTATTTTATTCACTCAGTGGTAAGACTCCTCTTGTAGGAGCCTGTGTAGGAGTGTGTTTGGGTAGGTACCACTCTCTTACCTATTTCTGCCGCCAAACAGAGGTGCTTGCACTGCTAAGTTTCCGTTCGAAGGGTATAGAGAGCAAGTATAATCATAGGCTGTGAGACATTTCGTCTTAGTCCTTAAAAGTGACAACGCACCTATACTATAGTTTTCTTTGTTTGGCGTTGACGGTAGTTGTTCAGAGACTGCAGTAGCCACTTACTATCAGATGGTGTGAGTTCGTTTGTCACTTTAGTATTGTAAAAAAAAAACTTTTAATTCAATTTAAACTGTATAAAAACCGTTCACACTGTTGTCCCATGTTTAGCGGCATAGGAGAATGCACTGCCACATATTATCTCGTCTGTGTCGTAACAGGCGACAGAAGGAAAATCAAACAGAAGATGGGAAGCAGTATCTTAGAGATGATAGATCAAAATAATAATAAAAAATACGTGTGGCACTCGGTGACTGCCGCGGTAAAGTTATTGCATAGCATTTTTTATCAACTTATGCAATTATAATTATTTATTTATTTTATTTATGCAGTTAAGTCTTTGATATTAAATCAAGTTACACTTTTTGAGCGTGATGACCGATAAGAAAACAATTTTTTTTCTCTTATTGAATAAATGAGAAGTTAATATTGTTTAAAATATTTTTAATATCTTACAATACATGATGTTATTCAGGAATTTTTATCATTGAGTTAGCAGCTAGTGTACACGCATACGTCTAGTCGAACGCACACAAACACCGTGCCTAAGTCTGCCGAGTACCGAAGTCTGCCGAACTGAAACGACGTTAGACGATGCACGGCTTTCAACGCCACACCTTCGTGCCCGTCGGAGTGGGGAGCGTGAGGTTTTTTTCGTTACGGAATTTCTGTATTCGGTCCCCGCGCTCAAGCCCGCGATAGAAGCTATGCAATAGCTTAAAAAAACTTCGGTTGCTAACTCGCCTGCGAAGCGTGGCTACGTGGATAATCTATGGGGGAAATCTGTATTCAGCAATGGAGTTTAAAAACTAAGATTTTTATATAATACGTCCATATCCACTTTTCACAAAGTAAAATGTTGCCATGAAATTCAAAACTACGAACAGAAAGTGTTTACGTGAAACACGAAGCTGGAGGCAAGAGCATTAGACCGTAGCGCTCTACTGTCTTTGTCGCGTGGCTTTAATTACGCGCTGACAGCGATTGTAAAAAATCGTTAGGATTGCTAGTAGTATCTCAAATATTAAGTAAGCTGTTTTATCCATATTGTATATATTTTATACCTTCTTCTCCGTTCCATTACCGCACAACACTCTTTGCTGGTATTTTTTGTAAGGGCGACAAACGAGCACACATTACATCTGATAGTAAATGGAAACTGTGGCCCATTGAGATGTACATTTATCCTCGATTAAGATAGATAAAATGCACATGCGTTTTTATCCCTGAGGACTAAGATGGAATGTCTCGTATCCAGTAAAAATAGTCTTCGGTTCTCTACGCTCACCATACGAGATACAGCAACATTAAACTGCTATTTTACGCTGGCAGTCTGTGAGAGCGTGGTTCTACCCCGGTCGAGCCGACTTATTCGTGCTACAATTATAATATAGGTGCAGCATGGCTCTACCACATATGATTTTCACTTCTTTGTTGTGGCTATTCCTCTCATTCAAACCATACTGTTTGCTTTATCTTTCGTAATGCGTACGGAAAAGTAATGTAATGGTTTGCTGGCGTCCGTCTTTCCGTTCGATAACAATCTGGGTGACTTCTTTCACACTACGACAGTTAGATTTACCATCTAGGAATACATCAGTTACCGTCATGATATTGTGGTGGGATATTAGAACAGATGATATGGTGGTACTGAGTCCCTTGGAATGTGTGAAAGATACAACATGTCTCATGGCCTCTTATATTATAATATGAAGAAGTGTGAGGTTATGGTGTTTCGGGTGGTTACCTACTAAAAAGCCTAATATAGTTATAAGCACTGAATTATAATAGTTAAAAAATATACCAACTTTTGGACATTTTTGTTTCTTTGAACTTGGTGGACAATGATGATTGAGGACGGGTCACTGACTGGATTGATAGTGGAAGATCGATCCGAAAACGATAACTCAAAAAAAACAGACTGATGAAGTAGTCGTAGAAGTAGAATTTCTATCTATACACTGCCTCGCGTTTCTGTGGCTCAAAAGTTTATCAAAAAGTATTTAAAAATACTGGAGAATTTCAATGCAACGTTGTGTGAACATTTCAAAGCGATCAGTTAAGAATTTTCGGAGATTTGAGACTTTGAACAAGCGACAATTTACACTTTTATATGCGAGTATATACGAAATAACTTCAATTGCAGGGAACTGCTTGAAGTTGAACATAGTTGTTTCTTTCTAAATTTTATTGATGTTTTTTTGGATTCAGTTTTATTTTTGTAATTTGATACGTAAAGACCGTTATAAGTTTTTTAAAGTCCAAACTAGAAGAAACTGCCTTTTTAAACTGTATAAGAACTGACAGTGCCTTAATTTTTACTTTGTTACCTTAATTTTTGGGTTACGGGTTGCGAATAAGTCTTGTGCTAAAAAACGTCAATCCCTTTACACTTACAACAGCAATGTGAAATATTCAGAGTGTGAAATTAAATGTTCGTAGTAAAAATGCGCATGCGCTGATTGTTGATGCAGCGTTCGGACGCTATCAGATCGTGTCGTCTTGGATTCCTGAAAGTATTCAAATATCATTCTTCACTTTCGCAATTTCTACTTGTGTTGCGCAACGTTACACTGATTTTATCTTAACAAGCAGTATTCACACTACAAAGACTCTTTTTAGATATTCTTTATGGTATTCTTGTTGCCTTTATGGTATTGTTATTTAAATGTGTATTGATTGACCTTGATGCGATTAATTTCACATTATCAATATTACTATAGTCCATCACAGTTCGCCCTATGGTACTAAAATTTGGTAACCATAGGACTCCTTTACTTATCCTAACCTAAGTAACAGTCTGAAATAATACTAATTTTTACGGAATTTATCGCGTATATTTAACTTTTTTACCCGACGTTTCGAGAGCTTTACAGCACCCATGGTCACGGGAAGGACTGAGATGTTCAACGTCCAGCTGTCATAGTTAACCGCGGTTACCAGATCCATTAAACCATTACCAGATCAATTAAAACCCGCGTCAAAGAACATATAGCTGATGTGAAGAATCGACGCTCCGGGAAGTCTGCAGTCTGTGAACATGTACAGGATCGCCCCCGTCACTACATCAGATTTGATAGACCACAAATCCTCGCTAAAGAACACCGATTCCTTCCAAGGATGATTCGCGAGGCTATTGAAATCAAAAAACATCCTAATTTCAATAGAGAAGATGGCTGGGTGCTACCATCTGCTTGGGATCCTATAATAAATAAAATTAAATCCCAACCCAAGCATACAACTGCAAGACTCCATGATACCATAAGTTCATACTGTGTAGATCGGAACAAAAGTTAAATTTTAATCTATGGTAACCGCGGTTAACTATGACAGCTGGACGTTGAACATCTCAGTCCTTCCCGTGACCATGGGTGCTGTAAAGCTCTCGAAACGTCGGGTAAAAAAGTTAAATATACGCGATAAATTCCGTAAAAATTAGTATTATTTCAATGTGTAGTGTTCGCGTAAATATAAGAAATCACTAAGTAACAGTCATCATCATCATTATAATTACAGCCTTTCAAATGTCTACTGATGCACATATGACTCTCCCAAGATTAAAAAAAAACATGGTTCTGGGCTATCTACATCCGTTGACCTATGTTTCATCACGTCGTCACTCCATCTAGTGGGGGTGCTTTCCTGTGCAAGACTGCCACTCGAGAACACTTTCCCATCAGTTGTCGGTTCTTAAAATTATATGGCCGGCCAATTGCCACTTCAGCATACTGATCCGTTCTATGTTGTTACGGATTTTAGTGAGTTCGAATCCCGCCATTACAAGTAATTTAGAGTTTACAAATAATTATTTCGGGTTTGGATGTTAGTCTATGTTAAATTTTGAATATGTAAACGCCTCTAAATATAAAGGGTTTAATTGAATAAACCTTTGTTATTCTTTTATCCTTAATATAATCGAATTTCCTGGTGCATTTTATGATCATGCGTTTAAAATCATCGATCGTAAGGACATTATCCAGTATGTTACACGGTTTACGATCCAGGAAATAGGCAAAGCGAAATGGGAATCCCGATGGCACGCTGAAATAATGCGGCGTTTAATGTCGTCGTTCGTAGTCGCCTGCCTGGAATAATGCCTGCAGTTTATTAATAATTTATTTTAGAATTACATAACGTAACATAATGATGATCGAGTGAGCATGAATCGATTTTTTTAAGTTGTCTTAGTCGCTCTGCGACTACTTCGTATAAGTAAGTAATGAAAAAAAAAATATAATCCTAACTTTTAATGAAAATAATCGAAATTCAATTAATATATTGAACTCAATTTCAAACAACATCTTGAACCGTCGAGACCTTTAATTATAGTGAAACAAGCCATATCGAGAATTGGTTTCGCACATGATATTGACTCAAATTAAGCATATGATGTCGACTTAAATTAATAACGTTAGATTAAGTTAAGCAAAGTATTACTTTTTTGTGGATGAGTCCGCCTAGGTTGGTAATATCCGTTCAACTATCTGACACAGAGCAGCAGCGCAGCCACTGCTTTATTTCGAACCTGTACATACAGCCTGAGAAGTATTTAATTTTAGTCGTAAAGGATGACGATATATCTTTAATTATTTTTGGTTGAATCGATTACGGGCGTCATGGGCAGCATTTATAATATTTATAAAGCTTCAATAGTAAATGAAATCCTTCTTTTGTTATAATTTATGTGTATTTCATTATTTTATTTTATAGAATAAGGGCAACATACGAGCACACAGTCCACCTGATGGTAAGTGTATAACGTAGCCCTTAGATATCTACATCCTCGATTAAGAATCAAAATAAAGATGCGTTGCCACCCCTGAAGACTAAAATGGAATGCCTTGTTTCCAGTAAAAGGGTCTCCGGTTCTTTACACTCACTATACGAAACATAGCAGCACTGAGCTGCTATTTTACGCTGACATTCTGTAAGAGCGTGGTCCTTACCCGGTCGAGCTGACCCATTCGTGCTACAACCATAATATAGCTGTAGAATCGCTCTAACATGTAAACGTGTTTTTACATTCGTTAACTAATTAATTAATTAATTACAGGCTATCAAGTCTATTGCTGAACATAGGTCTTCTTCATCAATTGCCTAATAGAGAGGTTTATGCCATAGTTTTCCACGCTTAGCAGGCGGGTTGACAACGGCAGCTTTGCTTTCTTTTGAGCTGTTATCAGGAAGATGATGCTGACCAGCTCCTGTCCTAGTTTCACTCTGTCGCCTATGTTTAACATATTTAATATAATGGATTTCAGCGCGATAGAGCTTGATTCTATTAATTATTTAAATTTCTCAATAACTGATCAATATACCTTGACGTGTAATATGTATTAAATGTTCATTAGTTATCAAGTGCCAAATCGGTAATTGTAATCGCATATGGTGCTTTTCCATTACAACCATTGTTTAATAACACACAGACCGACGAGAGTTATTAATAGCATATTGCACAATCGATAATTTTATTAATAACATGCTATTTAAATTGAATTATTCGCAACGTGTACAAATCGTTTTCTTCCTTAATAGCTTCTTAACGGTTAATGGCGCTCGTTAAGTTAATGGCATTTTAACGAATGTAACTCGATCTATAAATAATCATTCATCTAAAGATTTTTAATGTAAATTGTTCAATGTATGGGCTGTGTTCGGGTGCTAAATACTGTGTAAAATTTTCTAAAATGTAATTAAAATTAACGAGCAAATTTTACTCACGCAGAAATAAATAAGCAATACTCGTAGCTAGGCTAATGGTAAAGTGTAAGGGTCGTGAATTTAAAAATCATGAGTTCAAATCTGCCATTCGACTATTGTCATGAACTGCAGCATTTTAAACTTCTATATTGTCATCATCATCATCATCATCATTATTATTACAGCCTTTCACAAGCCCACTGCTAAACATAGGCCTCCCCCAAAGAATGCCCCAAAACACCCAAGCCACCTGCATTCATCGACTTCCTGCATATTTTACCAGATCGTCACTCCATCTAGTGGAGGGTCGCCCTACACTACGCCTACCGTTACGAGGCTGCCACTCGAGAACCTTCTTTCACCATCGGTTATCGGTTGGTCGTGCTATTAGTAAGCTGAGTGGCAATGCTAATCAGTTGAACTATGGCGGTCACTCTGGTTCTACTGCGAATATCCTCATTACTAAGGTTATAACTTAGAGAAACTCCGAGTATAGCCTTCTCCATAACTCGCTGAGCGACCTTGAGCTTCTTATTTGTATTCTTTGGCCTTCTGTACAATTTCCCGAAGGGTATGTATGTGGTCTATGGTACTAAAGCCTTTTCGGAAATCGGCTTGTTTGGGAGGCTGAAAGTCGTCGAGTCTGCGCGCGAGATGATTCATTATGACTCTCGAAAATAGCACGTAGGCGCGGCTCGGAAGGGAAATCGGTCTGTAGTTCTTGAAGAGAGCGTTGTCATCTTTCTTCAAGAACAAGACTATTGCACTTCTGCTCCACGCCTCTGAAGTAGTCCTACCATGGCGGACGGAATTAAACAGCTTTTGCAGGACTTCAAGTACCGGTTTTCCACCCGCTCCCAGAAGCTGCGCTGTAATTCCATTTTCGCCTGGGGACTTGCCGTTTTGAAGGTACTGGGGAAAAGTAGATTTTACTAACAAAAAAAGAAAAAGAACCATTTGCAGTGTTTTTATCTATAGAAATGTGTTCAGAATACTGTAATGAACTTCAAGAATTTAATTTATGTAATTAATGAACCCATAAACAACTACTTTACTCGTAAATTTCCCGTCAACGTTTGAAACGCAAGGTATGTTCTTTCTAGCCTCCTTATCGATACGTACAAAGTGGATAAGTACCGTGGGTTGTTTGCAATTGTGGAAACTTAATTCCAGCAACTATAATTATAGAAGTTGAATAAATGCACAATAAAATTAAAAAAATATTACGCAGTCTGTTTATCTTCGTATGAATATATCGAAGAGACTTATTTATTTACTTCTTTTTAAACTATTATACGGCCATCACCCAAGGACCACGTTTCGGAACCATAAAGCCTTGGATATACTTGGGGACAAAAGCAGCGGCATGTTGTGCAACATGTCGCTAAACAATTACGTGGAATGTCCCGAGACATATGTCGCGAAACATTTTGCAGGTCACACTAGTCAGTGTTTATAGAAAAATGTCGCCCGAGGAGGTTGTGGCAATTAATGCAACATACATGGTTCGGGAGTGACACGTAAGCGAAAGAGAAGGTGGTGGATGCGGAATTTCTTACTACAACGTGAAGAAAGAAGAATTAATATTTTAAGTGATCACCGAATGTCTGATGGGTCTTTTGTGAATTTTACTCGAATGTCAACATTTGATTTTGAAACTTTACTACAAGTGATCAGACCTTCCATAGTCAAACTGAATACAATACTACGGAATGGTGTTGGCCCTCATATCAGACTTGCCATTGCATTAACAAAATGACGCGAAATTGACGCGGGACACGTGCGCTAGCTCTCGGAGCGGGAACATGCAACATGTTCCGCGTCACGTAAAACGTTGCGGGTCACCGTGCAACGTTGCATCGTCACGTAGATTGAGTGTTCGGCGTCATGTTGCGGGACAAAATGTCCCCTAGCGTATCCGGGGCTTAAGTCATCACTGGCAACACGCACTGGTTGTACAGTCTAGTTTTCAGATTTTGAGGTATACCTGACGAGAAGATGTGTTGTAATTTCCCGAAAGTTGCCCAGCCGAGTTGTACCCGTCGATTGACCTCTCGGTCGAAGTTGGACTTACCTAGTCGGACTATTTGTCCCAGATAAACGTACTCATCAACAATTTCAAGCTAAGTGCTCCCAACACCTACTAGCATAGGTGTGACATGGGTATTAAACATGATCTTTGTTTTGTCCATGTTCATCTTAAGACCTATCGGTTGGGAGACACTATTGAGGTCATTGAGCATAGTGCTTACCGTGCTTTGTGGCATTCCTTGGGGGAGGCCTATGTTCAGCAGTGGACTTGTGTAGGACTGTAATGATGATGATTTTGTAAAATTTTTATAGGACAGGGTGACAATCGAGTACACAGTCCACCTGAGGGTAAGTGGTTGCTGTGGCCCATAAACATCTACATCTATCCTCGATTACGAATCAAAATGCAGATGTGTTGTCACCCGTGAGGACTAAGATGGAAAGCCTCGTTTCCAGTAAAATGGGTCGCCGGTTCTCTACACTCACCATACGAAATACAGCAGCGTTAAGCTACTATTTCACGCTGGTATTCTGTGAGAGCGTGGTGATGATGATGATAAAATTATTATAAGCCAGTGCTTGAGTACAATCCCATCTGAGGGTAAGTGGCGATATATCCCTAGATGTCTTAGCGTAACAAAAGCTTATTCACACTTACCTTGAAGACACTGACGTAGTGATTGGATGGAAAGACAAATGCTGGCGACTTATTCCACTGTTTTGCTGTACGCATGCCGAAAGATGAAGCAAACCGTTTGGTTCGAATGCGTGGTAAGTCGCCAACGGAGGGGTGGGAATTAGCCGTGCGTCTGGTTGTCCGACGTTGGAAAAGAGAGGGAGTAATTTAGTTATGCAATTTTTGTGTACACTCTCCGAAAAAAGGAGAACTTGACAAGCTGCGGCTACTAAGCACCTGTGTTAGAGACTGTTTAGATTAGTTTAAACCGATTTTTTTTATATTACCTTCACATCTAGGATTTTGTCTTGTATCGTGATCAGCGTTTTACTTGTATAAATTAAACTTGGTTATATAGTCAGACCTTAACCTTAGAAATTATTTATAGACCTTGCTCAGTACGGCAATTGATCTAGTAGCCTGCAGTGCTGCAGGTTCTCTTACCAACAGACTATATCCAGCCCTGGATTTCTATGGGTTGATATTGATGAAGAAGAACAACACATGCCTGCTTGCGCTTCGGAATACTTCTCACTTTAAATGGTGGATTGCGCGTCTTCGGCGCAATTAGCCCCGACAAAGCTCTATCCATGTGTTATTACACGTACCCGGGAGGAATACTGATGGTAATCGAGAGTGGCGTATCCCGGGGCTGTCATTAACGCGCATCCATCTCTGTCGCGCCAGTAATTACTGCGCACGCGTGTAGACAAATCACTTCATGCGATGAGACCGAAAACGAAAACTCGATCTTTCGTCGGCTTCTGGTTGTAAGCAGACACGTATAATAACTATCACTTATTTGATTATTTGAGTTGTGACTTTGCCACAGTTTTAATTTTGTACGTTGCAATTTTAAGATGCCTCGTTCCAGTTAATGGGGTGTTTGATTCTCGTTTAGCACCATACAAAACATGACGCTGCTGTTTTACGGTAGTATCTTAGGAGGGCGTTGTCAAAACCACCAATATCTTAGCCTCTATTACGTTGGATATTTTTGTGGGCAAGATGTCGCATGTTTGTGTAAAAACTTCAAAGGAGAATTTCTATTGATGCTTTGTTATCGAATGTATAAAATTAATGTTTGTTTGTTCGTATATTAAGCGCTACCACACCGTTAATTAGGTTGCGGTAAAACTTGGTCAACATATTGCTCACAATTGCGTGAAGGTTAACTAAGCCATAGTACAATTAACTTACCGTAGGTGGCGCGCGTATCGTACCGACAAATTTATTTGAAAGTCATACATAATTCAATTTCAATGAATGTATTATCATTCCTAATTAAACAATATAACTCGACGAAACGATTTATCCGCAACTATTTCTTCTGTAGCTGCAACGCGCCTGGTACCAGCTAGTAGTTACATAAAATTGATTTTGCGTGTAATTTCCTCACTTCATAGCGTGATTCGCAGATCTAAGCAACGTTAGATAATATCATATATTATAGTACGTACTTCCTTGGCTCTATATGCGCGGTGCACGCCATACTTTTTGTGCTTCGACACTGGGAAATCCGGTAAACTGTACACTTCCGTCGGTTTTGTAATATGAATTTGCGATCGTTGTAGCTCATTTATTTCCATTTGATTTTTCTGTTTGTGGGAATTATAATGAATTCAAGTAGTAAGTCGTAGCGTTAGGTGTGATTAGGCTTTAGTGGGATTGGAAACTAAGGAACGGTAGGGAGCATTCAACAGGACACAAATACAAGAAGCGTTTGTCGTAGGTCGTGTACGCTGCCCGCGCTTTGTAAGTAAATGTGAAAATACATAGTCCACCCGATGATAAGTACGCTGAGGCTCGTAGACGCCTTCATCTAGCCTCGATAAATTTTGTGTATATATGGTTATATGTGTGTATGGTTAAAGATAATTGGTAAATACCGATCATTCATAAGACACCGAAGAGAGATCAGGCGTAGAACCAATGGCATCGACCGAAGCCACTGGTAACCGCCTACTTCCTGACTTCGGAGTGCCATGAAAAATTTCTTGACAGTAAAAATTCATCATATACCTAACTGATTTAATTTGGAGCTTAAAAGACTGACGTATACGCTCATATCCTCATTTTTACACAATTAAGTACCTCGTTGGACTAGTAGTTGTAGGTGCGACTGCTGATTATGAAGTCTTGGGTTAGAAACAATCAAGTCAAATCAAGTCGAACCGAAATCAGTGATGAGTTTTTATATTAAGAAATTTTCAGTAGCTAACCGGATTCAAGAAGCTTCACATGTCCCAGAAACATTTTCAACTTCACGTATATGACGGCTATTTTACTGCTAATGTTTTCTGCAGCGCCTAGCACATTGTAAATCGGCTCATAAGTTTATAAAATGTTTTCGATCGGTACCGGTGCGGAACGAAATCGGCTTGCTCACGTTGTACATAAGTATATAATATTAAATTTCAAAGCAAGTCCAGAGCCGTATAATATATTATGCATAGATAGAATATTTAAGTAAATAATGTGAAATCTAATTCGCAAAATTCTTTTAAAAACATTCATTCACCTACAAATTTTAGGTCTTTATTATCTTGTTTGTCGTATCCCGTTAGAATGAATATGTGACTAATGGATTCAGTTTTAAACTTTATTAAAAAGAAAGTTGTTGCAAACGACGCATTGTCAGCGAGCATTGCAAGTATTCTTTTAGGTATACGACCTCAGCTTTTATTGTAACTAAAACTATGGATTCAGACCGCTTCTGCCGGACGTGGCGTCTTCGTTTACACCGCAAATGCACCGCCTTTACGAGGTAACATGATTTATGGCTGTGGATGTAACCTGTTGCAGACAGGTTTTACTTGTTCAGCATAATTATAAAATGCCGAGGATAGATTGTTAACGTATATTTTTCTATGCAACAATTTTGTGGGAAATAATTATATCATTTTGATCCCTTTCGACAAAATTCTACGCAAATCCATGGAAAATTTTAACGACTAGTGTCAGAAAATGAAGAAGTAGCAATACTAAATTGGAGACAATTTTAATTAGTTACAGTATTTTATGTTGTATATAAGCGAACGTAGGCACTAATTTTATATACGTGGTATATCTTCGCAAGTTTTAATGCTTGTGAGCATCACCCATTAAAATTCTGTAAGTAGATACAGCTGTAAATGATATCTACATATCAAAAACATAAACGATAACGGGAAGGCATTGCCTAAACAATGGTATATCACCGTTAACCTGACCCAGGGCTGTCACAGCGAATACGTGAGTGCAATTAGCGGCGCATGCGCATGCGCACATGTTGCGATGGCCCGCGTTCACCCCGCCATGGATCGCACGTGACGGGTCATGTTCGTTATGGCAGACGACTAAACAGTGCCAGTTTTTACTATGTGGAAGCTCAGTTCTATTTCCAGGTTTTGTTCTTTTAACTCTCTAAGCGGGAATCGTTTGTTATTCAGTTTTTTGATCGTTGTCAGAGTTCAGTTATCAGATTTATGAGATGTGACAGTATGGGAAGATACCTTAACCGTTATAGCAACAGAAAAACGTTCTTAGGAGACTAACTTTTGGACATATTTTGACTTGCATTCACGGATTTTTATAAGACTAAACTTTTTGTTCCATATAGACTGGTCGTTACAAAGAAGAATGGCTACATCACAAAAAAAAATTTGAAATTTTGCATACATAAATGAAGCAACTTATTGTATAGAAATGTCCTCAAATCAAGAACGTTTATACTTATTTACTGTTTTACCTAGCAGCACTACATTGACATGATATGGGAATGTTTCTTTTAAATTAGCAAATAACTATAGATGACTAGCGATCTGCCCTGGCTTTGCACGGGTGATTTCAGGATCTCGATAACAGCGCTCCGGGTTTAATTGAGTTTTTAAACCATCCAGGGACTCACTCAAATACACCCAATAAATTTATTTTTTATAGCATTGGGTGACAAACGAGTGCACAGTCCAGCTTATGGTAAGTGAATGCTGTGGCACATAGACGTCCACAGTTATCCTCAATTAAGAATCAAAATGCAAACGCGTTGTCACCCCTTACGACTAAGATGGAATGCCTTGATTCCAGTAAAAAGGGTCTGCGGTTCTCTCACCACACAAAACACAGCATCATTACGCTGCTATTTTACGCTGGTATTCTGTGAGAGTGTGTTCCTGCCCCGGTCGAGTCGACCCATTCGTACTACAACTATAATATAGCTGCAGCGTGGCTATACCACTTAAGTTCTCTCTACCACGTTTCATCAAAATCGTTCGAGCCGTTTTCGAGTTTTAGAGAGACTAACTGATATCAATTGTTTTTATATATATATATATATATATATATATATATATATATATATATATATATATATATATATATAAGATAAGGAGAAAATCACCCAAATGTGCATAGAATGTGGTGACTTCCTCCATTATATTGTCGTGTTTCTTATAGTAAGTGATGAAAACACCTTTTTTTATCAACGAGGTATTCCATCTTATTTCTCGAGGATGATAATAAATTTTTATTTTGACTCTTATTTGATGTCTAAGGACTACAACATTCATTCACGATCAGGTGTGCTGCGTGCTCGTTCGTCAGCCTTAGATAAATGTAAAAATATGTCGCTACACAAGCCCTATTCATCAACATTTTGGAATTGTGAAATTTTGCAGTAACTTTTTTCAGTCCATTCGGCGTTTTTAGAAAATATTGCACATGTTTAAAGCAGTGAATTTCACATCTTATTGATAAAATGCGATGTTAAAGCACAGGCATCTTTCGAGACACAAAGTATTCAAAGCCATCGGTTTCCTGTAAAATGAGCTTTGCAAAATAACTACGTCATTTCCCATTATGGACCTTTCAAGGAACTGTCATTTCAAAGCCAGTCATCTTATTTACGACCTGCACATAATAATTATCGTAGTATTCCATTAACTCAGACGTCTGTCATGGGCTCATGGAGGTGTCTCCACGCCCATTGCGATAGACTTAATGTCTTCCGCCACCGACAGAGTTTGTAGCGAACTCGTTGCTGCCTCGATTGCTTGCAATATTTTTTCAGTGATTGTTGCTTTGCTCACAAATTACTTATGTGTTCCATGTTTAGTTAGATGCCTGCCCCATTGGTGTAATGGTCGATAGCGTGATTGCTGATTATATGGTCCCGGGTTTGAATCCCAGGTCGGGCCAAAATTATTTATTGAATTTTTCTGTCAAGAAATTCTCAGTAGCAACTCGCAGGCAGGAAGTTGGCCGTGTTTCAACCCTGTGTCGGAAAGTACGTAAAGAAACGTCTTTACGTGGTTTCCGAGGCACAGGGCCTTGCGTCTGTTGGATATATATATATATATATATATATATATATATATATGTGTGTGTGTGTGTGTGTGTGTGTGTGTGTGTGTGTGTGTGTGTACAGGTACCAGGTATCCTACTAGGATACTACTTCTGCGCAGGCTACGTAGGATATTACATAATTTTTCAGTTTTTTTTATAATTTTACAACGACAAACTAGCCAAAGTGAAGCTGATGCAAATGGTTGTGGTAGTACTTGGATACCTGAAACGAATTTTAAATAAAAGCCTGTCTTACATAATGATGTAATTTTCAATTCCCGACGTTTCGGGTGCTCTTTAGTACCCACTGTCATGGGACTGAGGTGATTGACGTCCCCATGTCAGTGTTAACTCGGAGTACCGGAGTAATAATGTAAAAGCTAAAGGTACTAAAATACTAATCAATCAAAGCCTGTGATTAAATAAACCTAAGTGTATAATTATATAGGCCGCTTGGTGGCAAAATAGAAATTTGCAAAACCAGGCGATCTCCTAGGCAGAAAATAAGTTCTCGCCACCATCAATTCTGACATCATAAGTAAGCTATCAGTTGCTTTCCTACAATTTTATCGATAACATTATAAACTTCAGTTAACTTAACTGACCCTTACAATGCTATAAGTCTGTTTTGTTTTAGCATTCAAAGAAATCCAGTATGAATCATACTGTTTAACTTTTTACAATTGGGGCACCTATCGGCAAAAATGATGATACATTTATCGCAGAAAATCTTCATTGTCTACGTTAAGCGTGAGTCAGTCGGTTTTGTTTGTTTTTCTTCGTGTCTATCTTGGCACAGCGTTTAGGGCTACAAAATTGCGACCATAAAACTTGCGGGGCGTTCCATTACCGTTGTTTTCCTCACTGGCACCGAAGCCCTAACAGTAGCGGCTGTTTGAATTGTTTACACAACAGATTGCCTCCGCAGCGGTGCCCGGAAAATGACAATTTCATTTTATTAGTATTGCGGTTGGATGAGTTCGAATAATGTTTGCCCACCTCAGTTTAGGTAGGTGTTTTGTGGCGATGTAAAAGCTTTGAAATTGTTTTCCCGATTCATACACGGTTTTGTATCTTATTGCAAATATTATCGACAAACAATAATGTTCTTGTTTTTAGAGTTCGGTACTTTAAAAGGAAAATCGTGGCTCGTGTAGGATTGCACTGTTGTTCGTCCATTGTTCTATCCGTCTGTTGGAGCCCTTTTTATCAGAAACGAGTGGAGATGTCAAAATCAAATTAATATGATTTACTAAGGTATACTGTCTCTTAGCGGTGTTAAAATATAATAATTTTCTAAATCAATGCATTTAAGAGATGCGGCCATTTATAATAATAATAATATTATTAATCCATCGCGTAATAATAGAACAATAAATTAACGTCCATCGCGTTAATTTATTGTTCTATTATTTAAAAAAAAATATTTTGTAAATACAATAGCTGGTACTTTTCCTTTTTTTTTACAACTTGACTTGTCTGTGTAAAAATTAAATATTTAAAAAATAATTTGAATAACTGAAAAGAAACAGTTATAAGTATCAAATATCCAATATTTTTGACTTTAAAACTGTAATGTTTTGCAGATCGTATACATATGTATACAAGAACAAAAGAAGATTGTAGTTTGTGTTCTGTGTGATATACCGTTGTAATATTTCATAGAAATATCTGTTTTATGTTGATTTGTGTTTATTTTCGATTTAAACAAATAACGCAGTGTTGGGTGGGTAAGTTGGAAGTATTAGTAGCACACAGGCCGGCTATTCGTGGACGCAACCACGCCTTGCACCGCTAACCGTGTTAGTGGGTGCGTGATAACTGCGACGTTAAACTTAGCTGTTAGTCTTCTTTATATTTATATCGATCCATTTGTAGTAAGGCTATTGCTAGGAATAAATTACAGCCTTTATACGTCCCACTGCTGGGCACAGGCCTCATCTAATTTCTGAGAGGGTTTTTAGGAAGACCGTTAATTTTTTTTAAATATATAATTCGCAGCAAAAGAGAATATATAGGATCGCGTGACCACCCTGGTCAAAAATAATTGATACGATAAAAAAAGTTTGTAGTTCGTTTGTTGAAGTATAATCACTATTTTAATAACTTTTCTTTTAAAAAATGTATGTTCAAGTAAATAGTTTATGTGCGGCCAGTTTAATTCGAATATTTTAAAACTATAACACAGTGGGTGCGTTTGGCAGAAAAAAGCGCTAGCAAGCGCTTGTAAGCAAAATGGCGATCGTAAGCGGTAAGCGCTGTCAAATCGTAAGTAGCTATTTTCCTCCAGGACACGATGTTAGTTTTAACCGGAGAACCTAACCTAATTTAAATATATGTTTGTAAAGTATTCATATTAAAAACTTACCAATCATGAATTTTTAATAACATGTCTATGTCTATTCATAACATTATATTACTTAAAACTAATATTGCACAAAACAAATTATAAACTCTACTTCAAAACAAATAAATTAAATAAGCAAAATGGCGGATTGTGTCAGCGCTGCTGAAGTAGCAATCGTGTCCTGGCCGAAAACTATTTTAGCGCTTATAAGCGCTTGCTAGCCCTTTTTTCTGCCAAACGCACCCAGTGTTTTATGATTTATTATCTAAGCAAAAATAAAGTAAATATTTTAATAACGCTGATATAAATTTATCTTTACTTTATTATTTTAATTTTTGCATTACGTCTCACCACATGCACCACCGTGGTGGCACCGTTTTATACGTGGTAGAGCCACGCTGCAGCTATATTACGGTTTTAGCACGAATTGGTCGCCTCGACCGGGGAAGGACCACGCTCTCACAGAATACTAGCGTAAAATAGCAGTTTAATACTGCTGTGTTTCGTATGGTGTGTGTAGAGAACCGGAGATCCTTTAACTGGGAACAAGGCATTTCATCTTAGTTCTCAGGGGTGACAACGCATCTGCATTTTGATTCTTAATTGAGGATAAACGCAGATGTCTATGGGTCACAGCATTCACTTACCATCAGGTGGACTGAGGCTCGTTTGTCACACCTATGCTATAAAAAAAAAATTGGTCTATAGTTGTAACGCCTGGCAAGAGGGTTAGCTAACACAGTTATATATTTGAGATTTTATTCGGATCATCTCCGGTTTCATTTTCTCTGTCATCTCAAACGGTAACCACGAGATGGCATGTGGTCGTGGATGCTCTCACGCCGCCATCACACGTTAATGTTTATCCACGAGTAAAAATTTTGAATACAATTATTATTACAAAAACTTTTGGACCACCCGTCGCGTCGGTAGACGGCCCTCAGCTTTACGATTTTCGCGCGTCCATATTTCCAGCGCAGCGTCTAACGGACCGCATCGGCCTATGCCATTACGCTTTATGCGACAGATTTATTCCTGTCGTTGCTTTTACGGCCTGTTCGATGATTACTGCGTATATCATTTCGACGCTTAGATACCTAATAGGATTGTAGGGCCTAGGAATAGTGCTGCTAAGCTTCTTAGTATCAATACTTAGACGTTTCGCGTTACGGTTTTCTGATCACGCCACTAGAAGTCTAAGCTTATTAAAGTCAACGCAAATATTGTTAAATAAGTCATCAAAATATATTACCATATATTTATAGATGATGACTTTCTACGTATAGTGTATTTAAAAAAAATCCTATCGGTAGAGGTAACGGAAGATAAGATCTGCTACTTTCATTAACGTTCTATGATATTTAGAAGAAAGGAACTTGCATACTTTTCAAGCTGCTTGTAAAATACTGGTAAAGCGTGGTTAGTTTCATGTAGACATGGGAGTGTTTTGGCAGCATAACATTGACCTTAAACGGCGGAGATTTCATCTGACGCCCACGTAACGTGCACGTGACCACCTGTCCGCGATAGCTGGTGTACGTCTTCATAGAGCTAAATGTGAGTTTAGGATTAGGATGTGTTAGAGATTTTCTTAAAATGTAAATTATTTTTCTTTTTACTTATTATTATTAAAAAATGCATTTCGATAACCACTTAAGCATTACAGTGATTAAATTCTTCTTACGTTATAAATGTCTCCATTAATTCACTTTTTGAACATTTCTTTTTTTTAATGTTTCCATTTTTCGAAAGAAGAAAAGAAAGAAAGAAAATACATATTTGTTTTAGTAATGTTAATATTTATTTTAGCTTAGCAGACGGCTCCGTGGCGTAGTAGCTTAGCAATGAATTATAGCGCTGAGGGCCGCGGGTTCGAATCCCGCATGGAACAAGTATGCACAATGTATAACACATAATTGCACGAGGATGTTTGTCCTTGTCCAATTTATGTATGTAAACTGCCTCCGTGATACAGGATCACAGTATCAGTTTACATACATAATCAAAAAAATCCTAGTTAAAAAAAATCGCCTAGAATAGATTCTACATAACTTGTGTTCTACTTTTAAAGATTTAAATCTAAAGAACAATAATAGGACGGCTATAGAACCAAAATATTTTTTTAAATACTATTATTTTGAGATTCGCCAAAAAAAATTTTAAATGAGTTTCTATTGTCAGAAAGCATTTTAGCATATTTAACGTAGGAATAGTTGGTTTATTAGAATGTTTAACGTATGGACCGATAGTGAGATGCGTACGTGATGCCATAAAGTAATGGCCGTATGTACCGTGTGATATATTTTACACCAGTTAAATTTTTTTCTAGCTGATTCTTCTAAATACGATACGCTATCAATTGCACCATATTTTAGTCTTGCAAATTTACTTGTTAACAAAGAGAACCTGCTTGTTAAAATTCGGAGTAGTTTTTAGATTTATGGTCGTAATAGAGTTGCGGTTAAACTTAAAACACATCCCAGTTTGTGTTCACAACGAATGCTGTGTAGCTTTGATTGTAGCCCTGGAACCACAAAGGATTAGTTAGGGTTGTCTCTTTCCATTAAGCTTATTAGTCGTTCGTCAAATTCATTTCAAGAAATTCAGTGTTTTTTGCTACTTTTCAAAAATATTTTCATTCATATAAAAATATATTGCTCGCTTGTCAAAACAAATAAGCTGCGGTAATTTTAATAATTTAGAAAGATGACCTTGTTCGTGGCGAGCGAGGTTGTATTACATTATGCATCAAGCCTTCAAAGTTCTGGGGTCGACGCACCGCTTCCTTCTACACCATTTCCAAACACCCGTTAATTACATTTCAATACCAGTGTATTATTTTAAAATTGTATTAACAATGTGTCACAATGTTTAGACAGGTGTACTATCGCACGTTCATTAATTTCTTCGTTGGCACAGATTCATTGTTTTGAATTTAGGGCATTTTTTTACTGTGACTTATGTAAATCGGTACTTCTTTCACTAAGTATAGTCGATGCTTGAATTTTCAACTTTAGTAAATGCCATATTCACAGAAATCTGTGGCTATAACTTGGTTAGTAAATTTTTAACTTCTTAACATAAATTCGTTTGATATAGAATAAGGTATGTAACACCTGCTGGGCACAGGCCGCCGTCACGTGTCTTGTGATGGAAAATTTAAAAAGAAGTGTGAACATTACAAATAATTAATACACCGCTTCCAATTTTTGAGAGGGTTTTAAGGCAGGGAAAGTCTAGCGCGCTGTTTTGATGGTGGATTTGTCCTTAGTTTTTTTTTTTAAATTTCACAGTCATTCAAGGTTTTTCAAATTCTAGGGCAATGCTTATTCCTTCATTGATGGCAGTATAAGTATTCTCAAGGTCACACAGCGAGCTATATAGAGGGCTACGCTCGGGGGTTGATAACCATATATAGGAATAAGGATATCCGTAGTAGAACCACAGTTACCGACATAACATAAAGGATAAGTAAGCTGAAGTGGCAATGGGCCGGCCATGTAGCTAGAAGAATCGATAACCGATAGATAAGAAAGTTTCTCGAGTAAAGGCCTTGTACCGGTAGGCGAAGTGTGAGGCGGCTCCCCACTAGATGGAGAGACGACCTGCTAAGACATGCCGGGAGTCGATGGATGCAGGTGGTACAGGATCGTGCTTTGTGGCGTTCCTCTGGGGTAGGCCTGTGTTCAGCTTTCGACTTGACACCTATGTTCAACTGTCGACTTGTGAGAGGCTGTAAATGATCATGGTGATAACGCCTATCCCCGATCTATCACGAGACCTTGTTTTTAATAATAATCGTTAATAAATGCGTAACCTACTAAAGAACATAAAACATTAACACGTTCAATGAACGGCACGATGTGATAGTGACGGTAGATATGGTAGGATCGCGAGGCCAGAATTAATTTATATTAGTTGCGTTGCCTTCATTCAATATCAACAAGAGAATAACTATTATACTGGCGTTTGCAATGTCATCGGCTTCTAACGAGCTGTTAACGAATAAATTCGTTATTTTGCGTAAAATATTTTTATATGATTTATGTGGCAAACTGACGAACCACAAGAGGCTACTGCAGCGTATGAACTTGGTGATCAAACAAGAAAGGGTTCTAAGGACTAAGATGGAATGCCTTACAATCACACAGCTCGTTGTGACGTTACTAATAAAGCGAACGTGCAGTTGTATGTCTGCCACGAGTTGCAGTAGTGGCAGTAGCAAGCGGTGCACTTTTTACGCATAAGACAAAACAAAGTTACAGCCTACATACCTACGTCTCACAGCTGAACACATGCCTTCTTCGATTTCCAAAAGGGTTTTAGTGAAAGGAAGTGTTCGCCACTTCTCATACATGTAGGTTTTTTTCACGATGTTTTCGTCGAGCATGTAGTGACAGCACTAAAAGTTGAAAAATTGCCATTAAAAATTTCATTGATGTCGGCGGTGATCGATACCCCGGTTGTTCGAATAATGTGAAGGTTACGATGAGCACTTGTCCCTGAACTAACATGGCTCACGAAGAGAACATAACGATATTCTTCTCTTCTTCTTCAATTCTCCTTTAAATTAAATTTATTAAAATAAAATTTTAAATTTTTCTTTGATGTGTTTGTGTTCTTCTGCGGCGGGTCTTGCAGAACTTAGCTCCGACCGCATGGCCAGTTTTCACGAGCTTGTCATTGATATTTTTTTGATGGATATAGGTAATGGATAACTTTGTGATTATTTTGATGTATTATAGAATATTATTTCGAGTTTTGATAAATATTTGAAAAATCAATGTGTCTCATCTTCAAACGATTTGTTTTAAATTATTTCAGATAAACAAATTTTTAACTTTACGAAAACTACATCTGCATATATATCTATAAGGCAAGTAATGGGGGATGCTTAGGTTCAGCATTGGGATTGTGATAAGTAAAGATTATGATGATGATGACGAATGCGTCATCATTGTCTAAATTAATCTAATACGTTATGTCTTTTTAAGTATAAACCGTAAAACATTTACGAGTATAACGGTTCCACTTAAAGGAATGTTCTCAAATCTGTAATATTTAAAAGTTTTCCTTAATAGCAAAAATACGATAAAAATTATCTGGGTATTTCTAATGGTTTAAGATTCTGTGCTAATGCGTGGGAGGCGCTTTATGACGCACGTACTTCGAGACAGGAATGGATGTGTTGATGCAGTGTTTGATTATAAATTTGCAACGCTTCATTTGATTGTCTAATTTGTTTTTGGCCTAAAAACATATTTATTTTGTAAGACAATGACCCTTTATATATTTTCAAACAACTAGAAAAAACTTAAAAAAATTCTGAAGGAACTGTATAGAGTCATTGAAGTAATATGTACTTACGTACTAGAACAGCTATTTCAAACAAAAAATGTGCGCTACTCTGTGTTCGTGCGGTTGGTTTTTTTATCATAGAATAAATATAGGTAGAATGATCCGTAGGTAATAGTAGATTGTAGGATTTAATGGGTAAATTATATCGAGAACAATATTTAAATTTTGTCATTTATTTTGCTTATATCTGAATACTTTAAAAGGTATATATGTCAAATATAAAAAAAACATACTAAATGTATGTTTAACAAAACTTATTAACGTAACATTTAAATTACAAATGTATTTATTTAAATTAGAATAAGATTCGTTTAGATTTCATTCGCTTGGCACGTGAGAATAAAAATGGACGAATTTATTCCACTTTGACTTTGATGTGGAAACCTAAAAATTTAAATATGTAAAATTTAGCCAAATTATAATAACTTATATATGTTTCTACAAAAAAATGTGTATAATAATATATTCGTCCTATACTTAAGTACCCACAGAAATGTCGCATCTGAACATATTAATTTCATAATCTATATTCCATGACACGAGATGGCGTCTTAGGAATAATTTGTTTTAATATTAATCTATAATACTTTTTTATTGATTAAGTATCTTTTTAATCGATGAAAAGTAATTCCTTGGTTTTTACTGACATTTCTTGAATTATTTGTGCAATATCTAAGTACACACGACGGCATATTTTTGTCAAGAGATTTTTTTTAAATCAACACAACACGTGACAACTCTACAAGCGCCTAGCGAGTGACTGATTAAAGTGCGGTGTAAGCACCGCAGTTGAATGGAACAGAGTAGCTGAATTCAGTGTCGCCTCTAGTACGTATTACATAATAGCTCAATGATTTGAGGCGATGCGACGTCGCCGCAGGTGAAAAAAACCTTATTTTACCCCAAGTCTGATGAGCATTGTCATTCAACGAGAAAAACAAACAGCGTTCAAATTATTGACATAATATTGTTTATTCCTACTTTATGCAATTAAATAATAAACTGAAGAGGAGGCTCGAAGAATTTAAGTGGCAATGTAAAAAGAATGTTGCCTTCTGATTTCATAGATTAAAAAAAAACTAAATAAAACAATTGTTAGCAGCCAGTTATTAAATATGCAGAATTTAACGTTTGTTTATAGAAGTAAGGATAACAAACGAGCCCAGTGGCGGCGGGTGTGGATGCTGTAATCAGATTTATCTTTGATTAATAATTGAAATGCAGATGCGTCGTCAAACACGAGAACCCAGATGGTTACACCTTACCTGAAAAAAGGAGTTTCGGGTTCTTCTAACTCAACTTATGAAATTCATCAACATGCTGTTTTTTCTCTGATATTCTATGGTGAGCGTAGTCTTAAATCGGTCGAGTTTAAATATGTAATGCAAGTTTTCATACGTGGTTGAGCCACGCTGTAGCTATATTATGGTTGTAGCACGGATACCAGCGTAAAATAGCAGCTTAATACTGCTGTGTTTCATGTAAGGTGAGTGTAGAGATCCGGAGACCCTTTTTTACTGTAAAAGAGACAAAATTCCATCATAGTCCTCATATGTGACAACGCATCTGCGTTTTGATTCTTAATCGAGGATAATTGTAGATGTCTATGGGCCACAGCATCCACTTACCATCAGGTAGGCTGTGTGCTCGTTTGTTACCCTTAATCAGACGTTACGTTACGTCAATCAGAATTGGCATTAATTGAATATCACAAAATATAACCATTTAAATTAATCGACGTAAGGGGACTCACACAGTAGTTATTATTTCAATCACACGATGAAATAACTTACAAAACGTCTTATTTGGTGTGACCAATTTTTTTGGTAATCAATCCATATACGCGGACATTATTGCGCAGTGTCTCTGACGTCGAAATTGCCGAAGAGTGATGTAGCAACGCGTATTGAGATTGCGTACGACTCACCGGCCGGGGTAAAAAACTGACTGGGTCAGCGAACAGGTCCCTACCGCTGCCATTTAACAATTGACACCGAATTAAATTACGCGGTATACGTGTCGCGCAAGGGAATTGCCGAATCTCATTTTGAGTTACACCGCATTCGCAAAAAAGTGACACTTCAAAGTCGCGCCTGATGCGACCGGGGACAACTTTTCGTCGGGACTGTATCAGAGACTGCTGCACTGTGAGTTATGACGCGGTTGAAACATAACTGTTTACTTTCGGTTAAGTATCGACATGAACGTCAAAACTTTTGTATGTGGTAGAGCCACACTGCAGTTATATTTTAGTCGCTATTTATTTTAGCGGGGTAATACCAAGTTCTCACAGAATATTAGTGTAAAAAGCAGCTTAATGTTGCTGTGTTTCGTATGGTAAGTGTAGAGAACCCGAATCCCTTTTTACTGGTAATGGGAAATTTTATCTTAGTCCTCAGGGTTACAACGCACTTATATTTTGGTTCTTAATGGAGTATAGATGTTGGTATAGTCTACGGCCCAAAGCATCCATTTACCATCAGGTAGACGACATTCTAGTTTTAACCTTGTCTATACAGGTATATACTGCACATACATATTCATAGATGTCAAAATATTAATATATCTACAGTTTATGAATGCGACTTTGTATTAGTTAAGGTATTCGTAACATTATTTCCATAAAAACAGTATATAATTCACGCTCGTTATACAAAAGAAGTCAAAGATTTTGATTGAGTTGGATATTAACATGGCGGCTTCCTACGCAGTCACAGTCAACGCTATGTTGAAAATAACTCTGATTTAATAGTAACGGTTGCTTTTTACTACTTAAAAGTTCTTGTCTCAATCGATATAAAAGAAAAAAACCTAACTTATTCATTTATTAACTATAAAACACGTCTTAATAGGAGTTCCTTCTGTATAGTGAAGGAGTTATACATACATAACTAGTACATAAATAAGCATCCAGTGCTGAAACAATTATTTGTAAGTCATGTACATCATCGTGGGGAAACCTACGTAATATCTGAGAATTAATATATTTCGAGGGTATGTTGAAGCCAGCCAACATGCAAGGGAGCAGCATTGAAGTGTCAAACGAAATACAGTCTACAGAATGTGAAGTAGCTACTGCAGCCTATGGAGGTCTGAAACCAAATTCAAAAAAAAAAGAAGGCCACGGATACATTGTCACCTCTGAGGACTAAGATGGAATGCCCTTCAGCTTGTAATTATACTAGCTTTCTATAACCTTCAGACCGAAGCACAGCGGACATAGGTAAGGGGGTGGTGTCTACCCACTAGGCAGAACCACCACATTGTAAATTTACTTCATAAACCTATGGCCTGAGGTCTTTGTCCAGCTGTGTGTATACAAACTATTGTAAGCGACAATGTGTATCATATGATCAATGGATATCATTTATTAATACCAATATATACCTTTTAGCTGATTTAGTTTAAAACTCCATGCAAATGAATGCTGTAAAGCTGCCAACATTCGCGTGCAATCCATGCAAAATCGTCGTTTACACGTAATTAAATTACAATAACATTTAATTTATGAGAGTTGTATGATATAATATTCCTCTCAGGTTCCGCATTAATGCGAAATCTCACACCTGTCTCGAGGCGAGTCACTTCATACAATATTGATTTGTTATTGAAATTAATGACGCAACGGCCTACTAGTAGAAAGAGCGCAAAAAAGAAAATAATTCGCTAGAAACAAAGATGTAGAGATTGCTAATAAAATATCTTATCTATGCCAATGTGGTTTATTTAAATTTATTATTTTAATTATGCTTTTGACATCTTTATATAGTTGGAAGGATTGTTTGCTGTAGCTAATCTAATGATTTGATATGTAAATTTTTGTAATACTAAAATTTCCAAGAAAAACAAATTTGTATATCCATTAGGCACTTAGTATGTGGTAATGTCCTCCAGAACGAATTTTAGTGCCCGAGTGTATGCGCAAGCACAGGTGCACTCTCTATTCCCTCACTCTCATAATCCGATGGGACGGTAAACTGACACGACCGGAAAGAGATCCGGCGCAGAATCAACGGCTTTACGTGATTTCCGAGGCACGGGGGTGAGACACCGCCAACTTCCTTACTTCGGACAGCTACTGAGAATTTCTTGACGCTAAAACTCAATAGTTGATTTTGGCCCGACTCGGGATTCGAACCCAGGACCTCATGATCAGCAGTCACAGTCACACTACTACAACCATTAGACCAACGCGGCAATCAGTATGTAATACATAGTATTTAATAGTATCTCATGTAACATACATGCTACTACCAAGCAAATAAATACATAAATAACATGTCTTTACTTTCACAATAATATTGCAATTATAACTCAGTATTCTTGACGAAAACTTCGCTTTTTTTATTGTTGACGTAATGATACCAAGCAGAAACTAGAAATTTGCGACACATGAAAAGATTTACTTGAATGTGAGCATTTTTTGGAATTTGAGGATGGATGGATCAACCTTGAAACAATAGCGTAACTTAGTTCTTATATAAGATTTTAAATAATGAAGTTTTAATATGGGGTTCTCACAAGTTATAGTGTTGAATGCACATGCCTGGCTTACATTATATCAGTCATCATGAGAGTACATTAATAGATGACGTGTAAACAATAGCTTATACGTACACGCTTTTTTCTTTTTTTCTAAAATTGTAATTTTGTTCCAAACACACGCATTTTTATACTACACATATACTCTCCTGAAGGTCTAAGAAAATTTAAACCAATAGAAGTTAGGCACGTATATTACTTTTATCAACATGAGCAACGGCGTTTAGTCCACCTCTGGACAAAGACTTTTTCAAAAATGCGCCAGCTGCGAGCATCATGAAAGCTTTGTCCATCAGCAAGACAGGTATGAACACTACCCTGTGACATTTAGGCGGCACTTTTAAATTATCCTACCGTCATTTGTCAGTCACCAGCCATCCTCTTCTTTGTGATGAAACTGAACGGCTGTATGGTTGAATATTTGAATATAATTGAGCATTTGAAGCTATTATCCATCTTACACATTTATTCAGATAAATATAAATGTGCATATATTATATAATATACACATTAATGTATTAAAGTAGCAATAACTCGCGACGTTTCTTAAATAACTTTGACATCTAATAAGTTTATTTTATTATAATTATTACTTTATATTAAAATGATTAATTTAGTAGCAACTAGTAACAACTTATTTAAGATACGTAGAAAAACGGTTCAAAAAAATTTTTTATTTTGAATTCTCAGCCATGTACTCTGTGCCTATCTAACTTAAAAGTTTGTTTGTCTGTCTCTTATACTATTTTATGTAACAATTCACAAATATCTGACGGTGAAACAGATGCAATCCCAGTGACGGAAAATAATGCAAATTAAGAAAGCAAACAGATAGGATAATTGCAGCAAACATTACTTTGCAATTACAACCGTGACGTGCGAACTAGGCTGGACCACTTGGCAGCCTCCTGCAATCGGACAACACCAGCCATTAATCCGAGTGACAGGGCCACCGACCGGCATAATTCTAACCATCCGATGCGATGTATGCTAATTTATAATCGTTCGCTTGACAAGTGGACGTTGCGGGGGCGGCTTTTTAAATCCGCTGTTTTGTCATACTTAGCTGGACAGAGTTGAAGCACTGGTTTTCAAGGTAGCTCCTATAATGTATATATATATATATATATATATATATATATATATATATATATATATATATACAAAGCATCTGCATTTTGATTCTCAATCGAGGACGGATGTCGATGTCTATTATATTATATATATTCTTAAATACTATAGTAAACTTTAACCTTATTCATTCCATTATTTGCTATAAGCGTAACTTAACTGTATTTAAAACTTGTTTCTTGTACTGAAGATATATTAGTATATTAGACAGATTATGCTTTACTAAGTTCAATAATAGATGAATGATGAAAACAGTGGCTTATAAAACAAGTATTATTAAAGTTTTGCATACCGGTATTTTGGGCTTGATGAATGCGCTCGACGGAAGCCAATTAAATGTCGAATTGATAAATTAAGGCCTGCACAATAATGTTTAAGTATTCAAATTTATAAAATTATGCATATTTAGCACAGTTATACACAGTACATATGCTAATATGACACGTAAAATTTTTATCGTATTGAATGTCCAATGCCCCCATGTACATGTGAAATTACTAGTGTAATAACTAATAACTTTACAAACAAAAAATTTTAAAATCTTTTGTAAAAAATCCTATGCAAATCAAAATATGACATACATAGATAATACATACATGCTATGTAAAACATGTTAACATTATTATAAACGATTTTAAAATGTCACGCACTTTAAAAACAAACGAAAGGACAACATGCTATATTAAAAATATGCACCAATTAAAATATTATTATCAAGAACACATTAAATGTATTTATCTCAGCATAAGTGTTGCCGTTAGGGAACAGTTTTTAGTTGCAGGATGGTTGTTATAAAACAAATAAATATTTTGTATTTATAGGTCGGATGCTGCGCTCAAGACAATCTCATTGGTGCCGTTATATAAGCTTAAAGAAGATTATAATATTTTACCTTATCGAATTTATTAGTTCATATATTAGGGTCACGGTACTGTAACAAGAATATACATTCAAAATAAAGTCATGTCTCCTTAGAATCCCGTTAAGTTCTGCGTTCAAGACTTTAATGTGAAATGTACCATGTGTAACATATTCACGCCTATGCGGGTAGTTGTTGGAAGCACTGCGCTCGAAGTTGTCGACGTGTATGTTTGTCTAGATGTCTAGGAGAAATAGTCTGACTAGGTAAGTCCAACTTCGACCCAGAGGTCCATCGACGGATTCAAATCAGCTGGGCAGCATTCGGGAAATTGGTAGCTATGGTAAGTGACTACCGCCGCTCATGAACAACTGCAACACCAGGGGAATTGCAGGTGCGTTGCTTTTAAAAAAAGAGTAGGCTCTTTTCTTGAAGGTCCCAAGTTGTATCGGTCCGGAAAATTCGCTAGTGTTAGACGATTCCACAAAGAAATTGTGCGAGGAAGAAAACTTCTCGTAAATCGCACAGTAGTGGACCGCCAGTCATCCAGATGGTAAGGATGATATCTCGATTCTATGGTACAAAAGCCTTTTCGGAAACCGGCTTGTTCGGGACGCTGGAAGTTGTCAAGTCTGCGTGCGAGACAATTCGTAATGACTGTCGAAAACAGCACGTAGGCGCGACTCAGAAGGGAAATCAGGCTTTAGTTCTTCAAAAGAGTGTTGTCGCTTTTCTTGAAAAACAAGACCATCGCACTTCTACTCTACGCCTCTGGAGTAGTACCACCATGGAGGACCGAATTAAAGATCTTCTGAAAGACTTCAAGTACTGGTTTTCCACCCGCTTTCAGAAGCTCCGCTGTAATTCCATCCTCGCCGGGGGACTTACCGTTTTTAAGGTGCTGGAGAGCCATTCGAATCTCGCTCAGACTGACGTCCGAGATGTCATCGGAATAGTGTCGGATAAGACTTGCTTTTGGATCGGTACTCACATTTGCTTGTGGCTCCAACGATGACGTGTACAGCTGCCCATAGAACCTCAAAATCTCAGGTGCCCCGGAAACAATGCTTACACATTCGGTATTCAGCTTCGACAGTTGGTTCTTTTTGCCAGAGAGATCTCTGGCAAAGACTTTGAAGGCCTGGTTCCGCTCGATCGCTTCTTTAATAGAAGCTGTATTGAAGTTGCGTAAGTCCCGCCGCATGCATTTGGAGATCTGTCAGTTCAGTTGCCTGTATGCTGTCAAATCTGATGAAGACTGCAGCTTCATCTCCCGTATAACATAGTCTTCCCCATCGATGTCGATGATGGCGACCTTAAGAACTATGGATTTTGCCTATCACGTACTCTTATGTGGCTCGCTTGACCGAACTTGGTCTAAAATACCCTTTGTCATATATAACAGTGGAGTTGGCCAGTTATTGTGTTTATTCCTAGTTATTGTGTTAATATATTCGAATAATGTTACAGTAGCATGTATAATAGTGATGTATTAACATACATGTAGACAAACTAACTGGAAATGACAACGCGATGTATGAACGCACGTCTTCACTCGGACGTATTTCGGGCGCGTATTCATCAAGAGGCAGCGTTTGGGTACGCGTTCACACATCTCAGTGGCCGCCGTGAGCATTTTTTACATTCGAGATGAGGTCCAGTGATTAGATCTCGCGATGAGAATGCTTTACGACTGGTCCCGATGTTGTAATGTTCTAACTCGAGTGGTCAATGATATTTCGCTTGCGCTGGCAATTGTTTCCCACTGAAAGCTGTGCGATCGATGTTTATGACTAATGCTTTGAATTAAAATGATGATATAGCTATGTTTATATTTCGTATTTGCCGTGTTTTGCCAGCTTAACTGAATCCGTCGCCCCATCAAATCCCGTGACTGTGGTAAGTGGTGACTATGTGTTATGCTAGAAAGACCTTGTGTTTTCCGATAACTGGCGGCACAACCGATTTACTCCGGATTTGAAGTAATCAGACCGGCGGCAGGGGGTAGCGTCCAAAGTGCCCAGCGTAACGATTAAGGCAAATCCAGTTGTGGAGTTTTACGTACGGATAAGAAAAAGAAAGAGATGAATAAGATATTTCCTATTAAATGGAGTTTATTAATTCGGTCAATTTTTGATAAACGATTTTATACAACTACTGAATTATAGAGATTTTCCGCTCTTGTTATTACATCCTTTTCATTTTTTTTAAAAATTTGTATTCAGATAACATATTAATTTTGGAAATTGCGGCCATTCCTCATAATATATTATGACTACGTAATTTTGAGATTTATTGCATGGTCTGAGATGTGTTTTTACTTTTTAAGACATTGTCATACTCAATCTTGAATAAATTGAATTAAAATTTTCTTGTGAAAGTTCAACATTCTGTAAAAAACCTATTCGGCATAAAGTTGACTTAAAAACAAATTATAAAAGATTTTTATATGTACAACATAAGAGAAATCAATGATATCAAAAAATAAACTGCATGTTGTTTATTTTTTCAAATACTACGCTAGTTCGAGTATAGTACAAAGCACGTAGTGGTTAGCATGTGTAAAACAATATTCCGTATAATAAAATGTGTGTATTTTAAATGACGCGAGAGACTCGATAACGATCTAAACGTCAAGAGAATATGAAACAATTTGGCTTACTTACAGTATGCTTTAGTTTTCGCGCTCGGTAGTTTGATTGCACAAACTGAAACCGTACCCGCTTAGATGACAAATTGCCACTTGGCTGGTCTTTGATTACCTTCCCGATATGTTAATGCGCGATCAAAAGAGTTCAATCGCGATAGTAATAATGCGATTCAAACTTTGATTCCTAATAAATTGGCCTTCTTTGTTTACTATGCAAAGACCATCTAAGCTTAATTTCGTAAAAGACATTTTGTAACTTGCACGGGCTCAAGGCCCAGCTGATGGTAAGTGTATGTTGTGGCCTAAAACACCTACTTTTATTCTCGAGTAAGAATCAAAATGTAGATCCGTTTTCAGTTATTTAAATTTTAAACCGTCATCTATCGACTATTAATGTAGAAGTATATTTTCTTCAATTCAAATCGCGTACTTCTTTTATTTTTCTTTAATTTTAATAAATAAATAATAAAGTAACACGATTTGAATTGTTTATTTAACTAGTCCAAAAACAAAATGGTGGCCTATGATTTTTTTATGTATGTTCACCACGTTTTTGTCGGAAACGGGTGAACTGATTTTAATTATTTTTCTTTTTTTATATTATATATATAATATCTAGTTCTTACATCTGGAATGGTTCAATATAAATTTTTAAGAAATATATTTTACTCCTAAGAATGGAAAAATAGGGGACGAACTTTTTGAAAATTGAACGTAACTTTTGAAATTTGAATGATTTTACCTTGAGCTTTGATAATTATTCCGTAGTCCATTCAAAAAGGGTCAAAAAATGTTTCTTTTAATATAAAGTAAAACCGATTTCAAACCACCAAAAAAATAATTTCACACAACTATGAGTTATAAACGTAGTCA